>JARQOD010000009.1:133231618-133307107 GCA_033576555.1 Oophaga sylvatica | reverse complement strand
GAAAAATTGAGAAGTCTTAGCGCATAAAATGGCCAATTTATGTGTACCTGGAAGACACGTTAAGGCTCTTCTCGTATTCCAGGTCCTAACTAATGCCAGTCCTCGCTTAGAAAAGTCTATCTGTAAGGGAACATATGAATCCTCTCTCTAGACTAAAATCTACATCTCTGTGGAGGGGTAATGGACCTCGTATAATTAAAACACCTGTCCAAAAATAGACCCAATGTGAACAGGTGCTAAAAATAGTCACCAACTCATGCACATTCAAGAAAAAAAGGTAGCACACTGTAGCACTATAGCTTGCAGACACAAAATATGGAAAATGAATTGCATCATTGGCTTAGAAATATGAAAAATTTAGAAGTCTTAGCGCATAAAATGGCCAATTTATGTGTACCTGGAAGCCACGTTAAGGCTCTTCTCGTATTCCAGGTCCTAACTAATGCCAATCTTCGCTTAGAAAAGTCTATCTGTATGGGAACACATGAATCCTCTCTCTAGACTAAAATCTACATCTCTGTGGAGGGGTAATGGACCTGGTATAATTAAAACACCTGTCCAAAAATAGACCCAATGTGAACAGGTGCTAAACCTAGAGTCACCAACTCATGCACATTCAAGAAAAAAAGGTAGCACACTGTAGCGCTATAGCTTGCAGACACAAAATATGTAAAATGAATTGCATCACTGCCTTAGAAATATGAAGACTGGGAAGACCTGTGTGTCCTAAACAGTGCCTTCACCCCCACTTCCCACCAATCCCGCAAAGAATACACAGCCAGGCCTAGATGGGTGGAACAGGTTGGTCACAGTTTATTAATTACCAAAGCAGATAAGGGCAATTACATTTCGTAACGGGCGGCTCATGGTTGAAATCCTGTCAGTGATCGACAGGCGATTTGGCCAACGAGTGGTCACGAACCTTTGCCCTCCTCTGCTAATCCGCTGTGACTTAGTCTTGCTAACAAAATTTTTTATTATATATAGATTTAACTTATTTTTTTTTTATATAAAATCATGCATATTACATGTATAAACATAACTCCGTTGCAGGAAGTTTGAGCAATTTATCCCCAATAAAATATGTAAGGGAGGGAGGGTGGGACAACAGCTTCACAGTGACCTTGGAGGGGAAAGGAAGGTGCTGACCTGACCACCTAGATTTAACCCCTGTAGGTGTGGCCGCAGATACCTTCCCCTCCAAGGTCACTGGACAGCTGGACATCCTCAATTAGTACATCACCGAGGGGAGTGGTGTGAGAGGGGATGAATTGGGCACGGACTGTAATTTACTGGCTTTTGTCTTATAGGCTTCCAAGTCAGAGGCACTCTCCTTAATCAGTACAGTGCCTGCCAAAATTGAGAAGTCTTAGTGCACAAAATGGCCAATTTATGTGTACCTGGAAGCAACGTTAAGGCTCTTCTCGTATTCCAGGTCCTAACTAATGCCAATCCTCGCTTAGAAAAGTCTATCTGTATGGGAACATATGAATCCTCTCTCTAGACTAAAATCTACATCTCTGTGGAGGGTAATGGACTTGGTATAATTAAAATAATTACCCCTCCACAGAGATGTAGATTTCAGTCTAGAGAGAGGATTCATATGTTCCCATACAGATAGACTTTTCTAAGAGAGGATTGGCATTAGTTAGGACCTGGAATACAAGAAGAGCCTTAACGTGGCTTCCAGGTACACATAAATTGGCCATTTTATGTGCTAAGACTTCTCAACCATGCCTGGGTTATCAAGTCAAATCCTAAATTCCCAAGTCCAAGATGAATCTGACATGGAGTGCACTGAATCACAGCCACTGCTATATAATTCTGCTGGTACATTCACCCAGAGCACTGAATTGCCCTCGCAGTCTACTGAGCCAGAATCTGACCCTGATGAAACTCAGGTGCCCCTTCCTACATACTATACCACCTTACATGGTGACACAGAGGAAGGTGCAGATGAAAATTGAAGAGGAGGTGATGGATCACCCAGTTGTTTACCCGGATTGGCATCCAGTGGGGGAAGAGGGTGCCGATGGCAATAACTCAGAAGAGGAGGAGGATCAGCAGCAGGTATCGAAATCACAGCTGGGGTTATCTGGCAGGCCCGTAGCAGTCCAAAAACGTGTTAAAAAAACAAAAGGAGTTGCAGGACAGCTTGGCCAGACGGTCAAATTAGCACAGCGTGGAAGCCCTGAAAATTTATACCATAGTAGGAAGAGTGCAGTGTTGCACTTTTTTGACCAAAATCATATTGATGAGGCAAAAGTTATCTGTAAGAAGTGCGGAAGGACCTTTAGCCGAGGCGAAAATCTCAGAAATTTGAATACCAGTTGCATGCTTAGACTTTTAATGAACATGCACTTGCAAGCGTGGACGGACTACAAAACCTCAGGTAGCACATGTGCACCTGCTCAGACTGAAGTTTGCCAGCAACGCTCCATTGCTTCCCCCACTGTAAGCCCACCGGTTAGCACACCACCAGCAAGAAATATTGAGGTGTCATCACAAGGCCAAAGCAGTCAGAGAATCACAATGTTTTTGCAACGAAAGACTGCATCTAGGCCATCAGCACCACCACCACCATCACCAACCCCCTCCCAATCCGTCATGTCCACTCATAGTTTTCCCATATGCAGCTCTCAAGTCCAGCTCACCCTACCAGACACTCTGAGTAGGACAAGAATGTACTCATCCTCTCATCCGCGTACACTGGCTTTGAATGCCTACATTGCCAAACTGATCTTATTAGAGATGATGCCATTCCGTTTGGTTGAAAGCGCAGCGTTCAGAGACCTCATGGCCTATGCTGTCCCACGCTATGACCTACCCTGTCGGCACTTCTTTTCTCGAAAAGCCATCCCTGCCCTCCACCTGCATATGAAAGACCGCATTGTCCATGCACTCAAACAATCAGTGAGTGGCAAGGTGCACCTCACAACAGATGCATTGTAGGCATGGCCAGTAGGCATGGCCAGGGCCGTTACATGTCCATCACTGCGCACTGGGTTAATTTGGTGGATGCAGGGTCCACAGGGGACAGTGGCGATGGGACAGTGCTGTCTATCCCACGGTATAGGCAACAGTTGGCTGTAGGCGTTCGATCCTCCTCCAGAAGCGAAAGCTTGTCGACAGAGCGCAGTCGCATGAGCACTCCATCCACAGCTGCCAGTGTTGCACACAAGGTGTCCCACTATCGAACAGCTAGTGGTAAGCGTCAGCAGGCTGTTTTAAAAATGATGTCTTTGGGCGACAACAGACACACCGCGGAGGTACTGGTCGACTACTTGCAGCGAGAAACTGAGTCATGGCTGGGCAGTCTACATCTTGAGCCAGACAAGGTAGTCAGTGATAACGGACGTAATTTTGTGGCGGCCATAGTCATGGCAAAACTCAGACACATACCTTGCCTGGCTCACACCTTGAACCTGGTGGTGCAGTGCATCTTAAATAATTATCCGGAGTTACCAGCCCTACTCCATAAAGTGCGAAGACTGTGCTCGCACATCCATCGCTCGCCCGTAGACTCCAGTCGTATGCAGAGGCTGCAGCGATCACTCCACCTCCCCAAGCACCGCCTAATCATAGACGTTGCAACAAGGTGGAACTCCACCATGCACATGGTTGAGAGGCTGTGCGAACAGAGGCAGGCTGTAATGCATTTATGGGAGGATACACGGGCAGGCAGTTTGAGGGCAGACATGGAGTTGTCAGGTGTGCAATGGTCAAAGCTGAAAGACCTCTGTAAAGTCCTTCAGTGTTTTGAGGAAAGCACACGCCATCATAAGCATGAGCATCCCACTTATGCGTCTGCTCATGCAAACTTTGACGCACATTAAAGATCAGGCGTCTGCAGCGGAGGAGGAAGAGGAGGAGGGAAGCCTTGATGACAGTCAGCCATTGTCTGCTCAGGGAACTGTCCTGGACGAGGTGGAGGAAAAAGAGGAAGAGGAGGAGGAGGATGAGGGGGATGATTATTTTGGGGAGTAGGATGCTTGTCAGGGGCAAGAGAAAATGTTGGCTTGCCAAGGTCAGGTCCAGGGTTTGTGCGGGACTGGAGGGATGTGGATGTGGCAGAAAGTGCTCCTCCACCCACCACTGGCAGTGCATCATTGACATCTGGAACATTGCTCACATGTGTGATTATGCCTTGCAGATCCTAAAAAGGGACCTTGCATTGCCAAAATTATGAAGGATGACGACTACTGGTTAGCCAGCATCCTTGATCCACGCTATAAAGCCAAATTACAGAACATCATGCCACAGGAGAAACTAGAGCTAATATTGGCGAACAAACAATCAACTCTGGTAAACCGTTTGTTACAGGCATTCCCAGCACACAGCAGTGGTGCAAGTTCTACCAAGAGCAGTGCTGGGCCAAATGGAAGAGGTGTTCGGGGTGCACACAGCCGAAGTGGCGCTGGAGACAGGGGTTTCATGACCATGTTGTGGTCTGATTTCTCGATTACCACTCACACGACTGGTAATACTGAATCGATTGCAACAGACAGGAGACAGCAGTTGTCAACTATGGTTCAAAATTACCTCTCCTCCCCTATCGATTTTCTCCCTCACAGTTCATTCCCCTTAGATTACTGGGCCTGTAAACTAGACACCTGGCCTGAATTGGCACAATATGCCTTACAGGAGCTCGCTTGCCCTGCTGGTAGTGTGCTATCAGAAAGAGTCTTCAGTGCTGCTGGATCAATCCTGACAAAAAGAAGGACCCGGCTGTCGACCCAAAATGTTGGTGATCTCACCTTCATTAAATTGAACCATGCCTGGGTTTCAAAGAATTTTTTACCACCTTCCCCTAATGACACATAGGTTGCCATCAAAATGGCTCGCTTTGTCCTCCTCTTCCTCGGACTTCTCCAATTCCTCCATTTGCAGCTGCTGAACGTCCAGCCTACACCTCAACATATGCCAGTTTTTCCACCTCCCTAACTGGGCTGTACCCCCCCAGGGCCGGCGTCAGCACCTGGCGCACCCTGGCAAGTGCCGGTTCCCTGAGCAGGTGGGGGGGGCCGACTCGTGGGCGACGTCACTGGCACAGGGCCCCTCATAGTACGCAAAAGTGTTTCTGATGGTGGGGGGGCCCACTCGCCTTCAGACACACCGGCGTACTGTGAGGGGCCCTATGCCAGTGCCGTCGCCCACGAGTGGGCCCCCCTGCTTGCTCAGGGCCCCAGCACTTGCAATACTTACCTCTCCCTGCTCCACCGCTGTGACTTTTTCCGTGTTTCATGACAGTGACAATCAGGTCAGATAGCGCGATGACATCACGTCTGTACGCCCTCTGCCTAAACAGTCCAAGTGCAGAGAGCTGGAAGATGGCGACGCTAAGGAGTTGTCACGGGTGTGTCGCGGCGGAGATCGTCGCGATTGCACACCCTGACTTCGCACAGCTGAGTTTCTGGTGCTGGGTGTTTTTCGGCACTGAGGGAGTTAATTCTTTCTCTCTTGGTGCTGGACTGACCAGCCTCGCCCAGCTGCGTTTGATGTTTTGTTAATTAGCTTCCTTCATATACCTGCTGGTCTGCTGGGAAGTTGCCGGTGAAAGCATTCATTCAGACCAGCAGAGCGGATCATTTCTGAGAAGACTTAAGCTAAGAGTGCCTGTTGTGGTTTTTCCTCTCCTCGCTTATTGTTTATCTCCTTTACCTTTTGTGTTCCTCTGTAGTGGAAGTTTTGTATGCAAGACAGTGTTTTCTTTACCCCTTGTCTGTTTTGTTTGTCTAAGACTGTGTGTAAGCTGTGACCTGCCCATTCCCTGTGGTGGTAATCAGGGTCCTTCTCAGGACTAGATTACAGTGGTCAGGGATCTACAGGAGACAGGGTTACGTTGGTGGCCTGGACCTCTGTACCATTAACAGTACCTCCAGGTAGAGGGACTAGTCAGGACCCCAGTTCAGGGTCAGCTTAGACCCCGGTCCACCTCTATCCAGAGACAGCGTGACACGTACACAGTATAGACCCACAATTCATAGGATATTATGTCAGGTAAGACATTGCTGGCAGATACTATGTATACATGTTGATATTTTCTATTATATGTAATATAGAATGTTGTCACATTAGATATAGGTTACTATCATAGAATATATCTGTTATACGTCATGACATTTTCACCGGCCCCTCTAAAAGATTCTCCCCAGCTACCATGGATCCAGTAGCCCAGTTAGCTCAGCAGTTACAGAGGTTGTCCATGGAGCTGACGGACGTTAAGTCCAAGGTTTTGTACCCCCGGGAGCAAACCAGATCTGAACCTAAAGTAGCTCTCCCGGACAGGTTCACTGGTGGGCGGGACAAATTTTTTACCTTCCGGGAGGCATGTAAATTATATTTTCGGCTACGGCCTCAGTCTTCGGGGAGTGAAGATCAGAGGGTGGGAATTGTCATCTCGCTCTTACAAGGGGACCCTCAATCCTGGGCGTTCTCTCTTCCTCCGGACTCCCCGGCTCTCCAGTCAGTAGATCGATTTTTTACAGCCCTGGGTCTGGTATATGATGATCCGGATCGGGTCTCCCTTGCTGAAATGAAGTTACGCAAGATACAGCAGGGAGATCGTCCGGCGGAGGAATTTTCTTCTGAGTTCCGTAGATGGGCCACAGATACTCAGTGGAATGACCCAGCTCTTAGGAGCCAGTTTTGTCAAGGATTATCTGACAAATTAAAAGATGTGTTGGCTCAGTATGATTCTCCCCCGTCACTGGAGGCCGCTATGGCCCTTGCTATTCGCATTGATAGACGGCTTCGGGAGAGGTGCTAGGTAACTCCGCCTCCTGTGATGACTCCACCTCCTTCTAAAGTCCCTAATATTGAGGTTCCCCTGGTTTGTTCTGAGGAGCCTATGCAGTTAGGAGGGACATCGTTTCGAGGGAGGGGATCGACGGTGCGCCGCAAGACAGGAAAGTGTTACTTCTGCGGGAGAAAGGGACATTTTGTTGGAGGGTGTCCATCCCGTACTTTGCTGAGCAAGGAGTCCCCGGAAAACTGTTGATCCCAGGTTGTGTGGTGGACGACAATCTGGGAGTATGTATTTCGTCCCCAAGTCCGTCTCAGTTTCTCGTACCAGCGGAGGTGGTGGTAGGTATGAGAACTGAGAGGATTTCTGTTCTTCTGGATAGTGGGGCCGCGGCTAATCTGGTGGACGCTCGGTTTGCCCAGGTGCAAGGTATGCAACTGATTGTATTGGCCAAACCTATCCCTATATTCTCTATTGACGCCAGGCCTCTCGGTCAAGGTAGCTTTGTGCAAGCCGTGCATAACATAGACCTTCGAGTGGGGGCAATACATAAAGAACTATTGTCTTGTTATGTGTTGGAGGGCCTTCCCACTCCTATTGTGTTGGGACTTCCTTGGTTAACTAAACATAACCCAGTTATTAATTGGCAATCCAGGGAGATAAGCCAGTGGGGTGAATTTTGCAATAGTAACTGCATGAACACGGTCATCGGTGCGGTCGTGCCTAGAACCTTACCTCCTTTTCTGGAGGACTTTGAGGATGTGTTTCAGAGGAAGGGTGTCAAGAATTACCTCCTCATCGCGCATATGACTGTGCTATAAAATTGCTTCCTGATGCTAAGTTACCAAAATCTAGGTTATATAACCTTTCTGGTCCTGAGAGGCAAGCTATGAAGGATTATATTTCGGAAAGTCTGGCCAAGGGGCATATTAGACCTTCATCTTCTCCAGTGGCCGCGGGGTTCTTCTTTGTGAAGAAAAAAGATGGAGGCCTACGCCCTTGCCTGGATTTCCGTGAGCTTAATCGGATTACGGTCCGAGATCCGTATCCGCTCCCACTTATTCCTGATCTCTTCAATCAGATTGTGGGCGCCAAATGGTTCTCTAAGTTGGATCTCAGGGGGGCGTATAATCTGATTAGGATAAAGGAGGGGGATGAGTGGAAGACGGCGTTTAACACTCCGGAGGGACATTATGAGAACCTTGTCATGCCTTTCGGTCTGACTACTGCCCCGGCGGTGTTTCAACATTTTGTTAATGACATCTTTCGCCACCTAGTGGGACAGTTTGTTGTCATTTATCTAGATGACATCTTAATTTACTCGCCGGATCTTGTGTCTCATCAGGAGCATGTGAGACAAGTGTTGCAGATCTTGCGAGACAATAAACTGTACGCCAAATGGGAGAAGTGTGTATTCGCCGTACAAGAACTTCAGTTTTTAGGATTCCTGGTGTCAGCTTCCGGTTTCCGTATGGACCCTGGGAAAGTGAAGGCTGTGCTTGAATGGGATCGGCCAGAGGATCTTAAAGCACTGCAGCGTTTCCTGGGGTTTGCTAACTACTACCGGAAATTTATTCGTAATTTCTCATCCGCTGTCAAATCTCTCACTGACATGACAAAAAAAAGGGACAGATTTTTCTAGGTGGTCTGACAAAGCTTGTCAAGCATTTTCCTCCTTGAAAAAATGTTTTGCTTCAGCACCCATACTCATCCAACCTGATGCATCACAACCGTTCATTGTGGAGGTAGACGCATCTGACGTAGGAGTGGGTGCGGTATTATCTCAAGGTCCATCCCCTGGTAAATGGCATCCGTGCGCTTTCTTCTCTAAAAAATTGTCGTCCGCCGAGAGGAATTATGATGTCGGCAATAGGGAACTCTTGGCCATTAAGTTGGCTTTTGAAGAGTGGCGTCACTTTTTGGAGGGGGCAGTCCACCCGGTCACCGTCATTACTGATCACAAGAACTTGCTGTATTTAGAGTCTGCAAAACGTCTGAATTCCAGACAAGCTAGATGGTCGTTGTTTTTTACCAGGTTTAATTTTGTCGTCACATATCGTCCTGGGTCAAAAAATGTAAAGGCTGATGCCTTATCTCGTAGTTTCCCGGGGGCCGGGAAGACGGATGACCCGGTTCCTATTCTTCAGGAGGAGTTGTGGTGTCGGCTGTTTTCTCTGAGCTTGAGGAGGAGGTATTGGAGGCTCAGGGGGACGCCCCTGTAGGACCTCCAGGGAGACTGTTTGTTCCAGATCAATTAAGACAAAAGGTTATCGAGGCACATCATAATTCTGCTTTGGCAGGACACCCAGGGAGTAAAGCAACTGTAGATCTCGTTTCTCGCCGGTTTTGGTGGCCTAACTTAAATAAAGAGGTGGTAACTTTTGTCGCGTCCTGTGGGGTATGTGCGCGCTCTAAGACCCCACATACCCGTCCGTCTGGGGCCCTTTTACCGTTGAAAATCCCGGAGCATCCATGGACCCATCTGTCTATGGACTTCATTACGGACCTCCCTCCGTCTACAGGTAAAACTGTCATACTAGTTGTAGTTGACAGGTTCAGCAAAATGGCACATTTAATTGCTCTTCCTAATGCTAAAACTCTGGCGCAGGTGTTCATTGGGGAGATTGTGAGACTTCACGGGTTGCCTTCCGATGTGGTGTCGGATCGGGGTTCTCAGTTTGTGTCCAAATTCTGGAAAGCATTTTGTTCTCGTCGGTGGATGCAGTTGTCATTTTCTTCGGCTTTTCATCCGCAGACCAATGGTCAGACAGAGCGTCTGAATCAAAGCTTAGAGACATATCTCCGGTGTTTGTCTCAGAGAACCAAGAGGACTGGTCTTCTTTCTTGCCTCTGGCAGAGTTCGCTCTTAACAATAGGCGGAGCGAGTCCACTGGTAAGTCCCCGTTTTTTGGGGCATATGGTTTTCACCCCCAGTTTTGTACTTTCAATGGGGGGGACTCTTCTGGGTTCCTGAGAGGAACGATTTTCGTCGTCACTTGCTTCAGTGTGGAGAGGAGTGCTTAATAATCTGAGCACTATGGGGAACCGATACAAACGTATGGCTGATAGGAGGAGAGTGTCTGGTCCGGACCTAAGTGTGAACGATCTGGTATGGTTGTCTACCAAGAATATAAAACTTAAGGTTCCCTCCTGGAAACTCGGTCCCAGATTCATCGGGCCATACAGGATCAGTTCAATAATTAATCCGGTGGCTTTCCGTCTTGACCTCCCTCCTACGTTTAAAATCCACAATGTGTTCCACAAATCGTTGCTTAAGAGGTACGTGGCACCAGTTATACCGTCACCTCTACCTCCTCCTCCACTGGTGGTCAATGGTAATTTGGAGTTTCAGGTATCGAAGATCATTGACTCACGTCGGAATCGCCGGTCCCTTCAGTACCTTGTTCATTGGAGGGGGTATGGTCCTGAGGAGAGGATGTGGGTTTCTGCGTCGGATATTAACGCAGACCGATTGGTTCGGGCCTTCCACACTACTCACCCAGATAGACCAGGCCCTGAGGGTCCAGAGGCCCCTCGTAGAAGGGGGGGTACTGTCACGGTGTGTCGCGGCGGAGATCGTCGCGATTGCACAGCCTGACTTCGCACAGCTGAGTTTCTGGTGCTGGGTGTTTTTCGGCACTGAGGGAGTTAATTCTTTCTCTCTCGGTGCTGGACTGACCAGCCTCGCCCAGCTGCGTTTGATGTTTTGTTAATTAGCTTCCTTCATATACCTGCTGGTCTGCTGGGGAAGTTGTCGGTGAAAGCATTCATTCAGACCAGCAGAGCGGATCATTTCTGAGAAGACTTAAGCTAAGAGTGCCTGTTGTGGTTTTTCCTCTCCTCGCTTATTGTTTATCTCCTTTACCTTTTGTGTTCCTCTGTAGTGGAAGTTTTGTATGCAAGACAGTGTTTTCTTTACCCCTTGTCTGTTTCGTTTGTCTAAGACTGTGTGTAAGCTGTGACCTGCCCATTCCCTGTGGTGGTAATCAGGGTCCTTCTCAGGACTAGATTACAGTGGTCAGGGATCTACAGGAGACAGGGTTACGTTGGTGGCCTGGACCTCTGTACCATTAACAGTACCTCCAGGTAGAGGGACTAGTCAGGACCCCAGTTCAGGGTCAGCTTAGACCCCGGTCCACCTCTATCCAGAGACAGCGTGACACGTACACAGTATAGACCCACAATTCATAGGATATTATGTCAGGTAAGACATTGCTGGCAGATACTATGTATACATGTTGATATTTTCTATTATATGTAATATAGAATGTTGTCACATTAGATATAGGTTACTATCATAGAATATATCTGTTATACGTCGTGACAGGAGTCCAGAGTAGAGAATTGACCAGCGAGGAGAGGTATTTCATTTTTTTTAATGTTGGGCGCAATATATGGGGAGCATTATACACTGGAGAATGATATATGGGGCCCATCATAGACTGAAGCATCATCCATGAGGCCCATCATATACTGGAGTATTCCAAATGGGGGACATTAGACACTGGAGCAGCATTTACGGGGCTCATTAAACACTGGAGCATTATAAATGTGGCCCATTATATATGGAGCATTATATTTGCCCATCATACTTTGGAGCATCATCCATGGGGCCCATCATATACTGGAGCATTCTAAATGGGGCAGATCAGACACTGGAGCAGCATCTATGGGGTCCATTATACACTGGAGCATTATAAATGGGGCCCATTATATATGGAGCATTATATTAGCCCATAAGACACTGGAGCATCATCCATGGGGCCCATCATATACTGGAGAAATCGAAATGGGGCAGATCAGACACTGGAGCAGCATATATGGGGCCCATTATACAGTGGAGCATTATAAATGTGGCCCTTTATATATGGAGCATTATATTGGCCCATCATAGACCGAAGCATCATCCATGTGGCCCATCACATACTGGAGCTTTCTAAATGGGGCAGATCAGACACTGTAGCAGCATCTATGGGGCCCATTATACACTGGAGCATTATAAACGGGCCTATTATATATGGAGCATGATTTTGGCCTATAAATGTAAAGAAATCCAAGGAGATGGTTGTGAGTTATAGAAGGAAAAAGGAGGATTACTTACCGATCACTATTGCTGGCCAGGAGGTTGAGATTGTTGAAAGCTACAAATATTTGGGGGTTCACCTTGACAGTAAACTTGATTGGAGGTGTCATATAGAAAAGGTTTACAAGAAGGAAATGAGCAGACTGTACTTTCTGCGGAAGCTCAGGTCGTTCAATGTGTGCAGTAAAATGCTGAAGATGTTCTATCAGTCCGTTGTAGCAAGCGCCATCTTTTTTGCTATCATTTGCTGGGGCAGTATTGTGCGAGTAGCTGACGCTAATAAGCTCAACAAACTTATCAAGAAGGCAAGTGCAGCTGTTGGCCTCCATCTTGACTCTTTTGAGGAGGTATTGGAGGGTAGAATTCAGAAGAAGTGTAGGGCTATAATGAACAATAATACACACCCCCTATACGAGCTGTTCTTGAAGCAGAAGAGCACATTCAGAAGCCGTCTAATCCTATTAAGGTGCAAGAAGGAGAAATTCAGGAAATCGTTTGTACCTACTGCTATGGGGATGTATAATAATTTCCTAAGGGTGGTAGAAAATAATGACTGATGGCTGGTGTACTAATGTCAATTAACATTGACTTATATACATCTGAACTACCCACTTTTATTTATTATGTAATGTTGGTATACCTGTGCAAGATTTGTGTCCTAATATTTTATGTACTGCTGTTTGTATTGCTGCTGTAATACTGTAATTTCCCCCCGGGATCAATAAAGTGTATCGTATCGTATCGTATAAGACACTGGAGCATCATCCATGGGGCCCATCATATACTGGAGCATCATATGGGGTTCATTATTTATGGGGCATCATATAAGGTATGGAGAATCATATGGAGCACATATGGGGCCTATTCTGTATGGAGCATTATATGGAGCCCATTCTGTATGGAGCAACATAGGGGCCCATCATATACAGTCATGGCCAAAAGTTTTGAGAATGACACAAATATTAATTTTTACAAAGTCTACTGCTTCACTTTTTCTAAAGGCAATTTGCATATGCTCCATAATGTTATAAAGAGTGATCAGCTTAACAGCAATTACTTGCAAAGTCAATATTTGGCTAGAAAATGAACTTTATCCCCCAAAACACATTTCAACATCATTGCAGCCCTGCCTTAAAAGGACCAGCTAACCTCTTTTCAGTGATTGCTCCATTAACACAGGTGTGGGTGTTGATGAGGACATGCTGGAGATCAATCTGTCATGATTAAGTAAGAATGACACCACTGGACACTTTAAAAGGAGGCTGGTGCTTGACATCATTGTTTCTCTTCTGTTAACCATGGTTATCTCTAAAGAAACACGTGCAGTCATCATTGCAATGCACAAAAATGGCCTAACAGGGAAGAGTATCGCAGCTAGAAAGATTGCACCTCAGTCAACAATCTATCGCATCATCAAGAACTTCAAGGAGAGAGGTTCCATTGTTGCCAAAAAGGATTCAGAGCGCCCAAGAAAGACCAGCAAGCGCCAGGACCGTCTCTTAAAAGTGTTTCAGCTGCGGGATCGGGCTACCAGCAGTGCAGAACTTGCTCAGGAATGGCAGCAGGCAGGTGTGAGTGCATCTGCACGCACTGTGAGGCGGAGACTCTTGGAGCAAGGCCTGGTCTCAAGGAGGGCAGCAAAGAAGCCACTTCTCTCCAGAAAAAACATCATGGACAGACTGATATTCTGCAGAAGGTACAGGCAGTGGACTGCTGAGGACTGGGGTAAAGTTATTTTCTCTGATGAATCACCTTTTCGATTGTTTGGGACATCAGGAAAACGCCTCATTCGGAGAAGACAAGGTGAGCACTACCACCAGTCTTGTCTCATGCCAACTGTTAAGCATCCTGAAACCATTCATGTGTGGGGTTGCTTCTCAGCCAAGGGAATCGGCTCTCTCACAGTCTTGCCTAAAAACACAGCCATGAATAAAGAATGGTACCAGAATATCCTCCAAGAGCAACTTCTCCCAACCCTCCAAGAGCAGTTTGGCGATCAACAATGCCTTTTCCAGCATGATGGAGCACCTTGCCATAAAGCAAAGGTGATAACTAAATGGCTCAGGGAACAAAACAGAGATTTTGGGTCCATGGCCTGGAAACTCCCCAGATCTTAATCCCATTGAGAACTTGTGCTCAATCATCAAGAGACGGGTGGACAAACAAAAACCTAAAAATTCTGACAAAATGAAAGCATTGATTGTGCAAGAATGGACTGCTATCAGTCAGAATTTGGTCCAGACTCATTATACTGTATGGAGCAATATGTGGGGCTCATTCTACTCTATGGGGACCATCCTATACTGTATGGCACATTACATGGGACCATCATATACTGGAGCATTATGTGGAGCTCATCATATACTGTATGGAACATTATATGGGACCAATTATGTATGGAGCAATATATGGGGCTCATTATTCTGTATGGCGCACTATGTGGTGGCCATAATACTGTATGGAGGAATATTCTGTCCGATTTTTGAGCTATTGTAGATTTTAAAATAGATATCAGTCATGTAATTTAAGAAGTGAAGTATTTGTCATTGTACTATACCTACTGTATATTTCTGTGTTGTATCGGAGCATCATGAATTGTGGCATGTGTTAAAGGGGCGCACTGACATTCTTTGGCCTGGGGCACACGAAAACCTGGAGCCAGCACTACCCCTCCCACAACTTTAGCCAAATAACCTCCAGTTTTCAATGCGTAACTATTATTATACAGTAAATGAAGGTTGCCAAGCTTAAAAAATAAGAATTGATGTCGTTGGCATTGAAATGGGCACTGTAGGTGTTGTAACATTTCCAGGGGTATTTAGCTCTAGGATCGCTGTCTGGGTAGACAGAATGGCACGGAAACAGTTCATTCAGACAGCAGCTTGGTGAAAACTGGCCGCAACCAGCTTTATTAAAGTCCACAGCAAACAGATTAAAACAAAGCATAAACAGAAAACCTGGGCTTGTCTAGCCTCTAATTACACTTAGATAGATGGCCCTCTCTATCCGGGACCCAGACTCTACCAGTCTGTGCCCAAAACAACACATATGATCTCTGTTACCAGTATGGAGTTTCACAGACACTCCTCTTTATGTCTGAAGGCAACTCCAACATCCAGACTTGAGAGAGGTCACCTCCTATTCAGTAGTCACCAGCATGGAGTGTCGCAGAGTCTCCTCTTTGTGTCCGGGGTACCTCGAGCACCCAGACAGAGAGAGCCCACCTCCCGGAGTCTCCTTCCGTGCCTGGACTCCTGTCCAGACTGAATGAGCTCTCTGACTGTGCTCCCAAGCACCTACTTCTGGCTTCCTAATCAAGACCTGAGTAGTTTCAGGCTTGTGCTGCAAGTGTGTGCTGAATGTGAGGTGTAGTGACCTTTCTCTACCACTAGGTTTACAAAGCCACACATTTCCCTTATACCTAGGTGAAATGTACACCCCATTCATCCCATATTCACTCACTGTCTCACATATCCCCTCCCTCTTCTCCAGACCGGAGGGCTGGTCATCCAGACCGGAGGGCTGGTCAACAATCCAACAGAGACAGTGAACTCCGGACCAGTCATGGCCCTCACCAGCTTCATCTCCACCACTGTCACTTGTATCTTCACCTGAGTCATAGCCAACATCAGCTTTCTCTTTATCTGAAGCATCCGCACTACCCTGTACCCTCCCAGGCCTATACTCTCTGCGGGCCTCGGGTGTCCTGCACGGTTTCAGCTTGACTTTAGTGCCAGCCTCAGTCTCGGTATAGTGGCTCACCAGATAAGTACGACCAGGCACGTCAGAACAGCTCTGCTGATTCTTCCTCAGAAACTTTCGTACCTCCTGTTTTTAGGGCACTGACCCTGTGTCACCAACTGTCACAGGAGGTATAGGGGTTTTCTCTAATTCCCCCTGAACTTTCTTTAGCACATCTACTTTCTTAAATATCAGTTGATTCATAAATTCTATCTCACAGATCCCAAGCGCCTCTGTCATGGTCTCTGACCATTCCGAGCCACACTGTTCAAACGATTGGCACTGTAGAGGGAGCTGATCGTTTTTCTTGGTCGGTACACATAATTTATCCTCTTCTGGTACAGGCTCACTTTGCATAAGACTCAGAGCTCTTACTTCTTTCTCCAGGAGATCCTCATGGCTACGCATCTTCTCCTGTAGTTGTTGGACGTCCTTTACGTCTTCGGCCCTTTCTTCAGGCTCTTCTGGTAGGACATGCTCAGAAGCCCTACCATCAGTCTTCTTTTCCACCACATTCTGCATCCCATCTGAGCTCCCGTGTATCTGCAGCGGCAACGGAGCGACACATCGCCCCTCCCACTCACTGGGACGTGGTTCAAGTGTAGACTCCATGAAAATGCGCCTGAGCTCACCAAGGCCAACCCGAGGTCTCAAAATCTCATCTTGGGATTTATCCAGATCCTTTGGGTCGCTCGGAACTCCGATGGCGCACCGGGCGCCGAACTTCCGGCCCGAGCTTCGCGAGTCGCAGCCACGGATCCGGACAGTACACCGTCCACGCCGCTGTCTCCGGCAGAAACATATTCCGGGGCAGAGTCATTCCCCACATCTTCAGTCTTGTTCCTCACAGCTTCACTTGAGACATCAGCCTCTGGTGAGGCACCTGGCCTGGTGTCCACCACTTCCATGGCTTTCTCCCACCTCTGCAGCATCACCTTCCGAGTCCTTGGCCTGATGCAGATCCACACCATACATTGATAACTTCTCATTTTCAACAGCATCCACTTGTGCTGTGTTCAGTTTCAGAGTCCTGTCTTTCACCTTAGTCTTCGCCAGGGAACCGGCCAACGGTACAACATCTTCAGATGCCATCCTCCGTCCGACTGCAAGGTCAGCCTCAGCCTTCCTCTCAGGACTCTCAATCTCCTCTGCTACCATGCCTTCCTCACTTGCACTGGTTGCTTTATTGTCATCAGATGACTCACTATCACCACCACTATCCCTGTCTGACCCCCTTTTCTCAGCCACATCTGGCTCACTTCCAGGGTTAGACACTTCATTTTCATTCACATCCGGCTCACTGTCAGGGTTATACAATTCATTCTCATTCACATCTTGATCTGGAACCTTAGTTAACATGTCATCCACAACATTAACTTCACCATCTGGTCCCTGGTTTCCCTCAGGTGGTCCCTCAAGTATGTGACTATGTGATAACCCCAGCACTATACTTCCATATAGCTCAGATACCAGGAGCTGACTTACGACCTCTCCCTGGACTTCAGTGTCCCTATACAATAGGTTATTGTTCATGGCAGCATGAGGAAACCTCTCCTCAGAGCCAGGCTCTTGGGGAACCTCATTCAGAACAATTACATTTTCCTGTGCCGTTTTAAGAGTGGGGTCTCGCACCGGCTCACTCCCAAAATTGTCACAGGAGCCAGGCAGGTCAGGGACACTCGGTTCCCGAGAACCACCATCCTCGTCTCCCAACATCACCTGCAAAGAAATGTCATCTTTATCACGGTCATCATCAGTATCATCACTATTATGATTAGCATTATCATCATTATCAATATCAGCATCCTCATCATGGTCATCATCATTATCATGATCATCATTATCATTATCAATATTATCATGGTCATCATCATTATCACATAAGTTTAACGGCCCACTAGCATTGTGTTCCGCCCCTCGGGACTGCGCACCCTCAGTAGGAGCTTCATCACACTGTCCATCAGAAACATTTTTCCCCCAGAGATCCTTAGACCGGGAAAGTCATTACCCAATATAACGGGGTGCACCAGGGTCTTCACTACCCCCACTTCATATGAAACCTCCCCGAGTTTGGGGACCAAGTCCACGGCAGTCTCTGGGTAGACTTTGGTGTCTTCATGGATGTACACCACACTCAGGTGCTTATCAGGGATGAAGTCCCTATCACTCAGGCTGTCACATACGGAAGTCACTGGACTCTCTGAGTCCAAGAGGGCCTGTGCTGGGCAGTCACTTACAACCACCGGGGACCCCTGTGGTCCAGTCTCTTCGGCTGAGGTGGACACACACACAGGTTCTGCGCAGAGAGAGAGGGATCTGCCAACATCACAACACATAGGCTCCCCCTCTATTGGACAGTTGGCTGCAATTTCACGCCAGCTCCAACACTGTCCATCACACTCTCCCACCCACATGTCCCCTCGGGCCTGAACCCGCTTATCAGCATACCCCATGTCCCCAACAGCTGGAACACTCTCACCGGGAGAGTTCAGCGTCCGGGAACTCTTAAGTGACGTCCGCTCAGACGGCTGGTCACGGAGGCAGTCTTTGGGGCCAAAGTACCTTTCTCTCTGTACCTCAGGAGGAAGTGCTCGGGTGTAACGGTCCACTGTCACCTTTTCGACCCTTTGGGCAGTGTTGCTGACGGCAGACTCCCAACTGTATCTCCAGTCATGGACTCTCCTGGCACGGGCTGCAACCGTAACACCCAGCCGGGTAAGAATCGCCGCTTTCAACTTGGCATAGTCTTCGCTGTCCTGCTTGCTCAGGTCAGCCCAGACTTTTTGGGGTTCCCCAATCAGATAGGGTACGACCGCCATGGCCCATTCAGATAGTGGCAGATTCTCCTTCTCTGCCAGTCTCTCAAACCTAGTAAGATATACCTCCACATCATCACGAGGTGTCATTTTTCTCAAGGACCGTCTTACCGCCTTCTTTATAGCGGACAATGCTGGTGCCTTCACAACATTACTTCGGGACGCGGCACCGAAATCCTTTTTTGGTGCTGTCATCTGCTCAACAAATAACCGGTTATTCTCCTGCTGCTGCAGGAATTGCTGCTGGGCCTGCTGCATGCGCTGCTGGTGCTGCAGGCGCTGCTGCTCCATGCTCTGCTGCATGCTTCGCTGGGCCTGCACCAGGTACTCAATGAGCTCCTCCATACTGCCGGACTCATCTGTCTCAATCACAGCAGTCTTATGTTGCATATTAACTTGCGCCATTTGTTCAAACAGCGCCTCCATGCTGTCAGATATCTCTGTCTTCACAACGGCAGACTTCAGTCAAGGCATACACACTACACAGCTTTTTTCCACAGAAAATTCAGCCTTGCTGTGCAAACACCCTTTTTTTTTTTTTTTTTTTCTTTTGCAAAGTCTATTAGGGCTACTGTCTCTTTAAGACTGCTCCACACACTTTCCTTTTGCTGCTGCACATTCCACAGTCATTTTCACAACAAGTTCAGCTTTGCTGTGCATACATTTTCTCTCTGCAGACCCTATCAGGGCCACTGTCTCTCCAAGACTGCTCCAAACAGACGTTTCTGCTGACACACACTTTTTTTTTTTTTTTCTGCTGCTATTTCAATAGACTTCACCTTTAATGCTGTCTCTCGCCACTGTGCTGCATGCACACTCCGGCACTAACTGTACCAGGCCCTGCGCTGCCCCAGCATTCTCCGCCAATTGTAACATTTCCAGGGGTATTTAGCTCTAGGATCGCTGTCTGGGTAGACAGAATGGCACGGAAACAGTTCATTCAGACAGCAGCTTGGTGAAAACTGGCCGCAACCAGCTTTATTAAAGTCCACAGCAAACAGATTAAAACAAAGCATAAACAGAAAACCTGGGCTTGTCTAGCCTCTAATTACACTTAGATAGATGGCCCTCTCTATCCGGGACCCAGACTCTACCAGTCTGTGCCCAAAACAACACATATGATCTCTGTTACCAGTATGGAGTTTCACAGACACTCCTCTTTATGTCTGAAGGCAACTCCAACATCCAGACTTGAGAGAGGTCACCTCCTATTCAGTAGTCACCAGCATGGAGTGTCGCAGAGTCTCCTCTTTGTGTCCGGGGTACCTCGAGCACCCAGACAGAGAGAGCCCACCTCCCGGAGTCTCCTTCCGTGCCTGGACTCCTGTCCAGACTGAATGAGCTCTCTGACTGTGCTCCCAAGCACCTACTTCTGGCTTCCTAATCAAGACCTGAGTAGTTTCAGGCTTGTGCTGCAAGTGTGTGCTGAATGTGAGGTGTAGTGACCTTTCTCTACCACTAGGTTTACAAAGCCACACATTTCCCTTATACCTAGGTGAAATGTACACCCCATTCATCCCATATTCACTCACTGTCTCACAGTGTGTTTACAGTCCTCCACTCCCTGACGACTTTGCTTCCCCATTGGCTTGCATTTGGTTTCGTGTTTCAGTCGGACCTCAGACTTTTTCCGATAGTCGGCCGATTTCGTTCGAATCGCCTTTTGAAAACTCAGGTTTCATGAAACCCGACTCGACCCTAAAAAAGGCAAAGTCGCTTATCGCTAGTGTGAGCACTTTGAACCCCCAAGTGCTTCACAGAAGTTTATAAAGTAGAGTCGTGAAAATAAAAAAATCCTATTTTTTTCCACAAAAATGATTTTTTTTGCCCCAAAATTTTTATTTTCACATGGGTAACAGGAGAAATAGTACCACAAAAGTTGTTGTGCAATTTGTCCTGAGTATGCTGATACCCCATATGTGGGATGGAACCACTGTTTGGGCACATGGCAGAGCTCGGAAGGGAAGGAGCACCGTTTTTGAATGCAGACTTTGATGGAATGGTCTGCGGGCGTTATGTTGCGCTTGCAGAGCCCCTGATGTGCCTAAACAGTAGAAACCCCCCACAAGTGACCCCATTTTGGAAACTAGACCCCCCAAGGAGCTTATCTAGATGTGGGGTGAGCACTTTGAACCCCCAAGTACTTCACTGAAGTTTATAGCGTATAGCCTTGAAAATAAAAAAATCATATTTTTTTTCCACAAAAATGATCTTTTTCCCCCAAAATTTTTATTTTCACAAAGGTAACAGGAGAAATTAGACCCCCAAAGTTGTTGTGCAATTTGTCCTGAGTACGCTGGTACCCTATATGTGGGGGTAAACCACTGTGATCGCCTTACTGCGATTTTGGGGAGGCAGAATGAACAAATCCACAAAAGGTGAAGAATTGGTTTTATTTTTAACGTCATTCCTCGTGTGGTATTAGTAATTAGGCGACTTTATTCTTCGGGTCGGTGCAATTACAGAGATACCAGATTTATACCCTTTTTTCATGTTTAGCTTCTGTCACACTCTAAAAGACGCTTTTTGTAAGAATTTTTTGTAAGAAATTTTTGCATCGCCGTATTTTGAGAGCTACAATTTTTCCATATTTCAGCCGACATAGTTATGTGTGGGCTTGTTTTTTGCGGGACGAGCTGATGTTTTTATTAGTACCATTTCCAGGCACATAACGTTTTTTGATCTTTCTATTACGATTTTTGTGGAGGCAGAATGAACAAAAACCAGCAATTCATGAATTGTTTTTTTTCTCCATTCCGCGTGTGGTAAAATTGGTAAGGCAGCTTTATTCTTCGGGTCACTACGATTACAATGATACCTCATTTATATCTTTTTTTATGTTTTGGCGTTTTTTTACACAATAAAAACTTTTATAAAGAAATAATTATTTTTGCATCAGTTTATTTTGCGAGCTAAAACTTTTTTATTTTTTCGCTGATGACACTGTATGGTGACTTGTTTTCTGCGTGATAAGATGATGTTTTCAGCGGTACCATGTTTATTTATATCCGTCTTTTTGATCGCGTGTTTTTGCACTTTTTCCAAGTGGTATGATGATACTGCTTGTAAAAAGTATAATTTGCTACTTTTTTGTGTTTTGTTTTTACGGCATTCACTAGGTTGACGCTTTTATAGATGGGATTTTTACGGACACGGCGATACCAAACGTGTATTTTTTTATTATTATTATTTTTACATAAAAATGTGTATTTTTTAGGGGAATTTTTTTATTATTTTTATTATTTTTTATTTTTTTTACGTATTTTTTTTTTTTTTACCTAGTCCCTTTATGGGACTTTCACTTTTTAACTTTGATTTGCAGGTAATACATTTCAATGCTCCAGCATTGCAATGTATGAAACCTATGCAGAAAGGTTCTGAGACCATGCTGTTAGCATGGTCTCAGAGGCTTTCCATAGCTGGATGACCCAGGAGTTGTCATGACAACCCCGGTCATCATGGCTGAGATCAGGCCCCGCGATTACATAGAGGGGACATCAATCTGAGGCAGAGGGAGCTCCTGACCCTCTGCCTCCCCCCTGAACGCTGCGATCGCGCCCGATCACAGCAATCAGGGAGTTAACTGCCAGGGGCGGGGCGGACGCCGTTCCTGGCTGTCAGTGTAGGAAGCTCAGCCACTGCAGCGCTGAGCTCCTACCCTTATCGGGCAGGAGATGCTGAAATTTCAGCATCTCCTGTCCGGTCACAACGTGTTTGGTCACTCAGATTGAGTGACCAATCACAGCGCTCTGGGTGTGGGGACTGACTGCGAGGGTCCCAGCACCTCTTGCCGTGCCTGTCATCTCTCATAGACAGCTGTCGGCACTGAATTGTCACTGTGTGTTTACACGCAGTGACAGTTTAAATGCAGGATGTGCACAGCCCGTCATGGTGTGGGAACTGACATCCTGCCATGATGGACTGTGCATGTCAATGGACATTAAGGGGTTAATAGATTTCAGTAGCCATGTTCAATACATTTTCCCTGTGTCATTTCTCATTATTACACATCACTTAATTTATGGACATTTATAGCTTGATTTCTTTGCCTTTGTGGATTGGATGGGGTTAGTACTTGTTACCGACATCTGGTGACAAGTTTATATCAATAGCACCTTTAGAAATATATTTACCATATATACCCATGTATAAGCCGAGATTTTCAGCCCATTTTTTAGGGCTGAAAGTCCCCCTCTCGGCTTATACGCGGGTCATATACGGCGGTCTCTGCAGCCCCCCTGCTTCTCCCACAATCTCCGGCTCCTTCCTGCAGCAGTCACATGGCACCGCTCATTAAAGTCATGAATATGCACATATTCATGACTTTAATGAGCGGTACCACGTGACCGCTGCAGGACTGAAGCGCTGCGGAGAGCGCCGGGAGAAGAGGAGAGGCTGCAGGGACGCGCGGCGGAGGGGTGAGTATAGCGATATTTACCCATCCCCGGTCCACCGCTGCGTCCTCGTCTGACTCCCCTGGCTGTGAATGTTCAGGCAAAGGGCGCGATGACGTCATTAGTGTGCGCCCCGCCCCCTGCCAGATCATTCACAGCCAGAGGAGTCAGACCGAGGGAGCGGTGCAGAGAGGACAGGTAAATATCTCAGGTGCCGGGGTCCTGAGCAAGCGGTGACACCGGCACCTGTCCCCCATAGCGCGCCGCTGTCACCGCCTGCTCAGGACCCCGGCACCTGGCCCCCAGCGACAAGAGGTGAGTATGTCATTTTTTTTTGCAGCAGAAAGCATATGAGGCCTAATACTATGGGGCATATGGGGCATAATTGTGCAGCATATGGGGGCATAATCTGGAGCATATGGGGGCATAATATGGAGCATATGGGGGCATAATATGGAGCATATGGGGGCATAAACTGTGGAACATATGGGGCATAATCTGGAGCAATGGGCATATCGGAGCATTGGGGCATAAACTGTGGAACATATGGGGCATAATCTGGAGCATATGGGGCATAATCTGGAGCATATGGGGGCATAAACTGTGGAACATATGGGGGCATAATCTGGAGCATATGGGGGCATAATATGAAGCATATGGGGGCATAATCTGGAGCATATGGGGGCATAATATGGAGCATATGGGGGCATAAACTGTGGAACATATGGGGCATAATCTGGAGCATATGGGGGCATAATCTGGAGCATATGGGGGCATAAACTGTGGAACATATGGGGCATAATCTGGAGCATATGGGGCATAATCTGGAGCATATGGGGGCATAAGCTGTGGAACATATGGGGGCATAATCTGGAGCATATGGGGGCATAAACTGTGGAACATATGGGGGCATAATCTGTGGAACATATGGGGCATAATCTGGAGCATATGGGGGCATAATCTGGAGCATATGGGGGCATAATTTGTGGAACATATGGGGGCATAATCTGGAGCATATGGGGCATAATCTGTGGATCATACGGGGCATAACCTGTGGAACATATGGTGGCATAATCTGGAGCCTATGGGGGCATAATCTGTGGAACATATGGGGGAATAATATGGAGCATATGAGGGCATAATCTGGAGCATATGGGGGCATAATCTGTGAATCATACGGGGGCATAACCTGTGGACTATATGGGGGCATAATCTGGAGCATATGGGGGCATAATCTCTGAAGCATATTGGGCATAATCTGGAGCATATGGGAGCATAATCTGTGGAGCATATTGGGCATAATCTGTGCAGCATATGGGGGCATAATCTGTGGAGCATCATATGGGGGCATAATCATTTTTCACCCTAGGCTTATACGCGAGTCAATAAGTTTACCCAGTTTTTTGTGGCAAAATTAGGGGGGTCGGCTTATACACAGATCGGCTTATACATGAGTATATACGGTACTTTGAAAATTGGTGACGTGCTCAATACTTATTTCAACCGCTGCATATCTAAAGTATATATACAGTAGATTTATATATAACCATGAATAATCATTTGGATCTATTTATATTTATTCTAGGCATAATTTTAATTATGCATATCCTCATTCTTTCATGCTTGAAAAATGGCTTCAAAGGAATCGTAAACATGTAAACATTGCATCTGAGTGTATAATTTTTTTTTCCATCTGAACATTTAGGATTGCTTTCTCTTTTTTTGTATTTTTATTTAGAGGATTTTCTCTGGCTACTATCCTAGGAGGATTTCTCTGTCACTGGATTGTGCTGCTGATCTTTGTTTCTGATTAAGCGTTGCTTGGTGTAGTTTTGCTGAAAAGAGGCGTGACTGGGCAAAAAAGGGGTATGATGTAACATCCAATACTGAATACCAAAAAAAATGTGCCAAATAGTTGGTGCAAGTTTCTGGTACATAGTAAGCCAACTAATAGGTCATGTAAACTTAAGCTAGACAGCCTAAAGGTGTGCCACATGTATCAAACAGCATAAAATATAAAAATATGGAGCATTTTAAGACTGTTCAGTCTAACAATTAGAAGATATGAAAAGTATCCTCTATCATGTTCAGTCTGATGAGGGGGAAGGACTCATCTAACATTACTGTTCTTACAATGATCAAAACCATTCTTCAACAATTCGGTCTCATTGATGACATCTTTTTTGGACATCCAGCAGAGCTTAAGAGGCGTCTGTCTCTACATATTTATACCAATAATCTCTATTTTGGCTGTGAAGAACGGATGCCTATTTGTGTGATGTAGATGTCCCATTTAAAAAGGGACTGTAAAGTTTATCAATTACTAATTCCATCTAAAACTGACATCATATTAACATGATATGTGTTTATGACCAAATTACTTGGTCTCGCGAAAGGTACGAAGGGGATTTAAGTGATTACTTGAATATATTGTGTAGGCAGCAGTAATAGCATATTCTTTTATGGTTAGATGCGCAGAGTAAGGCTATATAACGTAAGTTTATTTCTTATGTGAACTGCTTTGATCATTTCTTACATCTTTTCTCTGGCTATCTTCCACCAGTAAACTTGTTTCAAAGGTCTCGGTGGACGCCCTTCCATCCAAAGGAAATTCTGCAATATGACAGAATGGAATAATCCTGCCGGATCTGTGAGGTTGGCTGGGAGAAAATAAACTATGACTGTGTTAAGAAATGACTACTGATATTTTTATAATATATCGTTTTTGGCTGGAGATGTTGCAAAGATCTTAAGTCTCGTTCCCAAAATACAGCTTTGCCAAGTAAAGTTCTCGAGAGAAGCAATATTCATAGGAAACAAATTGGAGATGACTTCTCTTGAGCTGTAAGACACATTCGAAAGAGACTTTTAACAATGCAGCCCAGTTTTTAAGTTTTTAAAATGAATTATGTTCCCAGACTGTAATGATTAATCAGTGAGCTTCTCCCACTGCCAATAATTCACTGTAGCTTAAAAGACAGTTTAACCCACAAATGTGGTGTATTCTTGATAATCAGTCATAAAAAGACAGGAGAATTAACATAAAACGATACTTAGTTCATCTTAAGTTTTCACTTTACTATAAAAGGAAAAAAAACACAATGTAAAATCCTTTCTGGTTGTATAAATATATAGGGTACGACAACGTTTTTTTTTAGATGTAACGTAGCATTTTTCCTGCACATCATACATGTCAAACTTATTTTGTTTCACTTGCAAAAAGAAATAAAGTAATGCTTTCTTTTAGAGCTTGCAATGTAATACATGTTCATTTAGACCAGGTCAAATTAATCCATGCAGTGTTATCTTATATACTAAATCCGGGTGTCCGGCGCTGCTGCAGGTGTTGGCGGTGCTGCTGCAGGTGTCTCCGGTGCTGCGGGGGGCTCTGCCGACATATTGTGAAAGGACAGAGCCCCCCGCAGTTCCATGGTTTACTCCTGTGCGTGGACTCTAGGAATATGGCTGCCTGGGGTGGCGCATGGGCAGATGGAGATCTTGGCACCAAGATCTTAGGAGATGAGAACTCAGCACTGAGATCTTTATCTCCCGAGATTTTGGTGCTGAGATGTCCATCTGCGCATGCGCCACCCCTTGCGGCCATTTTTCCAGAGTCCACTGCACAGTCAGGAAACCATGGAACTGCCGGGGCTCTGGCTTTTCACAAAATGTCGGCAGCACCATGCAGCACCGCCAGGCATCCGCCGCACCGGAGATACCTGCAGCAGCACCAGACACCCGCCGCGGCGCGGCGCACATCGGAACACCCCCTCATCCCAGCCTGCGGCATCACACCACTCCTGCCTCCTCCAGCAGTGACCCTGGGACCCCTTTCACAGCTGCCACCACCCCTGGTTAGCAATAAGACGCATGGATTATAAGAAGCACCACCATTTTATTAAAAAAATTTTTCCTATTTTTCTCCTCAAAATTTGTGGTGCGTCTTATAATCCCAAAAATACGGTATATATTTTTTATTGAAACATTGATCACAAGCAATAAAAACAGATCAATAATAGAAGATTGAAAATATCCAGAAATAACAGACATTTAAAAGTGGAGTTATGTTATGGGAAGCAAGTCACAAAGTGTAAATCGTAAAAACAATTTCACAGGTAGAATTCTGAAATCTGAAAAAAATCAAGGTTAAGGTATCCCAACTGGATGAGTTTATATCACCACTGTCTGGAATATTATGTATGACATGGTGTAGCCAGTTATGCCAAATAACCGCTATACATAACAGTTTTAGGGAAAGTTCACACCAGGCGTTTCTTCAGTATTGGTTTTCCTTGGTTTTTCATGCTGCGTTCTTTTGTGCATTTTTGCATTGGTTTTGGCATGCTAGACTTGTCTCTTGTTCTTACTGACAAAGTTTAGTTTTGAAAAAAGTCCTAAACCAAAGAATGAGGTATTGGCCCCAAAAATGGTGCAAAACAAGATAACTGCGTTTTTGGTACAATTTTTTGCCGTTTTTTCACCACCCATGCAAGTCAATGCGTGAAAAAAAGCTGAAAAAACACTGAAGAAACGCTGAAAGAAGCAACATGCTCTATGTCCTAAAAAACATGCAAAACAAAAAATCCTGATGACAAAAAAAAAAAATGTGTGCATGAGAGTTCTGAAATCTCATAGGCTTTGATGGTACTGTAATTTGCAGCTGAAAAGTATCATAAAAAATGCATAAAAAGACTAGACTATGTGAGAATCTGAACTGGGTTGAAGGAAAACATTGCTACAACTCAATTGCTGGAAAGCATTACAGTATTCTCCTACCACACACATTCATAAAGTTTTCTGCTCATCCAGACAGCTATGTAATGGCGTCTTACAGTAGGTTTCAAAAGGGATAATACACTACCAGAATTATCTCTCTCTCTGAATGACTCCGCTTTAATGCTTATGAAGACTTCATCACTAGATCTGGTGTATACGTCTCACCCCTGGTGGTAAGTTGCAGAATGCTGTGCTGTGTAGACTCATTTAAATACCTCACAGAAGAAATCTCTGTTTTGGGTTGGAGATTGAGGAAACCACAGGCATGATGCTGCTGTTGGCAACCACACTCCCATATCCTTTTCATTATTGCCAAGTACATATGCTTACATACTCTGACTATACACTCGCCTTCTTCAGATGAATAGAGATCATCTATCAGAAAAAGCTATTCATCTTCCCTAATACACTATGCCTCTAGAACCACACAGAGTGCTTTCCACATCCAGTTGTCTTTATTTTATCCAAACCAGAACTCTTCTTTCCAGCAAACGCTCAGATTACTGCAAATATGTCAACGATTTCCCAAGGATGCTGAGGTCATATGGCAATTTCCCAATAATAATGTTATAATATCCTGCTTTTTCATGACTAACTGCTTATACATTGGGGTGTTTTTAGTGCAAATTGACCAACGGATTCGAAATTCTACAAAAAATGATCAAACTGGGACATGGTTCAAATCGAAATAAGTAAGATAAAATAAAATAAAATATGACCTCGGCAAAGTGCAGTGTGAAATATTGAATAAGGAGTTACAGTAATTATTAGGCAGTCGTTATGTGGAAATGTTTGGTTTTCACATATGTTTATATGTAATCACAGAAAGCTAATCACACAACATATTTTTACATGCCTTACAGTATTTTAATGACTGACTTTAATATCTTGGCCAAATGTAATAAACACTATGACAGTTTCATGTAATTAATCATTAACTGAAAAGTCCTACTTAAATGAACTGGTCGACTTCATCTTGTCTAATCCCTTAATGATGACCAAAATCTTTTTCATGCCACACATTAAAGGGGTAAGGGTGAAGAGCCGTGTGCACAACCTCAAAATGGTGCTGGAGTAGGGGCCCTAGCCATATATAATAAAACAACAACTCCGCACTCAGGTAGATTGCAAAAATTATGAGAAATTTTAATGGTGTCCAGATAATGTAGTACAATAGGGAACGTTTCGGTCACATGACCTTCATCAGCTACCTATAAATTGTACTGCTCAGAAAGATGGACTAATGGACAAATCCTTTGCCTTTTCCATAAGGGCACACATCAGGATTTGTCCATTAGTCCATCTTTCTGAGCAGTACAATTTATATAGTTCCCTATTGTACTACATTATCTGGATACCATTAAAATTTCTCATAATTTTTGCAATCTACCTAAGTTGAGTGCGGAGTTGTTGTTTTACACATTAAAGGGTGGGGTCTGAAACTAATATTGATATTCATCTTAAATGTCTTTATTTTAATTTAATTTTTCTAATATGGTTCAATTAAAAAGTCACTACCCTTCCTTCTCGAATCTGCTTTATTTTACTTTTTTACCTATTTCCATTTTTCAGAGACTAACCCCGACCCTGAAACCAATGTCATTTATGAGGGAGGTGCTGGTCTCTGTTCTCACAACTCGCCGCTTTCTCTTCTTACAATGCACACTGACAGTGCGCTTTGTTGGCAGCTCATTTCTTCTCACCAGAGTCGGTGAGGGAGTGCACTGTCACTGTGCACTGAGAAGAATATTGCACAGTAAGCAGTGAGCTTGTAATGAGAATACATCAGAATTAATAAACGATGCATGTTCAGCACAGCAGGGGCTAGCTCAGCGCCTGAAATGGATGTCACTGATGTCACTTTGTTTCAGAGTGAGGACAGAGACTGTCTGCCCCCAGATGACATCCCACTTGAGTATCCCAGCATGCATTGGGAATTCTCAAAGAAAGCATCATCAAGATGGAAATTGGTATAAAAAAGCAGTTAGATTATGGATGAGATGGTGTACTTGAACAGTAAAGTTAGGCGTCCATACCGAACACCTACTGTTCGGGCACAGATACCAAACACAGACTTCACCAAAAAGTCTGTGATACTGTTCAAGTTCAGTTGCCCGAACACCGGGTGTTTGTCACACTGTCATGTTCATGACAGCATGGCAAACACCGCTTCTGCTCAGCAGTGAAACCATCCCCCCCAGTCAGAGAGCTGTGATTCCCATGCTGTCAAAAGACAGCGTGAGTGCTCAGCTGTGATCGGAGGTATAAAGCTTACTTCCAGTCACTGGTGTCAGCTGATGGGACTGCAGCTCCCATCATCCAACACCTGCTGCCGCTAATAACAGCGAGAGCAGGAGCGGCTGATGGGTATATTCATTAGCCGGCTCCTGCTGTAAATAAGCAATTAAATTAAAAAAAGGTGTGGATTCCCCTGATTTTTTTTATAACCAGCCAGGCAAAACTCACAACTGGGGGCTGCAACCCTCAGTTGTCAGCATTAACAAGGCTGGTTATCAAGAATAGATGGGTCCCCACACTGTTTTTTTTAATTATTTAAATAAACAATTTAAAAAAACAGCATGGGGTCCCCCCATTTTGACAACCAGCCTTGCTAAAGCAGACAGCTGGGGCTGGTATTCTCAGGCTGGTAAGGGGCCATGGATATTGCCCCCCAAGCCTAAAAATAGCAGCCTGCAGCTGCCCAGAAAAGGCACATCTATTAGATGCACCAATTCTGGCGCTTTGCCCGGCTCTTCCCACTTGCCCTGTAGCGGTGGCAAGTGGGGTTCATATTTGTGCGGTTGATGTCACCTTTGAATTGTCAGGTGACATCAAGCACACGGCTAAGGTTTCCTTGATGCCTGCAACACTCAAAATTATCAGTCCCTTTCAATGGACATGCATGCTAAATTTCAAACTTTTATCCAAAAAATTCCTTACAACAGCCTACCAACTATTTTAATCAAAGAGTGTTAAACATTCAAGTCCTTTAGTGAGATTTAGTAAGAAATTAAGAAAAAAATAATTAGTAAAAATCTAAAAAAAAGACAAAACCAAAAAAGCCCCAGGAAAATGTTTTATGATAAAAATACTTATGTAAAAGAAAAATGCAAACAAAAAAGTACTCATAATTGGTATAATCGCATCTGGAATGAGTTGAGCTATAAAACTCTCACTTTATTTAACCTGTACCCAAACTCTGTAGAGAAAAAGTATAGAAATGAAAGCAAATGAAAACAAAACTGCTGCATTTCATCATGCTGCCTCACAAAACTGGTATAAAAGTGATTAAAAAGTCAAAAAGTTGTATGTAAAAAAAATACCACTGAAAATATCAACTCATCTTGCAAAAAACAAGCCCTCAAACATCACTGTCAATAGGAAAATAAAAAAAGTAATAGCTCTCAGAATATGGAGTTGCAAAACTGATTTTTTTTTTAAAGTAGGTTTTATTGTAAGGGGCTCTGCAAATTGACTATTCCAGGATAATCTGAGCTACAAAAGTCAAACAGCACTCCTACCCTTCAGATAAGGATCGTGTGGCAAATTAATAGTTTCCAACCATGCATTGGGTACTGCCACATTTAGAGAATTTGTATAATACATTTTTGGGTCTCCTATTGCCTCTTGAGAAAATGAAAAAAAAAATATGCTAAAGCTAAATTATAGTGGTAAAAATGTAATTTTTCATTTTTTTTGCAGAATAACTTTCTATGAGACATCTGTGTTGCCAATATATTATCTATACCCTGGATGGTTTCCTTGATGGTTTCTGCTGTTTTGATAGCTTGAAGGCTCTGCAAATGCGACATTGCGACCACAACCTATACCAACCAAATTTGCACTCCAAAAATATATAGAGCCCCTTCACTTTCGAACTCTGCCTGACCACTTATGGGTATTATGCCACAAATAAAGAGAAATTGCACAATACATTGTCAGGTATATTTTCTCCTATTACATCTTGTGAAAATGAAAAATTTGGAGCTATTGCAAAATTTTGATGAAAAAAATACATTTTTAATTCTATTCACTCTTTTGACTTATTTTGTGTGAATCACCTGAAGGATTAAAAACCTCCTGATAGCAGTTTTGAATATTTTGAGGTTAGCAGATTCTTAAATGATATCACGTTTGTGAGTTTTCCAATCTACAATGGGTACGGAAGGTATTCAGACCCCTTTACATTTTTCACTCTTTGCTTCATTGCAGCCATTTGGTAAATTAAAAAAAGTTAATTTTTTTTTCTCATTAATGTACACTCTGCACCCCATCTTGACTGAAAAAAACAGAAATGTAGAAATTTTTGCAAATTTATTAAAATAAGAAAAACTGAAATATCACATGGTCATAAGTATTCAGACCCTTTGCTCAGACACTCATATTTAAGTCACATGCTGTCAATTTCCTTGTGATCCTCCTTGAGATGGTTTACTCCTTCATCGCAGTCCAGATGTGTGTAATTAAACTGATAGGACTTGATTTGTAAAGGCACACACCTGTCTATATAAGACCCCACAGCTCACAGTGCATGTCAGACCAAATGAGAATCATGAGGTCAAAGGAACTGGCCAAGGAGCTCAGAGACAGAACTGTGGCAAGGCACACATCTAAACCAAGGTTACAAAAGTATTTCTGCAGTACTCAAGGTTCCTGGGGACCCTTGACGTGGGTTGCAAGCTTTAATATTTTGGCCATAATATCAACTAATACCTCATTTATATGTTTTTTTTTGCACTTTATTTAATCATTTATCAGGGTGCAGTTAGGCCCAGATGGCTCTGTAAACTGTGACCTCTATTCACACAGGATGCATTTTGGTTAGCACTGGGCAGCCAGCCTGATCTAAGAGTATGGGCGTCATTAATAGGCTGTAAGCCAGATGATCTGCATTACCTGTGTGAATAACGCCGCATACAGATTCTTATCTTTTGTGCACTAATATGCCAGACAACCACCCCCTCCATGGATTAGTAGGTTGTGAGTGGTCGTTTCATCGGTAATGCTGCACCTGTGTTGCTGCAATTTTTTTATTGGGTCCACTGCACCCTGATAGTGCATTTGTTTGGAGGCCTGGGCAGGTAAGCATCTCTGCCTTTTTTCTGCTGTGATATTTTTAAAAATTTTTGGAGGATTTCTAAGTCCTCTTTTTAGTGTCGGTGAAACTCCAGCTGTCCATACATTTCTGGTTACTACAAGTAAAATTTAGTAATACATATGTGGTCATTTGTTTTACAGGTACACCAAAGTGAGAGCCTCTGTATACAGCAGCTCATATCTCTGGTGTTTGCTCTGTACGCATTGAGTTTTTGCCCATTGTTGTGCGCATAATGTCTGGAGGTATGTGTCTGACAGTGGCCACAGCCAGGATGGATACTGAGCCAGTCATCCACTACAAGACTGCACTGCTAAATGTTTATTTGCAGTTTCCATCTGCATAGAAAAGTGCAGTCTGCCTGGCTTTCCTATATAGTAAAATGAATGGTGTTGAGGCACATACTCTTCAGACGAATGCCGAAATGACACGCTTTCAGCCTCCTCTGGTAGATAGGGGTATATGATAAAGGTAGAGTATCCACTGGGAAAGTTGCTAACTCTGTAGGCTAAGTACACAAATGCAGTATGTACTGTATCTAGTCTTCCAGAGGTTGGTAATGGTACAGCTCACGGGACAGAGAAACATATTATTGTGTCTTTCTTTCTTCTATTTGTCTTTCTCATACAGACTGCCTCATTGCATTATGTCTCTACGCAGTAGCTGCCTTTTGGAATCCAGTTTGGAAAAACTCATATCCATGTAAAAGAAAAAAAATCTCCGCTAAGCTGCTCATGGTTCTAACTAGGGGCAGTTGCTAAACTTCAGTAAATTAATTAATATATTATGTTCAGGAAAACCAGTGAGTTGTAATGGATAGATAACCCAGGACCTGTAAAAGGAAAAATGCCATATGTAGACGATCTCTGCTATAAACAAACTCTAAAACCATAACATGCTTTAAAAATGCATATCAAAATGGGCTCTCCTAGGGCATGTTCAGATGGCAAATACAGTGGCATGTAAAAGTTTGAGCATCCCTGGTCAAAATTACTGTTATTGTGAACAGTTAAGCAAGTTGAAGATGAAATAATCTATAAAAGGCTTACAGTTAAAGATGACACTTTCCTTTGTATTTTAGAAAAAAAATCTATATATATTTCATCTTTTATATTTTAAAATTTACAATAAGGAAAATGGGCCGAGGCAAAAGTTTGGGCAACCTTGGAGATTTGTACGCTCAGACCTTAATTAGCCTGTTAGGGTTATAGCTTGTTCACTATCATCGTTAGGAAAGGCCAGGTGATGCATATTTCCCAGCTTTATAAAAACTCAGTCTCCTCTAACCTTGTGCCAAAAAAAAGCAGCCATGGGTTATACTAAGCAGTTACCTAGCATTCTGAAAATGAAAATGGTGGGGGATCACAAAGCAGGAGAAGGCTATAAGAAGATAGCAAAGCGTTTTCAAGTTGCCCTTTCCTCAGTTCGAAATGTAATTGAGAAATGATAGATAACAAGAAAATTAAAAAATGTATGTGACACATTCCCTTAAAGAAAAATAAATAAAAATATACCTAAAAAGAGTATTGGATATTTTAAGAAATGTTTAATAGGATAGAGTAGAGTCTGCCTTGTCGTGGTGGTGGCTTAAAAAATCAAAGGCAGCTGGCTATATATGTGATATGATGTTCAGTGTGAATGCTTAATGTGTGATTGGTGAGGATATGGTGCAGAAGTAGAGTTTTTCCAAGACTGGGTAGTGGGACTGTGGAAGGTTCGAGGGGTGCAGGCAGAGCTGGGGTGGAGAATGGGCGGAGTCTCAAGGGGCCCCACAAATTTTGCCAGTATGGAACCCTGAAATTCATAGTGGCAGCTCTGAAGGTAGGCAAAACATGACAGGCAGATTCTTACAGTGTGTGATATCTAGAGCAGCAAACACTTTTGGAAATTGTCTGCGATTGACAAATGTTTTAAATTTTGAACTTTAAGCCACTAGAGCTACTAAATGATTGATATTGTGGAAATAATCCTTGAGCTATGCTCAGCACCAATATGTAAGAAAATGGACACATGGCCAGGAAACCCTGGAAAACTGAACAGTTAATCACTAGATTATAATAGAATAGTCATATAATCAATGCAACAATAAACCTGTACAATAGATCACTGAACCACAATGGTCACTCCGCTGCCTTCACTCCTGGGCCTGGTCTTTTGCTGGCTCTGCCAGGTGTCTACATAATGTTGGTAAGCAATCAGACACAGTGCCATGCATAATGATGTTTTTGTACTTTCTGCAAGCTACAGATACAACTACTGAAGCATTTTAGAGTTCGTGTGAATTGATTTGCAGGACCTGGTTAACCCCTTTAAAGGCAACCTGTCACCGGTTTTGGCCGATACGAGTTATGGCCACTGCCTTTCAGAGCTTATCTACAACATTCTATAATGCTGTAGATAAGCCCTCGATCCGACCAGCAAGAGAAGAAAAATAAGTTTTATTATAGTCACCTTCTGGGCGGTCCGGTCCAATGGGTGTCTCAGGTCTTGGTCCGACGCCTCCCATCTTCTTGCGATGCCGCCCTCCTGCTTGCTTCACAGGCTCCCCGGAATCGCGATACTGCGCAGGTGTACTTATCTGCCCTGCTGAAGGCAGAGCAAAGAACTGCAGTGCGCAGGCACTGGGCCTCTCTGACCTTGTCCGGCGCCTGCACACTGCAGTACTTTCCTTTTCCCTCAACAAGGCAGATAAGTATGCCTGCGCAGGATCGCGATGTTGGGGAGCCTGTGAAGCAAGCAGGAGGGCAGCATCGCAAGAAGATGAGAGGCGCCGTACCAAGACCTGCGACACCCATTGGACCGGAACGCCCAGAAGGTGAGTATAATAAAACTTATTTTTCTTCTCTTGCAGGTTGGATCAGGAGCTTATCTACAGCATTATAGAATGCTGTATATTATCCCGGAAAGGCAGTGGGCGTAACTCGTATCGGCCAAACCTGATGACACATTCACTTTAAGAAATTATCCTTGATGTTACATTTTCTTCATAAATTTGAATAAGAATTCAATGTTTCAAAAAAAATTACTTCATGAGTAAGTCAACTACTGAACGACATTTTATTAATTGTCCTAAGGAGGTGAAAAAAAATAAAAAAATAAATTCTTACTCATCACTGGAGATGTTTCTCTTTACTCAGTGGTGTCTCTTATGGACAAACTCTTTGTGCAGCAGAAATATTTCTTGGTTCTTCAAAAGGAAGACAGAAAGCAGATTTAGAGGAGAACACTGGTTCATTATGTTCAGTAGAAGACGTTTAATGATTCAAGCAGAACTGCTGAGTGTTGCAGATATGCAACAGATACAGACTTATTTGTGTGCAGGAGGAGTATACACTTTTCTGACAGTACATGGCGATGTTGTTACTGTTATGTGCTTAGTTGAATGTAATGCATATACTTGTACTTTGGTTTCACTTTCTCTGTGGTAAAAGAAGATAAAAGCTGAATTAAGCCATATAATCTACTCTCACAAGTTTCATCTGCGACCAAACTATGCAACACTGAGATCAAATTTTCATATGTATCTGCTGTACAAATGCAGCAATCGTCATCTTGACACTTAACTGATTATGTATCAAGATGCAGCAAACCTTAAACTAACAAAGGCATGTGCTGTTTTAAGCCTCAAATTAAAGTTTGCTACATCATAGTCTGTAATGCAAAATGGGCAAGTTGACAAATGCTCCATCTGTAGTGAATGATGAAAATGACTAGAAGGTAACACCAAGGATGGTATTGTGGTTATAGATAGAAGGGGCAGATAGAAGGGGTAATTAATTACCACACCTGTCTGATGAAAATCTGTTGCTGTGGATGTCGCAGTTGTGGGTTGCAAAGCATCCTAGAAAACAATATACCTAGCTAGAAAAATATCTTGTTCTCAAATTCCTTATTATATGGTAGTTTCTCAATAGAGAAGAGGAATCTCAAAACCAAAATCAGTTTGTCATTGGCGAGACTGGTGTGTGGGGTCTAAAGCATTTTCCCATTCTTTACTCATAACCTCTTCAAGGAAGTACCATAAGGTTTTTACTGGTCAGGTTCCCAGGTCATGATCTCAATAATAATAATGAAGAAAAATCACGGCACTCCTAAATCGGTGATCAAGTAGGGTCCAAAACCAAGTAAATATATCAAAAACTTGGCCCTCAAAGGAATTTTGAAACAAATTTCTTGACTTTAATTGCAGTCCATAAATACAGTTGAAACCAGAAGTTTACATACACTATATAAAAAGATACGTATGCATGTTTTTATCAATATCTGACATGAAATCAGAATAAATCTTTTCTGTTTTAGGTCAATTAGGATTACCATAATTATTACTATTTGCCAAATGCCAGAATAAAGAGAGAGAGAATGTTTAAGCCATTTTTATTACATACTGCAAAGTCAAAAGTTTACATAAATTTCATTAGTATTTGGTACCTCTGCCCTTAAACTGAATGACTTCTGTCAAATGTTTGGGATATCCTCCACAAGCATCACACAATATAGTTGGTTGGAATTTGGGCCCATTCCTCTTGACAAAACTGATGTAACTGATCCAGGTTTGTAGGTCGTCTTGCTAGCGCCAGCCTTTTCAACTTTGTCCTTAAATTTTCAATTGGATTGAGATCAGGGCTTTGTGATGGCCACTCCAAAGCATTGACTTTGTTATCCTTTAACCACTTTGTTACCATTTTGGCAGTATGCTTTGGGTCATTGTCCATTTGGAAGACCCATTTCCGCCCAAGTTTTAGCTTGCTGGTTGATGTCTTGAGATTTTGCTTCACATAATCATCTTTTCTCATGATGCCATCTATTTTGTGAAGTGCACCAGTCTCTCCTGCAGAAAAACAACCCCACAACATGATACTGCCACCCCTGTGTTTCACAATTGGGATAGTGTTCTTAGGCTTACAAGCTTTCCCTTTTCCCTCCAAATGTAGTGATGGTCATTATGCTCAAAAAGTTCAATTTTAGTTTCATCCGACCACAGGACATGCCTCCAAAAATTGAGGCCTTTGTTCCTGCGTGCATATGCAAACAGTAATCTGGCTTTTTTATGCTTCTTATGGAGTAATGGCTTCTTCCTGGCAGAGTGGCCTTTCAGCCCATGTTGATACAGCACTCATTTCACTGTAGATATTGACACAATCTTACCAGCTTCTGCCATCATCTTCACAAGACCTTTTGCTTTTTTCCTTGGGTTGATATGCATGTGTCAGACAAAAGCACGTTCATTTCTGGGACACAGAACTCGTCTCCTTCCTGAGCGATATGATGGCTGGACATTCCCATCTTGTTTGTACTTGCATATAATTGTTTGTACAGATGAACAAGGCTCCTTTAGGTATTGAAATTATACCCAAGGGTGATCCAGACTTGTGCAAGTCCACAATTCTCTTCCTGATATCTTGACTGATTTCTTGAGACTTTCCCATGATGCTACACAAAGAAGCAGTGTGTTTCAGGTGTGCATTAAAATACATCCACAGGTGTGTGTCTAAATAACTCAGATGTTTATCAGAAGCTTCTAAACACATGACATCATTATATGGGCAGGCCAGAATTGTTTAAAGGCATAGTACTCTTAGTGTATGTAAACTTTTGACTTTGCAGTAAAAGTAATAAAAATACCTTAAACATTCTCTCTCTCATTCTGGCATTTGGCAAATATTAATAATTATGGTAATAGTAATCAACCTAAAACGGGATAGGTTTATTCTGATTCCATGTCAGATATTGAGAAAAAACATGCATATGTGTCTTTTTATATAGTGTATATAAACTTCTGGTTTCAACTAGTACAGACATTTCAGTCACAAACAGCCTTCATCAGTGTACCGACTGCACTGAAAGAAAAAGTGGATACAGTGTTCTGTAGAGTAAGTATTCTAGCTTACTGGAAAAGGTCAGGATAGAAGGCAGTATCCACTGCTTGTTCTGTGCACAATAAATTAAGAAATTGTTTCAAAATTCCTTTGAGTGCCAGTTTTTGATATGTGATTTCAATAATAGTCACCATTTGATGGCTGGTGTTCCATAGTAAACACATTTTTGCAAGAGCACAAATATGGATGGTAAATGGAATAGCAATAATGATGTATTGGGTTGAGTGGCAAGGCGACAGGCAGGAGTGAGACAACAGTGTAATAAAAGGAGCTGTCCACTACTAGGACAAACCCTTCTCATTCCCCATTAAAATAAAAATGCTTATACTCCACTCCAGTGCTGTTTCAATGATTTCGGCACTCTCTCTCCCAGGACTGACGTGAGGTTGTTATATCACATGAGCCCTGCACCCAATCAGTGCTGGCATCACTTTCCTGCCATCACACATATTACCAGGAAGTGAGAAGCCAGCCGCAGCTCTCACTTCCTGTTGATTAATTATAAATTGGCGGGGACAGTGATGCCAGAACTGATTGTGCACAGGACTTACGTGACATAAGAACCTCACATGAGTCCAGGGAAAGCGAGCGTCAACACCAGTGGGAACAATGTTAGCACAGGAGGTGAGTATAAGCTTTTTTATTTTTTAACAGGGCCAAACAAGGGGAATGAGAAGAGGTTGTCCTAGTAGTGGACAACCTCTTTAAAAGCCAGGAGTTATACCACGGGACTTAGGCATCACATCCAATGGATGTAATAGGATAATAAAAAAAGGCTGATATCAAATAAAAAGCCTGAGGTCATCATTATGGTCAGAGCCAGAAGTTAGAATTGTTGAAGATTTAATCAGACTCATCAGCACACAGAAATTGTGGCATAATCAGCTTGTTTACTCATATGTATAAGCCTACAAAATTATACCTCCACAAATATACTTAAAAAAAGGAAAAAATAGGTTTTTCAATATAAAAGTAATTTTTATTAAACAATTATTAAAAATGAATTTAAAATATTCATACATATACAAAAAAGCGGGGAACATATGCAATAAAGATATAAATAAAGCCTAATGAGGGTATTCATGCAAATGGTTAAATAAGGAATTCTTTACTAATAATCTCGGGAGAGAAAAAGGCTGCTCAAGTGTGCTATATATATCTACTATATGATGCAGCATAAAGTTCTCCTCTTTAAATAACACCTCAGTAACCATGAATATACGCCTAGCTCATATATACATATATAAAAAACCAAGTGGTTTATAAGTTGTGCAAGCTAGAAAAGAGTGCCTAGTATATTATATATAGCAGAACTAATGCCTATATCAAACATTTGCCCTGTTCAAAATGTGAGCCAATCTCCCGAGATTATTAGTAAGGAATTCCTTATTTAACCATTTGCATGAATACCCTCATTATCCTTTATTTATATCTTTATTGCATATGTTCCCCGCTTTTTTGTAGGGGTGCTGCAGCCTGATTAGAGGTATGGGAACCTTTTGCCAGCCATGAAACTGCTTTTTTCCTGCAAGCATTATTTAGTTTTTGCCATATTGGCTCACATTTTGAACAGGGCAAATGTTTGATATAGGCATTAGTTCTGCTATATATAATATACTAGGCACTCTTTTCTAGCTTGCACAACTTATAAACCACTTGGTTTTTTATATATGTATATATGAGCTAGGCGTATATTCATGGTTACTGAGGTGTTATTTAAAGAGGAGAACTTTATGCTGCACCATATAGTAGATATATATATAGCAACTTGGGCAGCCTTTTTCTATCCCGAGATTATTAGTAAGGAATTCCTTATTTAACCATTTGCATGAATACCCTCATTAGGCTTTATTTATATCTTTATTGCATATGTTCCCCGCTTTTTTGTATATGTATGAATATTTTAAATTCATTTTTAATAATTGTTTAATAAAAATTACTTTTATATTGAAAAACCTCATTTTTCCTTTTCTGAAGTATAATTAGCTTGTTTACCTGAAACATGTAGCAATGATTATCTACATCCAGGGGTCACATGTGGCTCTCGGGCCTATAATGTGTGGCTCACAACTGTCTGCCAGCCAAGCGCATTAGCACCATGATCAGCAAACAATTATGAGCAGAGAGCTTCCGGATGATTTTTGTGAGAAACCACCCATACAGAAGAGCAGATCTTAAACATAAATATACTGGCCTTTTCGGGGTTTCAAGATAGATTAAATGGGAATTCCCATTGTAGAGCAGTGGTGTTCACCCAGTGCAGTAATGAGGTAGTGACCTAGGAAAGTTCAAAACAAACACGTTAAATGTCCACAAACTCACACAGTGAAAGGCACTCGGTATCCTCCGGATCGCAGCCGGGGCTTCAAAGCAGCCAGTATCCGAGACCGGTTGCCGTGAGCAACTGTACCACCATGCTATGCTGAGGGGTGGCAGGCGCTCGCTGCTCCTGGCTCTGTGTTGCCTCACACTAGCGGGCTGTTGCAGAGCTAACTGCTCTGAAGCTTGCACAGAAACCCTGACACCCCCTATCCTTTGTTGCAGAGTTTTTAAATGAAATCTTTGGCCATGGGCCACTTGTGAGTTCTGGGGAGCAAACTATCCCACTACCATCCTGTAGTTCGCTCCAAAAATAAAAGCCCATGCCAGGTTTTCTTAAATCTGCCTTGGGAAAATAGCTTGCCCAAGACCAAACTTACTTTCATTTTGCACTGCAATCACAGCTATGCCTGTGACTGCAATGCACTCCAGCGGCCTTAACCCCTTTCTGCCACTGGACGTACTATCCCGTCCATGGTACCTGGGCCCGTATGACCATGGACGGGATATTACGTCACATGCAATCGGACGCGCTCCCGGCCGGGTGTCAGCTGCTTATCACAGCTGACACCCGGCACTATGTGCCAGGAGAGGTCACGGACCGCTCCCGGCACATTAACCACTGGCACACTGCGATCAAACATGATCGCAATGTACCGGGGGCACAGGGAAGAATCGTGCAGGGAGGGGGCTCCCTGCGTGCTGTGACCGCGCTGTTCTGAGGGCTTCCTCCCTGAAGGACCCCAGATCCAAGATGGCCGTGGGGTCCTTCCGGGTCCTGCAGGGAGGCGGCTTCCTCAGTGCCTACTGAGAGCAAGCGCTGAGAAAGCCTGCAGCACTGCCTGTCACATCGCCGATCTGACAGAGTGCTGTGCACAGTGTCAGATCAGCGATCTGACCTTATACAGTGATGTCCCACACTGGGACAAAGTAAAAAAGTTAAAAAAATAAAAATCACATGTGTCAAAAAAAATTACCAAATAAAGAAAAAAAAATATTCCCCCAATAAATTCATTTCTTCATGGAAATAAAGTAAAAAAACAATAAAAGTACACATATTTGGTATCGCCGCGTCCGTAACGACCCGCCCTATAAAACTGTCCCACTAGTTAACCCCTTTAGTGAACCCCTTAAAAAAAACAAAGCAAATAACAATGCTTTATCATCATACCGCCGAACAAAAAGTGGAATAACACACGATCAAAAAGACAGATATAAATAAACATAGTACCGCTGAAAACGACATCTTGTCCCGCAAAAAACGAGCCACCATACAGCATCATCAGCAAAAAAATAAAAAAGTTATAGCTCGCAGAATAAAGCGATGCAAAAATAATTAATTTTTTTTTTATATAAAATTGTTTTTATTGTATAAAAGCGCCAAAGCATAAAAAAGTTATATAAATGAGGTATCGCTGTAATCGTACTAACCCGAAGAATAAAACTGCTTTATCAACTTTACCAGACGCAGAACGGTATAAACGTCCCCCCAAAAGAAATTCATGTATTGCTGATTTTTGTTCATTCTAACCTCCCAAAAATCGTAATAAAAAGCAATCACAAAATGTCATGTGCCCGAAAATGGTACCAATAAAAACGTCAACTCATCCGCAAAAAAAAGACCTCACATGACTCTGTGGGCTAAAATATGCAAAAATTATAGCTCTCAAAATGTGTTGATGCAAAAACTATTTTTTGCAATAAAAAGCGTCTTTTAGCGTGTGACAGCTGCCAAAAATAAAAACCTGCTATAAATAGTAAATCAAACCCCCCTTTATCACCCCGTTAGGGAAAAATAATAAAATTAAAAAAATGTATTTATTTCCATTTTTTCCATTAGGGTTAGGGTTAGGGTTGGGGCTAAAGTTAGAATTAGAATTAGGGTTGGGATTAGGGTTAGGGGTGTGTTAGGGTTAGGTTTGTGGTTAGGGTTGGGATTAGCGTTAGGGGTGTGTTGGGGTTAGGGTTGGAGTTAGAATTGGGGGGTTTCCACTGTTTAGGCACATAAGGGGATCTCCAAATGTGACATGGCGTCTGATCTCAATTCCAGCCAATTCTGTATTGAAAAAGTCAAACAGTGCTCCTTCCCTTCTGAGCTCTGCCATGCGCCCAAACAGTAGTTTACCCCTACATATGGGGTATCAGCGTACTCAAGACAAATTGCACAATAACTCTTGGGGTCTAATTTCTTCTGTTAGCCTTGGGAAAATAAAAAATTGGGGCGAAAATATCATTTTTGTGGAAAAAAATTATGATGATTTATTTTTATGGCTCTACATTATAAACTTCTGTGAAGCACTTTGGGGTTCACAGTTCGCCCCACACATCTAGATAAGTTCCTTGGGTGGTCTAGTTTCCAAAATGGGGTCACTTGTGGGGGTTTCCACTGTTTAGGCACATCAGGGGCTCTCCAAATGCAACATGGCATTCAATCTCAATTCCAACCAATTTTGGTTGGAAAAAGTCAAATGTCACTCCTTCCATTCCGAGCTATGCCGTGTGCCCAAACAGTGGTTCCCCCCACATATGGGGTATCAGCTTACTCAGGACTAATTGGACAACAACTTTTGGGGTCCAATTTCTCCTGTTACCTTTGGGAAAATAAAAAATTGGTGACTAAAAGATAATTTTTGTGGGAAAAAAATAGGATTTTTTATTTTCATGCTCGGGCATTATAAACTTGTGTGAAGCACTTGGGGGTTCAAAGTGCTCACCACAGATCTGGAGAAGTTCCTTAGGGGGTCTAGTTTCCAAAATGGGGTAACGTGTGGGGAGTGTCAACTGTTTAGGCACATCTGGGGCACTGCAAATGGAACATGACACCCATCAATGTCTGCATTCCAAAACATTATTACTTCCTTTCCAAGCCCTGCTGTGCGCCCAAACAGTTCCCCCCCCCACATATGGGGTATCAGCGTACTTGGGACAAATTGGACAACAAATTTTGTGGTCCAATTTCCTTGTAAAAAATCAAAAATTGGGGACTAAAAAAATCATTTTTGTGGAAAATTGTTTTTTTTTCACACACAGGCATTGTAAACTTTTGTGAAACACTTGGGAGTTCAAAGTGCTCACAACAGATCAAGATAAGTTCTATAGGGGGTCTAGTTTCCAAAAAGGTGTCACTTGTGGGGGGGTTTCCACTGTTTAGGCGCATCTGGGGCTCTCCAAACGCGAGATGGCGTCCAATCCCAATTTCAGCCAATTTTGGTTTGAAAAAGTCAAACGGCGCTCCTTCCCTTACGAGCTCTGCCGTGCGCCCAAACAGTGGTTTTCCCCCACATATGGGGTATTGGCGTACTCAGGAGAAATTGTACAACAACTTTATGTGTCCTTTTTCTCCTTTTACCCTTGTAAAAATAAAAAACATGTTTGTAAAAGATAATTTTTGTGACTAAAAAGTTAAATGTTCATTTTTTCCTTCCACGTTGCTTCAGCTACTGTGAAGCACCTGAAATGTTAATAAACTTCTTGAATGTGGTTTTGAGTACCTTGAGGGGAGCAGTTTTAAGAATGGTGTCACTTTTGTGTATTTTCTGCATATAGACCCCTCAAAGTGACGTCAAATGTGAGGTGGTCCCTAAAAAAAATGGCTTTGTAAATTTTTTTGTAAAAATGAGAAATCGCTGGTTAACTTTTAACCCTTATAATTTCCTAACAAAAAAAAATTTGGTTCCAAAATTGTGCTGATGTAAAGTAGACATGTTGGAAATGTTATTTATTAACTATTTTGTGTGACATATTTCTCTGTTTTAAGGGAATAAAAGTTCAAAGTTTGAAAATTGCAAAATTTTCAAAATTTTTGCCATATTTGCTTTTCTTTCAAAAATAACCGCAAGTTATATAGAAGAAATGTTACCACTAACATGAAGTACAATATGTCACGAGAAAACAATCTCAGAACCGCAAAGATCCGTTGAAGCGTTCCAGAGTTATAACCTCATAAAAAGATAGTGGTCAGAATTAAAAAAATTTGCCCGGTCATTAAAGTGCAAACCACCCTTGGGGTAAAGGGGTTAATACGCTTCTATGCGCATCCTGGGGGACACATAGCGACCCTCGCATATAACACCTGTCACTGCCTCACACCATCTACAAGATCCTATCCCAATATATAGTATGTGTAATAATAATAATAATATTAGCAAATACATCTAATTAGAAATGTAGTATAGTTCTTCTGTTTAGCTATTTCGCTTACCCTATGTGCAGGGCTTTTTAGACTCATACTTCCTGTCCTTACATGAGATGCTTTCAGCAGCATCCTTATTATCACTGGCAGGAATGCAATTATGTATTTATTTATTTTACTCATTTATATAGCACCATTAATTCCACAGCGCTTTACAGACATTATCATCACTATCCCCAATGGGGCTCACAATCTAAATTCCCTATCAGTATGTCTTTGGAATATGGGAGAAAACCGGAGTACCCGGAGAAAACTTATGCAAACATGGGGAGAACACACAAACCCCTTGCAGATGTTGTCCTTGGGACAACATCTGGGATTTGAACCCTGGACCCCAGCGCTGCAAGGCTGCAGTGCTAACCACTGAGCCACCGTGCAGTAATTCCCTGTTTACAGCTGATGGTTGAGGATCTACCATTCAAATACCGTTTTTGATTTCACATCTGACTCTCGTCCTCCTTCCTTCACAGTGAAGTTTGTACGATTATTAGCTGCTTTTTTTACAAAAGAAAGGGTCTGAGTCTGTTCATTATGGTTAATGTACATGTGGATTTCATGAAACAACAGAAAGTTAGAGTCTGAAAATGCCCCTTGGCCATTATGTAAATTGCAAGATTTCTATTTTTTATTTTTGAAACAGATGGCGAAATGGAAAAAATACACATTGTCAAAAAATACATTTAGCACAAAAGACTATGATAATGGCTTCTCTTTAATATTCTTCTTGTATCATGTGCCTGGGATAAGTCTGACTCAAACCACATTATGCAATCATACAGTGGACATCCAGACCTGCCTACTTGGACTAAATGCAAATCTGGAATTACCGCTCAGGCTGTTGTTCTTTTATCTGATCTGTCACCTCTAAACTGATCTGTATTATTCCAAAATGTCAGCTGAAACTACCCAGTGCTTTAATATTTTTTGCACGCAGGCCATGTTTCTTCTAGGAAAAAAATGTACATCCTCCAGAGTTAGAGGTAATATGCCTCGTCTACACGGTGTACACAGTTATTAGGCAAGTGAATATTTGATTATTCCCATAGTCCTAATTGTAGAGCTGAGGACACTTCAAAATACTAGAAACAAAATAATCTATTATGGTTGGGTGCCATAAAGATAAGAAGTGATTTGTAGGGAGTTAAAATTAATATCTATTAAATAACAACAAATATAAAAGCAACTAAAAAGACAGATTAAGAAACCTCCAATGGTGGGGAGGAAAGCAGCAAAAAATGACAAATAGTATACTGTAAGCAGGTGATAGGGAGAGAGAATAGAGGGTAGTTGTGTATCAAAAACACTTACATCCTATGTGAGATTACTGACAAGAGGGTCCAGTGAGCACTGAAAGTTGTTTCAAAGAACTGGGTTTTGCAAGTTGAATGCTAAGTAGGTATCCATTAATTGGCAGTGCTGAAAGATATACAAGTGCTTCTTACAAAACTAGAATATCATCAAAAAGTTCATTTATTTCAGTTTTTCAATACAAAAAGTGAAACTCGTATATTATGTAACACATGTGATTGGATGCATCAACACAGAGGCACAGAGCAAGGGTTAACAGGGGTAACAGTGGTCTGATTTAATTATTACAGGAAGGAATCTCCTCCCAGGGAGCAACAGGGGGCAAATCAGATTTTAAACTAAGAACTACAAAAAGAACAGGGAACTTAAGGTGACAGTTTATGCGTATGTCTGCTTCACTTAGGCCTCATACTCACTGGCTGGAAAAAAATCGGTCCGTTTTCTGCAGGAAAAAAACGGTACATTTGTTGTAAAAAGACATGCGATTTTGATGCGATTTTAAATCGCACCATGCGTTTTCTGTCAGTTTTCCATCAGTTTTCCATCTGTATGCAATGCAATTTTAACATGAAGTTTTACATAGAGCAGTTATCTCTATGTAAAAAGTCATGTAAAAATCACATTGTAACAAAAAAATGTACACAAAAAGCAAATAATTATATATATAATATATATATACATCTAATATATATATATATATATATATATATATAATATATATATAGGTCATACACTTCTACATAGTATAATAGCCGCTAATTCATCCCTGGCATTACTGTAAAATCACACTGACAGCTTTAATAAAGAATAGAAACAATACATATACACACATAGAATATATATATATATATATATATTAATTGTGACATATATATATACATATATTTATAGTTCATACACTTCTACATACTGTAATAGCTGCTAAATCAATTGCCGGCTTTTGTGAAATCACAAAAGCCGACATGAAATGATACATTGTTTCCACACAGTTAACATGTCATTTCATGTATTTTGATATATGGTTTTAACTTACAATTACATAACTGTATTTGTGGAAAATTTCAGACATGTAGGGGTTAATTAAAGGTGTAAATTCGTTGAAAAAAAATGCGTGGGCTCCCGCTGTATTTTCTCCACCAGACAGACAAAGCAAGCGAGTGGGGGCAGATAATAATAGCCTAGGGAGGGTACATTTTTTTTGTCCCCCCCTGGCTACTAACATCTGCCCCCAGACACCCCAGAAAGGGCAAATCTATAATTAGATTTGCCCTTTCTGGCACTTTGCCCGTCTATTCCCATTGCCCTGTAGCGGTGGCGAATGGGTTAATAAGGGGTTAAACCCACCTTGCTATTGAAAGGTGACCTTAAGCCAGGTTAATAATTGAGAGCTGTCAATTAGACAACTATCAATTATTAATCCTATTGAAGTAAATAAAAAAACACAAACACACTTTAAGAATAAATAATTTTAATGAAATAAAAACACATATTTTTGACCATCTTTTATTTAACTCTTAATCTGTTCGAAGCCCTTGATCTTCTAAAATAAATATAAAATAATAAAACAACATTATTCTTACCTATCTGGCGATCTGTCACGTCCCACGATGTAATCCTTCACAAAGGGTTAACTAGCAATCAGATAAGCAGCGCAAGTAATGCTGCGTGCTCAGCTGATAGCTCCTGAATGAATGAGCTTATCTCCTGCCGACAGGAGAGGATGTGATTAATGAATGAAGCTTAATTGATTGTATCCCACTTTCACCTTAGGTCAGGTCACTGAAGTGAAAGTGGCAATAAATCAATTAAGCTCCATTCATGAATCTCTTCCTCTCCTTTCGCTGGGAGAGTAAGTTATTCATTCAGGGGGTTACAGCTCGGAGACAGCATTATTAGCTCTCTGCTAACTGTAACCTGTTAACCCTTTCTGATGGATTACACCGTGGGACCTGACTGTACATCGGATTGGTAAGAATAATTTTGTTTTTTTATTTTATTTTTATTACAGGAAATGGTTTTAGCAGGAAAATAAAATATGGTCAAAAACTGTGTATTTCATTAAACTTCTTATTATTAAACTGTGTGTGTTTTTTATTTCCTTCAATAGGATTAATAATTGATAGTTGTCTAATTGACAGCTCTCAATTATTAACCTGGCTTACTGTCACCTTTCAATTGCAAGGTGGCTTTAACCCCTTATTAACCCATTCGCCACCGCTACAGGGCAATGGGAATAGACAGGCAAAGTGCCAGAAAGTGCAAATCTAATTATAGATTTGCCCTTTCTGGGGTGTCTGGGGGCAGATGTTAGTAGCCAGGGGGGGGACAAAAAAAATGTCCCCCCCCTAGGCTATTATTATCTGCCCCCACTCGCTTGCTTTGTCTGTCTGGTGGAGAAAATACAGCGGGAGCTCACGCATTTTTTTTCAACGAATTTACACCTTTAATTAACCCCTACATGTCTGAAATTTTGCGCACATATACTTATGTAATTGTAACTGAAAACCATATATCAAAATACAGGAAATGACATGGTTAACTGTGTGGAAACAATGTATCATTTCATGTCGGCTTCTGTGATTTCATAAAAGCCGGCAATTGAATTAGCGGCTATTACAGTATGTAGAAGTGTATGAACTATAAATATATATATATATGTATGTGTCACAATGACATGTATATATATATATATATACAGTCATGGCCAAAAGTTTTGAGAATGACACAAATATTAATTCTTACAAAGTCTACTGCTTCACTTTTTCTAATGGCAATTTGCATATACTCCAGAATGTTATAAAGAGTGATAAGCTTAATAGCAATTACTTGCAAAGTCAATATTTGGCTAGAAAATGAACTTTATCCCCCAAAACACATTTCAACATCATTGCAGCCCTGCCTTAAAAGGACCAGCTAACCTCTTTTCAGTGATTGCTCCATTAACACAGGTGTCGGTGTTGATGAGGACATGGTTGGAGATCAATCTGTCATGATTAAGTAAGAATGACACTACTGGACACTTTAAAAGGAGGCTGGTGCTTGGCATCATTGTTTCTCTTCTGTTAACCATGGTTATCTCTAAAGAAACACGTGCAGTCATCATTGCAATGCACAAAAATGGCCTAACAGGGAAGAGTATCGCAGCTAGAAAGAGTGCACCTCAGTCAACAATCTATTGCATCATCAAGAACTTCAAGGAGAGAGGTTCCATTGTTGCCAAAAAGGCTTCAGGGCGCCCAAGAAAGACCAGCAAGCGCCAGGACCGTCTCTTAAAAGTGTTTCAGCTGCGGGATCGGGCTACCAGCAGTGCAGAGCTTGTTCAGGAATGGCAGCAGGCAGGTGTGAGTGCATCTGCACGCACTGTGAGGCACAGACTCTTGGAGCAAGGCCTGGTCTCAAGAAAGGCAGCAAAGAAGCCACTTCTCTCCAGAAAAAACATCATGGACAGACTGATATTCTGCAAAAGGTAACGGCAGTGGACTGCTGAGGACTGGGGTAAAGTTATTTTCTCTGATGAATCCCCTTTTCGAATGTTTGGGACATCAGGAAAACGCCTCATTCGGAGAAGACAAGGTGAGCGCTACCACCAGTCTTGTCTCATGCCAACTGTTAAGCATCCTGAAACCATTCATGTGTGGGGTTGCTTCTCAGCCAAGGGAATCGGCTCTCTCACAGTCTTGCCTAAAAACACAGCCATGAATAAAGAATGGTACCAGAAAATCCTCCAAGAGCAACTTCTCCCAACACTCCAAGAGCCGTTTGGCGATCAACAATGCCTTTTCCAGCATGATGGAGCACCTTGCCATAAAGCAAAGGTGATAACTAAATGGCTCAGGGAACAAAACATAGAGATTTTGGGTCCATGGCCTGGAAACTCCCCAGATCTTAATCCCATTGAGAACTTGTGGTCAATCATCAAGAGACGGGTGGACAAACAAAAACCTAAAAATTCTGACAAAATGAAAGCATTGATTGTGCAAGAATGGACTGCTATCAGTCAGGATTTGGTCCAGAAGTTGATTGAGAGCATGCCAGGGAGAATTGCAGAGGTCCTGAAGAAGAAGGGTCAACACTGCAAATATTGACTTGCTGCATTAACTCATTCTAACTGTCAATATAAGCTTTTGTTACTCATATGTTTGCAATTATATATTTCTGTCTGTGATAAAAACATCTGTCAAACACACATAAAAACCAGAGGGCAGCAGATCATGTGAAAATATAATATTTGTGTCATTCTCAAAACTTTTGGCCATGACTGTATATATGTATTCTATGTGTATGTATCTAGTGTTTTGTGAGCTGTCAGTGTGATTTTACAGTAGCCGGGGATGAATTACCGTCTTTTCAAAGGAGACTGGTGCATATAAATCGGACAGCACGTGCATGGTGCGAGTGCTGTTCGTTTTTGAATCGCACCCATTGACTTGCATTGGCGATTTTCATCCCAAAATCGCATCAAATCGCAGCATGCTGCGATTTTTTTCTCACAACAATATCTGATGAGAAAAAAATCGCAAATGAGAATTCACCCATTGACTAACATTGGTCAGATTTGCATCCGATTTTTTTTCCTCTGATTATCATCCATTTTCGGCGCCAGTGAGTATGAGGCCTTAGCGTGAATCCGATGCTTGTCACTTCCTCCGGGATGAAAGCTGTAAGCTGGCTGAAGTCAGCACCTACATCCCGGTCTTCCTCTTTACAATTATATAGAGTCATTACAAACAGATTGATTTATTTCAAGTGTTTATTTCTGTTAATGTTGATGATTATAGCTTACAGCCAATGAAAACCCAAAAGACATTATTAGAGTAATTAACAAAAAACACCTGCAAAGGCTTCCTAAGCATTTAAAAAAGTCCCTTATTCTGTTTCAGTAGGCTCCACAATCATGGGGAAGAGTGCTGACTTGACAGATGTCCAGAAGACAGTCATTGACACACTCCACAAGGAAAGTGTTATGTTTTGGTAGCTGAGGAGAGCAGGGAAAAACGGCAATACACCAGAGAGGTTGGAATCTACTGAATTGCAGTACCCTGACTAACCACCACAACTAAAGGCAGCCATGGAGCGTTCCTACGTTGGTCCTAGACGCCTCGTCACAGCCTGAGAGGATAACTATACCTAAAGATAGAAAGAGGAAAGCTATCTGCCCCGGAGCAGATCCCCAAAGAACATAGGAAGCCCCCAAACATGTAATGGCGGTTAGACAAGAGGAAATACAGACACAGATGGAAAATAGTATGAGCAAACGTTGGGGCCCAATCTGCCTAGACAGAAACGGATAGGAAGGATACTTACTGCAATCCAAAAAAACCCTAAAAAAAAAAACAACGCTATTAATTGCAAAAACACCTGAAATCACACGACCTCTACCACCTAAATTAGTTCTCTGGTGTAACAAAACTCAGCCGCAGCCACTGAAAAAAACTGGAAAAGGCAAATGAACAAACAACAGTGGCTCCAGAGGAACCGAGAGGGGCCCAACCCCCGGGGAGGGTAACCTGGCCAACCTCACAGAAATGCAGAGAAAAATGCAAATGGCAAGCACAAAAACAAAAAACAGAAAATATCTTATCTGAAAGCAGGAGAAGAGGCAAGACTCAGCAAGCTTCCAAGTGAACCAGGAAACAACGTTAAGACAGGAATAATTGATCACCGGCAACCATGATGGGGGGAAACCTCCCTTACATCCAGCCAGTCTGTAATTCCTGATTGCCAATCCTCATTGAATGGTTCAGTACTGTTTGCAACCACCAGAGGGAGCTTCTGCTCAGAATTCCCTCTAAAACATTCATAACAGAAAGTAAATTTTGCATTTCATTTGGAAATCAAGGTCTCAGAATCTAGAGGAAGAGTGGAGAGGCACACAATCCAAGCTGCTTGAAGTCTAGTGTGAAATTTCCACATCAGTGATGGTTTGGGAAGCCATGTCATCTGTCGATGTTGATCTACTGTGTTTTATCAAGACCAAAGTCAGAGCAGTCATCTACCAGGAAATTTTAGAGGACTTCATGCTTCCCTCTGCCGACAAGCTTTTTGGAGATGGAAATTTCATTCTCCAGCAGGACTTGGCACCTGTCCATACTGCCAAAAGTACCAATACCTGGTTAAAAACAACAGTATCATTGTGCTTGATTGGCCAACAAACTCACCTGACCTTAACCCCATAGAAAATCTATGGGGTATTGTCAAGAGGAAGATGAGAGACACCAGACCCAACAATGCAGACAAGCTGAAGGCTGCTATCAAAGCAACCTGGGCTTTCATAACACCTCAGCAGTGCCACAGGCTGATAGCCTCCATGCTATACCGCATTGATACATTATTGATGCAAAAGGAGCCCTGACCAAGTATTGAGGGCATTTGCTGAACATGCATTTCATTAGGCCAACATTTTGGATTTTAAAATCATTTTTCAAGCTGGTGTTATAAAGTATTCTAATTTCCTGAGGCAATGACTTTTGAGTTTTCATTAGCTGTAAGCCATAATCATCAACATTAACAGAAATAAACACTTGAAATAGATCACTCTGTGTGTAATGACTCTATATAATATATGAGTTTCACTTTTTGTATTAAAGAACTGAAATAAATTAACTTTTTGATGATATTCTAATTTTGTGAGATGTACCTGTAGGTGGATACATTCAGACATGCATCACACTAAAAACCCCTCCATTCTACTTAGGCCTCTTTCACACATCCGGTGTGCGCCTGACGGCGCCCCCGGCATTTAGCCGCAGCGCCGCATCAGAAAACCTGATGCGCCGCTTGCGGTTTTTTTTGCATTGACTTGCATTAGTGCCGGATGGCGCCGCATGTCAATGCGTCGTATGCGATTTTGTCCGGATGCGGCGGAAATGTACATTCCGGCGGCCGGACAAAACGCAGCATGTAACGTTTTTTTTTTTTTGCCGGATTCCCCTGATGTCTCCGGGCATCAGAAACCATCCGGCAAAAAAACGCATGCGGCGCATCAGGTTTTCTGATGCGGCGCTGCGGCTAAATGCCGGGGGGGCCGTCAGGTGCACACCGGATGTGTGAAAGAGGCCTTACAGACCACCAGAACCACCCATCCATAAATACAGGTGTATAGGAAGTAGGATTAGGATTTGTTACCTATGGGAAGAGTGGTATCAGGGTCAGTGCGGCTGCACAGATTGCTGCGTTCACCCAAATGCCAGACAGCACTGTTTCGCAATAGTGCTTCTTCCTACTTCTTATACAACTGTATTTATGGATGGGTGGTTCTGGTGGTCCGTAAGGTGAAGGGTGTTTTTTTTTTCTATTGTCTGCATAGTTTGTGCCCAGATATCATTGGCTACTTAATATGCCAGCAATCTCCTTACCTCTTACCAAATTATGGAAACTCCCCCTCCTGCTCTTACCCCAAGTTCTTTATTTTTTATTGGTGTTTTTGTGTGCTGGGGTTTCTGTCCTTGTGGTGTGCAATTATATAGTGCTGGACAGCCCACTTCTTCTAATAGTGTGGATGTCAACAATAGGCTGTAAGCCAGACACTGTGCATCACACATATCTGTGCTACTGGTGTCCTATGCAAGCTCCATTTGTGCCCATGTTTAATACTACACAGCCACCCCCTCCATGATTTGGTAGGTTTGTGAGTGGCTGTTTACATCAGTATTTTGCACCTGTGCTGCCCCAGTCTTTATCATGGGAGTCTGCTGAATCCTGCTAAGTGCATTAGTAATCTGATTAGGGGTTGATAAGGCTGTATCTTTTTTCTGTGATATTTTTGTAAATTTTGTTCTAGGTTAGCCATTTTTAATTTCAGTGTTAGGACTCGCAAGTGTGGGGACTATTGACGTGAGTTACAACCTTACCTATTTTGGCTAAAATATTGACCAATACCCTATGTAATGTATTTATCTTATACATTTTTCATCTTTTTTATTGCACTTTTTTCCATTTTTATGCAGCATGCAGTCAGGCCCTTTAATGTTGTTTGGGTATACTCTTTTTTATGTGATTTTTTTATTGGCCCCTTTGACATACATTTGCCATTAAATTACTGATCTGCAAACAAAATGCTACAAAAGTAGAGACCTTGGACATATGAGTATGTCATGACGATTTTGCGCTCACATGGGCTGTGTGCACTCGATTGCCGCCAGTTGTCTGGGGTATAATTTCCAAAAAGGGTTCACTTGAAGGGGGATTCTGCTCTTCTAGCCTGTATGGGCTCTGTATATGGAGTCCGCCAACTATTCTTGGAAAATCTGCTCTTCAGGGGGCAAATAGCGCTCTGTCCCTCCAGAGTCTTGCCGTATGGCTAAGCAGTACAGTACAGCCATATATGGGGCATTTCTACATTAAGCAGAAATTGTGGGACACATTTTGGTGCCAATTTTACCCATTTCTCAGTGTGAAAATTGAAAATCTTGGGCTAAAACAAAATTTTGGAGGCAAAAATTTTATTATTTTTTTCTTCACACTCCAATGGTATAAAATTCTGTGACACACCTGTGGTGTCAATATGATTACTGCACCCCTATATAAATTCATTGAGAGGAGTAGTTTGTAAAATGTGATCTCTTATGGGGGATTTTGCTGTTCTGGCACCTTAAGGGCTCTGCCAATGTGGCATTGCACCTTCAAACCAGTCTAGCAAAATCTGATCTCCAATATGGCCATTGTTCTCTACTGAGCTGTGCATGGTGCCTCAAAAGTAGTTTTCTACCACATATAGGATATCATTGTAATCAGGAGAAATTGCACAACAATTTGGGACTAAAGCAATATTTTTGGCTAAAAAATAAAAAAAAATTGTTTCCATTTCCACAGATCAACATTGTAAAATTCTGTGAAGCACCTACGGGTTCAAGCTGCTCACCACACATCTAGATAAGTTTCATGAAGTTTTTAGTTTCCAAAATGGTGTCATTTGTGGGGGGGTTCACTGTTTAGCTGTTTATGCACATCAGGGGCTCTTTAAATGCGACATGGCGTTCAATAATTATTAAAACAAATTTTGCATTCAAAAAGTCAAATGGCGCTCCTTCCCTTCCGAGTCCTGCCCTGAACCCAAATAGTGATTTTCCCCCCACATATGGGGTATCGGCATGCTCAAGGGAAATTTTAGGGTCCATTTTTCCTGTTACTCTAGTGAAAATAAATAAATTTAGTCTAAAGTAAAATTTTGTTTTAAAAAAGTTACATGCTCAGTTTTTCTTCCACATTCCAAAAATTCCTGTGAAGCACTTGAAGGGTTAATAAATTTCTTCAATGTGGTTTTGCGCACCTTGAGGGGTGCAGTTTTTAGAATCGTTTCACTTTGGGGTATTTTCTGTTATATTGACCCCTCAAACTCACTTCAAATGTGATGTGGTCCATAAAAAAATGGTTTTGTAAATTTTGTTGTAAAAATGAGAAATCGCTGGTCAACTTTTAACCCTTATAACTTCCTAATAAAATTTTTTTAAAAAAAATTGGCCTTATGTAAAGTAAACATGTGGGAAATGTTATTTATTAACTATTTTGTCTGACACATCTCTCTGATTTAAGGTCAACAAAATAAAATTTTGAAAATTGCAAAATTTTCAGAATATTCTCCAAATTTCTGCTTTTGTCACAAATAAACGCAAGTCATGTTGAATAAATTTTACCATTATTGAAGTACAATGTGTCTAGAAAAAACAGTCTCAGAATCAGTGGGATCCACTGAAGCGCTCCAGCGTTATTACCACATGAAGTGACAGTGGTTGGAATTGTAAAATTTGACATAGTCATGAAAGTGAAAACAGGCTTGGGGTGAAGGGGTTAAAGTAGTTGTTACTACTGAACAACCCCTTCTTAATCCATATTATTGTCCCCATTAACATAAAAACACATACTCACTTCCAGTGCTGTTGCCCCACCAGCTGTATTGGTCTCAGCTCTCCCAGCGATTGCGAAATCGTTACATCATGCGATCCCGGAGCAAAGTTAATTATGAATCAGTGCCCAGATGTCTACGGTATATATCATGAGAACTTGGGAGCCATTTAGCCCTTGACATGCTGCGGTCTGGAAAGATATGCCGCATGTCCATCTCCGCGGTTGATACGCAGACGTCTCTGGACGCATAGTTGGCATGGGATTTCTTAAAATCCCATCCCCTATGAAGTAATATCTGGATGTTGCGGATTGGAAGCTGTACAAGTATGCAGCGTCTAACCCGCAGTGTTTACTGATCGTCTGCATATATCCTAATAGTTTTCAGCAAACATCTTCCTAACTGCATCTTCACTACCATCTTGTATAAATTACAGTATATTATTTCTGCTGCTTTTTGCACAGAATGCTTTCAATTACATATACAGATAGTGGGGAAAGTATATTTTCATTTGCTGATTTGCTGAAAATGTAGGAAATTATTTTTTTCATTTAGTTTAATACTATGATCCTATATTGCCACCTCCTGGATCAGATGATAGCTACAGTAGTAAGCAAGTTCTGAAGCACACACAATGGCACAACCATCAACATTCAACTAATCTGTTTCATTGTTCTCCCACTAATTAAATAGTAATAGTATATTTTGGGATTTTCTAGGTTTATAAAATCATTGCTGCATTATTCCAAAACTAGGGTCGCACCTGTCCATTGGATATGTTTATTATTTTTTCTTAGCACAGTAGTGGCTTTGCAAGGTAAAAAAAAAAAGCTATCAACATTTTGGTAATCTGGGAAATAAATTTACCAATGGCTTTGACCAGGCTCCTACTCTACCACAGAGGGATAGGTGAATCCCTCAGTGGGACCCTGTAAAGCAGTATGCCCCAACATCCTTACTCAGTAAACTTATAGGGGTTTTCCCATCAACAGATCTTGGAATAATAATAATTTCCATATTTGAATGTGCTAAAAAAATGTTCCTGTGCTGAGATAATCTTATAAATGTGCCCGGCTGTGTACTGTGTAATGGCTGTGTCTGACTGTACAAGAACGTGGTCTGATCATACCACAGCTCCTGGGTAGGGGGAGAGGCAAAAGAGAGTATACAGACAGGACAGCAAGGGATCACAGCTGATTACTTCTCTGAGGTAAAATATTTCTCTGCTTGTTTGAAAACAATTTTTGACTTCACAGAAAATAAACGTTTTACCTCGCAAAAAGAATCAGCTGTGATCCCTTGCTGTAATGTCTGTATAGTCTTTTGCTCCCCCTCTGCTCAGGGGCTGTGGTATGATCAGACCATGTCCCTGTACGGTCAGACGCAGCCATTACACAGTACACAGCAGGGGACATTTATAAGATTATCTCAGCACAGGAACATTTTATTTAAACACATCCAATTGTGGAAATTATTATTATTCCAAGATCTACTATTTAAAATCAACTTTTGTTTGTGGAAAACCCCTTTAACCCCTTTCCGACATTAGGCGTAATAGTCTTTGATGTGGGCTCCGACATTGAGCCCACATCTTTTCCTGCACATGTCAGCTGTTTTGAACAGCTGACATGTGCCTCTAACAGCTGCGATCCACTCGCGGCTGTTAACCCAATAAATGCTGCTGTCAATCTCTGACAGAGGCATTTAACTCGCACTTCCAGAAAGCGCACCAGAAAGCCTGCCCATCGGTGACTTAGTTATGTGATTGCCAGTCAACGATGGGTTGGCATGACAACCAGAGGTCTCCAGCAGACCTCTATAGTTTTCATAGCCGGATTGCTATGACCACCGCCCGTTGGTTGGCGCTCATAGCAAGTGAGCATTTCTGCTACATACAGGAGATCTGATGTTTTTAAAAATATAAAAAAAATAAAAAAATTTAAAAGTTCAAATCACCCCTCTTTCGTCCCATTCAAAATAAAACAATAAAAAAAAATCAAACATACACATTTTTGGTATTGCCGCATTCAGAATCACCCGATCTATGAATATAAAAAAATAATTAACTCGATCATTAAACGGCATAAAGAGAAAAAAATTCAAAACGCCAGAATTACTTTTTTTGGTCACTGCTACATTGCAATAAAATGCAATAATGGGCGATCAAAAGACCGTATATACACCAAAATGGTATAAATGAAAATGTCAGCTCAGTGCGCAAAAAATAAGCCCTTACTCAACCCCAAATCATGAAAAATGTTAATGCTACAGGTCTCAGAAAATGGCACCTTTTTTTTAAAGTTTAAATTTTTTTTTCACCACTTAAATAAAAAAGAACCTAGACATGTTTGGTATTTATGAATCGGTAATGACCTGGAGAATTATATTGGCAGATCAGGTTTAGCATTTAGTGAACATGGTAAAAAAAAAAAACAAGTGTAGAATTGCACTTTTTTTGCAATTTGACCGCACTTGGAATTTTTTTCCCGTTTTGCAGTACGCGATATGTTAAAACCAATCTTGTCATTCAAAAGTGCAATTTGTCCCGCAAAAAACAAGTCCTCACATGGTCATTTTGACAGAAAAATAGAAAAGTTAAAAAAGTTATGGCTCTGGGAAGAAGGGGAGCAAAAATTGAAATGGCAAAAACAAAAATACCTCTGGTCGTTAAGGGGTTAAAGCTAAGAATATAAGGTGGTCAGGGATTCTACTGTACCACAACTCAAGTCCACATCTTTGATACTAAAGAGCAGTTTTTAGCCGGGGCAGATTATAATGAGGTCTATCTGGGCTACCACCCAGGTTCTGAGGCTCCAGGGAGAAACATTGACCATATTTAACTAAAAAAATATTTAGACTTGAGAGTCCTCAGTGGTTGATACCTTTTAATGGCTAACTGAAAAGATGGTAACAAATTGCAAGCTTTCGAGACTACTCAGGTCTCTTCATCAGGCTAAACTAATACAAAATCTGAAGAATCACATATTTATATACACAAAAGGACACAGGAATAATGCAATAGGTAAGACAAGTGACGTGAAGCAGAACCGTCATTATGGCAGAGGGATGAACATAAATATTGGAACAGTTCATAGATAAGGAGAGAAAGTTTTATTGCCCTCCGATTGAAGTCTGCTATTGTGTTTTGATGACACTAAAAGGTCAGAGAAGCAGATTCCTTAATTGATATAGAAAGACATAAATCCATGTGACACGTTCATTCCAGCACTAAGAGTGTCAAAGGTCATCATAAGTTTGTATTCCCAAACCTTTCTATCTTTCTCAGATTTGAAGTTAGATTTTAATATAAGTAATTCCATATCCATCATGCTATGACCGGGCATACAAAAGTGTTTTGCCACAGGTAAATCCATTCTTTTTTCTCTTATTGTGTGGCGATGAGAATTCATCCTTGTTCTCAGTTTTTGCCCGGTCTCCCCCACATACAGACCCCCAGTTGGACATTTAGTACATATAATGAGGTACACCACATTAGATGTGATGCAGCTGAAAGTACCTGGTATCTTGTAGTCCCGATGGGAGTTGGGGATCTTTATCTTGTCCGTGGTCATTATAAATGGACATGTTTTACATTTCTTCTGATTGCAAGGAAAGGTTCCTGCAGCTGTTGGGGAGGACAGAAAGACTTTTTTGAACCAGGGCTACCATCCAAGAACAATTGAAAACCAAATTACAAGAGCCACCAGAATATCAAGGAATCACCTGCTACATTACAAAGCTAAAGAAGAAAATAACCGGGTGCCTCTAGTGGTCACCTACAATCCAAATCTGGAGGTGCTAAGGGGAGCTGCACGGAAACTACAACCTTTACTACAAAAAGATGCCCGATTACAATCCATATTTCCAGACCCCCCTCTACTATGTTTTAGGCAGCCCCCAAATCTAAGAAGCATCATTGTCAGAAGCTCCCTGTCCTCCCCAACAGCTGCAGGAACCTTTCCTTGCAATCAGAAGAAATGTAAAACATGTCCATTTATAATGACCACGGACAAGATAAAGATCCCCAACTCCCATCGGGACTACAAGATACCAGGTACTTTCAGCTGCATCACATCTAATGTGGTGTACCTCATTATATGTACTAAATGTCCAACTGGGGGTCTGTATGTGGGGGAGACCGGGCAAAAACTGAGAACAAGGATGAATTCTCATCGCCACACAATAAGAGAAAAAAGAATGGATTTACCTGTGGCAAAACACTTTTGTATGCCCGGTCATAGCATGATGGATATGGAATTACTTATATTAAAATCTAACTTCAAATCTGAGAAAGATAGAAAGGTTTGGGAATACAAACTTATGATGACCTTTGACACTCTTAGTGCTGGAATGAACGTGTCACATGTATTTATGTCTTTCTATATCAATTAAGGAATCTGCTTCTCTGACCTTTTAGTGTCATCAAAACACAATAGCAGACTTCAATCAGAGGGCAATAAAACTTTCTCTCCTTATCTATGAACTGTTCCAATATTTATGTTCATCCCTCTGCCATAATGACAGTTCTGCTTCACGTCACTTGTCTTACCTATTGCATTATTCCTGTGTCCTTTTGTGTATATAAATATGTGATTCTTCAGATTTTGTATTAGTTTAGCCTGATGAAGAGACCTGAGTAGTCTCGAAAGCTTGCAATTTGTTACCATCTTTTCAGTTAGCCATTAAAAGGTATCAACCACTGAGGACTCTCAAGTCTAAATATTTTTCTATCTACTGGCTAACACGGTACGAAGATACACATCTTTCCTATATCATATTTAACTAGAAATGAAAGTCCAGCTCACCAGTGCAGCATACCAGGAATCGGAGCAAGGAACCGCTGTGTCAGACGTAGAACATTGCAAAAAGAGAAAATCCAGCTCAACGATGAAGTGAAGATAAAAAAATCTTTATTCACTTGTCATTCCAAATACAGAGGAGTATCAGCATAGATGGCAGCAGATGAATGCGTTATCAACGCGTTTCAGGTGACGCAGCACCCTTAAGTCATGACTAAGGGTGCTGCGTCACCTGAAACGCGTTGATAATGCATTCATCTGCTGCCATCTATGCTGATACTCCTCTGTATTTGGAATGACAAGTGAATAAAGATTTTTTATCTTCACTTCATCGTTGAGCTGGATTTTCTCTTTTTACCATATTTAACCCCTTTCTGAGCCTAGACGTACTATCCCATCCAGGTGACCTGGGCCTTATTGACCCTGGACGGGATAGTATGTCATACACGATCAGCCGTGCTCACAGAGGGAGTGCGGCTGATTGCGGCCGGGTGTCAGCTGATTCTCACAGCTGACACCCAGCACTAAGTACCAGGAGCGGTCACTGACCGCTCCCGACACTTTAAGCCCTGGCACTCTGCAATCAAACATGATCGCAGCATTCCGGAGCAGGCAGAAGGGACTATCAGCTCTGACAGCCCCTCTGCCTTTGGATCGGAGACCCCGCGCCATGACGCGGGGTCCCGATTGCTCCCATGGTAACCCGATGTCGTCATGACAACATCCGGGATAACAGGGCTCAGAGATTTCCTGTCATGCGCAGTGCATGTCAGGAAGTCTCTGAGGTTAGTGTAATAGAAGCTGCAGCACTGACAGCTTCTATAGCATTCAGATCTGCATGCTATAGAAGCAATCGACCTGCAGAAAATGGGTGTCCCATAGTAGGACAATGTGTAAAAGTAAGAATTAAATTTAAAAAAAAAAAAAATTTGTAAAAATATTTTTTTAAAAATAAAAATAATAAAAAAGCAATATTTATTCTATCAATAAATAAATATCTGAAATAAAAAAATCTAAACAATAAAAGTACACATATTTAGTATCACCGCATCCGTAACGACCCGACCTATAAAACTGTCCCACTAATAACCCCTTTAGTGAATCCAATAAAAAAATGCTTTATCATCATACTGCTGAACAAAAAGTGGAATAACACGCAATCAAAAAGACGGATATAAATAAACATGGTACCGCTGAAAACGACATCTTGCCCTGCAAAAAACGAGCCACAATACAGCATCATCAGCAAACAAATAAAAAAGTTATAGCTCGCAGAATAAAGTGATGCAAAAATAATTATTTTTTATATAGTCTTTATTGTATAAAAGCGCCAAAACATAAAAAAATATAAATGAGGTATCGCTGTAATCGTACTGACCCAAAGAATAAAACTGCCTTATCAATTTTACCACACGCGGAATGGTATAAACACCCCCCCGAAAGCAATTCATGAATTGCTGGTTTTTGTTCATTCTGCCTCCCAAAAATCATAACAAAAAATGATCAAAAAATGTCATGTGCCCGAAAATGGTACCAATAAAAATGTCAACTCGTTCCGCAAAAAACAAGCCCTCACATGACTCTGTGTGCCAAAATATGGAAAAATTATAGTACTCAAAATGTGGTGATGCAAAAATTATTTTTTGCACTAAAAAGCATCTTTTAGCATGTGACAACTGCCAAACATAAAAACCCGCTGTAAATAGTAAATCAAACCCCCCTTTATTACCCCATTAATTAGGGCAAAATAATAAAATTAAAAAAATTATTTATTTCCATTTTCCCATTAGGGTTAGGGTTGGGGCTAAAGTTAGGGTTAGGGTTGGGGTTGGGGCTAGTGTTAGGGTTTGGATTAGGTTAGAGTTTGGATTAGGGTTAGAGTTTGTATTAGGGTTAGGGTTTGGATTAGGGATATGGTTAGGATTAGGGTTAGGGTTGGGATTAGGGTTAGGGTTGTGTTAAGGTTAAGTTTGTGGTTAGGGTCATGGTTAGGGCTGGAATTAGTGTTAGGGTTAGGCGTGTTTTGGGGTTAGGGTTGGAGTTAGAATTGGGGAGTTTTCACTGTTTTGGCACATTATGGGCTCTCCAAACGCGACATGGCGTCCAATCTCAATTCCAGCCAATTCTGCGTTGAAAAAGTCAAACGGCACTCCTTCCCTTCCGATCTATACTGTGCATCCAAACAGTGGTTTACCCCCACATATAGGGTATCGGCGTACTCAGGACAAATTGCACAACAACTTTTGGGGTCCAATTTCTCCTGTTACCCTTGTGAAAATAAAAAATTGGGAGTGAGAAAATCATTTTTGTGAAAAAAATATGATTTTTTATTTTTATGGCTCTACGTTATAAACTTCTGTGAAGCAGTTTGTGGTTCAAAGTGCTCACCACACATCTAGATAAGTTCCTTAGGGGATCTAGTTTCCAAAATGGGGTCAATTGTGGGGGGTTTCCACTGTTTTGGCACATGAGGGGTCTCCAAACGCGACATGGTGTCCAATCTCAATTACAGCCAATTTTGCATTGAAAAGTGTACAATAATAAATTATATTGTGGTACCGTGTTAGCCAGAAAAATCGATGTGAATACTTTTCCATCCAATTATGACAAGAGCATTCTTAAGGTGATACCTTTATTGGCTAACCAGAAAATTATATGTTCGCAAGCTTTCAGAGCGCAGAGGCTCCTTCTTCAGGCAAGATTACATTTGGAATAATAAGAAAGACACATTAGATGCTTACTATAGTAGGAAATTTGTTCAAGACCTGGGAGGTGTGATGCCTTCAAAAGATAAGCAAAGGAAATCAAATTAGCATTTTCTTACAAATGGAGAGCTAGTGGGGATGTGTTATTAGCTATCTGGAGTCCTTCTGGTGAAGGTGTGAACTGTGTCTATGTAATGAGTCATAAAACCGGGTGTTAAGTTGAGTCCTAGTGTCAAAGTATTGAACATCCTAATAAGTTTGAATTCCCATATTTTTCTCTCCCTGTCATCCTTAAAATGACCTTTTAGTATTAAGACTTTTAAGTCTGTCATACAATGTCCAGTTCCAGAGAAATGTTTTCCCACAGGCGTGTCCATTTCATTCCTGATCGTATGTCTGTGTAGATTCATCCTTGTTTGTAGTTTTTGCATGGTTTCCCCAATATAGATAGCTCCAGGGCACCTTGTACATTGTATCATGTACACCACATTGGAGGATGTACATGAAAAGGAACCCATGACCTTATAGTCCTGATTTGTGTTTGGTACACGGACTGTATTTGTTGGTAATATGTGGGTACAAGTTTTGCATTTTTTGTTGTTACATGGGAATGTGCCAGTCACTGATGGTGACAAAAGGACACTTCTGACAAGGAGATTCCTTAAGTTAGGGGGCTGTTTGTAGGAGAGGAGTGGTAGTTCTGGGAATATGTCTTTCAATTTGTGGTCCCTGTGGAATATGGGTTGGAGATCAGCACCAATTTTCCTAGGATGCTCATGTGGGGGTTGTATGTGACCACAAGAGGTACCCTGTTGTTGTCCTCTCTCAGTTTGTAATCCAGGAGGTTGCTTCTTGGGATTCTTGTAGCCCTGTGGATCTGTTCATCTATTACCAGTGGATGGTATCCTTGTTGTAGGAATGTATTCCTCAGAGATAGCAGCTGTAGTTCCCTGTCTTTACTGTCTGAACAGATCCGAATATATCTCAGAGCTTGACTGTAGATGATGGATTTTTTTGTGTGTCCTGGATGAAAGCTGTTCCATCTAAGGTATGCTGGACGTCCTGTGGGCTTATGGTAAATTGATGTTTGTATGGCGTTGTCCTTGATGTATATGGTCAAGTCCAGAAAATGTATTTGAGACTTTGAAAAGTTGAGGGTGAGCTTGATGGTTGGGTGGTATTTGTTGAAGTTATTGTGGAAGGTGAGCAGATCATCTTTTGAGCCTGTCCAGATTATTAGCAGATCATCAATGTAGCGGAAGTACGCAAGAGGTTTAATAGGGCAAGATGACAAAAACTCCTCCTCCAGTTTCGCCATAAATAGGTTGGCATATTGTGGGGACATTTTGCTTCCCATGGCGCTGCCCATGCACTGTTGGTATAAATTGTTCCCAAAAGAAAAATAGTTGTGATGAAGCACAAACCTGATGAATTGCAGTGTTGGTTCTGTGGCCAGATTGTTTTTTGAAGGAAATATTTACATGCTGTGATTCCATCCTGATGAGGAATGTTGGAATAGAGAGACTCTACGTCCATGGTGGCTAGTATCGTGTCCCTTGGAAGTGGGCCCAGCGCTGACAATTTGCAAAGAATATCCGTGGTGTCCTGGATATAGCTGGGTGTGCTCCTCACCAAGGGTTTTAGAATGTTCTCCACCCAGCCGGAGATATTCTCAGTTAAAGTCCCAATACCAGAGATGATGGGCCTCCCAGGATTACCTTCTTTGTGTATTTTAGGCAACATGTAGAAGGTACCTGTTTTGGGATTGCCTGGTACTAGTTCCAGTAGTGAGGATGAAGTAGAATCAAATCCATTGATGATACGTGTCATGGTACGATGATGATACGTGTACGATCAATGGATTTGATTCTACTTCATCCTCACTACTGGAACTAGTACCAGGCAATCCCAAAACAGGTACCTTCTACATGTTGCCTAAAATACACAAAGAAGGTAATCCTGGGAGGCCCATCATCTCTGGTATTGGGACTTTAACTGAGAATATCTCCGGCTGGGTGGAGAACATTCTAAAACCCTTGGTGAGGAGCACACCCAGCTATATCCAGGACACCACGGATATTCTTTGCAAATTGTCAGCGCTGGGCCCACTTCCAAGGGACACGATACTAGCCACCATGGACGTAGAGTCTCTCTATTCCAACATTCCTCATGAGGATGGAATCACAGCATGTAAATATTTCCTTCAAAAGAACAATCTGGCCACAGAACCAACACTGCAATTCATCAGGTTTGTGCTTCATCACAACTATTTTTCTTTTGGGAACAATTTATACCAACAGTGCATGGGCAGCGCCATGGGAAGCAAAATGTCCCCACAATATGCCAACCTATTTATGGCGAAACTGGAGGAGGAGTTTTTGTCATCTTGCCCTATTAAACCTCTTGCATACTTCCGCTACATTGATGATCTGCTAATAATCTGGACAGGCTCAAAAGATGATCTGCTCACCTTCCACAATAACTTCAACAAATACCACCCAACCATCAAGCTCACCCTCAACTTTTCAAAGTCTCAAATACATTTTCTGGACTTGACCATATACATCAAGGACAACGCCATACAAACATCAATTTACCATAAGCCCACAGGACGTCCAGCATACCTTAGATGGAACAGCTTTCATCCAGGACACACAAAAAAATCCATCATCTACAGTCAAGCTCTGAGATATATTCGGATCTGTTCAGACAGTAAAGACAGGGAACTACAGCTGCTATCTCTGAGGAATACATTCCTACAACAAGGATACCATCCACTGGTAATAGATGAACAGATCCACAGGGCTACAAGAATCCCAAGAAGCAACCTCCTGGATTACAAACTGAGAGAGGACAACAACAGGGTACCTCTTGTGGTCACATACAACCCCCACATGAGCATCCTAAGGAAAATTGGTGCTGATCTCCAACCCATATTCCACAGGGACCACAAATTGAAAGACATATTCCCAGAACTACCACTCCTCTCCTACAAACAGCCCCCTAACTTAAGGAATCTCCTTGTCAGAAGTGTCCTTTCGTCACCATCAGTGACTGGCACATTCCCATGTAACAACAAAAAATGCAAAACTTGTACCCACATATTACCAACAAATACAGTCCGTGTACCAAACACAAATCAGGACTATAAGGTCATGGGTTCCTTTTCATGTACATCCTCCAATGTGGTGTACATGATACAATGTACAAGGTGCCCTGGAGCTATCTATATTGGGGAAACCATGCAAAAACTACAAACAAGGATGAATCTACACAGACATACGATCAGGAATGAAATGGACACGCCTGTGGGAAAACATTTCTCTGGAACTGGACATTGTATGACAGACTTAAAAGTCTTAATACTAAAAGGTCATTTTAAGGATGACAGGGAAGAAAAATATGGGAATTCAAACTTATTAGGATGTTCAATACTTTGACACTAGGACTCAACTTAACACCCGGTTTTATGACTCATTACATAGACACAGTTCACACCTTCACCAGAAGGACTCCAGATAGCTAATAACACATCCCCACTAGCTCTCCATTTGTAAGAAAATGCTAATTTGATTTCCTTTGCTTATCTTTTGAAGGCATCACACCTCCCAGGTCTTGAACAAATTTCCTACTATAGTAAGCATCTAATGTGTCTTTCTTATTATTCCAAATGTAATCTTGCCTGAAGAAGGAGCCTCTGCGCTCTGAAAGCTTGCGAACATATAATTTTCTGGTTAGCCAATAAAGGTATCACCTTAAGAATGCTCTTGTCATAATTGGATGGAAAAGTATTCGCATTGAAAAGTCAAACAGTGCTCCTTCCCTTCCAAGCTCTGCCATGCGCCCGAACAATGGTACACCCCCACATATGGGGTACTCAGGACAAATTGTACAGCTTTTGTGGTCCAATTTCTCCTGTTACCCTTGGTAAAATAAAGCAAATTTGATCTGAAGTACATTTTTTGTGAAAAAAAGTTAAACGTTCATTTTTTTTCTAAACATTCCAAAAATTCCTGTGAAGCACCTGAAGGGTTAATAAACTTCTTGAATGTGGGTTTGAGCACCTTGAGGGGTGCAGTTTTTAGAATGGTGTTCACTTTTGGGTATTTTCTTTCATATAGACCCCTCAAAGTGACTTCAAATGTGATGTGGTCCCTAAAAAAATATGGTGTTTTAAAAATGAGAAATCAATGAAAACGTTTAACCCTTATAACTTCCTAACAAAAAAAAATGTTGGTTCCAAAATTGTGCTAATGTAAAGTAGACATGTGGGAAATGTTACTTATTAAGAATTTTATATGAACACAATCTCACAATATTTGTAAATAAATGTCCAGAAAATTACATATAATCTACACAACTTCCATAGAGTAATGGAAAGATAGGACAATACAACCACAATTATAAAAATAAGACTTTATTGAAAATGTTTTAAAAGATTTTGTTTAAAATCATATCAAATAATTTTTTAAGAAAAGGAACCACAATTGGACACACGTAAAGGGACACAAGATAGATGTATCGATTAAATACACTTTCCAGATAACCAATACAATTAAATATAATGAAAATGAAATGAAATGCAATGCAATGGTGCACATAAATATCCCATTAAATTACTGCACGTGTTAGCCAGTTCATAATATAGTTAGTGCTGTTAAGCTGTAGAAATGGGTATAATTCAATGAAATGCATCAGTGCAAATAAAAACCCATTAGTAAGCTACACATGCAACATAATTATGTGAAATACAAAAGTGCACCAGAACTAGCAGGCTGAACATGTGCAATGATTACCGTATATACTCGAGTATAAGCCGACCCGAGTATAAGCCGACCCCCCTAATTTTGCCACAATAAACTGGGAAAACTTACTGACTCGAGTATAAGCCTAGGGTGGAAAATGAGATTATGCCCTATATGCTGCCCCATGTATTATGCCCCCATAGATGCTCCATAGATTATGCCCCCATAGATGCTCCATAGATTATGCCCCCATAGATGCTGCATAGATTGTGTCCCCATAGATGCTCCATAGATTGTGCCCCCATAGATGATCCATAGATTGTGCCCCCATAGATGATCCATAGATTGTGCCCCCATAGATGATCCACAGATTGTGCCCCATAGATGCTCCACAGATTGTGCCCCCATAGATGCTCCACAGATTGTGCCCCCATATATGCTCCATATATTGTGCCCCCATAGATGCTCCACAGATTGTGCCCCATAGATGCTCCACAGATTGTGCCCCCATAGATGCTCCATAGATTGTGCCCCCATAGATGATCCACAGATTGTGCCCCCATAGATGCTCCACAGATTGTGCCCCCATAGATGCTCCACAGATTGTGCCCCCATATATGCTCCATAGATTGTGCCCCCATAGATGCTCCATAGATTGTGCCCCATAGATGCTCCACAGATTGTGCCCCCATAGATGCTCCATAGATTGTGCCCCCATAGATGCTCCACAGATTGTGCCCCCATAGATGCTCCATAGATTGTGCCCCCATAGATGATCCATAGATTGTGCCCCATAAATGATCCACAGATTGTGCCCCATAGATGCTCCACAGATTGTGCCCCCATAGATGCTCCATAGATTGTGCCCCCATAGATGATCCATAGATTGTGCCCCATAGATGCTCCACAGATTGTGCCCCTATAGATGTTCCATAGATTGTGCCCCCATAGATGCTCCACAGATTGTGCCCCCATATATGCTCCATAGATTGTGCCCCCATAGATGCTCCATAGATTGTGCTCCATAGATGCTCCACAGATTGTGCCCCCATAGATGCTCCATAGATTGTGCCCCCATAAATGATCCATAGATTGTGCCCCCATAGATGATCCATAGATTGTGCCCCCATAGATGCTCCACAGATTGTGCCCCCATAGATGCTCCATAGATTGTGCCCCCATAGATGCTCCATAGATTGTGTCCCCATTGATGCTCTATAGATTGTGCCCCCATAGATTGTGCCCCCATTGATGCTCCATAGATTGTGCCCCCATTGATGCTCCATAGATTATTCCCCTATAGATGATCCATAGATTGTGCCCCCATAGATTATGCTCCATAGTATAGGCCTCAATTGCTGCCGCTGCAACCGAAAAAAAAAAAAAAAAAGACATACTCACCTCTCGTTGCTGGGAGCCAGGTGCTGGTGTCCTGAGCAGGCGGGGACACCGGCGTGCTATGGGGGACAGGTGCCGGTGTCACCGCTCGCTCAGGGCCCCGGCATCTGAGACATTTACCTGTCACCGCTGCTCGCCGCTGCCTTCCGGGTCCTCCAGCAGTGAATGATCAGGCAGAGGGCGCGGCGCACAGTAACCACGTCATCACGCCCTCTGCCTGAACATTGCAGCAGGAGGACCCGAGGACACAGCGGAACGGGACAGGTAAATATCGCTTATACTTACCCTTCCGCCGGCGCGTCTCTGCCCTGCTCTTCTCCCGTGGTCTCCGGCGCCTGTGTTCAGGGTCACGTGTTACCGCTCATTAAAGTCATGAATATGTGTATATTCATGACTAGAGTTGAGCATTCCGATACCGCAAGTATCGGGTATCGGCCGATACTCGCTGTATCGGAATTCCGATACTTAGTTCCGATATTTTTCATATATCGTATACCGGAATCGGAAGTTCCCATAATTCTTTGAGAGGCAATGTGATTTTAGACAGCCAATGAGGAATCCTACGAAGTGTGGGCACATCCTGTAATGCTGCGGTCATGTTAACTAATGGCATGGCTGTGATTGGATGCTGAAATGATGTCAGAATGCACTATAAAAGGCGCCGCCGCCATTTTACCGTCACTGTGCTGTGAATTAAGTTAGGGACAGGACGCTGCTCTGCTGACTCTGAGGGACAGTTAGAGATAGCGTTTTTGTGAATTGTTCTGTAGGCAGGCTATTTGAGAAACCGCTCTGTAAATCATCCTTTTTCCTTGCAGTGTTGTTTTCACAGCTCTGTGCAAGGTGTGTGTGTGAGTGCAGGTGACGCTGCAGTTTGCTCTGCATCCAACGCTGTTTGTAGTCATCTGCACGTGTCACTCACTGACTCTTTTCTTTTTTATTTTGTGGAATTGGTGCTGCTCCATTCAATTGAAATTAACAGTGATCTATTAGTGTGACGTGCTTCCATCCGTATCCAATACATTGGTTGCAAACACTATAGAAGTACACAAAGGGGCCTTTCACAGCTAGTGAACAGTTGTGTGCAGTGTTCACTGTAGTCTGAGGTTTTCATTTTTGGAGTGCAGATCACGCTCCAGTTAGTTCTTCAACCACTGCTGGTTGTAGTCTGCTGAGCGTGTGCCACTGACTCATCCTTGACATTTTTCTCAAATTGGTGCTGCTCCATTCTATTTCAAATAACTCAAATCTATTAGTGTGACGTGCTTCCATCCGTATACAATACATTGGTTGCAAACAGTCTAGAAGTACACAAAGGGGCCTTTCACAGCTAGTGAACAGTTGTGTGCAGTGTTCACTGTAGTCTGAGGTTTTCATTTTTGGAGTGCAGATCACGCTCCAGTTAGTTCTTCAAACAATGCTGGTTGTAGTCTGCTGAGCGTGTGTCACTGCCTCATCCTTGACATTTTTCTCTAATTGGTGCTGCTCCATTCTATTTCAAATAACTCAAATCTATTAGTGTGACGCGCTTCCATCCGTATATAATACATTGGTTGCAAACACTATAGAAGTACACAAAGGGGCCTTTCAAAGCTAGTGAACAGTTGTGTGCAGTGTTCACTGTAGTCTGAGGTTTTCATTTTTGGAGTGCAGATCAAGCTCCAGTTAGTTCTTCAAACAATGCTGGTTGTAGTCTGTTGAGCGTGTGCCACTGCCTCATCCTTGACATTTTTCTCTAATTGGTGCTGCTACATTCTATTTCAAATAACTCAAATCTATTAGTGTGACGCGCTTCCATCCGTATACAATACATTGGTTGCAAACAGTCTAGAAGTACACAAAGGGGCCTTTCACAGCTAGTGAACAGTTGTGTGCAGTGTTCACTGTAGTCTGAGGTTTTCATTTTTGGAGTGCAGATCACGCTCCAGTTAGTTCTTCAACCACTGCTGGTTGTAGTCTGCTGAGCGTGTGTCACTGCCTCATCCTTGACATTTTTCTCAAATTGGTGCTGCTCCATTCTATTTCAAATAACTCAAATCTATTAGTGTGATGCGCTTCCATCCGTATACAATACATTGGTTGCAAACAGCCTTTTTGTTAAGGTACAGTATTATATCGACATTGTACAGGTGTCGCTATTCAGTCTGATAACTAGATATCATTCACCTTTTCTATCAGTTGTCGTTGTTTCAGCACCACTTGCAGGTATATATTTTGCTATTGTGACTATACACTATTGACTTTAACAAGGTAATGCATGATTTTTGTTACCGATTCTCATGTTTACATGATGGACCTTTATGATATGGGTTGTTAAATTTTTAATTAAATATGTATTTTTTCAAATGACACAAATATAAGTAATGTTGAAGAAGACTAGTCCTACATCCATTGTTTGCACAATATTACAGGTGTACATCACGTCCCTTAATCAACAATGGTTTATTATATTTACTTGTATGCTTTTATTTAAAAGCCAAGAAGACTGAAGGCTAACCTTCACACTGCAGCTGTTGTCAAAGTTCAACCCACATTATGCACTTCCAACATTGCAGCATTTGAGGCATGATGTGAGTTGGATTTGTCTAAGTTATGGAGTGACAAGGTTCACCATCAGTACCCTATAGCATAAGTAGGCTTTTGTGTTAGCATTTGTGTTCGACATGTGGATATCTGCAGTAATATGTCACAATTATTTTGTTACAGATTTGTGACAAAGACTAATAATTTTATGGTTTTAAAGGTGACGTTTCACTTGTTTACAGCTTAGAAATAAGGGTGTAGCCTCTTATCTATGTGTAGCAGTAGCCACTTTAACATGTCATGTTTTTTTCAACATGTGTAGCTAGCTAGCAGTAATTTTTGCCGGACACACAGCAGAGGAACAGCAGGCGTTACTGAACCCCACAAACACATCAGCGATTGTTTTGATCTGTGCATCCAACACTTCTGAGCAGCAACTGGCGGTGTTGAAGCCCAGGGTCAAGGAGGGTGTAGGCAGAGGCCTAGTATGAGATGTTAGAAGTTTAATTTGGAGTTAGCAGCATTAATTTTTGCCAGACACACAGCAGGGGAACAGCAGGCGTTACTGAACCCCACTAACACTATAGCTTGTGTATTGGTCTGTGGACACGACACTTCTGAGCAGCAACTGGCAGTGTTGTAGCCCAGGGAGTAGAGTTCAGGTGGTAGAAAGATGAACATAACAGGAGACATGATAGTCTGAGGTTTTCATTTTTGGAGTGCAGATCACGCTCCAGTTAGTTCTTCAAACAATGCTGGATGTAGTCTGCTGAGCGTGTGTCACTGCCTCATCCTTGACATTTTTCTCTAATTGGTGCTGCTCCATTCTATTTCAAATAACTCAAATCTATTAGTGTGACGCGCTTCCATCCGTATACAATACATTGGTTGCAAACACTATAGAAGTACACAAAGGGGCCTTTCAAAGCTAGTGAACAGTTGTGTGCGGTGTTCACTGTAGTCTGAGGTTTTCATTTTTGGAGTGCAGATCACGCTCCAGTTAGTTCTTCAAACAATGCTGGTTGTAGTCTGTTGAGCGTGTGCCACTGCCTCATCCTTGACATTTTTCTCTAATTGGTGCTGCTACATTCTATTTCAAATAACTCAAATCTATTAGTGTGACGCGCTTCCATCCGTATACAATACATTGGTTGCAAACACTATAGAAGTACACAAAGGGGCCTTTCACAGTAGTGAACAGTTGTGTGCAGTGTTCACTGTAGTCTGAGGTTTTCATTTTTGGAGTGCAGATCACGCTCCAGTTAGTTCTTCAACCACTGCTGGTTGTAGTCTGCTGAGCGTGTGTCACTGCCTCATCCTTGACATTTTTCTCAAATTGGTGCTGCTCCATTCTATTTCAAATAACTCAAATCTATTAGTGTGATGCGCTTCCATCCGTATACAATACATTGGTTGCAAACAGTCTAGAAGTACACAAAGGGGCCTTTCACAGCTAGTGAACAGTTGTGTGCAGTGTTCACTGTAGTCTGAGGTTTTCATTTTTGGAGTGCAGATCACGCTTCAGTTAGTTCTTCAAACAATGCTGGTGTATTGTTAGCGTGTGTCACTGCTATCTTGATTTTCTAATGTGCTGCTCATCTATTTCAAATCAAACTATTAGTGTACGCGCTCCATCCGACATACATTGGTTGCAACTATAGAATAACAGGCTTTCACCTAGTGAACAGTTGTGTGCAGGTCACTGTAGTCTGAGGTTTTCATTTGGAGTGCAGTCACGTTCAGTAGTTCTTCAACAATGGGTTGTAGTCTGTAACGTGTGTCACCACATCTTGAATTTTTAAGTGGGTGCCCTCTATTCCAAATAATCAAATCTATAGGTGAGCTCCATCCGTATACAATACATTGGTTGCAAACACTATAGAAGTACACAAAGGGGCCTTCCACACCTAGTGAACAGTTGTGTGCAGTGTTCACTGTAGTCTGAGGTTTTCATTTTTGGAGTGCAGATCACGCTCCAGTTAGTTCTTCAAACAATGCTGGTTGTAGTCTGTTGAGCGTGTGCCACTGCCTCATCCTTGACATTTTTCTCTAATTGGTGCTGCTACATTCTATTTCAAAAACTCAAATCATTAGTGTGACCGCTTTTCCCTCCGAACAAACATTGGGGTTTCAAAAACTATAGAAGTACACAAAGGGGCCTTTCACCCTAGTGAACGTTGTTGCAGTGTTCACTGTAGTCTGGGTTTTCATTTTTGGGGTGCAGACACGCTCCATTTATTCTTAAAAACAATGCTGGTTTAGTCTGCTGAGCGTGTCCCACCCCCATTTTGACATTTTTCTAAAATTGGGTGCGCTCCATTCTATTTCAAATAACTCAAATCTATTAGGTACACTTCCATCCGTATACAAAAATTTGGTTGAAAACACCCTTTTTTGTTAAGGTACAGTATTATATGACATTGTACAGGGTCCTATTCGTCTGATAACTAGATATCATTCACCTTTCTACAGTTTCGTTTTTTTCAGCACCACTTCAGGATATTTTTGCTATTGTGACTATACACATTGACTTTTAAAAAGGGAAGCATGATTTTTTTACCGTTCTCATGTTTACATGATGGACCTTATGATTGGGTGTTAAATTTTTAAATTTAAAAATGTAATTTTTTCAAATACACAAATATAAGTAATGTTGAAGAAAACATCCCTACAAACCATTTTTTGCACAATATTACAGGTTACATCAGCCCCTTAACAACAATGGTAATTATATTACTTGTATGCTTTATTTAAAAGCCAAGAAGCTGAAGGGAAAACCCTTTACACGCAGCTGTTGCAAAGTTTAAAAACCCCCATTTTTGCACTTCCCAAAATTGCAGCATTTTGGCCCTGATGTGATTTTGGGTTTGGCTAAGTTATGGAGTGACAAGTTCACCACATACCCAAAAACATAATGGCTTTTTGGGGTTAGCATTTTTGTTCGACATTGGGGAAACTGCGTAATTGTCACAATTATTTTGTTACAGATTTTGAAAAGACCCAATAAATTTATGGTTTTTAAAAGGGGACTTCACTTTTTTACAGCTTAGAAATAAGGGTGTAGCCTCTTTTCTATGTGAGCGTAGCCACTTTAACATGTCATGTTTTTTCAACATGTTAGCTAGCTACAGTA
>JARQOD010000009.1:133192867-133231518 GCA_033576555.1 Oophaga sylvatica | reverse complement strand
GGACTCTCCAGGGATCCTGGATTAGTGAATAGGGAAACTCAGGTCAGACAAACGGGGTTCATACACGGAGAGGACGGCGCAGTACAGAAGGGGCGAGCAGAGAATAGTCAGAACATAAGCCAGGAGTCATACACGAGATAGCAACGCAGTACAAGAGGGGCAGGCAGAACTCGTAACGGGAACAGAACCAAGTCAAAACCAAGCAAGCATAAAGAATCGCAAGCACAAAACACAGGGTCACACACACTCGGCCAAGGGTCAAAGTATAAGCGACAAGGAATGGCCCCACAATGAGGCTATAAGAAGCCTCCCAGAATCCCAGAGTGAGGCCATCCAAATTAACCCTTAACCTACCTTTTCCCACAAACTCAGCAAACCATGACACTGGAGTTGAGAAACACTGCTATAGTGAATGGATCCCTCAAGGGTTTCATCTGAATCATGTTACTGGGAGATTTAGATGGAAACCTCAAAGAAAGTACTCAGCATAAAGCGCAGGATAAATGTGATCCAAAATGTTATGTAAAATGTTTCCAACAATAGCTTCAAATCAATCCACAAAAAAATCAAGTCCCCACTCAGTTCTGTCATTTGTTAACGGAAATATAGGGGGCTTGCACGTTATTGGTAGTACAAAAAGTTAAATGGATCCTCGCCCCCCAAAAGAAACTCAATAAGTTCCTCACTCCCAAATCCAAATGCCTCTCTCCCTTCTAAGTGTGCCTAAACAACATTTAGCATCTACATGTTTGTCTTTTTTGTAGCAATGAGTGTCAGCATAATTTACAGGTAGCGATGAGTGTCAGCATAATTTACAGGTGTGGGGTCTTCAGAAGCATGAGTTGGGTACTACAACATGCTGGGCACTACAACGGAAGTTTGTAATTTTCAATCAGCAACATTCACTGCTGCTTGTTTCTGGAAAAAAAACAAGCTAGTCAAAATCGCCACTGCACCTTGTATAACTTCCCAAAGGCTTATAATTTCCAAAATGGGGTTATTTGAGGGAAAATTCTGCTCTTCTAGCACTTAGGTGCTTTGTAAATGGAGTCCTCAAACTTTTCTAGCAAAATCTGTGATTCAAGAGCTTCCACCTGTTGCACCTGTTTGTGGGAGAGTCACGTCAATTTGGCCCGCATTTGTTGCAAAATTCGACTACCTTCCTTCATACTTCAAGGTGGATGCTCCAGTGTCATTGTAATGGCTAGGGTGCATGGATCTCCTTGCATTGCTGCCAACTGCATGGCCTCCGGTTGCACCACCTCTTCCGGCATTTCCAGTACCTGAGCCACTTCACTCTTAGGCGGGAGTGTGAGATCATCTTCTAACAGGCTGGCAAACTGCACCACAATGTGACTTTCATGGACTGTGGCTAATGTCCGAGTGACAAGGAGTCCTGAGGGTACCTGATCCACCAAGGTTGGCTCTATGTGTACCTCCACCCCCTCGAGAGGTGTACAGGCTCGTACTGGCAACGTGAGCACAGTCTGACCAGGCGGTAGAATAAGTTTAGCAGCTGCAGGGACTATCACTTTTCCCAGAACCTTCCCTTCGCTTGATGTTTCCTTGGCCTGGCCAGCCAATATTAGTTGTTGAAATACCTTCCTCTCGAACGTTCGTGGGCTCCAAGCCTCTTGTGGTTCGCTGATCAGGAGAGTTCTGATTTCTTTCAGTACATTCATCCCTAGAGTGACCACAGGACCGTTGCCAGTATCTCCAGCGACCAACACGATTCCTTTCCGACCCACATCTTGGCCGCACACTTTAATCTCCATCCAGACCACCCCTGCGACCGGGATGGATAGCTGATTGGCTGCCATCAGCCTGATCACCAGGCCCCACTCCGTCTGTGTCACTTCAGGAAAATAACATCTAAAATATGTTCCGTCACTTGCGATCCATTATCGATCAAGCAGCGGACGGCTTGCCCACTCACCTCTGCCCAGACGATGGGACTCGTAGAAATTAAACTTTTGGGACTGTCCTCTCCTCCTTGGTCTCTCAGGCTCCGGGCGGCGTCCCCCAGCAATGGAGCTCACTAGTTTAACGGCTGTCGAGGTAAGAAACGCCCCCGGCTGACGCTCCCTCGGGCATAGTGTCTGGCATTCCCACACTTGAAACAAGTCCGATTCCATTCTGCACGGGGTTGTCACATTCCCTGGCGATGTTCAACAAGCAAGCGGGACTCGGAGTCACTCCTGTCCCTGGGCAAAATTGGAGCTATGGTAGGGACTCTTGTGAGGCTGGACCACTCTTCCTGCATTTCCCGTATTTCCTTCTGGATCTCTCGGGCCCACTCTGGTTCAGCCGCGGGCGAGGCAGGTACCTCATTACTCCGGACCATCCCTGCCAAGGCTGCTGTCCCTGCTCCTGCTCTCTTACGCTCGCTTCTGCATCAATTTCTAGGAAGTTCATATGCGGTTTGGCACACAGGCGCTCCCGCAAAGCTTGCTTAAGCGACACGTCCCTGAGGCCCGCCACAAACTGGTCCCTCAATATCACGTTAGTGGCCCCACTCCTATTGCCCCCACATCATCCCGTTTGACGATATGTGCATGCACCTCTTGTAGAGCATTAATGTATTGATCCATTGAGTCCCTCTCCCTCTGAACACGGCTGAACAATCGCATCCGCAATTCCCCAACATTGGTTGGATACCTATGCATCTCTTTCAAATTAATGGAACTGCTAGACATGACACAGATTCATTCGTTCTTGAAGGAGTTGCAGATTTATTCATATTCCCAACGCGTTTTGAAGTTAAAAACAATTCTTTCTCAGGGGATGATATAAAAATTTGTAATTTTTAACACCTTGTGTCCTGTTCATGGGGGGGGCGAAACATTACAGAACATCTAGCCTCACCATCCAGGGCCATCACAGCAATCTCGGCTTGCATAGCAGGGGGTCATAGGATGCATCCTCAACTTGCCTTTAACCTGCACAGTCTAGTCCCACAGCATTAAACTACTCCCCGTAAATTTGGGAGATTGCTGAGCATGGCCCCCAGCAGCAAGCTGGACCTCAGGGCACCCATGACAGATTGATCTGCTGCCTCTGCGTTTGTAGACTGTATCTTGCCGACAATGCCAAATGTAAGCAGGTACAAGGATGCAGAAATGCAGGGATTGCAGAACAATGCTTAACAACAATAATTTATAACAAAGACAGTGGGAATGATCTTCTCAAAGGGAGTTAATAGACAATAACAGTGAAAATTAAGGTGTAACACAACAGTCTGGTATTTGAAACATCACTTCTCGTAACTCCTTTATTCCTCATCCACATGTAGTCTGATGAGAGTTGGAATACCTGCAGCGGCCAACACGGCGTCTTCAGATGTGACTTACCAAATCACGGTCCAGCTTCTGGCGGCAACGGGCGGTCACCAGTTCTGCCCACTCAGCCCCTAGTCCATTAATCTGTGCAGCAGAAATGTGGGGGAGGAGTGCTGCAGAAGTCTCTGCCCTATGCGTGTTCTGTTGCATGCCTGTGAAAGATGGAGAACACACCGCATGATCCGGCACCTAGCACCCACTTTTCAATGCAAGCACCGCACGCTGCTTAGCCGAGCGCCCGATGCTCTGTGCGCTCACTGACTCTCGGGGGCTCTCACGTAAGCTCTGCTGAGGCACGGTACACCCCTGCTTCCTCTCTCTGCTGGCAGGAAAATTTCCCTCTTTTTCCCGCGCTTCCTGCTCCCTGCCTGGTCTTACCACGCCCCCTCTCACTAGGTCATGGGTCCTGTCCAGTTCCCCATTCCTTCCCCTCGGCAACATTGGATGCAGCCTTGACAGTTTCGGACCCGGCATCGCAAAGGTACCCCTGCTTCCTCCTTACACTGGCACCTCAAAGGCTCCGAAAATTTGACATGGCACCCTCAAACTATTGCAGCAAAATTTGAACTCCAATATGACGCTTCTTCCCTTCTGAGCTTTGCACTGTTCCTCTAAGGTAGTTTTGACCACATATGGGGTGTCGGTGTACTCAGGAGAAAAGGCACAACAAATTGTACAGTGCATTTTCTCCTGTTACCCTTGTGAGAATAAAAAAATTAGGGCTAAAAGAACATTTTTGTGGGAAAAAATGTGATTTTCACGACTCTATGTTATAAACTTCTAAAAAACACCTGGTTGTTCAAAGTGCTCACCATACATCTAGATACATTCCTTGAGGGGTCTAGTTTCCTAAATGGGGTCGCATGTTGGGTGTTTCCCCTACTTAGATACATCAGAGTCTTTCCAAATGTGACACGGTGTCTGCTTTTGGTTCCAACCATTTTTGTATTCAAAAAGTCAAAGTGGTGCTTTCCTTCTGAAGCTTTTTCCCCCACATATGAGGTATCTGCGTACTCAGGAGAAATTGTACAACACAATTTGCTGTCTATTTTCTCCTGTTGCACTTGTGAAAATAAAAAAAATTGGGTTTAAAAAAAAATTCCAAGTGTGGTAAAACCGCAACCCTACACCCCGTAACTATGCAATTGTTTTTTGGGTTATGTCTTTACTTCAGTCACTGTGCAGTTAAAATTACCTGGAAACATGATTCTCCAGATCAGTTCAATTAAGGTTATATCAAATTATAAATTTGTCGAAAAAAATTTTTTGTGACACCATTTTCTGAGATTTGTAATTGTTTTATTATTCTATACATATAGATAGTGTAGGACTTGTTTTTTATTGCCTTAGCTGACATTCTTATTGATACCATGTTGAGGTACATAAGATGTTTTCATTGTATTTTGTGTTGGAAATGTGGCAAATTTGGCAAATATTTTTTGTTTTCTTATCAGCATTTTACCAGATTGTGAATTTTACCCAATGCTGGAGGAAGGATCAAAGGATCCTGGATGGAAGAAACTTATTTCTGTGGTTTTATTGTCAGTACATTTTGAAATATACACACTTCTACAGGATAAACAAAAAGTGTGTTAGTATCCATTCAGTTTGACCATCCGCCATCTTGTTGTAGTTTCTGGCTGCTGGTCTGTTTTCCACTGGTGCTGGGCTTGTCGTTGGTCAGGTGATTGTATCACCCTTTATTACCCTGCACCTGCCTCCCAGTCCTTGCTGGACATCAGTGTTAATCCTCTTGAGTTCTGGCTAGGAGTGCAGTTCAGGGATCTCTAGTTCTGCTTGCTTAATCTTTTGTTTTTTTCCTTTGTTTCTGCAGCTTCCTCTATTTCCCTGCTAGGAGGTTACCAGTGTTTTGTTCCCAGTCCCTAGATCTTTCAGGGATCCCCTTCCCCCTCCTGCAGGTCTTTGCTTGAGTTTAGACTAGGATCGTCGGTGGGTCTATTCGCAAGAAATAGGTCACCCGCTCCATCGTAGGGATCGAGTCTAGTCCTAGTACATGGTCAGAATCTCCCCCACTCTATTCCTGAGTTGCAAGAACTTACTCAACACTTGTAAGGGTTAACTTTGAATGTAGCCAGCTTGCAACAGCACGTGAGTAATTGTCCTGGAGTACGGTGTGCGAGCCTAAGGTAGGACTACCTGAGTTTTTTTTGGTAAGCGACAGGAATTTTTTTCGTTTAAAAATGCTTGTTTATTATATTTTCGGCTTAGGCCTGAATCCTCAGGGAGTGAATCACAGCGTGTGGGGATTATTATGTCTTTGTTGCGAGGTGATCCCCAAATCTGTGCATTTTCATTACCACCTAATGATCTGGCGTTTGTAGAAGCATTTTTTACTGCCATGTGGTTATATGATGATCCGGATCGAGTAACCACAGCTGAGGCAGAGCTCAGACGGCTTAAAAAGGGTTCTGGTGATGCTGAGGGGTATCGTACCCTGTTCAGACGATGGTCCACAGAGGTCAGGTGGAATGACCCAGCGCTCAAGAGTCAGTTTTTAGCAGGTTTGAGTGAAAGGGTTAAAGATTTGCTCATTGCTTATCCTGCACCTGATTCTTTGGAATCTGCTATGCAGCTATCTATCCGTGTGGATAGAAGATTGAGAGACAGGCAGATTAATGAGAAGCCTCCTATAATGCTGGACCCAGTCTCTCAGGATAGCCCCGTTGACAGCGAGGAGCCAATGCAACTTGGGGCAATGTTCTCTCGTTCCCATGAAAGGGAGAGGAGGTTCTCTGAGGGGCTATGCTTGTATTGTGGTAAGGCTGACCATTTGATTAAGCAATGTGAGGTTCGCATAAAGAAAGAAAAGAAAAAAAAGGTCAGTAGGAACAACACCCCCTGTAAGGTTCTTTGTACATGTTTCTTGAAACTCAGTTTTTCCGTCAGCCATTTTGCTTTCTGTCTTGCTGCAGCTATCTTGCCCTCAGTCAATATGGAGTTTCCAGCTTTCATGTTCCCGCCCTGATTCTCTCCCTCTTGCTTCTTAAGCAGCCTCAGCTGAGCAATCAGTGCTTCAGAATCAAGCCTGCAGTGAGCCTGTGACCTGACTCCTGGAAAACCTTGGACTTTGTACTCCAGCTATTTCCTACTGAGGAACTTTGGAACACTTGTAGACTCTGGAAACCTGCTATTTGATAAATCCACGTTTGCATGGAATTACGGTAACAGAGAAGAGATCCTGAACCTGTTGTGGAGAGTTATTGCTGAGCTTAAGTTACTCTGGCCTGCTGTGTCTCCTGCTTCTGTACCTGCAAACTGTGTGACTATTTTTGCCACTTGTATGAAGTAATACAAGTTCTTCTATATCAAACCTGTGTCTCATGTGTTTTCCTCGCACCCAAGCACAAGACGCTATATTAACTGTACACCATACATTACAAGATTCTGAAGCCAAACGTTAGTGTCTGCTGGGTCTGGGAAGGCTGTGTTTGCTGTGACAGTGGATATCAGATGTCCGGTTATACTTTCTGTGATGACAGTGGTTGTGACTTCTCACAACCATTCCAGGTGAGCAATTCCCTTAATTTTACTCTGCAGTGTTACCACAGGTAAACACTATTGTTTTTTGTTTTTTTTCTCTTCTCCTTCCAGTACTCCTGTCTTAAAAGATCTGGAAGATGGAGGCTCGCATAAAGGAGCTTTGCGGAGTGACTGATACAATCCTTGCAGATATACAGACTATAAAGACCCGTTTTGCAAACCTACAGGACCTCACTAATCACAATTTGCAAGTGTTTGGACAAACTACCCAGGATTTACGAGCCAGGATTGAGGTTCTAGAGGAACGAGTCCAGGCTCCTGTCATAACCCCGAGTTCTGGGATTCCCAAGTTACCCCCTTTTCATTTTGGCGGTGAACGTGAGAAATTCAGGGGATTTATTAACCAATGCAATCTTTTTTTTTCTGCACATGCTTCACAATTTCCCACTGAACGATCTAAAGTGCTTACTATAATCATGTTGCTTACCAACAAGGCTTTGATGTGTGCAAACCCTCTGATTGAGACTGAGGATGAATGTTTGGATCATCTTGATGCTTTCATTTTCAGCCATGGGGCAGGTGTTTGATGACCCCAATCGAGGTGCAACAGCTGAAGCAGCTATGTTAACTTTGCGCCAAGGTAAGCGCTCAGTAGCCGAATATGCCTTGGATTTCAGGAGATGGGCCCTCGATACCACTTGGGACAGTTCCGCCAAAAAATCTATTTTTCGAAAAGGGTTGTCTCCACTGATTAAGGATGAACTTGCTCGTGCCGACCCTCCCACTGCGTTAGGTGACTTTATTAACTACTGCATCCGTATTGATGCTCGTCTGACTGAACGCAGGCAAGAGAGATGGTTCGAAAGCAATCGCACTAACCTTTTCCTACCTTCCTCCCCAGCTAAGGAACCTTTGAGTAGGATCACACGGGAACCTGAACCTGAACCCATGCAGGTGGACTCTTTACAAAGACGGGTTAGTGATGCACGCAAAGAACATCGTTTAAAGGAAAATCTATATTTCTACTGTGGTAAGTCAGGGCACTTCATTATAAATTGCCCCAGCCGTTCTCATAAGACTACTGCATCAGTCATTCACTGTGATTGTTGCGAGAGGAGATCTGTCAGGTCCGAGCCTCAGACTCCAGAGAGATCTGCAGCAACAGATATTGATTTCTCGGACTTAAACTCCGTCACTTCTGAGGACGATGACTGTGTAAACGCAGCAATTTTTCAAGTTTCCTCAGCGGTGTCCCAGCTGAGTTATAAGAAAAACAATTCTCATTGCTTCCTTTCCATCAAACTCTGGGTTGACTCAGTCTGGGTGTCTAGCTCTGCTATGATCGACTCAGGGGCAAGTGGAAATTTTATGGATATCTCCTTTGCTCTGAAACAGGGGATACGTTCAGTGAAGAAGGCTACTCCAGTACAGATGGAGACTGTGGATGGCTCCCTGCTGACCTCTGGACCAGTGGATCAGGAAACGGAGCCTTTGAGGGTCCTTATGGGTAAAGATAATCAAGAGAAACTGTCCTTTATGCTTATCTCTTCTCCCCACTTTCCCATTATTCTAGGGCTACCATGGCTGCAGGCTCAGAACCCTACCATTAACTGGGAGACCAAGGAATTACACTTTCCAGAGAAACAGATGAGTCCAGAAGTTTCAGCTTGCTCTGTTCCTAAAGGAACCATGTCAGTCCCTGAACTACCAGCTGTATACCAGGACTATGTGGATTTATGTGACAAGAAGAACGCTGACCAGCTTCCCCCTCACCGTCCATATGATTGTCCAATTGAATTATTGCCTGGAGCAGAGATACCTTTTGGTAAGATCTACCCCCTGGCGGGGCCCGAGCTAAAGGCTTTAAAGGATTACATAGACGAAAATCTAGCCAAGGGCTTCATACGCCCCTCTTCATCTCCTGCAGGTGCACCCATCTTCTTTGTGAAGAAGAAAGATGGATCTCTGAGACCCTGCGTAGACTATAGGGAACTCAATAAGGTTACTATTAGAAACCGTTATCCATTGCCTTTAATCCCTGAGTTATTGGAGAGAGTGCGGCATGCCAAAATTTTCTCTAAACTGGATCTCCGTGGGGCCTATAACTTGGTCCGTATTAGACCTGGGGATGAATGGAAGACTGCATTCAGGTCACGCTATGGACACTTTGAATATCTAGTTATGCCTTTTGGTCTGAGTACCGCCCCAGCCACTTTCCAACACTTGGTGAATGACATCTTCAGGGATCTCCTAGATACATTCATGGTGATTTATTTGGATGATATTCTAATTTTTTCTAACTCCACAGAGGAACATCATGGACATGTGAGAATGGTCTTAGAACGTCTAAGACAAAACCATCTTTACATCAAACTTGAAAAGTGTGAATTCCATAGGACCGAAATTCAATTTCTGGGGTATGTACTGTCTACACAAGGAATTAGTATGGATGGAAGCAAGACCCAAGCCATCAAGGATTGGCCAATTCCTAGAAATGTGAAGGAGGTGCAGCGCTTCATCGGGTTTGCCAACTTCTATAGACGTTTCATTAGGAATTTCTCTGAGGTAGTGTCACCTATCACCCAACTTACCCGGAAAGAGTGTAGGTTCTCCTGGACCCCCCAAGCCCAGGAAGCATTTTCCCGTCTAAAGGATAAATTTACCACCGCACCTATCTTAGTACATCCCAACCCCGAACTTGCCTTCATAATAGAGGTGGATGCTTCAGACTGTGCCGTTGGAGCTATACTCTCTCAGAGAACAGGTGAGAAGAATGTCTTGCATCCCTGTGCCTTCTTTTCCCAGCAGTTGTCTTCGGCTGAGAGGAACTACGATGTGGGCAATAGAGAGTTGTTGGCCATTATTGCCGCCTTCAAAGAATGGAGACACCTTCTTCAGGGAGCTGCACAGCAAATAGTCGTCCTGACAGACCATCGTAACCTTGAATTTATCAGGTCGGCTAAGTGCCTGACTCCTCGCCAGGCTCGCTGGAATCTTTTCTTAAACCAATTTAATTTTGTCATTTCTTATAGACCAGGATCGCGCAATGGAAAGGCTGATGCACTCTCTAGGATTCATTCAGCAGAGACACGTCCACTTACTCCTCCTAAGACTATTCTTCCTGACTCTAGATTCCTGGGAGTGATTCATAATCAAGACCTACTTAAGGACATCAAGGAAGCATACCATGCGGATTCCTTGTTGGCACAACCCCCAAGGGACGTAAGTCTTGTCTTTAAGAATGGTGTGTGGATTCAGGGACAACGTCTGTATATACCTGAAACAGTCAGATTGAGAGTATTGCAACTCATCCACGATTCCAAGATAGCTGGGCATAGAGGAATTCTAAAGACACAGGAATTTCTTTCTCGTTTCTTTTGGTGGCCCACTTACAGGAAAGATGTTTTAAACTATGTCACTTCATGTGAAGTCTGTGCAAGATGCAAAACACCTCGCTCCTCACCAACTGGTCTGTTGCAACCCCTTCCCACCCCGTCCCGCCCGTGGGGATCCATTTCTATGGACTTCATTGTGGAGTTACCAACCTCTCAAGGGAAGAACACCATTCTAGTGGTGGTTGATCGTTTAACAAAGGCAGCTCATTTTATCCCTTGTGTCGGCTTACCCACTGCAAAACAGACATCAGATTTGATGATTAAAAATGTGTTTCGCTTACATGGAGTACCGGATGAGGTTATTTCGGATTGAGGGGTGCAATTCACTTCAAGGTTTTGGCAAAATTTCTGTGCAGCATTGGACATTAAAGTAAACCTTTCTTCTGCTTTTCATCCTCAGACTAATGGACAGACAGAACGAACCAATCAGACCCTGGAGCAGTATCTCCGCTGTTTTATCTGCCACCTACAGGATGATTGGGTGGATCTACTTCCATTGGCTGAGTTCTCTTATAACAACTCTCAGAGCGCCTCCACTAAGCAGTCTCCTTTTTACTCCAATTTAGGTTATCATCCTAACATTCTTCCTCGATTTCCCATAGAAACGCCCTTGCCAGCAGTGGCTGAAAGAATCACGTCTTTACAAAAGAATATGGATCTTCTAAAGGAAAATCTGGAATTGGCTCAGGAAAGGTACAAGAAAGCAGCAGATAAATTTCGTAAACCTGCACCAGCTTTCAAGGTAGGAGACTTGGTCTGGCTGTCAACCAGAAATCTTAAGTTAAGGATTCCATCGTCTAAGTTGGGACATAAGTACATTGGACCCTATAAAATCAGTAAAATTATAAGTGCCGTTGCTTGTCGTCTTCAACTGCCCAGAACTATGAGAATCCACCCTGTCTTTCATGTATCCCTACTAAAGGCTGCAACACCCAATACGTTTCCTGGACGTTCTTCTCCTTGCCCTGACCCAGTGCTAGTCGATGGTCAGGAAGAATTTGTGGTGGAAAGGATTCTAGATTCCAGGTTGTACAGAAATCAGTTACAATATTTGATTAAATGGCAGGGCTACCCAGTGGAGGACAACTCATGGGAACCAGTCAATAACGTTAATGCTCCTCGCTTGCTCCGCCAGTTTCATCAGAGGTACCCAGACAAGCCTGGTCTGAGGTCATCCGGAGGTTGTCCCTAAGGGGGAGTAATGTAAGGTTCTTTGTACATGTTTCTTGAAACTCAGTTTTTCCGTCAGCCATTTTGCTTTCTGTCTTGCTGCAGCTATCTTGCCCTCAGTCAATATGGAGTTTCCAGCTTTCATGTTCCCGCCCTGATTCTTTCCCTCTTGCTTCTTAAGCAGCCTCAGCTGAGCAATCAGTGCTTCAGAATCAAGCCTGCAGTGAGCCTGTGACCTGACTCCTGGAAAACCTTGGACTTTGTACTCCAGCTATTTCCTACTGAGGAACTTTGGAACACTTGTGGACTCTGGAAACCTGCTATTTGATAAATCCACGTTTGCATGGAATTACGGTAACAGAGAAGAGATCCTGAACCTGTTGTGGAGAGTTATTGCTGAGCTTAAGTTACTCTGGCCTGCTGTGTCTCCTGCTTCTGTACCTGCAAACTGTGTGACTATTTTTGCCACTTGTATGAAGTAATACAAGTCCTTCTATATCAAACCTGTGTCTCATGTGTTTTCCTCGCACCCAAGCACAAGACGCTATATGAACTGTACACCATACATTACACCCCGTTCGTATTACATTTTTACGGTCAGCAGGAGTTTTTTTTCTGGTGATTCCACCTATCATGGTCATTTCATTGATTTTCAGGTCATGGTGGATTGTGGTTCTGCACTGAATTTGATTGATCAACAATTTCTAGACAAATATAAATTTGATTCTGAACCATTGTCATCTTCTTTCCCTGTTGTGGCTATTGATAACACTCCAATGGAGCATAGGTGCGTGTCTCGAAAGGTCACGGGGTTCCTGCTTGCTGTCAATATGGAGCATCAGGAGTGCATTGACTTGTTTGTACTTGATAAATTGCCTGTTCCAGTCCTGGGTTTACCCTGGTTAAAGATGCACAATCCTTTGCTGGACTGGTCGTCTGGTATTATAACGTCCTGGGGTCAGGGGTGTTATGGTAAATGTTGTAATGTTCACATTGCTGCTGTTAAGAAAGAGCTACCTGAACCCATTCAGGATTTCTGGAAGGTATTTTCAGAAGTTGAATTGCAAGCTCTACCACCCCATAGAGATTACGATTGCGCTATTGAGTTTGTCCAAGGTGCTATCCTTACCCGTTGCTGCTAATTCCCGATTTGTTTAACCAGCTAACCGGAGCTAAGTGGTTCTCTAAAATTGACCTTCGTGAGGCATATAATTTGCCTCGGGTTAAGGAGGGCGATGAATGGAAGACAGCCTTTAATACCTGGAGGGTCATTTTGAGTGTCTGGTGATGCCTTTTGGCCTTACTAATGCGCCTGCATTTTTTCAAAATTTCATTAATGACATTCTGAGGACGTTGATCGGTAGGAGTGTTATTGTTTATTTGGACGATATTTTGATCTATTCACCTGATCTGGATCACATTGGCAGAGAGTCCACGAAGTTCTTCAGATTTTGAGCGAAAACAACCTCTTTGCTAAATTGCAGAAGTGCGAGTTTGCGGTACAGAAAATGAGTTTTTTGGGGTACTTGGTCTCCAGTGATGGGTTTGAGATGGACCCGGTGAAGGTTCAGGCAGTATTGGATTGGCCTAGGCCTGAATGTTTAAAGTCTGTCCAAAGATTTTTAGGGTTAGCGAATTATTATAGAAAATTCATAAAGAATTTTTCTGTTATCGCTAAACCCATAACTGATCTCACCAAGAAGGATTCTAATACTGTCCAATGAGGCAGTGGAGGCTTTTGAGCATCTCAAGGAGAGGTTTAGCTCTGCTCCTGTTTTGATCCAGACAGATGAGACCAAGCCTTTTCTGGTAGAGGTTGATGCCTCATCAGTTGGGGTGGGGGCAGTTCTGTCCCAGGAGGGAGAGGATGGGGTGCATCCCTGTGATTTCTTTTCTGAGCTCAACTACGATGTTGGGAACCGAGAGTTACTGGCTATTAAGCTCACGTTTGAGCATTGGTGCCATTTTTTGGAGGGGGCTAGACATTTGATACAGGTATTTACTGATCATAAAAATCTGATTTATCTGGATGCTGCTAAACGTTTGAATGCCCATCAAGCCAGGTGGGCACTGTTTTTTGCCCGGTTCCATTTTTCCGTAACATATATCCCTGGCACAAAGAATGTCAAAGAGGATGCTTTTTCTCATAGTTTCTCTCCAGCAGTTAATACTGAGAAGGAGGAATGTATTTTGCAGAGAGGGGTGGTGGTGGCAGCATTGGGTTCTGAGTTGCAGAATAACAACCTAGAAGCTCAGAATGCTGCACCAACAAACACTCCGTATGGTAAATTATTTGTGCCCAAAGCCTTGAGGAGAGCTTTGTTCGCTGAATGTCATGAGTCTCGGTTGGTGGGTCATCCAGGGATTTCGGAGACTAGAAAGTCTATCGGTCGAAGTTTCTGGTGGCCAGGGTGGCATAGAGAAATCATCAAGTGGGTGCGTCAGTGTACGGTGTGCGCTAGGTCGAAGGCCTCTCATGCCCCGGCTGCAGGATTTCTGTGCCCTTTGGAGATCCCTAGCTCGCCATGGATGCATCTTGCTATGGATTTTATCACCGATCTGCCGGTTTCTGAAGGTTTTTCTGTCATCTGGGTTGAACAGCGCTCCATCCAGGTGTAGTAAAATGAAAAAAACTTTATTCAGCCATAACAAAAACACAATGTTTCGACCAGTCACTGGTCTAGCCAAGTTTGCTCTTAATAATCATACGTCTGCCTCGGCTGGGTGTTCTCCTTTTTTTTTTGCTGTACAGGGAGACATCCATCTTTTGGTCCATTTTCTAAGATTGGGGCGGCTGTGCCTGAGGAGGAGAGTTTTTCTGGAAGTTTGGAAAGGGTTTGAACCATTGTACGCCATAATTTGAAAGAGGCGAATAGGAGGTCGAAGAAATATTTTGACAGGAAAAGAAGGGAGGTGTTGTTCGCAGTTGGTAACATGGTCTGATTGTCTTATAGGAATCTGCATTTGAATATCCCTTCTAAAAAACGGGCCTAGATTTGTAGGACCCTTCAAAGTGGTTCAGGTTGTCAACTCTGCAGCTGTGAGATTAGACATACCCTCGTCCTGGAGAATTAATTCAGTTTTTCATGTATCTTTACTGAAGAAAGTGGACACGCCAGATAAGGAGGCGCTGCCGACTGTTCCTCCAATTGATGAGGATGGCGAGTTTGAGATTTCTCACATATTGGATTCCAGGTGGCACAGAGGAAGGTTGCAGTATCTCGTGTCCTGGAAGGGTTTCAGTCCTGAGGATAATTCCTGGGTGAAAGCTGAGGATGTCTCGGCCCCAAGGCTGATTAAGGATTTTCACAGGAGATTTCAGAATAAGGCTCGGCCAAGAGGATCCGGAGGATCCTCATAAAAGGGGAGGTACTGTTAGTATTCATTCAGTTTGACCATCCGCCATCTTGTTGTAGTTTCTGGCTGCTGGTCTGTTTTCCCCTGGTGCTGGGCTTGTCGTTGGTCAGGTGATTGTATCACCCTTTATTACCCTGCATCTGCCTCACAGTCCTTGCTCGATATCAGTGTTAAACCTCTTGAGTTCTGGCTAGGAGTCTTGATAGCTTTGTGCTATACTTAGTGCAGTTCTGGGATCTCTAGTTCTGCTTGCTTAATCTTTTGTTTTTTTCCTTTGTTTCTGCAGCTTCCTCTATTTCCCTACTAGGAGGTTACCAGTGTTTTGTTCCCAGTCCCTAGATCTTTCAGGGATCCCCTTCCCCCTTCTGCAGGTCTTTGCTTGAGTTTAGACTAGGATCGTCGGTGGGTCTATTCACAAGGAATAGGTCGCCCGCTCCATCGTAGGGATCGAGTCTAGTCCTAGTACATGGTCAGAATCTCCCCCACTCTATTCCTGAGTTGCAGACCCATAAAAAATTGTACCTCTAAGAAATGAGAAATGTAGTTTATCTATCAACTTAAAAGGGCTTCCAAAATAGACTTGTGCAAGCCACAACCTTATATCAGGATCTGTCCTTCGCTTCAGAGTAACCTCAGTTGGGTCTAAGCAGTAGTAGTTGGCCAATGGGACAAGTTGAGGCTAAAGTAGTCAACTAGCTGAGTTAGCACCAGAGAAGTGGGACTGTCAAGAGTGAGTGAGTGAGATTTTAACCATTTTACATGACCACATCTCAATTCCAGCACTTACTGTTTGTAGAGTGCTGGGAGGGGGGGCATGCAGTGACATCATAGGGAGAAAAGTCGTATGTGCGGCTAAGGACCGAGGACAGGTAAGTATCACACCGGCACAGTTTCCGACCTAAACAGACATGACATTTAGGTCAGTACTGTGGTCATCTGCTTTTTCTCTACCTATGGGCGCATCCTTTTTATAATTGGATGAAAGTACACATCCACAGAGCTAAATTAAATAAAATGCCCTGTTTATTAAAAAAAAAGTAAAACATTAGGTATATGTCAGTAATTTCAGTGCCCTGTATCTCTACAACGGAGTGAAGAAAAAGAAGTTTTTATGTAAATTCCTGCTACTGCAGGAATGCACAGTTTATAAAGCAAAATAAAAAAATAAATTTGGATAAAGCAGTGGATTTTATGGCAATGATTATATTATGCATATCATATCGTATCAGTGTCAACCATTGCTCTTTTTCACATGAGTATGGTAATTTGTACCTGTTCCTTTAAAATATAATCACACAATATTAATATACACCATCTGAATTTTCTTTTAATTCCTTTTGCTTCCAAATTGAATAAATCGATCCTAAATAATTAAGTCTTTTCACAGAATATTAAATATTCTCAAATCCTCTTTTTTCAGTAGTAAAAATATTTAATCAAACATTTTTATATAACAAAGCAAATATATTAAAAGTAAAAAAATCTTCATAACAAGCATATGGCTCAATACTTAGCAAATAACACAACTGTCAAGTACAAAACAATAGCCCCAAATTGTTATTTTATTCTTTTAAGTATCCCAGTAAAATATGCAAATCTGAAAGGTTCATTATAAGCTCTGTAGAAGGTGTTTTACTGGAATTTTCAGTTTTGGCCTTGGAACTGCCATTGAAAATACAATTTGAAAATACAATCTGCATGAACTGTTACTATAAGTTTAAACTCAAGGATACATTTAAAAAACATTTTTCAATAATTCACAAAAAAATCTTGTTTTGATTTTAGATATATACGTTGAAGATCTACTGAAATACACAATTTTTTTCCTAAAACATAAAATGACCAAACTATTTCCTGATCGTGGTGTTTTCGTGCTTCTTAGCTTTGTCCTGCCTGTAAATTTTAAAGCATACCCCTGAGGTTTTAAGATTTGCATGCTTACATTTGGACTATGTACTTGCATAAATGAAAGACAGCATAAACTGAGAATAAAGTATCAAAGTTATCTAAGAAAAATAATTGTCTAAATGTTGCCTCCTAGCATATTTACACAGCCACATATTATCTTCTAAATGAAAAATAAAAATATAGAGAGTAAAAAGAAAATAAAATAGTAAACTTAGAATGACTCTACCTTCCTGGTAGAGTATCTTTCACAGAACAATCCAAATTTATAACCCCCACCTCTCTGTTGCTCTTTGGTCATCCTTTATTCTTATTTTTTTTTATCTTTTTGATATTTTAAATACATTTTCTCTGGAAAGTGTCACATTTCCAATTTGATTTGATGTAATGTGGATTTTAAAGTACCTTTACAAAGATGATTTTTGTGCTAATGTGTAACATTAAATTAGAACTATTAAAACATTTAGGCATGCATATAAAATTGAAATCTCACCCGGCTTTTGTGAACCCAGCCAATTTACTGTTCAATAAAACTTTGGGAGATACATGTGAAATGTACCATATATTGCTTTGGTTTTGACATTTTTATCAATTATTTAAGAACAAAACCAATCTTTATTATTAATTCCCACAACCATATTCAAGAATGTTTCAGTACCTGGAATTTACTGTCATGCAATACATTTTATTTAAAGGGGTTTTCCATGATTAAGAGAGATTTCTGATTGCCAAATTGTGACATCTGCACAGTCAGGTATTCCCTTTATTTCTAGTGTGAGTCATATTACCAGAAGTATGAAATTTGCATGCTTGCAGTTATGCTCCGACCAGATTCTCATCCTCTTCTCTCAATGTTTTATTCTTCATGCTCTGATATCTCTTCTATTGTGTATTGTCCAAATTTTGAGCAAACACAAGATATAAGTAAATAGGTGCAAAATTTAGCCTCATACATTTAAAACCATAGTCCTGTTATTTAATGTGACCCGGTCTTGTATTGCACCTTTGAATGATTCCATAGCTCTATCTTGACCTTCATTTACACATTTCACATATTCAAGCTCATAGATTATAGACTATGGGAGCTGCACATTACTAATAATAAAAGACAGCATTTCTTATTGATCCCCCGAATTTACAAAATTATTACTAAATAAAATAAAATATACCTAGAATAGAAATATAAGCTAACGTTTGATTGAACCAAAAGTTATGGCTTGCATACGCTTTTGCCTCCCTGGACTGAATAAGTTGCTTTCCTGGCAATATTGATTATCCAGACAATTATTCGTTTGAACAATTACTATACTGCAGATGGAGACATAATGCATCAGCTCAGCATTTGCAAAGCATCTGGAGAGCAGCAGGCTGTCTATACTTCATATGGAAAATTCGGAATTACATAGAGAGAAAGAATTTCAATAGCTTGTTACTATAACACATCTTGGGCACACGTGGCGCTGAGAATTATTAGATCTTTTGTCATAAACTCTGCACATAATGCATGAAATGTTTGCAGCTGTGCCTTATTAACATCAAATGTGCACTTATATTATACATCAGGTTAGGGGTATACGGGAAAGTACTAGTTTTGTTCATGAGAATCTTGGTTGACATAAAAGGCCTGAAAGGCATAAACGTGTCCACTATCCTCTGTCTTCTACTGTATGTATTCACTTGCTTGTCATTCATCTATTCTTAGCGATACTTCTGTGAATGCGGCCGCACTGGGTCCATTGGAGACGGTTTCATCCTCTTTGGGAACAGTTGGGGTGGCCTCTGTTAAGCTGGCTGTGACTCCGGACTGCGTTTCTTCTGGGAATTTGCTGTTCATTTCATTCTTGATATCCAATTTATCTTCCTGATGAATGGTTATCTTGACCTGACCATTTTGGGCAGGTATAGTACTGGCTAAAGTATCATAAAGGAACTCGTATTGCTCCTAAAATGATAAAAAATGATACGGATTAATATTTAGATTTATAAAGAGCTGTACACATAATGGGGCATACTGATCAATACTGTCTAATATTTACATGGTGCAAAATTATGCTACACTGTATTAAAATGCATTAAACTTATTATAGTGGTTTATGCTATCTGGCATATTTTATGACTGCTCTAAGATTATACCATCTGCTGGTCTATATTGCGCTAGAAATTTGCTTCACATTTTGGAACATTTTTTTCCGCAGATTATTGCATATTTTGTTGCTGTTCTCCTTTTCTGGCAAATAAGCCCCTTTTCAGTTAGTTCATACCCCCAATCCTGCGATAATTATGTTAAACACCACATAAATAAAGAGCAAGTCATGAAAGTCTTTTTTGGCTCAAATTACGCTAGAAACTATTTCATTTAGCTTGATAAATATGCTCCAATGCAATACTTAATTCATTATTCAAATTGGAGACAATTTATCAAGACTTTTTTGCCAAATACAGTGGGTACGGAAATTATTCAGACACCTTTAAAATTTTCACTCTTTGTTTCATTGCAGCCATTTGGTAAATTCAAAAAAGTTCATTTTTTCTCATTAATGTACACTCTGCATCCCATCTTGACTGAAAAAACAGAAATGTAGAAATTTTTGCAAATTTATTAAAAAAGAAAAACTGAAATATCACATGGTCATAAGTATTCAGACCCTTTGCAAAGACACTCATATTTACGTCACATGCTGTCCATTTCCTTGTGATCCTCCTTGAGATGGTTCTACTCCATCATTGGAGTCCAGCTGTGTTTAATTAAACTGACAGGACTTGATTTGTAAAGGCACACACCTGTCTATATAAGACCACACAGCTAACAGTGCATGTCAAGCCAAATGGGAATCATAAGGTCAAAGGAAGTGGCCAAGGTGCTCAAACACAGAATTGTGGCAAGGCACAGATCTGGCCAAGGTTACAAAAGAATTTCTGCAGTACTCCAGGTTCCTAAGAGCACAATGGCCTCGATAATCCTTAAATGGAAGAAGTTTGGGACCACCAGAGGTCTTGCTAGACCTGGCCGTCCAGCCAAACTGAGCAATCATGGGAGAAGAGCCTTGGTGTGAGAGGTAAAGAAGAAACCCAAGATCACTGTGGCTGAGCTCCACAGATGCAGTAGGGAGATGGGAGAAAGTTCAACAAAATCATCCATCACTGTGGCCCTCCACCATTCGGGCCTTTATGGCAGAGTGGCACGATGGAAGCCTCTCCTCAGTGCAAGACATATGAAAGCCCGCATAGAGTTTGCTAAAAAATGCATGAAGCATTCCCAGACTATGAGAAATAATATTCTCTGGTCTGATGAGACAAAGATAGAACTTTTTTGTGATAATTCTAAGCAGTATGTGTGGGGAAAACCAGCCACTGCTCATCACCTGCCCAATCCAATCCCAACAGTGAAACATGGTGGTGGCAGCATCATGCTATGGGGGGTGTTTTTCAGCTGTAGGGACAGGACAATGCTTGCAATTGAGGGAAACACGAATGCTAACAAGCACAGAGATATCCTGGATGAAAACCTCTTCCAGAGTGCTATGGACCTCAGACTTGGCCGAAGGTTCACCTTCCAACAAGACAATGACCCTAACAAAGGAGTGGCTTCAGAACAACTCTGTGACGATTCTTGACTGGCCCATCCAGAGCCCTGTACTAAACCCAATTGAGTATCTCTGGAGAGACCTGAAAATGGATGTCCACCAATGTTCAACATCCAACCTGACGGAACTGGAGAGGATTTGCAAGAAGAAGGCAGAGGATCCCCAAATCCAGGTGTGAAAAACTTGTCGCATCATTCCCAAGAAGACTCATGACTGTACTATCTCAAAAGGGTCCTTCTACTCAATACTGAGTGAAGGGTCTGAAAATTTATGACCATGTGATATTTTAGTTTACTTTTTTAATAAATTTGCAAAAATTTCTACATTTCTGTTTTCTTTCAGTCAAGATGGGGTGCAGAGTGAACATTAATGAGAAAAAAAATGAACGTTTTGAATTTACCAAATGGCTGCAATGAAACAAAGATTGAAAAATTTAAAGAGGTCTGAATTTTTTCTGTACCCACTGTAACTGGCATAAAAAGGTCAAAAATGTTTGCACATAAGTTTAATGACTTTTGTCACTTTTATGCCAATTTTTTTAAAAATGGCAAGAGTTAAGTGGAAGAAGTGTGGCCTAGCACTACCCAACAGATTCGCTATGATTGCAACACAATAGTGGCATAAATAATAGCAAAAAATTGAGTGCATTTCAATCAGACAACTAAAAGATGTGCATCTTGTGAATTTCCAGTATTGATGAATTCCCACCAATATGTATTTTGTACATTGACTTACATATGAGTGTTCAAAAAACATCTTGCATGATTGGCCACTATGTTCTCAGACCACATGAATAGAATAAAATCTGAGAATGTTTTTGTTTTTTAAACTATTTTAGTTGATGGCTCATGCCTGTTATGAGATTAATTATGAAGCTTGCCATACATATTGGATACCTGCTGGCCAAATGCTATCTCTCCAAATATGTTGAAATCCAACTGACTAATTCAGAGGGCACCTGGGTAAAAACAATATATTTGCACTTTGCCCTTCCATATTCATAATGCACTCCTGATTGTCTGATAGAAGCTGCTTTGGAGTTGAAAATGGGACTTCTTATCTCTCGGGCCCCTGTGTGGCTGCATAGGTCGCAATGGTTTTTCCATTCATGGCCCAATCCATCTCTACATTGTCTGCCATTGTGAGAGAATTAGAAAGTTGGCATATACAGTACAGACCAAACGTTTGGACACACCTTCTCATTCTAACATTTTTCTGTATTTTCATGGCTATGAAAATTGTAGAATCACACTGAAGGCATCAAAACTATGAACTAACACATGTGGAATTATACATTACACTTTACAAAAAAGTGTGAAACAACTGAAAATATGTCTTATATTCTAGGTTCTTCAAAGTAGCCACCTTTTGCTTTGATTACTGCTTTGCATGCAGAAAAGGTGAACGGATGGACTCTACATGCCTTGTTCCCATCGTGAAGCATGGAGGAGGTGGTATGATGGTGTGGGGGTGCTTTGCTGGTGACACTGTTGGGGATTTATTCAAAATTGAAGGCATAGTGAACCAGAATGGCTACCACAGCATCTTGCAGCAGCATGCTATTTCATCCGGTTTGCGTTTAGTTAGACCATCATTTATTTTTCAACAGGACAATGACCCCAAACACACCTCCAGACTGTGTAAGGGCTATTTGACCAAGAAGGAGAGAGTGTTGGGGTGCTACGCCAGATGACCTGGCCTCCACAGTCACCAGACCAGAACCCAATCGAGATGGTTTGGGGTGAGCTGGACCGCTTACCGCTTCAATTTTGAATAAATAACCAACAGTGTCACCAGCAAAGCACCCCCACACCATCACACCACCTCCTCCATGCTTCACGGTGGGAACCAGGCATATAGAGTCCATCCGTTCACCTTTTCTGCGTGCAAAGCAGTCATCAAAGCAAAAGGTGGCTTGTTGTGAATGGGTTTGAGATGAGTTCTGAGCAGAGACTCCCTCTGGTGGTTACAAGCGGTACTGGTCTGTTCAGTGAAGATTGTGAGGACTGGGAATCAGGTGTTACTGACTGGTCTTATATAAGGGAGTCACCTTCCCATCAGGGTTGCCGGTGATCAATTGTTCTGGTCTGAATCCTTCATTCCTGTTTCCCTTGTAGCCTGCTGTGTCGTGTCTGCATCTCCTGCTAACAGATAAGACATTTTCTTCTTTTTGTTTTTGTGCTATATTTTTGCATTTTGTCCTGCACTTCTGTGGGGGCCTTCTGGGTCCCCTCGGGGGCTTTTGCCCTCTCAGTTTAGTTCAGCCACTGATGTTTGTACTTTTGCTTTTTCCAGTTTTTTCAGTGGCTGCTGTTTTGATTTTGTTACACCAGAGAACTAATTTAGGTGGTAGAGGTCGTGTGATCTCAGGTGATTTTGAAATTAGTAGAGTTGATGCTTTTCAGGGTTTTCTGGGATTGCAGTAAGTACCCTTCCTATCCTTTTCTATTTAGTTAGTTTGGGCCCCAACGTTTGCTCATACTATTTTCTTTCTGTGTCAGTATTTCTTCTTGTCTAACCGCCATTACTTGTTTGGGGGCTTTCAATTATCTTTGGGGTTCTGCTCCGGGGCAGATAGCTTTCCTATTTCTATCTTTAGGTGTAGTTAGTTTCTCAGGCTGTGACGAGGCGTCTAGGACCAACGTAGGAACGCTCCATGGCTGCCTCTAGTTGTGGTGGTTAGTCAGGGTACTGCAATCTCATAGATTCCAACTGCTCTGGTGTATTGCCTTTTTTACCTGCACTCCTCAGCTACCGAAACATAACAGTGGCTACTTTGAAGAACCTAGAATATAAGACATATTTTCAGTTGTTTCACACTTTTTTGTAAAGTGTAATGTATAATTCCACATTTGTTAATTCATAGTTTTGATGCCTTCAGTGTGATTCTACAATTTTCATAGTCATGAAAATACAGAAAAATCTTTGAATGAGAAGGTGTGTCCAAACTTTTGGTCTGTACTGTATATCAGATTGTCATATGATTAATTCCAAATTCTGCAGGTCTACTGACCTTTAGGCTCTCCGGTCTTCTACAGTACCTTGAGAAAGGATTCATACCCCATGAACTTTTCCATATTTTTTCACATTACACCCACAAACTTAAATGCATTTTATTGGGATTTTATGTGATATACCAACACAAAGTAACAAGCATGTGGGAAGTGTAAAGGAAAAGATATATGGTTTTCTAATTATTTTAAAAATATAAATCTGAAATTTGTGACGTAAATTTGTATTTAGTCCCTGTACTCTGATACCCCTAAATAAAATCTTGAGTGACCAATTGCCTACAGAAGTCACATAATTAGTAAATTGAGTTAACCTGTGTGTAATTTATACTCAGTATAACTACAGCTGTTCTAAACAAACCTCTGAGGCCTTTACAGAATATTAGGGAGCAAACCGCATCATAAAAACCCAGGAACACACCAGACAGGATAGGAATACATTTGTGAAAAAGAGTAAAGCAGGGATAAGTTATAAAAAAAAAATAGCCCAAGCTCTGAACATCTCACAGAGCACTGTTCAATCCATCGTCCAAATGTGGAAAGAGTATAGCCAACTGCAAACTTACTAAGACATAGGCGCCACTTAAACTCGCATTCCAAGAAAGGAGAGCACTAATTGGAGAAGCAGCCAAGAGACCCTCAGTCACTCTGGAGGAGCTGCAGAGATCCACAGCTTAGGTGGGAGAATCTGACCACAGGATAACAATTAGTTATATTCTCTACAAATCTGGCCTTTATGGAAGAATGGCAAGAGGAAAGCCATTTTTGAAAACAAGTCATAAGTCCCGTTTGCAGTTTGCAAAAAGCCATGTAGGGTACACAGCTATCAGGTAGAAAAAGGTGCTCTGGTCACATGAGATACTTTTTTTAAGTAGATGCAAAAAAACGCTATGTGTGGCAGAAAACTTAGGCCGGGGTCACACTTGCGAATTTAATGCGAGAAACTCGTGGGAGTCTCTCGCATCAATACCCGGCACTGCCGCCGGCACTTGGGACCAGAGTGTGCAGCTACATGTATTTCTATGCAGCCGCACACTCCGGTCCCGAGTGCCGGCAGCAGTGCCAGGTATTGATGCGAGAGACTCGAGCGAGTTTCTCGCATCACACTAGCAAGTGTGACCCCGGCTTTAGACAGCACATCACCCTGAAAACACCATCCTACCACCAAACATGTTGATGGCAGCATCATAGTGTAGGGATGCTTTTCTTCAGCAGGGACAAGGAGGCTGGTCACAGTTGATTAGAAGATGAATTGAGCTAAATACAGAGCAATCCTGAAGGAAAACCTGTTAGAGGCTGCCAAAGACTTGAGACTGGGTTCAAAGCTACAATGGAATGGTTTACAAAGCATAATCATGTGTTTCAATGGCCCTATCCAAAGTCCACACCTAAATCCCATTGATAAAATGTGGTAAGACTTTTAAATTTCTATTCACAGACACTCTCTATCCAATCTCACTGAGATAGAGCTTGTTTGCAAAGAAGAATATGCAAACATTTCAGGCTCTAAATGTGCAAAGTTGGTAAAGACATACCCCAAAAGCGTTGTAGTAGTAATTGCAGCAAAAGATGGTCCTGCAAAGTATTGACTCAGGGGGGCTGAATACAAATGCACGTAGCAATTTATATTTTTTAAAATAATTTGAAAACCATGCATCATTTCCGTTACTTTCTACCTTGTTTACATATATAACATACAATCCCAATAAAATATAGTTAAGTTTGAGGGTGTAAGGTGAAATACTATGGAAAAATTCACACGGTATGAATACTTTTTCAAAGCACTACGTATGCATTATGGCTAACATATAACATATAAAGACTTATTATCTCCATTAGAAAATGGTCTGTGAGCAATTTTATAATATGAATCCAAAATCTCTTCTATCATCATATACTTACAAAAGAAGACACCATTCCTGACCGCTGGCGACGTAAATGTTTCACTGTCTGGAAGACATCAATGACTTCTTCTACCTGGGCACTTGAAGAAGATTCCAGAGGGCACAGAATGTCCCAGTTCGCTTAGATCCATCACTTTGAAAAAAATATATCAATTACATAAATTACTATACAGATTTTTTTCACTTAGCTCTTTGTAAGTACATGTATAAATGTTATAGTGTGCAAGACTAATGCGTGCAGAATGAATTGCATAGACCATATAAACCAATTAGCCATAACATGAAGACTAACTGCTTAATATTGTGTACGCCCTTCGTGTTATCAGACCCATCGAAGTGTAGAGTCCACAAGTCATATGAAAGCTTCCCGTGGTATCTGGCATCAAGAGTGCAACAATATCCTAATCTTATAGAACCTAAAATTGTGATACAAAAGATGACCAGAATGAGAAATGTGAATGCAAGCAGATGGTAAGTAATTGTGCCAAAGTATACTCACCCACGAGGATCGCACCTGCCCGACGCACGTTTCACCGATGGCTTCAACAGGGAAAGCACTTTTTTGCAGACATTCATTTGCACTATTCCTATGTGGTTTTTTTTACTGTCCATAGAAATGCACTTTACTTTCAGCCGTTGCTGGCTTAATTATTTATGCACAATTTTCTGTTGTCATTTAACCCCTTAATGACCAAGCCATTTTGTAGGTTAAAGACCAGGCCAATTTTTACAATTCTGACCACTGTCTCTTTATGAGGTTATAACTCTGGAACGCTTCTACGGATCTTGGCGATTCTGAGATTGTTTTCTCGTGACATATTGTACTTCATGATAGTGGTAAAATTTCTTCAATATAACTTGCGTTTTTTTATGAAAAAAATGGAAATATGGCAAAAATTTTGAAAATTTTGCAATTTTCAAACTTTTAATTTTTATGCCATTAAATCAGAGAGATATGTCACAAAAATTAGTTAATAAATAACATTTCCCACATATCTACTTTACATCAGCACAATTTTGGAACCAAAATTTTTTTTTGTTACGAAGTTATAAGTGTTAAAAGTTGACCAGCAATTTCTCATTTTTCCAACAAAATTTACAAAACCATTTTTTTAGGGACCACCTCACATTTGAAGTGAATTTGAGGGGTCAATATGACAGAAAATACCCAAAAGTGACACCATTCTAAAAACTTCACCCCTCAACGTGTTCAAAGCAACATTAAGAAGTTTATTAACCCTTTAGGTACTTCACAAGAATTGAAGCAATGTGGAAGGAAAAAATGAACATTTAACTTTTTTCCCAAAATTTTTCTTTCAACACAATTTTTTTAAATTTTGTCAAGGGTATCAGGAGAAAATGAACCACAATATTTGTTGTACAATTTCTCCAGAGTACACCGATATACCATGTGTGGTGGGTAAACCACTATTTGGGCGCATGGCAGAGCTCGGAATGGAAGCAGCGCCATTTGACTTTTTTGGCTGGAATTGAGATTGGACGCCATGTCGCATTTGGAGAGTCCCTGTGTGCCTAAACAGTGGAAACCCCCCACAAGTGACCCCATTTTGGAAACTGGACCCCTCAAGGAACTCATCTAAATGTGTTGTGAGAGCTTTTAACCCCCAAGGGCTTCACAGAAGGTTATAACGTAGAGCTGTAAATTAAAAAATCATATTTTTTTCCACAAAAATGATCTTTTCATCCCAATTTTTATTTTCCAAAGGATAAAAGGACCCCAAAATTTATTGTGCAATTAGTCCTGAGTACGCTGATACCCCATAGGTGGGGGTAAACCACTATTTGGGCGCATGGCAGAGCTCGGAAGGGAAGCAGCGCCATTTGACTTTTTTGGCTGGAATTGAGATTGGATGCCATGTCGTATTTGGAGAGTCCCTGTGTGCCTAAACAATGGAAACCCCCCACAAGTGACCCCATTTTGGAAACTAGACCCCCCAAGGAACTTATCTAGATGTGTGGTGAGAGCTTTGAACCCCCAAGGGCTTCACAGAAGGTTATAACGTAGAGCAGTAAAATTAAAAAATCATATCTTTTCCACAAAAATGATCTTTCCACCCCCAATTGTTATTTTCCAAAGGGTAACAGGACCCCAAAAGTTATTGTGCAATTTGTCCTGAGTACGCTGATACCCCAAATGTGGGGGGGAAACCACTATTTTGACGCATGGCAGAGCTCGAAAGGGAAATAGCGCCTTTTTCAAATGCAGACTTTGATGTAATGGTCTGTGGGTGTCATGTCACGTTTGGATAGCCCCTGATGTGCCTAAACAGTAGAAACACCCCACAAGTGACTCCATTTTGGAAACTAGACCCCCCAAGGAACTTTTCTAGATGTGTGGTGAGCACTTTGAACCCCCAAGTGCTTCACAGAAGTTTATAACGTAGAGCCGTGAAAATAAAAAAATCATATTTTTTTCCACAAAAATAATCTTTTTGCCCCAAATTTTTATTTTTATAATGGTAACAGGAGAAATAGGACCCCAAAAGCTATGTTCAATTTGTCCTGAGTACGCTGATATCCATATGTGGGGGGGAACCACTATTTTGACGCATGGCAGAGATCGGAAGGGAAGGAGCACCGTTTTTAAATGCAGACTTTGATGGAATGGTCTGCGGGTGTCATGTCGCGCTTGGAGAGCCCCTGATGTGCCTAAACAGTAGAAACCCCCCACAAATGACCCCATTTTGCAAACTAGACCCCCCAAGGAACTTATCTAGATGTGTGGTCAGCACTTTGAACCCCCAAGGGCTTCACAGAAGTTTATAACGTAGAGCCGTGAAAATAAAAAAAATCATATTTTTTTCCACAAAAATGACCTTTTTGCCCCCAAATTTTTATTTTTATAAGGGTAACAGGACAAATAGGACCCCAAAAGCTATTGTGCATTTTGTCCTGAGTACGCTGATACCCCATATGCGGGGGGGAACCACTGTGATCGCCTTACTGCGATCTTTGGGAGGCACAATGAACAAATCTACCAAAGTGAAGAATTGTTTTTTTTTTTGCGCCGTTCCTCGTGCGATATTAGTGATTAGGTGACTTTATTCCTCGGATCGGTGCGATTACAGCGATACCAGATTTACACCCTTTTTTCATGTTTAGCTTCTGTCACACTCTAAAAGATGCTTTTTTTTGGAATAATTTTTTGTAAGAATTTTTTGCATCGCCGTATTTTGAGAGCTATAATTTTTCCATATTTCGGCCGACAGAGTTATCTGTGGGCTTATTTTTTGCGGGACGAGCTGAGTATTTATTGGTACCATATTCGGGCACATAACGTTTTTTGATCGCTTCCTATTCCGATTTTTGTGGAAGCAGAATGAACAAAAACCAGCAATTCAGGAATTGTTTTTTTTTTTTATTTTTTTCCCCCGTTCCGCGTGTGGTAAAATTGATAAAGCAGCTTTATTCTTCGGGTCACTACGATTACGGCGATTCCTCATTTATATATTTTTTTTATGTTTTGGCGTTTTTTACACAATAAAGAATTTTATAGAAAAAATAATTATTTTTGCATCAGTTTATTCCGTGAGCTATAACTTTTTTATTTTTTCGCTGATGATGCTATATAGCGGCTTGTTTTTTGCGGGACAAGATGATGTTTTCAGCGGTACCATGATTATTTATATCTGACTTTTTGATCGCGTGTTATTGCACTTTTTCCAAGCGGTATAATGATACCGCTTGGAAAAAGTATAATTTACTACTTTTTTGTGTTTTTTTTTTACGGCTTTCACTGAAGGGGTTAACTAGGGTTATGCTTTTATAGATGGGATTTTTACGGACATGGCGATACCTAACATGTGTATTTTTTTTATTTTTTTTATTAATAAAAATGTGTATTTTTTAGGGATTTTTTTAAATTATTTTTTAATATTTTTTTTTACAATTTTTTTTAAAAAATGATTTTTTTCAACTTGTCCCTTTATGGGACTTTCACTTTTTTTACTTTTGATTGCAGTTACAATGCATTGCAATGCTCTGGCATTGCAATGCATTGCAACTATAGTGGAAGCTGCTGTGACATGATCACAGCAGCTTCCCGTAGCTAAATGACCCGGAGGTTGTCATGACAACCCCCGGGTCATCAAGGCAGAGATCGGGCCCTGCGATTACATCGCTGGGACGCTGATCTGAGGCAGAGGGAGCTCCCGACCCTCTGCCTCCCCCCCTGAGCTCTGCGATCGCGCTGGATCGCAGCAGTCAGGGGGTTAACAGCCAGGGGCGGTGGGGGCTCCGCTCCTGGCTGTCAGTGCAGGAAGCCTGGCCACTGCAGCGCCGGCTCCTGCACTGATCGCGCTGGGGAAGCTGAAATTTCAGCTTCTCCTGCGCGATCGCTGCTGTGTTTGGTCAGTCAGATTGACTGACCAAGCACAGCGCTGTGGGTGCGGGGACCGACGGCAAAGGTCCCCGCACCGCTTGCCGTCCTGTCAGCTGTCTGTGACAGCTGTCAGCACTGATCTACCACTGCGTGTTTACACGCAGTGGTAGATCAAAGGCATGACGTGCAGAGTCCGTCCTGGTGCCGGAACTGGCACCTTGCCATGACGGACTCTGCACGTCAGTGGACATTAAGGGGTTAAATTATGTATGAGTACTTACATCCCTGCAAGGTGCCTGAGCCTTCATGTAATTGTTAATACACATACTGTATATGGTGTTTTATTTCAATCATGTTTTGACAATGTATGACCAGATTATTTGCTACCCTAGTATTTGCACTACTTATGAGGTTCCCCTTACCCTTTCTGCTTTCTTATAAATTACTCTTTGATTGTTCATTTTAATCATGCATTTAATAAATAAAAAAACTTTTTAAATACATTATTTGTACATGTAGCTGTGTATCACATTTTCAGGTGCTACATTTATTGCGGATAAACAGCAACCAGGTAAATTATCTTTTCTGTGTTAATTCCTAATCTTGTAAGTTGCAAGGTGAGTTTCTTTTGATCAGAGTTGTTTTTCTGGAACATCGCATAGACGCTGGATACAAATCAGATGTTGTAATCTTTTTCAAACTATTCTTGAAAAATTTTTGAAGTTTATACACATTATTGTGCTAAAAGAGGGCGCTGCCATTAGGAAATATCATTGCTCAAAAAAGTCTGAAATTGTGTAGCAGGATTCTGCCCAGAGTATCACATTGCCTCATTAAGTATGCCTTTTTCTAGTACAGTAGCTTGATAAAGTATTCACCCTATTGGCATTTTTCGTGTTTTGCTACCTCACAACCTGGAATTTCACTGGTTTAGAATGATTTCATCAGTTCATGTAAAGAGCATGCATACAACTCTGAAAATTTGTTTTTCTCTTTATTGTGAAGCAAACAACAAATAGGACAAAATAACTGAAAACTTCAGTGTGCCTAACTATTCACCCCCTAAAGTTAGTACTTCTAGAGCCGCCTTTTGCGGCAATTACAGCTGCAAGTTGCTTTGGATAAGGCTCTATGAGATTTCCACATCTTGCCACTGGGATTTTTGCCCATTCATCAAGGCACAACTGCTCCAACTCCTTAAAGTTACATGGTTTCCTTTGGTGAACAGCAAGCTTCAAGTCTGACCACAGATTCTCAATTGGATTAAGATATGGGCTTTGACTAGGCCACTCCAAAACAATACATGTTTACATGTTTCCCCTTAAACCACTTGAGTGTTGCTTTAGCAGTACGCTTTGGGTTATTACTGGAAGATGAACCTTCATCCCAGTCTCAAATCACTGACAGACTGAAAAAGCTTTTGCTCAAGAATATCCCTGTATTTTACACCATCCATCTTCATCTCAACTTGGAACATTTTCACTGTCTCTGCTGCCTAGAAACATGCCCACAGCATAATGCTGCCACCACCACCATATTTCATTGTGGGGATGATGTTCTTAGGGTGATGATCTGTGTTGGTTTGGTACCAGACATAGCGCTTACCTTGGTGGTCAAAAAGTTCCATTTTGGTCTCATCTGACCATAGATCCTTCCTCTACACATTTGGGGAGTCTCTTACATGTCTTTTGGCAAACTCAAAAGGAGCCATACAATTTTTGTGTGTAAGTAAAGACTTTTTCTGCCAACTCTTCCATAAAGGACATCTCTTTGGAGTGTATGGCTTAATGTGGTCATGTGGACTAATACTCCAGTCTCTGCTAGGGAACTCTGCAGCTCCTTCAGGGTTACCTTTTGTCTCTGTGCTGCCTCTCTGATTAATGCCTTTCTTTCACGTGAGGTCATTATTGCCCTCTACTCCTCTTTGGTCAGACCTCATCTGGAATACTGTGTCCAGTTTTGGGCACCACATTTTAAAAAAGACATCAACAAACTGGAGCAAGTTCAGAGAAGAGCCTCCAGAATGGTGACCGGTCTGCAAACCATGTCCTATGAGGAACGGTTGCAGTGTTTGGGAATGTTTAGCTTGCAAAAAAGAAGACTGAGAGGAGACTTAATAGCTGTCTACAAATATCTCAAGGGCTGTCACATTGTAGAAGGATCATCTTTATTCTCATTTGCACAAGGAAAGACTAGAAGCAATGGGATGAAACTGAATGGGAGGAGACACAGATTAGATATTAGAAAAAACTTTTTGACAGTTAGGGTGATCAATGAGTGGAACAGGCCGCCACGAGAGGTGGTGAGTTCTCCTTCAATGGAAGTCTTCAAACAGAGGCTGGACAGACATCTGTCTGGGATGATTTAGAGAATCCTGCTTTGAGCAGGGGTTGGACCAGAAGCCCAGGAGGTCCCTTCCAACTCTACCATTCTATGATTCTATGATTCTTGCCCAGGCTGACAGTTTAAGTTGCAGGTTTGTTGTGGCACCATGTTCTTTACATTTGATCATAATGGATTTGATGTTACTTCGGGAGATCATCAGAGATTGGGATATTTTTTATAACCCAACCCTGACTTGTACTTCTCAACAACTTTATTCCTGACTTGTTTGGAGAGCTCCTTGGTCTTCATGGAGTTGATCGGTTAAGGGTATGCCACACTAAACAACATCGCTAACGGGATCGCTAAAAAACGTCACTATTTAGCGATCCCGTTAGCGATGTTGTTGTGTGCGGCATCTACCAGCGACGTGGCCCCTGCTGTGATCTCGTTCATCACAGCGATCGTTCCGGACCCTATTTTTATCGTCGGCGTCCCGCTGGTATCGCTATATCGCTGAGTGTGGCACCTTTTGTTAGCGATTTAGCGGTACTTTTGTACCGCTAAAGTCGTTAAGGAGATCGCTAACCGCGATAGCGTCCTTAACGATATCGCTAAATGTGGCCGACACTAGTGATATAGAAACAATCCCGCTAGCGATCTCATTAGTATGCGACGCTAACGAGATCGCTAGCGGGATTGTGTAGTGTGGCAGTACCTTAAGTGATGCCTCTTAATGGTGTTGCAGCCTCTGTTGCCTTTCAGAAAACGTGTATATTCTGATAGATCATGTGACACTTAGATTGCACACAGGTGGACTTTCTTTCACTAAGCATTTGACTTATGAAGGTTATTGCTTGCACCATAAATGTTTAGGGACTTCATTGCAAAAGGGGTGAATACAAGTGAACATGCCAATTTTTAGCTATTTGATCCCTTAAATTTAATTTATGTCTATATTTTTATCACTTCATTTCACCAGCTTAGACTATTTGGTGCTGATGCATCACACACAAATCGGATTACAAAAATATTTAAACACAGGTTGTAATGTAAAGAAATAGGTTAAATACCGAGGAGGTGAATACTTTCTCAAACCACTGTACATCCTAGTGACATCTTTTTCCCAGGTACACGACACAACCTGCCTTTATCAGTTATTATCTTTTTACTAAGTATCGTCTTTTCCCCTGCTGGCTTGTTCCAATCTAAAAAGTATTTCAACTGGAACTGGAAATTAACTTAATCTGGAATCTTTATACATGCCTCTTCAGTTGATTTTACACTGTCTCACATGTCTCGCGATTCGCCTGAGGTGACAGGTGCGTGTATAGGGAGAGACCTATTACTCAAGGGCAATGGTTGGGGAGAAGCAGCCGGGAACCTGTCTGTCCAGCTAGCCTCAGGCACGGCTGGGACCCCGGAGACTATTAAGCTATATTTTTCTCTGAAATGCCACAGTCTTTTTGATTTAAACATTTATGGCTGAAATCGTACAGCCACTGTCTGATACATGCTGCCCATGGCTTGGGCAGCAAGTATCAGCTGTCAGGTTCCCTTTGCTGCATTAATTTACGGTTCAGATTTTATATTTTGCAATAGGATGAAATCCAGAGCAAATCTTCAAAGTCAGCAAGAAATTCTGCAAATTTCAATGTGAAGTAGCTAAAAAATCAGCTGCAGAAACTGTATACATGAGCTGAACTTACTGCACTTTTCAAATGTTTTAATGCTATAACAATAGTCACATTTAAGCATCTTGAATTACCTGCAGTGGACAACAAGAGGAACTGATTTGTCATGTTTGTTCTGCTCCTCCAATTTCTTGCTTGAAATAATTTTTCTGATTTTCTCAATCATCTCCAGTAGCCCTTTAGTTTCTTTGGGAGAACATCCTCCCATTGGTTATAATGGAACTGAGAAACCTTTCTGATATCTTTCCTCTAAATCATAGAAGTATATTATGTGATATCAATGTCTTATCTGTATAAACTACTGTACATGTAGTAGTAATACATTTAAACAGAAACTAAATGTGTTAACAAGGTTACATTAATATTATTAGTAAGCTTTCATTTTTTCTCCTCTTATTCCAAAAACCATAGTTTTTTTATTCTCTTGCCATCTATAAGATAACTTGTGTTTTTGCGGGATGAGATGTACCGTAATTTTTGGACTATAAGATGCATCGGACCATAAGACGCACCTAGGTTTTAGAGGAGGAAGTTAGAAAAAAAATTGAAGCAAAAAATGTCAATTCTGTACTAATATCCCCATCCTAGTATATATGGTCCCCTCATCCTCATCCTGGTATGCATCACCCCTCATCCCTATCCTGGTATACATAGCCCCCTCATCCCTATCCTGGTATGCATGGCCCCCTCATCCCTACCCTGGTATACATGGCCCCTTCATCCCTATCCTGGTTTGCATGTCCCCGCATCCCCATCCTGGTATGCATGGCTCACTCATCCCCATCCAGGTATGCAAGGCCCCCTCTTTCCTATGCTGCTACGCATGGCCTCCTCAACCCTATCCAGGTATGCATAGCCCCATCCCTATCCTGGTGTGCATGGCCTTCTCAACCCTATCCTGGAATGCATGGCCTCCTCAACCCTAGTCTGGTAGGCATGTCCCCCTTACCCCTATTCTGGTAGGCATGGTCCCCCTTATTCCTATCCTGATAGGCATGGTCCCCCTCATCCCGATCCTGGTAGGCATTGTACCCCTCATCCCTATCCTGCTATCCATAGATCCATCCCCAGCCTGATATGCACAGCTCCCTCATCATTATCCTGGTATGCATAGCCCCATCCCTATCCTGATATGAATGGCATTCTCAATGCTATCCTGGTATGCAAGGTCTCTTCATCCCTAGCCTGGTAGGCATTTCCCCCTTATCCCTATTCTGGTATGCATGGCCTCCTAATCCCTATCCTGATATGCATAGCCTCCTCATCCCTATCCTTGTATGCATGGCCCTCATCCCCATGATGGTATGCATGGCCCCATCATCCGTATGCATGGCCTCCTCAACCCTATCCAGGTATGCATAGCCCCATACCTATCCTGGAATGCATGGCCTCCTCCACCCTATCCAGGTATGCATGTCCCCTTATCCCTATCCTGGTAGGCATGGTCCCCCTCATCCCTATCCTGGTAGGCATTGTCCCCCTCATCCCTATCCGGGTATGAAGAGCCCCCATCGCCATCCTGGTATGCATTGCCCCATCCTTATCCTGGTATGATTGGCCCCATCCCCATCCTGGAATGCATGGTCCCCATCTCTATCCTGGTATGCATGGGCTCATCCTTAACCTGGTATGGTTGGCCCCATCCCCATTCTGGTATGCATGGCCCCTTCATGCCTAGCCTGGTATGCAGGTCCCCCATCTCCGTCCTGGTATGAATGGCATCGCCAGAAAAACATAAAGAAAAAACATAAGCCATTATACTTACCTTCCTGCGCTCACTCGCATTGTCCTGTTCTGTTGCCAGCAGCTGCTTTATGCTTGTAAGCATCACATGGCAGTGATGTCATGTGCTCCTTACAAGCCGAATGACAGATGCAGGAAAACTCATTGCTCCCCATGCTGGGACTATGTGCGTGGAGAGCAATGAATATTAATTGCTCTTTAATAGCGCACACAGTTTCAGCTGCAGCAGTTGGCTTCCTGCAGCTGCCAGGCGTTCGCGTGTGCCCGCTACTTAAGGGAATGAATATTCACTGCATTCCATGACTGTGGGAGTGGAGAGCAGTGAATATTCATTTCCTTAAGTAGCGGGCACACGCGAACGCTGGGCAGCTGCAGGAAGCCGGCTGCTGTGGCTAACAATGTGTCTGCTATTAAAGAGAAATGAATATTCACTGCTTTACACTCCCATAGGCATGGAATGCAGTGAATATTCATTTCTCTGTAGCAGCGAGCACAGTAGTTAGCCTCAGCAACCGGCTCCTGGCTCCTGTGACCTGCTGCTCTGCCGCTGCCGCTGCCCCACCTCCCCACCACAGCCAGAGCAGGTACATCCAGACTATAAGATGCACCACCCATTTTCCTCCACATTTTTGGAGGAAAAAAGTGTGTCTTATAGTCTGAAAAATACTTTGTTTTTATGGCATTCATTGTGCAGTTAAAATGACCTGGAAATATGATTCTCCTGGTCACTATAATTACATGGATACACTTGAATTTTTCTTGATGATATTTCAGTGCACAAAGGTGGGTCTATGGTTAGGGTCTTCACCTCCTCTCCAGCCACTCCATCTGCAACCCATGTTTCAATGGCAGCTCACTGATTTTTCAGTGACCTACTTCCTGTTTGAAATATCATGCCTCTGCCGTAACTGCCCTGGATGGTGCGGGAACAGTTTGATTTCGCGGAAAATGAAAAATGGCCGTGGCTGAAGAGATTAATCAGTATAACAGCGACATTATGGCTAAGCCTTTACTCTATATTGCTAAATCTTGCTGCCAGTTTCTCTTTATTTCACAGTTTGGGCTGTTTATTTGGGGTTTTTAAGTAGATATTTTACCAGCAGGAGATTATTACTAGAGGACCAGTTGTCTTGTGCCATGTAGTACTCCTGCTTTGTATAACCCCACCCTCTTAACTGATAGGCAGCTTTCTGTTAATGCACAATGCACAGCTGCAATCAGTGGTGTTGAGGAACGGGGTTATACTCTACGGGGCTCAGTATTCAGAGAACTTGGTAAATCTGCATCAGATAAAATAGGGATGTTATTAAAATGACTGCAAGCAGCCCTGTAAGTAATACATTGCTAGAATCAAGGTCTTTGTCCCTACATCATGATGCTCTCAGATGGAGTAGCAAACCCCTGGTGGCAAATTCCCTTTAATAATGACTAAGTGAATGTTCTAACTCTTGATCAATATTTTCAAAATGGAAACAAGTTTGAAATTTTGCATTTTTCTATAGTTGCTAAAGAAGTATTCCAGGTTTAAATGTCTTGACCTTTGCTTGCTTGCAAGTGAGGAAATGGCAAAAGCCGAGATATCCAATGTTTAGGATATACCTAAAATGTTATTATCACCAAAATGCTCAAAAAATAGGAGAAAAAGTAAAAAGAGTGAAGTAACTGAAATGGTCTTACCTTAGTATGCCTGATCTCAAAAGAGCGTTCAGTGTAGCTACCACATGGATTTTCATCTGTGAGATCAACTTCAAGCTCATTATATGTCTTGGACTTCTCTTTCCAATATGGTGCACAATCATCTTCCTGTATAAACACAGAAGACAGCTGCTATATCCACATACAGTATTTGTGCCTCATTCATCTTCCAGGGTTTGTGTATATCAGCATGATTATAATATATTAAATGTCAAATAATTAGGAAACTATTGTATCAATCATAGCATATTCCTGATTTGAAGATCAACATTATAGAGATGATTGGAAAGCTCGAAAAGTGCATAAATACAATGTGCGGAGTGTATTTTTATATTTCATACCTATAATACTCACATTCTTCTCTATGTTTGATCCAGAAAGCATCACAATTGCTTTAATTTTTTTCTGGAAGATCATTTGCCAAAATTCAGATGTTGTATTTTTTAGAGGGCTTGGGCTGCTACAATTGAGCGAGTTCCCCAATATCCCTAGAATAAAAAGAAAAAAAAAGACAATGTTTAAGGTTGCAAACTGCATTTCATAGTAAAAATAAAAAAGAATTCCCATAATTCATGAGCCCTTAGCAAAACAGTGAAGAACTTTTGGAATAACTCTTTGGGCAAAAAAATGGCTGTGCCACAGTAGATGGTCATGACTCATGACCAATATACATTCCCCTTTACTAATTATATTTTTGCACAGTACAGTGTATAATAATAATAGTGCTGGACACCTGAAATGCTAAGGGTTATCACAGTTTCAATCCTTTATATAATTTAGCAAATAGTATACAAAAGCAACATATTACATTGATTACTTCTATTTCCTACAGCCATCTGCATCTTGTTTCTATAGAATGCCAACGTTAGGGAGAGACTAATTGTTATCTATTACAAAAGTTGTACTTATTTTTACGAGGCCTCGAGCCAAACAGACAAAGACATTTCTAAGTATAAATGTATACTTATTTCTCTAATGTGTAAATATCACCAAGATTACAGATCATTCAGATCTACTTGAGTAATAACAATATATATCTAAGACATCATACTGTTATGAAAGAGGCATTGATGTAGACAGAATCCTCAGAGTCACTATCCTCATCTGAAGACATCTCCGAGTCCTCAGTTTTTTCTCTTTCTGGCTCATCATTTACCTTGACCTGGACACGGTTAAATTCATCTGGAAATAAAAAAAATTATATAAAGTTTGAGCAGTCAGGTTAATGTAGATCTTTTAATCAATGTTGTAAATGACTAAGTTTTTTTTATTACTTATCAAGCTCATCATTTAGTCTTAGAGCCCTATAAACATTGTGTACTGTATTTTCAGTGGCCCCATTGGAACTTCCCTCCCAGCCACACTACGGGATTCGGGCGTATGTGCCGATGGGGTCATAGTCTATAATGGTGCAGATGGAGTCGCAGTGTGGTCTTTTGTGCATAATTTTTGGCCACATATGCCTACCGGAGGCATACAGCTAAACATAGTAGACTAAGTCTTATAAGCCCCATAGTAGTGAGCCTTGGGCTTCGGAAAAAATAATCAGAGAGCAACAGCTTATAAAATAATATAGTTATGAATAGCACACATTTCATAGAGTTAATATAATTGTAAATCTGTCACCAAGTAAAAACTTGCTAGTTTATGCTCCTATTTTATTCTCGCTGCTCTCCTGGGTATTCCATTT
>JARQOD010000009.1:133154636-133192767 GCA_033576555.1 Oophaga sylvatica | reverse complement strand
AGCACAGTCCGTATGTTGTGGGCAGCACCCACCACTGGAGCAGCACAGGTTCAGTCTGTGCCCGATGAGCCACAAAGCCCTTTGAGACTCCTATCTCCTGGCTAGCTGAACACCGACGGTCTGTAAAGCTCGGTTATTTAAACCTAAGCCTGTGCTTCCCATCATGTGATTGATCACTTGATCATGACCTCACGCAGGTCCTGGCAGGGAGATAGAGTGGACCTCCTCCCACCCTCTCTATGAAGGTCCACACAAAACCAGCCCTTTAATTCAACTTAACCCTCTCAACACTAGTGTGCTTGAGAAAAAAGCTCTAGTTTCATATCACTGATGCCGTTAAGCGCAGTGACACATATCTCCCTTCTACCACTCTGAAAGTACTCTGTCACAGCAGATACTGGCATGCAGGTTAGTGACGGACAGACACTAGAGGAACTAATGTAAACTAATGGACATGGACCTGAGAACTAGCAAGTGTGTTGGTGAACAAACTAACAATGTTGCACAGGCCTCTCATACGATGAGAGGTTGGAAAAGTTAGGATTGTTTAGCTTAGAAAAAAGACGCCTCAGAGGAGATCTCTTTTACATGTATAAATATATATGTGTGGCCAGTACAAAACACTGCCACATGACTTATTCCTTCAAAAGACCATACTGAGGACTGGGGGCACTCATTACAGATGGCAGAAGGGAGATTCCAGCAGCTAAACATGAAAGGGTTTTTTACAGTTAGAGCAGTCAGACTTTGGAATGCCCTACCCTAAAAAGTAATAATGGCAGACACAATAACAGCTTTTAAAAAAGGCCTGGAGAATTAACTTGATACACATAACCAGGGCCGGCGACAGCACCTGGCCAACCGGGAAAGTGCCGGGGCCCTGAGCAGGCGTGGGGACCCACTCGCCATCGGAGACACCGGCGTACTATGAGGGGCCCTTTGCCAGTGCCCATCATACACTGAAGCATCATATACGGGGCCCATTATACACTGGAGCTTCATATATGGGTCCCATTATATACTGGTACATCATATATGGGGCCCATTATATACTGGAGCATCATATATGGCTGTGTTCCGCAACTCCCGTCCTCAAGGCCCACAAACAGGTCATGTTTTTAGGATTTCCTTTGTATTGCACAGGTGATACAATCATCACCTGGGCAATACTAAGGAAATCCTGAAAACATGACCTGTTAGTGGGCCTTGAAGACTGGAGTTGGGGAACCCTGATATATGGGGCCCATTATACACTGGAGTATCATATATTGGGCCCATTATACACTGGAGCTACATATATTGGGCCCATTATACACTGGAGCATCATATATGGGGCCCATTATGTACTGGAGCATCATATGGGGCTTTCCTATGGCGGATTCCATCTCTCTCACACCCCTCACCCCAGCAACAAACGTGGTGGAGGGATTGGCTTACTCCTGTCTGATACCTGCTCCTTTACCCCTATTCAACTTCCACCCTCCGCTGCTATTCCCTCGTTCGAGGTGCACTCAGTCCGCATCTATTCCCCCTCCAACCTCCAACTGGCTGTCATCTACCGCCCCTCGGAACTAGCCATCTCCACCTTTCTCGACCACTTCACCACCTGGCTACTCCATTTCCTCTCTTCTGACATCCCCACCATCATCATGGGCGATTTCAACATCCCCATTGACACTTTCACCCCGGCTGCCTCTAAACTTCTATCGCTCACGGCTTCCCTCGGCCTCACTCAATGGTCCTCTGCGGCCACTCACAAAGATGGTCACACGCTGGACCTTATCTTCACCCGCCTCTGTTCCCTCACTAATCTCAATAACTCCCCACTCCCCATGTCTGACCACAACCTACTGACATTCTCTTCCCGCTCCTCTGTTAGTACGCATCCCCCACTCCACAAACTCACCCACCCTCGCAGAAATCTCAAACACCTCAATTTACAATTGCTCTCTGAGTCCCTCCTCCCTCTCACAGACATAGCCTCACTTAATGACACAGATGCTGCTGCCACATTTTATAACACCACAATAAAAGCCACACTTGATTCGGCCGCCCCCCTCATGCAGAGCAAAACTCGTACAATCAACAGGCAGCCCTGGCTGACCGGCCTGACCAAAGAACTGAGACGGGCTTCCAGGGCTGCCGAGCGGAGATGGAAGAGAACCCATTCTACCGAGCACCTCAACGCATACAAGCAGTCCCTCGCCAGCTTCAAGTCCACGCTGTCTGCCGCAAAACAAACTTACTTCGCATCTCTCATATCCTCCCTGTCTCACAACCCTAAACAGCTCTTCAACATTTTCAATTCTCTACTCCGTCCCCCAGCACCTCTTCCCTCTCCTCTCATTTCTGCTGAAGACTTTGCCTCCTTCTTTAAGCAAAAGATTGATATGAACAGAGAAAGCTTTGGTCCGCAGCCGCCAATGCCCCTCTTAGCCACTCAGCCCTGTTCTTCCAAAACCAGCTTCACCACCATGACAGAAGATCAGCTCTCCACTCTCCTGTCACGATCACACCTCACCACTTGCGCGCTTGACCCACTCCCGTCCCACCTCATACCTAACTTTACCACAGTCTTCATCCCTACTCTCACACACCTCTTCAACCTTTCACTTACAAATGGTGTCTTTCCTTCATCCTTCAAACATGCCTCAATCACTCCCATCCTCAAAAAGCCCTCCCTCGACCCATCCTCTGTGTCTAGCTATCGCCCGATATCTCTTCTCCCCTACGCCTCAAAACTACTGGAACAGCATGTATATCTCGAACTGTCCTCCCACCTCTCCTCCTGTTCCCTCTTTGACCGTTTACAATCCGGCTTCCGATCACATCACTCAACTGAAACTGCCCTAACTAAAGTCACTAACGACCTGCTAACCGCCAAGAGCAAGCGACACTACTCTGTCGTCCTTCTCCTGGACCTGTCTTCTGCCTTCGACACTGTGGACCATTCCCTCCTGCTACAGATTCTCTCATCTCTTGGCATCACAGACTTGGACGTATCCTGGATCTCATCATACCTAACAGACCGAACATTCAGTGTCTCCCTCTCACACACCACCTCCTCACCTCGCCCCCTGTCTGTCGGTGTTCCTCAAGGCTCAGTCCTAGGACCCCTACTCTTCTCCATCTATACCTTCGGCCTGGGACAGCTCATAGAATCCCACGGGTTGCAGTATCACCTCTACCCCGATGACACGCAGATCTACCTATCTGGACCTGACCTCACCTCCCTACTGACCAAAATCCCACAGTGTCTGTCTGCTATCTCAGCCTTCTTTTCTGCTCGCTTTCTCCAACTGAACATGGACAAAACAGAATTCATCATCTTTCCCCCACCTCATTCTTCCCCTCCACCAGACCTATCCATCAATGTCAATGGCTGCTCGCTTTCCCTAGTACCGCATGCTCGGTGCCTTGGGGTGATCCTCGACTCTGCCCTCTCTTTCAAACCACATATCCAAGCCCTCGCCACCTCCTGCCGCCTCAAAATCAAAAATATTTCCCGGATCCGCTCATTCCTCAACCATGAAACCACAAAAACACTAGTGCACGCCCTTATCATCTCCCGCCTCGACTACTGCAACCTCCTACTCTCTGGCCTCCCCTCTAGCACTCTGGCACCACTCCAGTCCATCCTACACTCTGCTGCCCGACTAATCCACCTGTCTCCCCACTATTCCCCAGCCTCCCCCCTGTGCCAGGCCCTTCACTGGCTTCCTATTGCCCAGAGGCTTCAGTTCAAAACCCTAACCATGACATACAAAGCCATCCACAACCTTTCTCCTCCATACATCTGTGACATGGTCTCCCGCTACCTACCCACACACAACCTTCGATCCTCTCAAGATCTCCTTCTCGACTCCCCCCTCATCTCTTCTTCCCACAACCACATACAAGACTTCTCCCAGGCTTCCCCCATACTCTGGAACTCCCTGCCGCAAAACATCAGACTTTCACCAACAACGGAAACCTTCAAGAAGAACCTGAAGACCCACCTGTTCCGACAAGCCTACAGCCTATAATGATCCTCAGTCTACTGAACCATCGCATGACCAGCTCTACCCTTTCCTAGTGTATCCTCACCAATCCCTGTAGACTGTGAGCCATCGCGGGCAGGGTCCTCTCTCCTTCTGCACTTGTGTGTCCCTTGTCTAGCACACGTTTATTGTACCTGTCTATATTTTCCCTTTTCATATGTAAAGCGCCATGGAATAAATGGCGCTATATAAATGTGTAATAATAATAATAATTATATATGGAGCATTATATAGGCCCATCATACACTAGAGCAGTATCCATGGGGCCCATTATATATGGAGCATCACATGGAGCCCATTATATATGGGGCATTATATATGGGGCCCATCATACACTGGAGCATCATAGATGGGGCCCATCATATACTAGAACATCATATGGGGTTTATTATATATGGGTATATATTATATCAAATAATGGCACATCATATTGGGCCCATTATATATGGAGCATCATATGGAGCACATATGGGGCCTATTCTGTATGGAGCATTATATGGAGCCAATTCTGTATGGAACAATATATGGGGCCCATCATATCCTGTATGGAGCATTATATGTGACTCATTATACTGTATGGAGCAATATGGGGGAGCTCATTATACTCTATGGGGCCCATCCTATACTGTATGGAGCATTATATGGGGACCATCATATACTGGAGAATTATGTGGAGCTCATCATATACTGTATGGAACATTATATGGGACCAATTATGTATTGATCAATATATGGGGCTCATTATTCTGTATTGAGCAATATGTGTGGCTCATTATACTGTATGAAGCGTTATATTGGGCCCATTATTCTGTATGGAGCATCATATATGGGACTCATTATTCTGTATAGAGCAATATATGGGGTTCATTATTCTGTATGGAGCACTATGTAGTGAACATAATACTGTATGGAGCAATATATGGGGCTCATTATTCTGTATGGAGCGCTATGTGTTGCCCATAATACTGTATGGAGGACTATACTGTCCGGTTTCTGAGCTATAGTAGAATTTACAATAGATATCACTCATGTAAAGTAAGAAGTGAAGTATTTGGCATTGTATACCTATATTTCTCTGCCGTATCTGAGCATCATGAATTGTGGTATGTGTTAAAGGGGCCCACTGAGACTCTTTCGCCCGGGGCCCACCAAAACCTGGAGCCAGCCCTGCACATAACATTGCTGGTTGTAGTTAAATTAGTGACGAAATGTACAATTTTTGGGAAGAGAGAGGCTAAGTGCCGGAATTGGCGCATTTTATAGATGCGCCCTTTCTGGGGTGGCTGGGGGCAGATGTTTTTCAGCCGAGGGGAGCAATAACCATTCTTCTCAGTGATGGCACAGCGCTTCAGACTATTTTTAAAAAGGAAGCCTATAGGGCCTTGTTCTGACGCTCGATAAACTTACATCGTAAAAGTCACTTCTGGTTACGCAGAGCACAGTGTGACCTGGAGAGTCTGAAGAGCAGTGACATCACTCAGAAGAGGAGTAAAACAGTGCTGGATCCAACAGAAAGTGGTAGTAGGGGACTATACACACATGGTCAAAATTGTTGGTACCCCTCGTTTAATACAATGGAAGGGGAGAGCGTGAGGTTGGGACAATGTGAAGGCAATAGTTCGTAAGAGTGATAGTGTGGCAATTGTAGTTCATAAGGGGATACAATGTGGTGATTATAGTTTACAAAGGGGGATGTTGTGGAGGTTGTAGTAAAAAAGGGAGAATAGTTTGAAAGCAATATTTTACAGGAGAAGACAGCGCAGAGACAATATACCATGAGAGGGACAGAGCAGGAGAAATATTTTGTTCAAGGAGCACAGTGAAGGACTATTTTCAGGGGTACAGCATCAACAGATGTTTTTATTCAGGGGGAATTATAACGGCACAGCTATTTTTAAGGATACTGTGTCAGGATATGCTGCAGAAGATCAAACAAGATGGAAGAGATGAGCTTTGGATGTGAAAAGTCTTTATGGCATCTGGACCAGACTAGGTACAGACAAAAGGTGGCATCTTATTAATTTAACAATCTCCCAGTTCAATTGTTATATAAATTTTTGATTGAGGATAATATCACATTTGCATGCAGTTGAAAAGTAGGACCCTGGAGTTGGTTACTGGTGGGCCCTTGGTACTCCAGTCCGACACTGGGTACTGTGGTTCTTGTGTGATCTGCAGTCTGATGATGGCTGGTAGAAGCCAATTCCAGCATAGCCTTACCATTGTTAAGAACATACTGGTGGTTGTAGGTTCATGTGATAAAAATGTACACGGCGGGGGCTGACTTAAGACTGCAATTAATCAATGCAGCATCTGTGTCTGTTCCATCGCCGTGCCATACATATATGGCATGATGAGGGAAGTAACACTTCGTCACGATGTACAAGTATGCCAGGGAATGTGAGCTAAGATGCCTGAAATTAAAACTCTTGTTTGCTTATGATCTTTATAAACTAGGCCATGACCATCCTGAAACATAATGGGATCGGACGAAGTGACTTTGAATGGAATCTCCAAGCAAATGTGAACAAAGACTAAGTGAGACGTGTAAAGCTTTAGTCATGTCATAATTTACAAAATGTGTAAATGTTAGAATATTTGGAGTAAATATGCTTAATTTAATCCAACTTTTTTTTATGTTACGATAAAAATACTACAAAACAAAACTATACCAGATACAACTTGGAACATGAGAAATGTCTATTTGTCCTCCGAAAAAGTTATTCAAATATAGAGCTATGTCTAAATCTGCAATGTGGTTCATAGCAGTAACTATAACACCGTGCCAGATCCATCATTTGACAAATACCACCTGCACTTGATAGACCCCATTGATTTATAGGAGATACATCGGATTCCATCATGATGTCCATTGATTCTTGGTACTTATTGGATTCCATCCTCGTTTTGATGTATCACACAGCTAAATCTATGACAGGGCCCTGAGCAGAATCTCTGATGCAGATGTGAGTAAAGACGAAAAAGCACAATTAAGATATATTTTGATCTGGATATATAGACCCCAAAATATACACAATCATGAAGGAGTTAAATACTGCAAGAGTTATTGTGAATTTTGTAAAAATGTAACTTAAATAACACATTGCTATTCACGCAATAATATAAGAAAATGAAGGGCTAAGATGAAGCAGAAACCCATCACTGTACTCTATATAGCTACTCGAAATACACACCTCTTATAGTAGCAAGATATCCACCCAATGGGCCATTGGTTTTGTTTGGCTTATTCCACGTAACATTAACTGTTGTATTATCTGAAGTCCCACTCAAATTTTGCACTTTTTCTGGAACTGAAATGGAATATAACAAAGATGAGTTTATTTTTATCCTGAAAAAAATGTAATTTTCGCCCAGTGTTTACAACATATGCAATTTTTTTTCTATGAATCTTAGGTTGGGGAAAGTACAGCTAAGTCTCGAGGCACACTAGTGATTTTACGGTAAAAGGCAGATGAATTGCCTGCTTTTCTTCTATCTATCTATGTAATAAAATCCATATATACATTATATGTGTGTGTCACTGACATCTATATACAGTGCCTACAAGTAGTATTCAACCCCCTGCAGATTTAGCTGGTTTGATAAGATGCAAATAAGTTAGAGCTTCAAACTGCAAACGAGAGTAGGATTTATTAACAGAAGCATAAATCTTACAAAACAAAAAGTTATGTTGCTCAGTTGAATTTTAATAAATTTTAAACATAAAAGTGTGGGTCAATTATTATACAACCCCTATGTTTAATATTTCGTGGAATAACCCTTGTTTGCAATTACAGCTAATAATCGTCTTTTATAAGACCTGATCAGGCCGGCACAGGTCTGTGGAGTTATCTTGGCCCACTCCTCCATGCAGATCTTCTCCAAGTTATCTAGGTTCTTTGGGTGTCTCATGTGGACTTTAATCTTGAGCTCCTTCCACAAGTTTTCAATTGGGTTAAGGTCAGGAGACTGACTAGGCCACTCCAACACCTTGACTTTTTCCCTCTTGAACCAGGCCTTGGTTTTCTTGGCTGTGTGCTTTGGGTCGTTGTCTTGTTGGAAGATGAAATTACGACCCATCTTAAGATCCTTGATGGAGGAGCGGAGGTTCTTGGCCAAAACTCTCCAGGTAGGCCGTGCTATCCATCCTCCCATGGATGCGGACCAGATGGCCAGGCCCCTTGACTGAGAAACAGCCCCACAGCATGATGCTGCCACCACCATGCTTGACTGTAGGGATGGTATTCTTGGGGTCGTATGCAGTGCCATCCAGTCTCCAAACGTCACGTGTGTGGTTGGCACCAAAGATCTCGATCTTGGTTTCATCAGACCATAGAACCTTGAACCAGTCTGTCTCAGAATCCTCCAAGTGATCATGAGCAAACTGTAGACGAGCCTTGACATGACGTTTTGAAAGTAAAGGTACCTTACGGGCTCGTTTGGAACGGAGACCATTGCGATAGAGTACGTTACTTATGGTATTGACTGAAACCAATGTCCCCACTGCCATGAGATCTTCCCGGAGCTCCTTCCTTGTTGTCCTTGGGTTAGCCTTGATTCTTCGGACAAGCCTGGCCTCGGCACGGGAGGAAACTTTCAAAGGCTGTCCAGGCCGTGGAAGGCTAACAGTAGTTCCATAAGCCTTCCACTTACGGATGATGCTCCCAACAGTGGAGACAGGTAGGGCCAACTCCTTGGAAAGGGTTTTGTACCCCTTGCCAGCCTTGTGACCCTCCACGATCTTGTCTCTGATGGCCTTGGAATGCTCCTTTGTCTTTTCCATGTTGACCATGTATGAGTGCTGTTCACAAGTTTGGGGAGGGTCTTAAATAGTCAGAAAAGGCTGGCAAAAGAGATCATTAATCCACACATGTGAAGCTCATTATTCTTGGTGCCTGAACTACTTCTTAATACTTTAGGGGGACCAAACAGAATTCTTGTGGTTTGAGGGGTTGAATAATAAATGACACTCTGAATTAACTTTTAACGTTTTTAAAAAAAAAAAATTAAAACAAACATTTTTGCTGCAGTGCATTTCCCACTTCCAGGCTGATCTACAGTACAAATGTCACAATGCCAAGTTAATTCCGCATGTGTCAACCAGCTAAATCTGCAGGGGGTTGAATACTACTTGTAGGCACTGTATCTACAGTTGTGCTCAAAAGTTTACATACCCGGGCAAAATTTTTGCTTTCTAGGCCTTTTTTCAGAGAATATGAATGATAACACCAAAACTTTTTCTCCACTCATGGTTAGTGGTTGGGTGAAGCCATTTATTGTCAAACTACTGTGTGTTGTCTTTTTAAATCATAATGACAACCCAAAACATTTAAATGACCCTGATCAAAAGTTTACATACCCCATTTCTTAATAATGTGTATTGCCTCCTCTAACATCAATGAAAGCTTGAAGTCTTTAATGGTAGTTGTGGATGAGGTTCTTTACTTTCTCAGATGGTAAAGCTGCACACTCTTCTTGGCTTCTTGGAAAAAAGCCTCCAGTTCCTGTAAATTCCTGGGCTGTCTAGCATGAACTATGTGCTTGAAATCTCCCCAGAGTGGCTCAATGATATTGAGGTCAGGAGACTGAGATGGCCACTCCAGAACCTTTTGGTGTTATCATTCATATTTTCTGAAAAAAGGCCAAGATAGCAAAAATTCTGCCGGGGTATGTAAACTATTGAGCACAATTCTATGCATTCTATGTGTATATACAGTCAGGGCCAGAAATATTTGGACAGTGACACAATTTTCGCGAGTTGGGCTCTGCATGCCACCACATTGGATTTGAAATGAAACCTCTACAACAGAATTCAAGTGCAGATTGTAACGTTTAATTTGAAGGGTTGAACAAAAATATGTGTTAGAAAATGTAGGAATTGTACACATTTCTTTACAAACACTCCACATTTTAGGAGGTCAAAAGTAATTGGACAAATAAACATAACCCAAACAAAATATTTTTATTTTCAAAATTTTGTGGCGAATCCTTTGGAGGCAATCACTGCCTTAAGTCTGGAACCCATGGACATCACCAAACGCTGGGTTTCCTCCTTCTTAATGCTTTGCCAGGCCTTTACAGCCGCAGCCTTCAGGTCTTGCTTGTTTGTGGGTCTTTCCCTCTTAAGTCTGGATTTGAGCAAGTGAAATGCATGCTCAATTGGGTTAAGATCTGGTGATTGACTTGGCCATTGAAGAATGTTCCACTTTTTTGCACTCATGAACTCCTGTGTAGCTTTGGCTGTATGCTTGGGGTCATTATCCATCTGTACTATGAAGCGCCGTCCAATCAAGTTTGCAGCATTTGGCTGAATCTGGGCTGAAAGTATATCCCGGTACACTTCAGAATTCATCCGGCTACTCTTGTCTGCTGTTATGTCATCAATAAACACAAGTGACCCAGTGCCATTGAAAGCCATGCATGGCCATGCCATCACGTTGCCTCCACCATGTTTTACAGAGGATGTGGTGTGCCTTGGATCATGTGCCGTTCCCTTTCTTCTCCAAACTTTTGGCTTCCCATCATTCTGGTACAGGTTGATCTTTGTCTCATCTGTCCATAGAATACTTTTCCAGAACTGAGCTGGCTTCTGGAGGTGTTTTTCAGCAAATTTAACTCTGGCCTGTCTATTTTTGGAATTGATGAATGGTTTGCATCTAGATGTGAACCCTTTGTATTTACTTTCATGGAGTCTTCTCTTTACTGTTGACTTAGAGACAGATACACCTACTTCACTGAGAGTGTTCTGGACTTCAGTTGATGTTGTGAACGGGTTCTTCTTCACCAAAGAAAGTATGCGGCGATCATCCACCACTGTTGTCTTCCGTGGGCTCCCAGGTCTTTTTGGATTGATGAGTTCACCAGTGCTTTCTTTCTTTCTCAGGATGTACCAAATTGTAGATTTTGCCACTTCTAATGTTGTAGCAATTTCTTGGATGGGTTTTTTTCTGTTCTTGCAGCTTAAGGATGGCTTGCTTCACCTGCATGGAGAGCTCCTGTGACCACATGTTTCCTTCACAGCAAAACCTTCCAAATGCAAACACCACACCTCAAATCAACTCCGGCCCTTTCATCTGCTAAATAATAATAATAATAATAATCTTTATTTATATAGCGCCAACATATTCCGCAGCGCTTTACAGTTTAACAGTTTCAAAACACAAGTCATAGGTAACAACGTTAACAATACAATAATTAAAGCAAAATAAGCCGACCCTGCTCGTGAGAGCTTACAATCTACAATGAGGTGGGGGAGATACAAAGTACAGGTGTGTATATACAATGGTGCATTTTCAATGATGGTCCAGCCATCTTGAGGGAGTGAGGCATGGATAGAGATAGTGAATGGGCTACACATACACACTTAAACATAGAACGACTTTGGTTAGTGAATCTGATAGGCCACTCTGAACAAATGTGTTTTGAGGGAGCTCCTGAAACCGTGCAAATTGTGGATAGTCCTAATTTCTTGGGTAGAGCATTCCAGAGGATTGGCGCAGTGCGGGAGAAGTCTTGGAGTCGGGAGTGGGAGGTACGGATTAGTGCAGAGGTTAGTCGAAAGTCGTTTGCAGAGCGCAGCAGTCGGTTAGGCCGATAGATAGAAATGAGGGAGGAGATGTAGGGGGGTGCTGCACTGTGGAGAGCTTTGTGGGTGAGAACCAGTACTTTGAATCTGCTTAATTGAGAATGACATAACAAAGGGATTGCCCACACCTGTCCATGAAATAGCCTTGGAGTCATTTGTCCAATTACTTTTGGTCCCTTTAAAAACAGGGTGGCACATGTTAAGGAGCTGAAACTCCTAAACCCTTCATCCAATTTTAATGTGGATACCCTCAAATGAAAGCTGAAAGTCTGAACTTCAACTGCATCTGATTTGTTTTGTTTCAAATTCATTGTGGTAATGTCTAGAACCAAAATTAGATAAATGTCTCTGTCCAAATGTTTATGGACCTAACTGTATCTATTCTATTGTAACCTGTCACTCTGTGATGTTACTGTTTGTGGAACATGAATTGCCTGCTTTTCCAAAGAGATTGGTGTGTAAAAATCGGACAGCACTCGCATTTTCCGAAAGCTGTGTGATTTCTTTCTCACACCCATTGACTTCTATTGCGGGATGTGATCCAATTTAAAATCGTAGCATGCTGTGATTTTTTTTCCCAGTCAGATCGTGATCCGATCCGAGCTGGAAAAAAAAATGCAGATGAACACAGAATGATAGAATGACATTGGTCTGAATGCAATCCGACCATTTTCCGTTTTTGCTTTTCCATTTTTTGCTCCCCTTCTTCCCAAAGCCATAACTTTTTTATTTTTCCATGAATATGGCCATGTGAGAACATGTTTATACAGGATGAGTTGTGCTTTTGAACTACACCATTGGATTCACTATATACAGTGCCTACAAGTAGTATTCAACCCCCTGCAGATTTAGCTGGTTGACACATGCGGAATTAACTTGGCATTGTGACATTTGTACTGTAGATCAGCCTGGAAGTGGGAAATGCACTGCAGCAAAAATTTTTGTTTTAATTTTTTTTTTTTTAAAAAACGTTAAAAGTTAATTCAGAGTGTCATTTATTATTCAACCCCTCAAACCACAAGAATTCTATTTGGTCCCCCTAAAGTATTAAGAATTAGTTCAGGCACCAAGAATAATGAGCTTCACATGTGTGGATTAATGATCTCTTTTGCCAGCCTTTTCTGACTATTTAAGACCCTCCCCACACTTGTGAACAGCACTCATACATGGTCAACATGGGAAAGACAAAGGAGCATTCCAAGGCCATCAGAGACAAGATCGTGGAGGGTCACAAGGCTGGCAAGGGGTACAAAACCCTTTCCAAGGAGTTGGCCCTACCTGTCTCCACTGTTGGGAGCATCATCCGTAAGTGGAAGGCTTATGGAACTACTGTTAGCCTTCCACGGCCTGGACAGCCTTTGAAAGTTTCCTCCCGTGCCGAGGCCAGGCTTGTCCGAAGAGTCAAGGCTAACCCAAGGACAACAAGGAAGGAGCTCCGGGAAGATCTCATGGCAGTGGGGACATTGGTTTCAGTCAATACCATAAGTAACGTACTCCACCGCAATGGTCTCCGTTCCAGACGAGCCCGTAAGGTACCTTTACTTTCAAAACGTCATGTCAAGGCTCGTCTACAGTTTGCTCATGATCACTTGGAGGACTCTGAGACAGACTGGTTCAAGGTTCTATGGTCTGATGAGACCAAGATCGAGATCTTTGGTGCCAACCACACACGTGACGTTTGGAGACTGGATGGCACTGCATACGACCCCAAGAATACCATCCCTACAGTCAAGCATGGTGGTGGCAGCATCATGCTGTGGGGCTGTTTCTCAGCCAAGGGGCCTGGCCATCTGGTCCGCATCCATGTGAGGATGGATAGCACGGCCTACCTGGAGATTTTGGCCAAGAACCTCCGCTCCTCCATCAAGGATCTAAAGATGGGTCGTAATTTCATCTTCCAACAAGACAACGACCCAAAGCACACAGCCAAGAAAACCAAGGCCTGGTTCAAGAGGGAAAAAGTAGAGGTGTTGGAGTGGCCTAGTCAGTCTCCTGACCTTAACCCAATTGAAAACTTGTGGAAGGAGCTCAAGATTAAAGTCCACATGAGACACCCAAAGAACCTAGATAACTTGGAGAAGATCTGCATGGAGGAGTGGGCCAAGATAACTCCACAGACCTGTGCCAGCCTGATCAGGTCTTATAAAAGACGATTATTAGCTGTAATTGCAAACAAGGGTTATTCCACGAAATATTAAACATAGGGGTTGTATAATAATTGACCCACACTTTTATGTTTAAAATTTATTAAAATTCAACTAAGCAACATAACTTTTTGTTTTGTAAGATTTATGCTTCTGTTAATAAATCCTACTCTCGTTTGCAGTTTGAAGGCTCTAACTTATTTGCATCTTATCAAACCAGCTAAATCTGCAGGGGGTTGAATACTACTTGTAGGCACTGTAGTTTACTGGAAAATGGGAAAAAAATCCAAGTGCGATGAAACTGCAAAAAAGTGCAATTCCACAATTACTTTTTTTTTTACCATGTTCACCAAATGCTAAACCTGACCTGCCAATATGATTTTCCAGGTCATTACGAGTTCATAGACCCCAAACATGTATAGGTTTTTTTTTGTTTAAGTGGTGACAAAAAAATCAAAGTTTGTTAAAAAAATAAAATTGCGTAATTTCCAAGACTGTTTACATCTTCATTTTCGCAATCTGGGGCCGGGTGAGGGCTTATTTTTTGTGTGCTGAGCTGCTGTTTTATTGATATAATTTTGGTAAGATGTTTTCATCGCTCGTTGTAGCATTTTAATGCAATGTTGCGGCGACCAAAAAAAAACGTAATTCTGGTGTTTTGACTTTTTTTTACCATTATGCTGTTTACTGATCGGATTAATTATTTTTATATATTGACAGACCGGGCGATTCTGAATACGGCGATACCTGATAAGTGTATGTTTGATTTTTTTTAATTGTTTTATTTTGAATGGTGCAAATGGGTGAATTATACTTTTATATTTTTTAATTTTTTTAAATCTTTTTAAAAAATTTTTTTTTTACTTTACTTTAAAAAAAAAACATTTTTTTTACTTTTTACACCTGGTTTAATAGTCTCAATGGAGGCTACAAGTTGCAATCATCCAATCACCTGTGCTAGATGGAGCGGGGCTGCCCCGCTCTGTGTAGCAAAAATGCTCACTTGCTATGAGTACCAACTGCTGGGCGGCGCTCATAGCTATCCGGAAATGACAACCACAGGGGTCTGTTGCAGACCCCGGGTTGTCATGCCAACCCTTTGGTGACCCGCGGTTATGTGACATGGGTGCCGATGGGTGGTATTAGTGAAGCGTTTCTGTGGCAATCGTGTTGAATACTTCTGTTAGAGATTGATTGCGATTCCACCCGCAGCTGTTAGGGGCACATGTGAATATCTGTGGTTTTTTTTTTACAATTATGCAATAGTTTGGACGCCACTTTTGAGAAAGCAGAATACTCCTTTAAAAGAGAGAACAAAGGAACTACTGCATTTTTTTTGAGAAAGTCACCCCTTCAATATCTATGTGAGAACTGTGATATGCAGCTGGGTCTGCTAATGTAGCTCAGATTTATTTCTCAGTAATAGCAGGTTTCACCCCACTGATCAATCTTGGTCAGTCTTTGCTAAAGAAGAGCAGTCAATATCTTAGTCCTGGAAATCTCTTTAGACCTAGAAATTGCTGCAGAGGGGCAGTGCAATGCAAGATTCACATTTAGGCCGCTGTCACACTTGCGTGTGAGATGCGAGAAAATCGTGCAAGTCTCTCACATCAACACCCGGCACTGCCGCCGGCACTTGGACCGGAGTGTGCGGCTGCATAGAAATATATGCAGCTGCATGCTCCGGTCTGAGTGCTGGCGGCAGTGCCGGGTGTTGATGCGAGAGACTGACGCAAGTGTGACACCGGCCTTACATTACAAAGTGGTTGGGAGTCAATTTAACAGGTCTTCTATTTTTATGCTAAGTAAAAATTATAGTGTTGGCATCTGTTTATGGTAAGGTTTCCAGCCGTCTAGAAATTCCAGGACAGTCTGTAAAACTTAAATACTTTTTTCCCTGTCCGTAAATAGAATTTAAGGCATCCGTGATGTTTTTGAAGCTGAAAAACTTCTAGAGATTATTTTGACTGTACTCATCATTATTTTACAGTGAATGCAGATGATATCTTCATATCAGAATTATGGGCTGGATCACTTATTAATAACGTTAATAATTTATTATGGTTTTTCAATGTGTCCATGATTTTTTGATAAACGGTCTAGAAAAAAAATAAACAGTCAAGTTGCAAACTTGTTTGCAGGCTGTTTGCATCACTGGCACTTCTTTCTGAAACATAATCAGAACGATTTGTGAAAACTGCTGAAAAGAAAAATTTTTTGTTGGCCATAGCAACCAGCGCAATTTTCATTTTTAAAGAGCACCGTTAAAAATTAAAGCTGCATTGAAATTGTTTACTAGGGGCAACAATGAGATTTTCTAGACAGTGTTTTTTCTGTAGAGTTGATTCTTCTAAGCTGACCATTACCTCCTGAATGGAGGTCCCCTATATTTCACATCGATTCCCAGAGGGTGACATATTGTTGGTTTATTAAATTATATGTAGGAATCAAATACAAAATTAGCCCCAGCTAGAAACCATTGCTGCTAACGTTGTATTTTCTACATTGTCTCATACTGTTACTATTTCCCTTTTTCACATATTCACAATTATCATACCATAATCACATTAAAACATTTTACTACATATTGCATTGCACTGTTAAGAATCATGGCTTACCTCCAATCTTGGTCTTTGCAGTTCGAGTTTCATTCTTTACTGGCTTGTTGTCATACAATAAAGTTGAAATACAATTGTATTCAGTGTCAGCTTCCAGGCCGGTCACTTCTTCAGTCCCGTTGAATTTTTTTCCATCTACATATAATTTAAAAAAAGAGATTTTTCAAATGAATTCTAAGCAATAATGTCAAAGAGTGGCGTTGTACATAAAGCAGAAATCAATTGTAATTTTAAAATCTGTCATTTTACATCGGACTGCAAATGAAAATACTGTTTTACATGGTCACTAGCATTTCAAAAGAAGTTCGACATATTATAGAGATATACAGTAAAGTGTAATCAAGAGTGTTGCCTTAAGGCCGGCGTCACACTGGCGAGTGTGATGCGAGTAAGTCGCACGGCCGCCCGCTCTCAGACCCGAGTGTGCGGCTGCATGTATTTCTATGAAGCCGCACACTTGGGTCCGAGAGCGGGCAGCCGTGCCGGGTGTTGATCCGAGAAAGTCGTGCGACTTATTCTCATCACACTCGCAAGTGTGACGCCGGCCTAAGACTTCATTTCCACGGAGAGCTGAGAGGAGCACAGCAGAGCTTTGCAGGTCCTTTGTTATACAGAATATGAAGGCCTCACTGTTCAGTTTTCCACAAATCTACTTTTCCAGTTTTTCCAGTAAAGGTTCTTCTAAAATTGACTAAACACATTAGATTTCCAGATCCTTCTCTCCCCGACATTACATGCCAGCTAGAATTGAGGAAACGCCATGCAAAGTAGGTGAAATTCAGCCTGACTTGCCATTTTTGGCATTGGTCAGCAGACCATCTGATATATTTGGGGGTCTCTCAACCCTTCCCCAGACATCGTGAGAAGAGAAGAATCCATCCTTTGGCATTTCAAAAGGCAATTGTTTGATTTCAGAAAGGATAAGCTGCTTCTTCACCTATTTTTCTTCTTTTTGAAAACATATGAGCGTTTGGGAAAGTCAAACGTTCCTGTGTAAACGGCAGTCAAACAGAATGTCAAACAGAATGTCTGCCATACTAATGTTTGTCCCATAGATATCTTATGTGTATGGCCAGTCTAATGTTTACAGCACATTGTCGGGGGACAATGAGGAGACCCTCAATATTTATGGGATTGCAGCTCCATCATGAAATGTTAGCTTGGATGACTTTCATCTAATGTGTATGGGGCCTTCACAATCTATTATATGCTGTAATTCGGCAGTATTTATGGCTGTTTAGTAACATTACATGCGCTTCTGCAGCTCACAGCTTTTACACTGTAGTCAATGGGATTTTATACATTTCATTTGAACTGTGCCTAGTTTTTAGGGCATGCCGCAGTGCCCAGATATTTGTGGTTGAGCAAGAGTCTTTATTTCAGTGGTGTCAATTGAAATGTTTAAACCAAGTAGGTCCTGTGGTATGGCAGCAGTTTTCAGTTGAGAGAATATTAGAAATATTATTTTTCTAAAATAGCAATCGCCCTGAAACCTGATAGTATATAACAGTCACTGGGAAGAGAGGGAGCTGTACATCACATATTGTGAATGGTGGATCCTTTGTTATCAGCTGTGTGTAAAAGGGGTGTTATCTGTCACTGTAATCCTGCCTATGATGATACTGACACTGCAGAAAACTCTTCAAGAAAGGGCAAGTATGAATCGAAAATAGTGCAAAAAATTGAAAGATTTCTAGGTTGTTGTTACAGATTTTTATGTGAAAAAATAAAGTGCCCCCCCCAAATTTAAAAATACATTTTACACAAAAAATTGATTTAAACAATAGGTTATTTTCTGATTATACATTTCCGTTAAAAATGGTGCTAGAATGTAAGGCCAAAACTCCACAAGATTTATAAATTATTAGCTATAAAGAACAAAGTCAGCACAAATTAATTTTTTCCCTCTATATTCTATAATGTCATTTTTATGGTTACCTCTGAAATACTATCAGAATAATACAACAACCTTCTATGGTGCCTGCTGTATTCTATGATCTGACAGAGCAGGGCAGCATCGCCTGTGTGGCACAATGTATACAGCTGATCTTATAGCACTGCTGTAGGTTGAAGGTTCTATTTTTTTACCAAAACAAATGGATTCAAACAATAAAGATGTAAATGAGAAAAAAACGTTAAAAAGTTTTTTTTTTCTTTTAAATCGTATATCTGGGAACATATATATGTTCATCAAAAACTGCCGTATACCTGCATTATATGAGCAAGGTCATAGCAAGAGCCACTTTAAGTGTAAGGGAGTTAAATGACAATGTACAGGTGCTTCACACTAAATTAGTATATCATCAAACATTTCAGCTCTTCAATACAAAAAGTGAAACTCATATATTATATAGAGTCATTACAGAGTGATCTATTTCAAGTGTTTATTTCTGTTAATGTTGATGATTATGGCTTACAGCCAATGAAAACTCAAAAATCTTTATCTCAGTAAATAGGAATAATTAATTAAAAAAAACACCTGCAAAGGCTTCCTAAGCGTTTAAAAAGGTCTCCTAGTCTGTTTCATGACTCTATATAATATATGAGTTTCACTTTTGTATTGAAGAACATTAACAGAAATAAACACATGAAATAGATCACTCTGTTTGGAATGACTATCTAATATCTGAGTTTCACTTTTTGTATGGAAGAACTGAAGTACCGTAAATTAACTTTTTGATGATATTCTAATTTTGTGAGAAGCACCAGTAGTTGAACACTTTATATTACAAAACGTGTTATTGTTTGTTGAGATGTGACACAGCTTTTTACTGCTGATGATGCCATTAATGATCCTGCATTGAAGATACCACCTACCTTTATTTGAACACACAGATTCAGTCTCTACAACACACCGGTCTCCACTGGTGCCCCATTGGAACAGAATCCTGTGCTCTTCTTCTGTTATCGTTAAACTGTAATTTTCATTTTCTGTAAGAGAATTTAAGTTAGTGCATTAACTCATTGAAGGCCAAAATATTTATACTCAGCGTTCCCTCTTTCTTTTCATTTTTATTTATTGTGGCTTTACTCTATCAGGCCGTGAAATGCATGTATCAGTGAGCTAATCCTGTTCATATTTATTTTTCTTAACAGTTTTTGTTTTTAACATTTTCCACCAATCACCCTTAACAGAACCTGTCATGTCCCTAAGTGCTATTAACTTTCAGATATGGGGATAATCTGCAGGTTAATAACGTTTTAAACCTGCACAGCCGCCACACTGAATGCCTGGCTACTGGGAGGAAATTAACTTTATTCCTCCCTGCAGCCTCCGGCTTTCAGTTATAGAGGTTTGGCTGGAATGGCTTCTGTCACAACAGTACATAGTGCGCAACACCTGTAACCATGCTCCAACACTGACTGACAGCCATCTCTACAGCATATCAGTGCAGCGATGGCTGTTAATCAATGTGCCAGGACGTGCTTACAGTCGCCACTTACTGGAACTGAGCAGTGACAGAAGCCGTGCCTCAATGACTGAAAGTCAGAGGTTGCTGGGAGGAACAAAGTAAATTTCCTCCCTGTAGCTGTAGCTGGCCTTTCAGTATGGCAGTTGAATGTCTTCCAAATATTATTGTATTTAGAAAACGTTGGCACAACTCAATATAAAGTGTAGGGGTGGTGCTTAAGTAGGATCCCAATCTGTGACTCAATAAAGAACTGACTTAGCACACACCAAAGGGAATTTTGCTGAAAAAGTGCTCATTTAATGAATACAGTACATACAGTAGACATTTCGGTCTCAGAGACCTTCATCAATATACCACATGATGTACTGTGGGTTCATACATTATGGTAGAGCATCCATATAGTTCAATAAATAAATGGAGGGTGGAGGGACCATCAATCAGTCCGGGTGCAGGAAATGAGAGCCAGCACAGACGCAGCATCCACCCCAGGAACTACCGGGTACTACTGGTGAGTTAATGTTCTGAAAACATATTTTGAGTGCTTTTTTTGTTTGATACTTTGCTGTGATGCAACTTTAAAGCTTAACTGTCATTTTTTTTTCATTCTATAAATCAATAATACACGTGAAAATAAGAAACATTGTAATATATTTTATTAGAGAAATCTGCTTCTTTCTCCTATTTGAGGCTATGTGCACACGTTGTAGATTGGTCTGCAGAATTTTCTGCACAGAATCTGCATCTCTTGGCAGAAACTGCAGGTCAAAATCCGCGCAGTTTTTATCCTTTTTTTGTCCTTTTTATCTGCAGATTTACTGCAGTTTTTGTGCAGATTTCCCCTACCTTTTGGGAGCAGGTGTAAAACCGCTGCAGTTCTGCACAAAAGAAGTGACATGCTGCAGTTTTAAATCCGCACCAAATCTGCGCAGAAAAATCTGCAGCATGTGCACTGCATTTTTTGATTTACATTGACTAGAATGGTACTGTACATCACTTGCAGTTCTGCTGCAGATCTGCAAGGCAAAATCTGCTGCAGAACTGCAACAGAATCTGCAACGTGTGCACAGACCCTGAATATATCCCAAGGATTCATGTCCTTCTACATCAATTAAGGAATCTGCTTCTCTGACCTTCTAGGGGCATCAAAACACAATAGCAGACCCCAATCAGAGGGCAATAAAACTTTCACTCCTTATCTATGAACTGTTCCAATATTTATGTTCATCCCTCTGCCATAATGACAGTTCTGCTTCACATCACTTGTCTTATCTTATTGCATTATTTCTGTGCTGTGTTGTGTATAAATATGTGATTCTTCAGCTTTTGTTTTAGTCTTTGCCTGATGAAGAGACCTGAGTAGTCTCGAAAGCTTGCAATTTGTTACCATCTTTTCAGTTAGCCATTAAAAGGTATCAACCACTGAGGACTCTCAAGTCTAAATATTTTCCTATTGGACCAATCATTCATTCTCAAATTCTCAGTTCACGGGTAAAATGCCTCTTCAGTTAATACAGGTTTCCCATTACTGAGATATGAGATGACAGTTGGTGCTTGTAAAGTTCTATGGCGAACTCCAACTGTCATCTCAGGAGAATTTGTGGCAGAATGTCTGGCTCCTTCTCCTTCCCTTCTCTATAGAATTTTAAAAGCACCTACTGTCATCTATCTCCGTAATGGGAAAAATCTGATTTTACCCATGAATCGAGAATGAAAAATCATTCCAAGAGGAGAAAAAAACAGATATTTGTAATAAAATATATTACAAAGTTGCTTAACTCGTGTTCATGTGTACTATTGATTTATGAAATAAAAATGAAAACAATGTTTACTGTTTAGGTATTTTACGATGAAAATGTATTTTGATTTTTGATCATTGCATTTTTCAGAAGTTAACTGTACAAGCTGCAAATAATGAAGAATCCCTGACATTAATCTACCAATCCAAAACTTCATGCTAAAGTGGATATCCAGTGCCGCTCACTTTAGCATTGGTGGGTGATGGGCTCTGCTGTCATGGGATCTACATCTGTTCTCCATGTATTGCACATGCCCTGCCGGTATTCTGAGCTTGAGGATAACCTTTTTAACAGAATCAGACCTGATACATCGGTAAACCAAATGTTTTCCATGTCAGGCCACTTTCTGCAAAAACTAAGCAGCTAAATTAGAGCACTATATAAATGCACCAGTGTAATATACTGTTATTTAGTATTAAAATCACTAGTTATGCTGCCATTTGTTAAAGACGTTGGCCTACAATTTGACACTTATTACTTTTCCACATGATAAAAGCTGAGCGTCTGAAATGTGGAGGTCTAAATGAAGAGGACCCCACCAATCAAGGGAATAGGAATCCGAAGTACAGATCCATTCAGCTATCTCAGAGGATGTCCATGTGGAGGTGCCCAATTGCCAAGCCATGCAACACCATGGATTTGGATCCCAAGCCTTCATTAGTGTGGGGTCCCAGCAGCTGGATTGCATTGATCACTTATTACCTATCCTTCAGATAGAGCAGGGTTCCCCAACTCCAGTCCTCAAGGCCCACCAACAGGTCATGTTTTCAGGATTTCCTTAGTATTGCCCAGGTGATAATTGCATCACATGTGCAATACAAAGGAAATCCTGAAAACATGACCTGTTAGTGGGCCTTGAGGACTGGAGTTGGGGAACCCTGAGATAGAGGATAGTTCAGAATTATATGTGACTAAGGCCTCTTTCACACATCCGTTTTTTTGTATCAGGCATGATCCGTCGAACACCTGAAGGGACGGATCCGGCGCTGAAATAAAAAAACTGATGCAACTGATCCGTTTTTTTGCTGGATCCGACCTGAACTTTTGAACCCAGAAAAAAAGGGTTTTGGATGCCCGGAGACACTGGAAAATGTAGTAGTAGTAGTAGTAGTAGTAGTAGTAGTAGTAGTAGTAGTAGTAGTAGTAGACCTTGGTTTCCAGAATCCGGATCAGACTTTTGACGGATTGCACAAAAGTCTGATCCGGTTCCATTGACTTCTATTGTTTCCGGCCGCCTGATGCGCCGCTTCAGGCACATCAGGCGGCTCCGGCAAACAAAAAAAAGTTACATGCTCCGTTTTGTCCGGCCGCCGGAATGTACATTTCTGCCGGATCGGACAAAAACGGATACAACGCAATGACATCAGGCACGATCCGGCGCTAATGAAAGTCAATGGTAAAAAAACGCATCCGGTACCGGATCCGTTTTTTTAGCAACACGCCGGATCATGCCTGATACAAAAAAACGGATGTTTGAAAGAGGCCTAAGGCAGTGAACAGAAGAAGAATTTACAGGTTACTTGAACCAACTGGGAGCAACATAATCCATAATTCTTCAGTTTGTTCCTCCTAATAGAAACCTACAATTAATGTAATTAATAATTCTGTCTTTACAGAGTATGTATATTTTTTCTATTTGTTCAAAAGAAACAGTGACATAATACAAAAAAAATAATACATACAAAAACAATAAAAAAGGAATCAGCTGCAGAATTAAAGTAGTACAAGATAGTAATTCCATGTGATTTTATAAAAAATAGCAAAGAGTAACTGTTATTCTATTTCCTTATAAATCAGTAGTACAAGTGAAGACAAGAAACTGAAGGATCATGTTACATGTGCTGCCTAGAGGAGGCTTAGGAAAGGGGAGAAGGAGGAAGGAGCTAGAGGCAGAGATTCATACAGAGAAACTGCTCAAAAGCCATGTCCGATATGTAATAGTCAGAAAATAGCATAATTCATCAGGAACGCATAAAACATTATCCTGAAAAGTTACTTGAAACTAAAGGTTGACTTTAAGTATCAGTTCTTACTTACTGGGTGGAACATCCAAGGTTATATGGAAGGTCTCATCTTCGTTGCACTCCTCAAACCCGCACTCAATGTTTGTTGCTCTACATAGGGGAACATTAAATGTAACATTTCCAAGCTTGAACTGGTATTCCCCCGAGTTGTTATATGGGGCTATTGAACATTTCAGGGTTTTATCTAGGAGGTTGGCAGGAACATTCTTCAGCTGCAATTCCTCAGGATACGTATTGTACTGAGGTTCCACACGGATTTTGTCAATGCCACCTATTAAATAATAAGATATACATTTTATATTTAAAAATAAAACATATTTATTTTCAATATCATCTTAAAGTGAACTTTCTCAACTGTAGACTATTTTATTTGTTTAACCCAATTAGTTAAAAAAAAATCTATCTTAATATCTTTGTTTTTCTGATACTGAAATAAATCCGCAGCAATGTCATCTACAGTAACAGACAACAAGATGGCGGCCTCCAGCTGCCTTTAAAGGGAATCTGTCATGTAAAAAAACGCTAATGCTGAGTTTTGCTATGCAGGCAATTTGTCTGGGTTTGCCTGTTTGTTAGGCAATCCCTTCATGTGTTGCGACTTTCGAACAGCCACGAGACATGCAGCAGCTGGAACTCGAACATATTCTTTAAGTATGCCGAAGACACTCGGTTAGCACCTGAGCATGGATAACACCTTGTCCCAGCACGTTCGCTCATCACTAATGATCAAATTCACTTACAGATGAATTATGGTGATGTTTTAATAGTCACTTCTTGTTATTGTTCCTTCAAAGTTTTTCTTTATGATGGTGAAAACATACACTGATTAAATATAGTTATAAATACAGTTAAAGAATAGAGCAAAAGCTGCTGTGCACAATCAGTTAATTTCAATTCCGAAAATACAGAAAAATCCTGGCATAGTTATGTAACATCTCCAGATTTCTTGCTATCCTACTTTTATGCTAATTTACTCTTAAGTTAAAATCACACAGGAAGGTTTTTCTGCACTATGAAATGTGTTTAGTGCAGAAAAACAAGAGTTTTTGTTCTGCTTTTTAGGCCTGTTTCACACATCAGTGTCTCCGGTACTTGTGGTGACAGTTTTCTCTCGTACCGGAGACACTGACACACGTAGATCCATTCAAATGAATGGGTCTATGCACAAGTCAGCGTGTTTTCACAGACCATGTGTCTGAGTGCAAAACACACAGACATGTCCGTTTTCAGCCCGGCACACGGGTCGCAAAACGTGCCACACGCGTGCACATGGAGAACAGTGCACACTGTCCACCATGTGCACAGACGGCCACCAGGGAAGTAGTGCTACTGTAAGCTGCTGTTCCCCAGCGACTGGTGCTGAATGCGGCTTTCATTATTCTTCCCTGCTCTGCCGGCGAGCAGCGCCAGCAGGGGAGAATGAATGAAAGAAAAACCCGATGTGGAGTCCCCCTTATTTTTTGAACCAACCAAGCAAAACTCACAGGTGTGGGCTGCTATTCTCAGGCTGGTAAGGGGCCATGGATATGGGCCCCCCCCAGCCTAAAAACAGCAGCCTGCAGCTGCCCAGAAAAGGTGCATCTATTAGATGCGCCAGATCTGGAGCTTTGTTGGGTTCTTCCCAATTACTTTGTAGCGGTGGCAAGTGGGGTAATAGGGTGTTAATGTCACCTTTCTATTGTAAGGTGACATTAAGCTCGGCTCAGTAATGCCGAGGTGTCAATAAGACACCTATCCGTTACTAATCCTATAGTTTGTAAAGGGTTAAATAAACACCACACAATAGGAATAAACTATTTTAATGAAATCATACACCACACAGTTTTGCCATCTTTATATTACACTGCTAATCCCAGTGAAGCCCTCGATCTCCTGTAAAAAAAGAAAAATAATAAACCAACAATATACCATACCTGTCCGACATTCAGTCCCACGGCGTAATCCATATCTGGGGAATGTACAGTTTACAACGGTGTGGTGCTAATGCTACTGCTCTGGCTGTAAACTATTGGGGAATGAATGAGAAGCAGCGGGCGCAGGCTCAGTAACTAGTGATGATATCACCGAGTCTCTACTCGCTGCCGGAGTTATGGCTTTTAAAAGAAGGGGAGGAAAAAACTAAAACAACGGCAAATAGCCAGTTCATGAAGGGGTTAAAAAGAAAACGAAATATAAGGAAAGTCTTTATACTCCTGTTTCCTGATGAATCCAACTCTAGTTTTGGATCCAAAAAAACTGTATAAAAAACTGCAATAACATTGTGCCAAAAATGTTGTGGGCAAAACCATCATTACACTAATGTATGAAGGATATACCATCATCTCTAATACTATACTTAGCAAAAAGCAAACACATGGTTTAAAAGAAGAATCAAAGTAGACTAGATAATCCCCTTTCCTCCATTCACACATTAGCTTTTCTCATACGAGTGCTACATATAATAGTTAATAGGGCCGTTCACTTCACATGATTGTGATTTTTAGCGTAATGGTCGTTCTGCGCAAAATCGTTTGGACATGTCCGATATTGATCTTTCGAATCAAAATTAGCAATGCAAATCTATGGGTCCATGAAAATGATCGGACAGCACTTGGGTGCCTTCTGTGTGCTGTCCGTTCTTGAGGGACTGCTAAATAGTAAAAGATGGAGAAATTTTCTTTATATTTGTTTGTCATGCAAGAAAAACTGATGAAACTTTGACCAAACTCTGAGGGTAAAAACTGACATTGGCCAAACTCTGATGACACTCTGATACAAAATGAGAAAATGGAAGACGGTCTTAGGAGCGCAGGAAAGAGACTCAGATGAGAGATGGGGTTAAACCACAACGCGTTTCCACGGAAGATCCGTCTTCATCCACCTGATGAAGACGGATCTTCCGTGGAAACGCGTTGTGGTTTAATCCCATCTCTTGTCTGAGTCTCTTTCCTGCGTTCCAAAGACCGTCTTTCATTTTCTCATTGCTCCCATCCTCCATCGCAGGTTTTCGGCTGGAGCTGCGGTGGAGACTCGGCAGCCCGTCCACTCCAGGGTTGCTTCCTTCATGACCGCCTATCACTGACTCCTACTCTGATACAAAAAACACTGATGAAACTCAGACAGATTTTCCTATGCGAGAAAATTCCTGATGTGTAAATGAGGTCCAGCTTATGTTCATTAAAGGGGTATTCCCATCTCCAAGATCATATCCCAATATGTAGCATGTGTAATAATAATAATCATATTAGCAAATACCTCCAATTAGAAATGTAGTATAGTTTTTCTGATTCGCTATGCCTCTTTCCTCATGTGCAGGCATTGCAGGAGCTTAGGTATCCATGGTTACGACTACTAGCAACTAGCTGTCACTATATCAGTGGTCATAACCATGGATACCTAAGGTCCTGCAATACCTGCACATGAGAAAAGAGACATATCGAATCAGAAGAACTATACTACATTTCTAATAGGAGGTATTTGCTAATAACATTAATATTACACCTACTACATATTGAGATAGGATCTTGGAGATGGGAATACCTCTTTAAGGCTGTGTTCACATCACATTTAGACATCTGTCTAATATGTTAAGAAATGTACATTAAACGCATGCCTCCAATGGCCGCCAGTGAGTGACATCCATAACCATAGTATCCTTCTGTAAAAACATCTTGGTTTGGGGGTTTTTCTGTTGTATGGCACCCATTGAAGATACCCAATAAATGTATCTATCCTCTAAGGTAACAGAAACCTATGTGTGATGTGAATGTGGCATGAGAGTCTCAAACGTACTACGGTACAAATTTTACAAATTTTAAGGTAATGCCAAAACTGGGGCAGATTTTGTGATGCATTTTATACACAGTTCGCCCCTTGCAAGTCTTAGGAAGTTTTACAATTAACTTGTAAATCAATTTATAGAAAGATTCTCAGGAAAAGTCTTTAAAGAACTACTTACTGCAATTAGTCTGGGTCTTATCACCTAAAAGAAAACATGAAAAAAAAATTAAAATACATAAATATGTAATGGGAGAATCAGAAAAAAAAATATTTAAAGCAAATCAGAGAGAAAAGTAATAGAAAAGTAATAGATGAAGTTAGATATTACAGTTTATTAGTAAAAGACTAGAGAGATAAAAAGATAGATTAGGTGATCGATAGATAAAATATTTTTTTCCTTAGTATTTATTTGCATGCAAGCCAAAGAGTGATTGCAATGGATGTGGGTCTGCGTGTCACCTCCTTGAGGAGAAGTGGAGATTTGTGGTGATGATGTGGTTTGGCTGAAACCAGTGCTTGGAGTATCTGGAGTGAGGCAAAATTAGAAAAATAAATGATAATGAGCTAAAGATATTCGTACAAGAATTATAATATAATGTATATGTACTATAGAGTATCTGAATACACTTTTTTGCATAAACTAATATAAAGAAAACCTGCTCAGCAGATAAATCACGTTTACATAATAGGACTGTGGGGAAGATGGTTCTAGAGAATAAAATTATAACCTCCATAAAGAGTGGAATTATGAGCTGCATTTCATTTTTGTAATTAACCGCTTCACGACCTATGACTTATAGGTACGTCATAGGTTGTGTATCCCCCTTTTATGTGGGCTCCAGTGCTCAGACCGAGTCCTTTCCTACAAATCGCAGCTGATTTGAGCGGCTGACATGTGCCCCTAACAGTCAAGAGTGTAATTGCGATCCACCCATGGCTGTTAACTGGTTAAATGCCGCTGTCAATCTCTAACAGCCACATTTAACTCGTACTTACCAGAAGTATGTCACTATTCCCGCCCACTGGCGCCTCTGTCACATGATTGCAAGATGCCAATGGGTTGGCCTGACAACCGGGGTTTGTAGAAGACCCCCATGCTTGTTGTTACTGATCTGCTATGAACCCCGGCCAGTGGCTGCACATAGCAGGGCTAAAGTCCTGCTATGGGTAGCACAAGCGATCAGACGGTATCAGCTTCAAGGCTCCTTGAAGTAGACTATTGGAGCAAGTAAAAAGTAGAAAAAAAAGTTTTTAAAAATATAAAAAATATCTAAAAGTTCAATATCACCTCCTTTTGCCCCATTCAAATTAAAACAATAAAAAAAAAACATATTTCGCATCGCAGCATTCAGAATCTACCGATCAATCAAGGTATTAAAAAAAATAAATAAACTGATCAGTAACGGCGTAACAAGAAAAAAAAATCAAAATGCCAGAATTACTTTTTTCTGGTTGCTGCAGCATTTCAATAAAATGCAAGAAGTGTTCAAAACATCGTTTTTACACCAAAATAAGTCCAATGAAAACGTCCACTTGGTGTGCAAAACATAAGCCCTCACCGCTCAGCCCCAGATTCCAAAAAATGGAGACACAACGGGTCTCGAAAAATGGCTCATTTTTTTTTCTGTTTACAAACTTTGAAATTTTTTTTCACCACATAAATAAAAAGAACCTAAACATGTTTAGTATCTGCAAACTCATAATGACCTGGGGAATCATAGTGGTAGGACAGTTTTAGCATCTAGTGAACATGGTAAAAAAAAAGCTATTGTGAGATTGCACTTTTTTTTGCAACTTCAGCACACTTGGAATTTTTTCCTCGTTTTCCAGTGTACTATATGGTAAAATTAATTAAGTCATTCAAAGGTACAACTCGTCCCGCAAAAAAAACAAGCCCTCACTCTGCCATAATTATGGAAAAATGAAAAGTTATGGCTCTGGGAAGAAGGGGATCAAAAACGGAAAGGCAAAAACAGAAAATCCCAAGGTCGTGAAAGGGTTTAAAGGGGTCTTCTGTTGAAAACTAATTATCACCTAACAAAAAAATAGTTGATAACTTATAGATCAGTGTGAGTCCACCCCCTGGGACCTGTAATGATTGTCAGAACGGGGAATTTTATCCTCGACGGGCACTTTTATGCTTATGGGGGCTCATACTTACATGCAAGAAACTTGGACGAGTCTCGTACGTCAATACCCAGCACTGTCGCCGGCACTCAGATCGGAGCGCTCAGCTGCATGTGTTTCTATGCAGCTGAACGCTCCGATCCGAGTGCTGGTGGCAATGCCGGGTATTGATGTGCAAGACTCATCCGAGTTTCTTGCATGTGAGTATGAGCCCTTAGAATGATTCAGCATACCCGACTGCTGCTCCATTTGTTCTCTATGGGGTTGCCAAAAAAAGCAGAGTGTGGCCCTAGGCAATGAATGGAGAGCAGGTCGAGCATGCGCTCTGCCGCTCCATTCTCACAGGGATAAAAGTTTTGGTTCTGCCTGTCAGTGCTCATGGATTCCAGTCGTCAGACCCCAAAAAAATCAATATGATTTTGCTCATCCTTTTGATAGGTGATAACACCTTAATATGTATAAGCATGGCTATAGTAAAGCCAGGATGTGGTTAGATTGTGCATCCAAACTGCAGCTTATTTTTTGTGGTTTTGCTTACATCAAAATCACTTGAGAAGAGAAGATGAATTACTTAAGGTCGGCCACATGGATTTGAGGTAGCATGACCAGACTAATACAACTCTATGGAGGGAGAAGTATAGAGAAAGGAGGTGCAGTGGCCTGGAGTCTGCTTTCCATATGTTCCCTCCAGGTATATTAATCTCCTCTTTTATCCTATAATGCAATTCCTGACCATGGAAAACCATTGGCACAAAACAATGCACTGAATTTACATATTAATGTTAAAGGGAAAAGTAAAATTGAGGCAGTTCTACAGGCAACGACTAATCAAGGTTGACTGCCATCAAAAAAAGCCATTTTCTGAAGTGGAAAACTGCTTTACGAGCAGACATCTCCATCACTGTATATCATTACTTGATCTTTGAGAAGTGTGCATAATGTACAACCTACAGGGCTTGGCTCTTGTGTTATCAGGGTGACCCCATTGTGTCTTGCTGCAAGGACCATAAGTAACTGACTGTAATCTGCAGGGACCCTGTGCTCAACTCCGCTGCCGTGTGACCACAGAAGGAAGGAGCATCAGCTGATGTAAAGCGAGACGCTATCCATGTAACTCCAGAACTGGTCTGTTCTTATACTGGTCAGGGAATGCCATATTACTCTTATGTTAAGGTCAGGTAAACCTCGCACCATTGGAATGCCGCTCATACCTCGTACATTACAGCAAAGTGTAGGAATGTTCTGTTTGTTATTTTCAGATTTTTAGCAGTTGTTTTTCATTTAGAATCAATGTGTTTCATTATGCTTTGTGCTCAAGCTTAAAGTGGATAGCATGTTGAGAATAAACCAAACCTGTGCCATTGAGTGGAGATGTGCGATCCATGATGGGGGTATGAGTGGGTGCTTGCGTGCCAGAGGAGACTGAGCCACCTGTTACAGGACATGAAGCATGAAATGATGATGACATTATGATTACTGATGACGCTGTCCTCCAACTAAAAGACAATACATTTGTATTTGACGTTCTATAAAACCTACATTTTTAACAATAATTGAACTTTTCTGGATTAATCTATCGTTATGATTCTGGCTCAATCCCAAATACATTCCTTGCAAACTTTTGACCACCCAACTGACAACTAAAACACTTCTTTGTTGATTGACTGAATGATTTCCAAATAAAAATCATCATTATTGGCAGAGCATCGGGGAATGTGCTGGCAATTAAATGATTTCCTATGGGGACAAAACGATCATATTAATGATCACTCTCTTTTTTTTGTTTTGTTTGTTCATGTTTATCAACCCCTTTTAATGACAGGCTGTAAGAAATAATAGACGTTAGACTTCTTGTGTATCATCTGTTTGGTAATATAGCTCACTGCACATTGCCTCTACTAGAAATTCATGGAAATTAATTGTTCAGTTCAACAGTATATGCCAGTATCAAAAATTACGTCTTCCATCACACAAAGGCTCAAGCTTCTTCTGTCCATCGATAGGTGTGAACATGCATAGACTTCCATTTGGTGTGATGGACTGTTTACTCTGATGCATGGACATTTTGGACTAATAAATAATAATACTTTAATTTTACATTTCTGGGACCACATATTTTGCATTCATAGTGACTGGAATAAACACTAATATGTAATATTTATTCATTTCAATAGTTTTTGTTCAGCCAGACCTGTGAAGAAAATTGTATTGGTGCTGATGGTTGGAGAAGTGAGTGCATGACGGACAGCAGTGCTGGTGTCTGCAAGTGTGGTAACGTTCACGTGGACAGTGGAGGTGGGTGCTTGCGTGTTAGATGGACCATCGTGAAATTGAGTTTGATCTGCAATGAACAAAAAGTGGAAAACTTTGCTCTTATTTTCCAAACAACATTTTGTAGAGAGTTATAGCACTATTAAATTACAAATGATTTCAGACATATCAGATATAAATCTTTAAAATTGCTTATGACCTTATAAAATAGGCATATCTGTCAACCTGTCACGTACAGTACTGTTGAAATGTTTTAGGCACCTGTGGAAAACATGCAAAAGTAAAAATACTTTCAAAAATAGAAGTGCTATTAGTTTTTCTTAATTAACCAGATGCTTAGTGAATGAACAAAAGAGTTTTTTGCAAAACCTAAATCTTCAGAAGATCTAAGGTAAGTCTTACAAGATGTTTGGTGTAAACTTTGAAGGCAAAGGGTGGTCACAATAAATATTGATGTGATTTAGATTTCTCTTTTGTTCACTCACTGTGCATTTTTTAATTGATGAAAATATATTATGAACACGTCTATTTTTGAAAGCTTTCTTCCTTTGCAACATTTTTCCCCACTTGCCTAAACATTTTCCACAGTACTATATGTGCCCATATTGAGAAATAAACATTTGTAAAAATTTATCTGATTGATCAATCATTACATCTGACAATTTTCACTTTCTCATGGTGCTTTTATTGCACCGATATGGAGTTGATCTGCCAATTACATAGCTAATACCAGAGCACCTTGGTTCAGATCAAATTTTAATTTAGCATACATTGAGGTTCACTTGTTAATATTGGGATACCCCAGGCATAGCATGCGCATTAGCAACATGGCAGATGTCTGTAAATATACCTAAACTGCACCAGCATTTTATAATATTGCACCTGTTCAATCTATACCAAAAGGAAACTCTTGCCATTTGCATATTTGTTTTCTTGATGTACACACGTGGTCAAAATTGTTGGTACCCCTCGTTTAATGACAGAAAAACCCACAATGGTCACAGAAATAACTTGAATCTGACAAAAGTAATAATAAATAAAAAATCTATGAAAATGAACAAATGAAAGTCTGACATTGCTTTTCAACCATGCTTCCACAGAATTTTTTAACCCTTTTCTGATATTGGACGTACTATTCCGTCCATGTGCCCTGGGATTTAATGCCATGGACGGAATAGTACGTCATACGCGATCAGCCGCACTCACGGGGGGAGCGCGGCTGATTGCGGCCAGGTGTCAGCTGATTCTCACAGCTGACACCTGGCACTAAAAGCCAGGAGCGGGTGACCGCTCCCGACACTTTAAACCCCGGAACACTGTGATCAACTCTGACAGCCCCTCTGCCTTTGGATCGGAGACCCCGCAGCATGAAGTTTGGTCCCGATCGCTCCCATGGTAAACCGATGTTGTCATGACGACATCCTGATCACCAGAGCTCAAAGACTTCCTATCATGCGCAGTGCATGTCAGGAAGTCTCTGACGTCAGTGTGCACAGAGTGCAGCGCTGACAGCTTATATGGAATGCAGATCTGTATGCCATGTAAGCGATCAACCTGCACAAAATGAGTGCCCCATAGTGGGACACAGTGTAAAAGTAAGAATGAAATTATTATTTTTTTTTAAATAATTGTAAAAATATTAAAAATAATAATAATGAAAAAAAACAATATTTATTCCAACATTAAATCAATATTTGAATAAAACAAAAAAATCTAACAATAAAAGTACACCTATTTAGTATTGCCGCGTCGGTAATGACCCGACCTATAAAACTGTCCTACTAGTTAACCCCTTTAGTGAACACCATTTAAAAAAAGGCGAAAAACAACGCTTTATCATTATACCGCCAAAATAGTTTTTATTGTATAAAAGCACCAAAACATAAAAAATTACATAAATGAGGTATCACTGTCATCGTACTGACCCAAAGAATAAAACTGCCTTATCAATTTTAGGGTTAGTGTTGGGGCTAACGTTAGGGTTAGGGTTGTGGCTAAAGTTAGGGATAGGGTAAGGGTTGGGATTAGGGTTATGTTTAGGGTTGGGATCAGGGTTAGGGGTGTGTTGAGGTTAGGGTTGGAGTTAGAATTGGGGGGTTTCCACTGTTTAGGCACATCAGGGGTTCTCCAAACGAGACATGGGGTCTAATCTCAATTCCAGCCAATTTTGGATTGTAAAGTAAAAGGGTGCTCCTTTGCTTCCAAGCTCTGCAATGCGCCCAAACAGTGGTTTACATGCATATTAGGGTATCAGCGTACTCAGGATAAATTGAACAACTTTTGGGGTCCAATTTCTCCTGTTACTCTTGGTAAAATAAAAGAAATTGGATCTAAAATACATTTTTGGTGAAAAAAAGTTAAATGTTCATTTTTTTAAAAACATTCCAAAAATTCCTGTGAAGCACCCAAAGGGTTAATAAACTTATTGAATGTGGTTTTGAGCACCTTGAGGGGTGCAGATTTTAGAATGGTGTCACCTTTGAGTATTTTCTATCATATAGACCTCTCAAAGTGACTTCAAATGTGATGTTGTCCCTAAAAAAAAATGGTGTTGTAAAAATGAGAAATCGCTGGTCAATTTTAACCCTTATAACTTCCTAACAAAAAAAATTTGGGTTCCAAAATTGTGCTGATGTAAAGTAGACATGTGGGAAATGTTATGTATTAACTATTTTGTGCCACATAACTCTCTGTTTTAAGGGCATGAAATTTCAAAGTTGGAAAATTGTGAAATTTTCACCAAATTTCCATTTTTTTCACAAATAAACGCAAGTCATATCAAAGAAATTTTACCACTATCATGAAGTACAATATGTCATGAGAAAATCATGTCAGAATCACCGGGATCCATGGAAGCGTTCCAGAGTTATTACCTCATAAAGGGACAGTGGTCAGAATTGTAAAAATTGGTCTGGTCATTAACGTGCAAACCACACTTGGGGGTAAAGAGGTTAAAAAATAAAACTCATGAAATCAGCCTGGACAGAAATGATGGTACCCTTAACTTAATCTTTTGTTGCACAACCTTTTGAGGCAATCACTGCAATCAAAAGATTCCTGTAACTGTGAATGAGACTTCTGCATCTCTCGACAGGTATTTTGGCCCACTCCTCAAGAGCAAACTGCTCCAGTTGTCTCGTGTTTGAAGGTTGCTTTTTCCAGACGGCATGTTTCAGCTCTTTCCAAAGATGCTCAATAGGATTTAGGTCAGGGCTCATAGAAGGCCGTTCAGAATAGTCCAATGTTTTCCTGTTAGCCATTCTTGGGTGTTTTTAGCTGTGTGTTTTGGGTTATTATCCTGTTGCAAAACCCATGACCTGCGACTGAGACCAAGCTTTCTGACACTGGGCAGCACATTTCTCTCTAGAATCCCTTGGTGGTCTTGAGTTTTCATTGCACCCTGCACAAATTCTAGACACCCTGTTCCAGATGCAGTAAAACAGTCCCAAAACATAACAGAGCCTCCTCCATGTTTCACAGTAGGGACAGTGTTCTTTTCTTGATATGCTTCATTTTTCCATCTGTGAACATAGAGCTGATGTGCCTTGCCAATAAGTTCCATTTTTGTGTCATCTGTCCATAGGACATTCTCCAGAAGCTTTGTGGTTTGTCAACATGTAGTTTGGCAAATTCCAGTCTGGCTTTCTTTATGATTTTTTTCAGCAATAGTGTCCTCCTTGGTCATCTCCCATGAAGTCCACTTTGGCTCAAACAACGACGGATGGTGCGATGTGACACTGATGTTCCTTGAGCTTGAAGTTCACCTTTAATATGTTTAGAAGTTTTTCTGGGCTCTTTTGTTACCATTCGTTTTATCTGTCTCTTTGATTTGTCATCAATTTTCCTCCTGCGGCCACGTCCAGGGAGGTTGGCTACAGTCCCATGGTGCCTAAATTTCTGAATAATATGTGCAACTGTAGTCACAGGAACATCAAGCTGCTTGGAGATGGTCTTATAACTTTTACTTTTAACATGTTTGCCTATAATTTCCTTTCTAATCTCCTGAGACAACTCTTTCCTTCGCTTCCTCTGGTCCATGTTGAGTGTGATACACACCATGTCACCAAACAGCACAGTGAGTATCTGTAGCCTTATATACAGGTCACTAACTGATTCCAAGATGGTAGACACCTGTGATGCTAATTAGTGGAGACACCGTGATTTAACATGTCCCTTTTGTCACATTATTTTCAGGGGCACCATCATTTCTGTCCAGACCTATTTCATGGGTTTTATTTGTTAAAAAATTCTGTGGAAGTATGGTTCAAAAGCAATGTCTGACTTTCAATTGTTCATTTTCATAGATTTTTGATTTACAGTATTATTACTTTTATCAGATTCAAGCTATTTCTGTGACCATTGTGGGTTTTTCTGTCATTAAACGAGGGGTACCAACAATTTTGACCACTTGTGTATCTCTAATCATTGTCACCTATACAAGTCTATGAGTGCGTGTGAAACATCGGACAGCACTCGGATGTCATCCGAGTGCAGTCCGATTACAGCAGATACCACCAATAGACAAAATGGTGAAATGACTTTCTCCATCTGCTCCACACCTGTGCTGCGACTCTCTCTTGTGAGAGGATCGGACTACAGTGTATTGACAATCAGTTTAAAGACAGAATTTGAGCCGAGTGTCATTTGAATAATCGGCCTGATTCTCTAGCATGAGAGAATCAACAGCCATGTGACCCCGGCCATATTCTGAGAGTAGCATAAGATAGAACAGGAGACCCTGGTTTCAGGGATGTGTCACTTGTTAGGCTGTGTGTTGTAGTTTCAATGCAAACATTGAACACTGCCGGACTACATCTCACGTGACCAGCAGTCCAGCTAATCTGTGCAACCCCACCCCTCCACTAAGTAGCAGCTTGCTTACAATGTACAGCATACACAGAAAACTACAGCAAACACCCTAGTAAGTGATATAAGAGATACATCCCTGGAATCAGGCTTTCCTGCCCTGCTTCCAGATTATATAGCAAAAACCTGCTGAAGATTCCCTTTAACCATATCACGCTGTATTTAAATGGACTAAATTCAATAAGAGCTGTGCAGCGCTGCCTGTCTGTGCTCCAGAAGTGATCAGGTATAGAGTTATAGTGTCATTTATACCATCTGTCAGTTTCAAGGAGGTCCCGTCCCCTTTGGGTAAACCCTGCCCACTTTTTGTGCCCTGTTGAAAACTAGCAAGAAAAACAAGTCAGAAATGTTTGTGCAAATAATGTCATGCCACAAATGTGCTCTGTAATGCACCAACTGCTGCGCTGGATGCCGTAAATGATCCCAGAGCAAAGAGTAGGATCGGTTCTAGCATCAGTTTCCCTGGTATCATCTGAGTCTATATGGAAAGCAGGAATGAGTTACTTGGAGTGTTGGAAGCAATGCGTGGGGATTCAATGGAACGGTTCTGGATACTGGTGGTAGAGTGAGGTGCAGGTGAGACTGGTCCTAAACAGGAGAAGAATATAAAGAATAGTCAGTATAACTATATATATATATATATACTGCAGATGTATTTTACTAGTCATAAATATAAAATCCCGCTATCTATAAACAGACCTTTGTCTTATTAAAAAATATAAAATTTTAATTAAAAAATTAATTTAAAATCTGCCCGAGCTTATGTGAGCCTTAGTTTTCCCTAAACTTCGTCTTCTTTGTTTAAATGAATCACCTTTAAACTGGATGCAATCCAGCTTGGAAAGTTCTTATTTTTAATAAGTAGTTTTAACGGTAATTGGCATGTGCCAGTCCGATCTGGCACAGTCACATTTCTAGAAACTACTGGAAAGCTTAAAGGTTTGACTTTTACACAAAAAAGTTCTCATCCACAACTAGCTAAAAGTGCCCAAAGGCTGGCAAAGTCCTTTATATTTTACTTCTATATTTATGAGCGTAATTGGTAGCTGTTTTATAGAAGCCGGTTTGCATATGACATTTAATAGCTATGTTACAGTGGAGAGAGGAGTAGAATATTAGCAATGCTGCTTTTAATATCCTGTCGTTGAATAAGCCTAATCCACCTACATGTAAAGTTGTTTAGATGATTAAATTCAATGAAAAATAAGCCCTATAGCCAAAGGGTCAAATTTAATGGAGTCTGTATGTGATCCAAGTGATAAGATGATAATTACTTGGATAAAAGACCCATTGTGGACAGGTAAAGCAAATAAAGCCATTCATAGTCATAGCCATTTATTTAAAAAACATTTCTGCTTTTAAAAGGGTCATATCAAAAAATCAAGTTATACCCTATATGTGGGATAAGGCATAGCTTGCTGATCGCTGGGTGTCTGACCACTGGGATTCCAAGACTGGGGATCTTCATCCCTGTCCTGAATGGAGGGG
>JARQOD010000009.1:133133137-133154536 GCA_033576555.1 Oophaga sylvatica | reverse complement strand
TCAAGGTAGGGACTACTTGAGGCCTATACACAACATACACAACAGTTTAAGAGGCAGAATATATTAATTAAGGAATCGTGATTGGTTGCTATGAGCAGCAGAGACATTTTTTTCTTCTAGACAATTTCATAAGTCTTTACTCATATCTTAGGCTTCTTTCACACTTCCGTTGTGTGACGTCCGCCCAAGCGTGAAAATGGTGGATCCGTCAGAAAAGTTAAAAAACGGATGCAAAACTGGTCAGTTTTCTGACGGATCCGCCAAGAAGATTTCACCCGGAAATGATGAAAATTTCGTTACGGAAATGTAAGTCCGGACCGAGGAGAGAGAGAGAGAGAGAGAGAGAGAGGGAGAGAGAGAGAGAGAGAGAGAGAGAGAGGTGTTTTTCTGCATTTACAATGGTTTTCTATAGAGGCAACGGATCCGCAGGCGGATTCCGTCAAAAACGGATGGCGGACAAAAAAAAGTTGCATTGGACGTTTTTTTGTAATGACGGCCGCCCAAAAAAAATGGCAGATCCGTTTTTTTCACATTTTGACGGATTTTGACTGACGTCGCACGACTGAAGTGTGAAAGAGGCCTTAGCCACATGGGAGGGCATATCCAGGGGCAGAGAAGGTGGAGCTGGGTGAAAAGGTGAGGAATATTAGGGCTGTGAGGAGGAATTTGATAGATGATGTCATCTTGTAATTCACTGGAAGTCAGAGACTGACATTAGTGCCTGTACCTGACAAGTTGTCAGACAAAGGATCACGTGACAAAATATTCCATAATTAAGAGGAGGGATAAGTAGATAAAACTGAGGTGGAATTAAATCAATTAAACAGAGATAATATTGATGGTGAGTAAGCACTGTATGTGCAAAAAAAAAATGCTGGTTTGCTTCTTTAATAGATTTTTACCTAGTCCCCCTATCTGATCTACAAGAAATTACATCACGATTCCCCCTTACCAGAAGTTCGCTGCCTTGGAGTAACCCCCAACTCTACCCTGTCCTTCAGACCACACATCCAAGCTCTCGTCACCTCCTGCCTGCTCAAACTCAAAAATATTTCCAGGATCGATCCTTTCCTCAACCCTGAATCTACTAGTGTTAGTGCATGCACTCATCATCTCCCACCTTGACTACTGCAATATCCTCCTCCGTAGCCTCCCAGTTAACACTCTCACAGCTTTCCAGTCTGTCCTTAACTTTGCTGCCCAACTAATCCACCTTTCTCCTCATTACTCCTTTGCTTCTCCCCTCTGTAAATCCCTTCATGGGCTCCCAATTCCCCAATGCAGTTGAAACTACAGACATTAACCTTCAAAGCCATCCATAATCTGTCTCATCCGTATATCTCTGAACTAATCTCCTATCTTCCAACACATAACCTCTGAACCTAAAAAGACTTCCTTCTCTCCTCCACACTTAAACACTCCTCACCCCATCACCTATTCTCTAGAATCCTATGTCCCAACACTTCCGATTTTCATCACATTCGGAACTTTCAGATAGAACTTGAAAACCCATCTCTTCAAGAAAACTTACACCATACATTGACCCCACTGACACCTCAAAACCACGAGAGCTGCTGCAAACCTTCCAACCTACTGTTTCTTTCCCCATTATTCTGTAGAATATAAGTCATCAAGGGCAGGGTCCTCTCCTTTATGTACCAATCTGTCGTTAGTTTGTAGTCTGTAATTTATATTTGTATTTTTTATGTAACACTGTCTGATGTACAGCACCATGGAATCAATGATGCTTTAAAAATAAATAATAATGATAATATATTTTTTACTCAGGCCAATAGCCGAATTCATGAGGTTCTTTTTAGAAACAAGTTATTTATTACCAGGGCTACTGTTTTAGGTGCATTTTTGTTAAATGGAGAAAAATATTGTTTCTTAATTTTTAGAATCTATTAAAAATCTGCTAAAATCTTACTTTTATTTTACAAAAGTTAAAATATTTCCAAAATAATGTAGATTGGCAGAAATCAGTGGGACAAAGGCATTTTAGTGTGTCTATTTGTGTGGTAGAATACAACTACATCTAACCAAAAGAGAAAGTGATCTACTATATTCACATAACCAATATGGTACCACGGCCACAGACAAACAACCTTCCAAGGAGAAGGCACAAAGAGCATATAAGATGGCATTCGTAATGCAGTGAGTGGTCTACCTACCCTTCCAAGGGGTGGAGAACAAACCTAGGCTAACTTAGCCAAATTATGACTCTATGTTTAAACTACTGAGCATCAAGTTTAAAACTTATACTTATTGCTAGTACATCATCCTGTGTAAACAGGAGATGTGGTGGGGCACTTGATATTTATTATGCTTAGAACAATTGTATTAACGATCATTTTGTGTGCATATTGCATTCGTCGGCAAGTCTAAACAGGCCTTTATATCACTGCCCATACGCTTGCAGCCAAATGGCGGCCATTTGATGACTATGGTTGGCAGCTCTAAATGTGCCATGCACCGTATGGCTTGATTGCCAGATCTTAGCTCATGTACTTGGTTTACATGCAGATATTGATGTCGTACACTGGTACAATAGTACTAGGAGCTCCCAGCGAAATGTCAGCAAGTAACTAACCTATAATTCACACCTTGACTTGACATACAGGATATGAATCCTATCTAATGAACCAAAATCAATTCTATCAGGTCAATTGTACCATTAGCAAACACTTCAATTGTATAAGTAATTTAAAAATGATTGGCCCAATGCAAATCTGCATTGGGGTTGCTGTTATGTTACGGTAGCTGAGGAGTGCAGGTAAAAAAGGAAATACACCAGAGCAGTTGGAATCTATGAGATTGCAGTACCCTGACTAACCACCACAACTAGAGGCAGCCGTGGAGCGTTCCTACGATGGTCCTAGACGCCTCGTCACAGCCTGAGAAACTAACTACACCTAAAGATAGAAATAGGAAAGCTATCTGCCCCGGAGCAGAACCCCAAAGATAATAGAAAGCCCCCAAACATGCAATGGCGGTTAGACAAGAGGAAATACTGACACAGAAAGAAAATAGTATGAGCAAACGCTGGGCCCAAACTATCTAAATAGAAAAGGACAGGAAGGGTACTTACTGCAATCCCAGAAAACCCTGAAAAACACCAACATACTAATTTCAAAATCACCTGAGATCACACGACCTCTACCACCTAAATTAGTTCTCTGGTGTAACAAAAACAGCAGCCACTGAAAAAACTGCAAAAAGCAAAAGTACAAAACACAGTGGCTGGACTAAACTGAGAGGGCAAAAGCCCCCGGAGGGGACCCAGAAGGCCCCCACAGAAGTGCAGGACAAAATGCAAAAATATAGCAAAAACACAAAATAAGAAATTGTCTTATCTGACAGCAGGAGATGCAGACACGACACAGCAGGCTACAAGGGAAACTGGAAAGAAGGATTCAGACCAGAACAATTGATCACCGGCAACCCTGATGGGAAAATGATTCCCTTAAATAAGACCAATCAGTAACACCTGATTCCCAATCCTCACTAGTACCGCTTGTAACCACCAGAGGGAACCTCTGCTCAGAACTCATCTCAAACCCATTCACAACAGTACCCCCCCCTTGAGGAGGGGTCACCGAACCCTCATTTGAGCAACCAGGTCGGTCAGGATGAGTTCTATGATACGCACGGATAAGTCTCCTAGCATGGATGTCCGAAGCAAACACCCAAGAATTATCTTCCTGACCATAACCTCTCCATTTAACCAAATACTGGAGTCTTCGTCTAGAAAAACGAGAATCCAATATTTTCTCAACCACATACTCCAGATTGCCCTCAACCAAAACAGGGTCAGGAGGCACAGCAGCAGGAACCACTGGCTCAACAAACCTCTTCAACAAGGACTTGTGGAACACGTTATGGATCTTAAATGTCCCTGGAAGAAGCAAACGAAAAGAAACAGGATTAATAATCTCCATGATCTTATAAGGTCCAATGAACCTAGGCTTAAATTTAGGAGATGCTACTCTCATAGGAATATTCTTTGAGGACAACCAGACCAAGTCCCCCACTTTAAACCGAGGACCATCAGTCCTATGCCGGTTAGCAAACCGCTGGGCCTTCTCCTGAGAGAGGGACAACCTCTCCACTACCTGGTCCCAAATCTGCTGCATACGCTCAACAACAGAGTCAACACCTGGACAGACAGAAGCCTCCGTCTGTCCTGAAGAAAATCGAGGGTGAAACCCAGAATTACAGAAAAACGGAGACATCAAAGTGGCAGAGCTAGCCCTATTATTAAGAGCAAACTCAGCCAAAGGCAAAAAAGAGACCCAGTCATCCTGATCAGCAGACACAAAGCATCTTAGATAAGTCTCCAATGTCTGGTTTGTTCTCTCAGTTTGACCATTGGTCTGAGGATGAAATGCCGAGGAGAAAGACAATTGAACACCCAGTTTAGAACAAAAAGTCCTCCAAAATCTGGAAACAAACTGGACTCCTCTGTCAGACACAATGTTCTCAGGAATGCCGTGTAAACGAACCACGTGCTGAAGGAACAACGGCACCAATTCAGAGGAGGAAGGCAACTTAGGTAATGGCACAAGATGTATCATTTTGGAAAACCTATCACAAATTACCCAGATGGTGGTCATTCTCTGAGAAACAGGAAGATCGGAAATGAAATCCATAGAGATATGGGTCCATGGTCTCTTGGGCACAGGCAATGGCATCAACAAACCACTAGAGCGAGAGCAAGGCTTGGAGCGAGAGCAAGTCCCGCAGGACTGCACAAATTCCCTGACATCGCGAGACAAGGTAGGCCACCAAAAGGACCGACTAACCAAGTCTCTGGTACCAAAAATTCCGGGATGCCCAGCCAATGCGGAACAATGAATCTCAGACATCACACTCTTTTTCCATTGGTCCGGGACAAACAATTTTCCAACAGGGCAGCGCTCGGGCCTATCCTCCTGACACCCCTCCAGAGCAAGTCTCAAATTAGGCGAGATGGCGGAAAGAACTACACCCTCCTTCAAAATAACAGAGGGATCAGATAGCTCAGGAGAGTCCGCAAGGAAACTCCTCGAGAGGGCATCCGCCTTAACATTCTTAGTGCCAGGAAGAAAGGAAACCACAAAATTAAAACGTGTGAAAAACAAGGCCCACCTGGCCTGTCTAGGATTGAGTCGCTTGGCAGATTCCAGATAGACCAGATTCTTATGGTCCGTAAGGACCACCACCTGATGTTTGGCTCCCTCCAGCCAATGTCTCCACTCTTCAAAAGCCCACTTCATGGCCAATAACTCCCGATTACCCACGTCATAATTACGTTCAGTAGGAGAAAATTTTCGAGAGAAAAAGGCACAAGGGTTACTTTTAGAGGTCTCTGGATCTTTTTGGGACAAAACGGCACCTGCCCCAATTTCAGAGGCATCAACCTCCACCTGAAATGGCAGAGAAACATCAGGCTGCCGTAGAACAGGAGCAGAAGTGAATCTCTGCTTAAGTTCCTGAAACGCAGAGACTGCCTCAGGAGGCCAATTCACCACATCAGAACCCTTTCTGGTCAAATCAGTTAATGGTTTAACAATAACAGAGAAATTACCAATAAATTTACGATAAAAATTGGCAAAACCCAAAAATCTCTGAAGAGCCTTTAATGAAGTAGGTTGGACCCAATCACAGATGGCCTGAACCTTGACCGGGTCCATTTCAATAACAGATGGGGACAAAATGAATCCCAGAAATGAGATCTTCTGTACGCCAAAAAGACACTTTGATCCCTTCACATACAGAGCATTCTCTCTCAAAATCTGGAATACAGTTCGAACATGTTTCACATGAGAGTCCCAGTCATTAGAAAAAATCAAGATATCATCCAAATAAACAATCAGAAACTTGTCCACAAAATCCCTGAAAATGTCATTCATGAAGGACTGGAAGACGGAAGGAGCATTAGTGAGCCCAAAGGGCATCACAAGGTACTCAAAATGCCCTTCAGGGGTGTTAAATGCCGTCTTCCATTCATCCCCGTGCTTAATGCGAATAAGGTTATACGCCCCCCTGAGGTCAAGCTTGGTAAACCAAGTAGCGTTTTTCACCCTGGAAAACAGGTCAGAAATCAAGGGTAACGGGTATTGATATTTCACAGTAATATTGTTCAAGAGACGATAATCAATACACGGCCTTAATGAACCATCTTTTTTGGCCACAAAGAAAAAACCGGCACCTAAGGGTGAAGAGGATGGTCTGATATGACCCTTCTCCAATGATTCCTTGATATAAGACCGCATAGCGTCATGTTCAGGTACAGACAAGTTAAAGAGGCGACCCTTAGGGAATTTACTACCTGGCACTAATTCAATAGCGCAGTCATAGCTCCTATGGGGAGGTAAGGATGCAGATTTACTTTCGCTAAACACATCAGAAAAATCAAACAAAAAGTCAGGAACATCCTCAGCCTGGGGGGAGGCAGAAAAAACAGGAGTGTTGGTATTAACACATTGGCAGCCCCAACTGGTTACAGACACAGATTTCCAATCCAAAACAGGATTATGAGACTGTAACCAAGGGAAACCCAGCACGATAATGTCATGCAGATTATATAGAACCAAAAATTTGCAGCACTCCTGGTGATCAGGTTCAACCCTCATTATCACCTGAGTAGAAAACTGGGGTTTATTCTCAGCCAAAGGGGTAGAATCGATCCCCAGTAGGGGAATAGACTTCTGTAGGGGTATCAAGGGAAATCCACAACGTTTAGCAAAATCATAATCCATCAGGTTAATAGCTGCTCCAGAATCAACGAAAGCCTGAGCAGAAAATGAGGACAGAGAGCATATCAGAGTGACAGTTAATAAAAACTTAGTCTGAACACTACCCAAGACAACTGAGCGTGCAAAACGTCTTCCCCGCTTAGGGCAGACTGAAATAGCATGAGAGGCATCACCACAGTAGAAACATAACCCATTGCGCTTTCGAAACTCATGACGCTGTGCCCCAGACACCACTCCATCACACTGCATGGGCTCAGCAGCTGGCTCACAAGGCAACACCACTCCACGCATACTTCTCCGCTCACGCAAACGTCTGTCAATTTGAATCGCTAATGACATAGAATCATTGAGACCAGAGGGGACAGGGAATCCCACCATAACATCCTTTACATTATCCGACAGACCCTTCCGGAAAAGGGCCGCCAAAGCGTCGTCATTCCATTTGGTCAGGACTGCCCACCTACGGAATCTCTGGCAGTATAACTCAGCGTCATCAAGCCCCTGATTTAATGCCAACAAGGCTTTTTCAGCTTGATCAGTGATATTAGGCTCATCGTACAATAACCCCAAAGCCTGAAAAAATACATCAACATCACTCAAAACAGGATCCCCAGGTGTCAGGGAAAAAGCCCAATCTTGAGGATCGCCGCGCAGGAGAGAGATGACAATTTGAACCTGCTGCGCTGCGTTTCCTGAGGACTTAGATTTTAAGGCAAGAAACAATTTACAATTATTTTTGAAATTCTGAAACTTAGCTCGATCCCCTGAAAACAAATCTGGCATGGGGATCCTAGGTTCCACAACAGGCAACCTAGCAAGATATGCAGCAATACTCTGAACCTCAGTGGCAAGCTGATCCACACGGCCAGACAACTGTGCAAACTCCATTGGGAGAAAAGATCCTCCCCAGCACCCAGAGATACAGAGGAAAAAAAAAAAAAAAAATGCAACAAACAGAAAAATATCTCTGACAACTTTTCTTCCTTCAAAATATTTTTTTTTTTTTTTTTTCCTTCTGTGAGTACCATACAATTTTTATGGCCGGTGATACTGTTATGTTACGGTAGCTGAGGAGTGCAGGTAAAAAAGGAAATACACCAGAGCAGTTGGAATCTATGAGATTGCAGTACCCTGACTAACCACCACAACTAGAGGCAGCCGTGGAGCGTTCCTACGATGGTCCTAGACGCCTCGTCACAGCCTGAGAAACTAACTACACCTAAAGATAGAAATAGGAAAGCTATCTGCCCCGGAGCAGAACCCCAAAGATAATAGAAAGCCCCCAAACATGTAATGGCGGTTAGACAAGAGGAAATACTGACACAGAAAGAAAATAGTATGAGCAAACGCTGGGGCCCAAACTATCTAAATAGAAAAGGACAGGAAGGGTACTTACTGCAATCCCAGAAAACCCTGAAAAACACCAACATACTAATTTCAAAATCACCTGAGATCACACGACCTCTACCACCTAAATTAGTTCTCTGGTGTAACAAAAACAGCAGCCACTGAAAAAACTGCAAAAAGCAAAAGTACAAAACACAGTGGCTGGACTAAACTGAGAGGGCAAAAGCCCCGGAGGGGACCCAGAAGGCCCCCACAGAAGTGCAGGACAAAATGCAAAAATATAGCAAAAACACAAAATAAGAAATTGTCTTATCTGACAGCAGGAGATGCAGACACGACACAGCAGGCTACAAGGGAAACTGGAAAGAAGGATTCAGACCAGAACAATTGATCACCGGCAACCCTGATGGGAAAATGATTCCCTTAAATAAGACCAATCAGTAACACCTGATTCCCAATCCTCACTAGTACCGCTTGTAACCACCAGAGGGAACCTCTGCTCAGAACTCATCTCAAACCCATTCACAACAGGTTGCAAAACTATGATACACAATTTTTTGTGATTTTCTAGACTATTGGACCCTACTTCTCCAGGGACCTGGTGCAACTGCAAACTTAGCATGTCCTACATTTTCCATGTACAGTATTGTCAACTATAGTTTTTCACAGAAAAAACGTAATCATTTTTTAAACATTTTTCCTTCCATTAAAATAGGGACAGGGAACCTCAGGATTACCTTATTCCAGCCCCCCGACAGATTTCCAGGGACAGAAGTGCTCTGGCCAGCAGCTGTATTTAGACGACTGCTGACCCTTTAATTACTTATTACTGTGTGAACTCGCGCACGCAGCTTTCACTACAGGATGCTGTAGCCCATATAATGGAAGATTACATTGGTCAGTACGTACTCTTTGGTTGGGATTAGCTTGTAATGCACTCCCGTCCTACAGAAGATGACAGCAGCAGCATCTCTAGTTATGTGATATATATGCCCCAGCCCAGTGTCTACAGTGATGTATGTGCCCCAGCCCAGTGTCTCCAGTGATTTATATCACCCAGCCCAGTGTCTCCAGTGATGTATATGTCCCAGCCCAGTGTCTCCAGTGATGTATATGCCCCAGCCCAGTGTCTCCAGTGATGTATATGCCCCAGCCCAGTGTCTACAGTGATGTATGTGCCCCAGCCCAGTGTCTCCAGTGATTTATATCACCCAGCCCAGTGTCTCCAGTGATGTATATGCCCCAGCCCAGTGTCTCCAGTGATGTATATGCCCCAGCCCAGTGTCTCCAGTGATGTATATGCCCCAGCCCAGTGTCTACAGTGATGTATGTGCCCCAGCCCAGTGTCTCCAGTGATGTATGTGCCCCAGCCCAGTGTCTCCAGTGATTTATATCACCCATCCCAGTGTCTCCAGTGATGTATATGCCCCAGCCCAGTGTCTCCAGTGATGTATATGCCCCAGCCCAGTGTCTCCAGTGATGTATATGCCCCAGCCCAGTGTCTCCAGTGATGTATGTGCCCCAGGCAGTGTCTCCAGTGATGTATATGCCCCAGCCCAGTGTCTCCAGTGATGTATATGCCCCAGCCCAGTGTCTACAGTGATGTATGTGCCCCAGCCCAGTGTCTCCAGTGATGTATATGCCCAAGCCCAGTGTCTCCAGTGATGTATATGCCCAATGTCTCCAGTGTCTCCAGTGATGTATATGCCCCAGCCCAGTGTCTCCAGTGATGTATGTGCCCCAGCCCAGTGTCTCCAGTGATGTATATGCCCCAGCCCAGTGTCTCCAGTGATGTATATGCCCCAGCCCAGTGTCTCCAGTGATGTATATGCCCCAGCCCAGTGTCTACAGTGATGTATGTGCCCCAGCCCAGTGTCTCCAGTGATGTATGTGCCCCAGCCCAGTGTCTCCAGTGATTTATATCACCCAGCCCATTGTCTCCAGTGATGTATGTGCCCCAGCCCAGTGTCTCCAGTGATTTATATCACCCAGTCACATGCCCCAGCCCAGTGTCTTCATGTAAATACTCCAGTCACATGTCTCCAATGATGTACATGCCCCAGTCCAGTGTCTAAAGTGATGCATATGCCCCATCTCCCTGTCTTCAGTGATATGTATACCACAGCCCCGTGTCTCCCATGACATCTATACCAGAGCCCCATGTCTCCTGTGACATATATGCTGCAGCCACGTGCCTTCAATGACATGTATGCCTGAGTCCAATGTCACCCATGACGTGTATGCCCAAGCCCATTGTCTCCAGTGATGTATGTGCCCCAGTCTCCTGAGATGTTTATGTTCGAGCCCATGTCTCCTGTTACTTGCATGCCCGAGTCCCACGTCTCCTGTGACATGTATGCCCGAGCCCCGTGTGCCCTGTGACGTGTGGGCTCCACGCCCATATTTCCTGTAATGTCTATGCCTCAGGCCCATGTTCCTTGTGATGTGTATTCCCCAGGCCCATGTCTTTTGTGATGTGTATGCCTAAGCCCCATGTCTCCTGTGATGTGTAATAACAAAAAACTGATTGGCACATCCAAGATAGTGTGAATTGGTGCATACTAGGAGTAGCCACTTTCATATACAATATACAAAAAAAGTTGCACTCTATTGTGCTAAAGCATGTCACTGTGAAATGTATGAAATATGAATAGCACCTATTCACACTATCTTGGATGTGCCAGTCAGCCTTTTGTTATTTCTATGTTAGCTCTCTGACTGAGCACTCCGCCCTTTAACATGTGGTGGTTTTAATTGCAGCAGGATCCTACCTACCCAAAAATACAGGCTTTACTGAGAGAGTTAACCACATTCACCCAGGAATTCAGATTTCAGCCTAAGGCCTCATACTCACTGGCTGGAAAAAAATCGGTCCGTTTTCTGCAGGAAAAAACGGTACATTTGTTGTAAAAAGGCATGCGATTTTGATGCGATTTTAAATCGCACCATGCGTTTTCTGTCAGTTTTCCATCAGTTTTCCATCTGTATGCAATGCGATTTTAACATGAAGTTTTACATAGAGCAGTTATCTCTATGTAAAAAGTCATGTAAAAATCACATTGTAACAAAAAAATTTTCACAAAAAGCAAATAATTATATATATAATATATATATGTACATATATATACATCTAATATATATATATAATATATTATATAGGTCATACACTTCTACATAGTATAATAGCCGCTAATTCATCCCTGGCATTACTGTAAAATCACACTGACAGCTTTAATAAAGAATAGAAACAATACATATACACACATAGAATACATATATATATATATATATATATATATATATATATGTAATTGTGACATATATATATATATACATATATTTATAGTTCCTAGACTTCTACATACTGTTATAGCCGTTAATTCAATTGCCGGCTTTTGTGAAATCACAGAAGCCGACATGAAATGATACATTGTTTCCACACAGTTAACCATGTCATTTCCTGTATTTTGATATATGGTTTGAACTTACAATTACATGAGTGTATTTGTGCAAAATTTCAGACATGTAGGGGTTAATTAAAGGTGTAAATTCGTTGGAAAAAAATGCGTGGGCTCCCGCTGTATTTTCTCCACCAGACAGACAAAGCCAGCGAGTGGGGGCAGATAATAATAGCCTAGGGAGGGTACATTTTTTTTGTGCCCCCCCTGGCTACTAACATCTGCCCCCAGACACCCCAGAAAGGGCAAATCTATAATTAGATTCGCCCTTTCTGGCACTTTGCCCGTCTATTCCCATTGCCTGTAGCGGTGGCGAATGGGTTAATAAGGCGTTAATGTCACCTTAGTATTGAAAGGTGACCTTAAGGCAGGTTAATAATTGAGAGCTGTCAATTAGACAACTATCAATTATTAATCCTATTGTATGATACAAAAATCAAACACACACAGTTTAATAAAAAATAAGTTTAATGAAATAATCACACAGTTTTTGACCATATTTTATTTTCCTGCTAAAACCATTTCCTGTAATAAAAATAAAATAAAAAAGCAAAATTATTCTTACCAATCCGATGTACAGTCAGGTCCCACGCTGTAATCCATCAGAAAGGGTTAACAGGTTAGAGCTCGCAGAGAGCTATAATGCTGTCTGCTGAGCTCTTACCCCCTGAATGAATAACTTAAGGTACTGCCACACTAAACTATCCCGCTAGCGATCATGATAACGACGCATACTAATGCGATCGCTAGCGGGATAGTTTCAATATCGCTAGTAGCGGCTTAATTTAGCGATGTCGTTAAGGACGCTATCGCGGTTAGCGATCTCCTTAACGACTTTAGCGGTACAAAAGTACCGCTAAATCGCTAAAAAAAGGTGCCACACTCAGCGATATATACTTACCAGCGGGGCGCCGACGATAAAAATAGGGTCCGGAACGATGAGAACGACGAGCGAGATCACAACAGGATCTCAGCAGGGGCCACGTCGCTGGTAGATGCCGCACACAACAACATCGCTAACGGGATCGCTAAATAGTGACGTTTTTTAGCGATCCCGTTAGCGATGTTGTTTAGTGTGGCATACCCTTTACTCTCCCAGTGAAAGGAGAGGAATAGATTCATGAGTGAAGCTTAATTGATTATTTGCCACTTTCACTTCAGTGACCTGACCTAAAGGTACTGCCACACTAAACAATCCCGCTAGCGATAGCGATAAAGACGCATACTAATGCGATCGCTAGCGGGATTGTTTCTATATCGCTAAGTGCGGCTTAACTTAGCGATGTCGTTAGGACGCTATCGCGGTTAGCGATCTTCTTAACGACTTTAGCGGTACAAAAGTACCGCTAAATCGCTAAGAAAAGGTGCCACACTTAGCGATATATACTTACCTGCGGGGCGCCGACGATCTAAATAGGGTCCGGAACGATGTCAGCGACGAGCGAGATCACAGCAGGGGCCTCGTCGCTGACAGATGCCGCACACAACAACATCGCTAACGGGATCGCTAAATAGTGACTTTTTTAGCGATCCCGTTAGCGATGTTGTTTAGTGTGGCATACCCTTAAGGTGAAAGTGGATACAATCAATTAAGCTTCATTCATTAATCACATCCTCTCCTGTCGGCAGGAGATAAGCTCATTAATTCAGGAGCTATCAGATGAGCACGCAGGATTACTTGCGCTGCTTATCTGATTGCTAGTTAACCCTTTGTGAAGGATTACATTGTGGGACGTGACAGATCGCCAGATAGGTAAGAATAATGTTGTTTTATTATTTTATATTTATTTTAGAAGAACAAGGGCTTCGCACGGATTAAGAGTGAAATAAAAGATGGTCAAAAATATGTGTTTTGATTTCATTAAAATTATTTATTCTTAAAGTGTGTTTGTGTTTTTTTATTTACTTCAATAGGATTAATAATTGATAGTTGTCTAATTGACAGCTCTCAATTATTAACCTGCCTTAAGGTCACCTTTCAATACTAAGGTGACATTAACGCCTTATTAACCCATTCGTCACCGCTACAGGGCAATGGGAATAGACGGGCAAAGTGCCAGAAAGGGCGAATCTAATTATAGATTTGCCCTTTCTGGGGTGTCTGGGGGCAGATGTTAGTAGCCAGGGGGGGCACAAAAAAAATGTACCCTCCCTAGGCTATTATTATCTGCCCCCACTCACTTGCTTTGTCTGTCTGGTGGAGAAAATACAGCGGGAGCCCACGCATTTTTTTTCAACGAATTTACACCTTTAATTAACCCCTACATGTCTGAAATTTTGTACAAATACACTCATGTAATTGTAAGTTCAAACCATATATCAAAATACAGGAAATGACATGGTTAACTGTGTGGAAACAATGTATCATTTCATGTCGGCTTCTGTGATTTCACAAAAGCCGGCAATTGAATTAGCGGCTATAACAGTATGTAGAAGTGTAAGAACTATAAATATATATATATGTATGTGTTACAATGACATGTATATATATATATATAATGTATTCTATGTGTATGTATCTACTGTTTTGTGAGCTGTCAGTGTGATTTTACAGTAGCCGGGGATGAATTACCGGCTTTTCAAAGGAGACTGGTGCATATAAATCGGACAGCACTTGCATGGTGCGAGTGCTGTTCGTTTTTTAATCGCACCCATTGACTTGCATTGGCGATTTTCATCCCAAAATCGCATCAAATCGCAGCAAGCTGCGATTTTTTTCTCACACCAATATCTGATGAGAAAAAAATCGCTAATGAGAACTCACCCATTGACTAACATTGGTCAGATTTGCATCCGATTTTTTATCGTCTGATTTTCATCCGTTTTCGGCACCAGTGAGTATGAGGCCTTAGGGTATGTTTCCATGGTCCGGATTGCCGGCGCTTTGGACACAGCGGAAAGCCTGCGCCGCCCCCCTTTCTACACGCGGTGATTCCGCAAATGTTCATTGAACATATGCGGAATCACCCCATCATATTATACACTGTATTATTTATCTTGCGGAGACGGATAAATAGACATGCTGCGCTCTATAAAGACGCGCCACGTGTCCGGATTCATGGGTGTGTCACCTGCATTTTAGGACACATAGTGGAGATGGGATTTCATAAAATCCCCTCCACTATGCTGTAACATCTGGACGCTGCAAATTAAACTCTGCGGCTGTACGCAGCGCCCATTCTGCAGCTACTCCGGATGTATTCCGGAACGTGGAAACATACCCTAAGAGACGTATTCATATTAGCTATGTAGAAACCCATCAGTTTTTGAGACCACCTTGACGTTGGTTGATGGGCAGACATGAATTGACCAAATTATGTGCAATGTGTCTCATTTTTTTCCTAGCATTCAGAAGCAGTATTGCTATTCATATTTCATATATTTCATATTGACCTGCTTGTCACGGACGTGGTTTGTGGAACCACTGTGCCATGGACCGCTGAGAGCCTGGAGGGTTGTGACTATCACCTGACTGTTCACTAGAGCCTCTGATGGTGAGGTTAGACTTGGTTCCTGATGAACGCCAGGTGCCACACCAGGTCAGACCAGCGGTCGTGTAACAGCTGGATCCAAAAGGACAGACTGGATGGAGCAGCAGGTGGAGTTTGCATTAGAGTGCAGCTGACCAAGTTCGTTTGTGTCAGAGTGCAGCAGACAGGATTGGCACTTAGAGTACAGCAGGCAGGATTTGCATCAGAGTGCAGGTGGCAGGATTTGCATCAGAGTGCAGCGGGCGGGATTTGCATCAGAGTGCAGCAAGCAGGATTTGCACTTACAGTGCAGCGGGCGGGATTTGCATCAGAGTGCAGCTGGCAGGATTTGCATCAGAGTGCAGCGGGCGGGATTTGCATCAGAGTGCAGCAAGCAGGATTTGCACTTAGAGTACAGCAGGCAGGATTTGCATCAGAGTGCAGCTGGCAGGATTTACATCAGAGTGCAGCGGGCAGGATATGCATAAGAGTGCAGCGGGCAGGATTTGCATCAGAGTGCAGCAAGCAGGATTTGCACTGGTATGCGACCTTACACAACATAGACTGAAACAGGAAGGTTGCTCAGGCACCTCCCTAGTGGGGAGGAAGCAATATATACATAATGTCCCACAGCCATTGGCTGAGGAGGAAATAGCAAGGGCACGCGCTGACCCTTTAAGAGGGCGGGAGCGCACACACACGTGCCTTAAGGACATGGCTAGAGAACCAGCTGGAAGAATGTAGAGCATGGGGAAGGGAAGAACTGTCTGCAGCTTGGGTGAGTGAAGAGACACGCCAGAGACCCTGCCTGTCACAGCAGGGATCCGGTGTGGTGCTAATAAAGCTTTAGCACGATAGAGTGCAACTTTTTTTGCATATCCTGCGATGTGTAGGCTCCAGACCAATGTCTCTAGTGATGTCTATGCCCAAGGCCCATGTCTCCCGTGATGTGTATTCTCTAGGCCATGTCTCCGTGATGTGTATTCTCTAGGCCCATGTCTCCCGTGATGTGTATTCTCTAGGCCCATGTCTCCCGTGATGTGTATTCTCTAGGCCCATGTCTCCCGTGATGTGTATTCTGTAGGCCCATGTCTCTTACTATGTGTATGCCCAAACCTCATGTCTCCTGTGATGTATATACAGCCGTCTAGGTGTGGCTTATGTGATGTATATACAAGTGTTGCTGCCTCCTTTGTTATGTATACTTCAGACTTCTCACTGCTTTAACTCTATAAATGTAATGTGAGCAGTGATGGATTTCCCACTGTGAGAAGACCTACAGCATAATATACATCTGTATTGGGTTCAACTTACTGTTGTGAACTGTTCATTACAAAACTTATCAAAAAGAGTCGCCTGTGCTCCAGTGTGATGCAAACCTGGAAAAGCAGCTACAAATACCACCTAACATCAGCACCACACCAAAGAGAAGAAGCTCCAACCATCACATTAGGGGTGAGTTAATTAAATGTTTGACCAAATTTAGGAGTGTAATTTTCAAGTTGATAATTTCGTACAGCGCCTGAAGGATGGTATAAATATCCAAATGTCCCTTGGCAGAATAAAGGTTCCCTTAGAGTAAGTACTCACATAGAAGAAAATGCTTGCAACTAATAACCTTTACACCCTGAAACTGGAAAGCAACTAAACAATATTTTCATTAAGAGATTCATCCCCACCAAAGATTAGATGTTGTACTTATAGTAAAGATGAGTAAATCACATTGCAAATACCTGTTCCAAAGACCACATTAGTATTCTGCGGCCTCCTCCTTCCTGCTGGCATCTCTGGTGCCTCTTCTGATTTGTAGGTCCATTGTGATGTAAAGCGCTCATCATGTTGCAACAAGGACATTGCTCCAGGCCTTTATACAAATCAGAGGAGGATTCGGGGTACCAGCAAGGAGGGGCAGATTTGTAGTGCTCCCCTACACCATCCATGGAATACTGACACGGCCACTGGACAAGGGTCCTGAGAATTCACTAGCTCATGTCTCATGTTTAGTCAGTTCATAATAAGAAGGAAACAGAGAATGAAAGAATAGATAAGACTTTTCTTTAAGTATTTTTTTTCTTTTTTGAGGGATGTAAAAAAATAAGTCAAAAACTGCACCAGACACACAGTCTGAATAGGGCCTAGCTGCTTTTCAGACTGTTTGTCCTCATACCCTTAGATTTCTTAGGGGAAGTGGACAAACAGTTGATTTAAAGACACTTGCTTGGGAAATTTTGATTACAAAATCTAGCCATTTACTCAGAAGTAGGATGTCATTACACCCAGTTGACTAATTCTCTATTTGAATGTAATTTTAGTATGGAGTGTGTAGAATGAGTTTTAATTTTTTAAAACATATATAAAACAATGAAGAAGTTGAATATGTATGTATATGTATCCGTATGTTCATCCGGTTCTAGTCTGCGGCATGCATGCCTACTAAACAGACATTCTTTTCATTGCAGACTAAATGATTGTAAATTACAAAATTGTCATTCTTGGGGGAAACTGAGTGGCATGTAAGCATGTTAAGATTGTACAGTGAATTCTAGTCCTGTACAGAGCTGCGGAGCCCATGATACAATGGCTGAAAATGTTTTATGTGAGCCAAAGTTTCTATGCGAGCTTTTTTATCTGGCACAAGAGACCTAAAAAGGTGCTTGGTCAGAGCCACACTATGGTCTATGTTATAAAAGATGATTCAGCAGTCACAATTTACAAGGCACGGAGATAAGCTCAACGTAGATAGCTAATATAATCCTTTTATTGTTCAAGTAGAAAGCACTTGTGGCCATCTGGTTCGGTACTCTGTCACTCAGTTACATTTAAGCTGCATTAAAGAATAACCATAGTTGTAATTTTTATTTCGTAAATCAATAGTACACATGAAAATTAGCAATTTTGTAAATTATTTGATCCGAGAAATCTCCTTCTTTCTCCTTCAGGTCTGATCATTTGTTCTCAAAACTGTCAATTCACAGTCAAAATCTGTATTTAGAGAGGACAGTTACATTGCTGAGATAGGAGATGACAGTTGGTACTGATAAAAGTCTATGTAGAGGGGAGAGAGAAGGTGGAACTAGATACATAGCTCCTCCCTCCCTATCACTCCTCCCACCTACATAGAATCTTATCAGCACCAACTGCCCTCTCCTATCTCAGCAATGTAACAATCTGTCTTCACTGAATACAGATTTTGATTGTGAATTGAGAGTTTTGATAGTGAATGATCAGTCCTGAAAAATAAGTCAATTTCTCTGATAAGATATATTACAAACTTTCTTATTAGTTTATTTCTCATGTGTACTATTGATTTATGAAATAAAAATTTAAATGTAATCAAAATCTGACTGGAAGTTATTTGCCTATTGGCTTGGGTACCGCCAATGCTAAATGTAGCACGACATAGAAATATCTTGTTTTTATGTTGGCCATTTACCATTTCATGTTTACTGGTTAGGTCAGCAAGTTTCAATTATTAACCATTAATTGAAAATCAGTCATTTGCATGGAACATTGTACTCCACCAGTTTCATCTATGAGGAATACAGATGTAAATGGTAATTAAAGGTGAGGACTGGTGTTTGCATCCTCGCAACACATAGCTAGAACTATGACAATTTTTGACTAGAAAATGTAAAGGTTGTCATTTTGGGCTAATGTATACAGATTTTGGTCATTTTTAGCTTCTATGCCTTTTATTTGCTAAAATAAATAAAAAAATCTTTAAAAGTCAAGATAATTCATGATACAGTTATGAATGCAATCCAAAAAAGCAACAAAATGACAAAAAATAATGACCCTAAATGTTTTCTACTCTTCACAGTTTTTGGAAAGAACAAACCATAAAACAAGTGAAAACCCATAGAATAAAACTGTGAGAGGAAATTCAGAAACGCTACAGAACTGACCTGGATGCTACATGTAAAATAAGTAACTACAGAAAACTAGAAAAAGGCCCAGACAATATCAGGAGTAAGGCTAGTTTCACACTAGCGTTTGACCGACCTGCGTCGGTCTGCGCATGGCCGCCGCTAAGCTCCATCCCCGGCCGCGCCTCCTCCCAATAGCTCCGCCTATGGGTGCATGACACTGCATGCGACCTGCGCACCCTATCTTTAGCATTGGGTACGCAAGTCGTGCGCAGGTATGCGTTTCCCGGCACCTACGTCCTTTTGACGGTGTGCCGACCTGCGCCCAACGCACTGTGTTGCATTTTGATGCGCTCGGCGCACCGTCAAAAGGACGCAGGCGCCGGCAAACGCATACTTGCGCACGACCTGTGAATGGCCTGCGAACCCAATGCTAAAGATAGGGTGCGCAGGTCGCATGCAGCATCATGCGCCCATAGACGGAGCTATCGGGAGGAGGCGTGGCCGGGGCAGAGCTTAGCGGCGGCCATGCGCAGACCGACGCAGGTCGGTCAAACGCTAGTGTGAAACTAGCCTAAGAGTGATTAATACATAAATCAATCTGTCCTTCTGGATACTCAATGTATATTTTATGTCTAATAATTTTATATATATATGAATACTAAAACCTTGGAGACCACCCGAAAACTCATGCGCGTGATTGTGTGAGCACATCCACACTGATACGATTATTGTAAGGACGAATTGTACATAAACAAGTCTACTGATGTAAAACATCGGTGGAATTATTTTATGAAGGTATGAGATATATATAAACACACTCAGATACATAAAGAGCAATTCTCAATATTATGAAGAAAATTGGTCCCTAATATGTTATAAAGTGCAATTCCAGCAACAAGTTCAAGCCTCAGCGTATTTGAACCGCATATGATCCTTTTGTAATACATCACAATAGTACATTAATCACTGTACATTAATCAATGATAATGTTAGAATTATCAGATTTTATTTTAGGTTAAATTTGGATATTTACTATAAAACTCACAAATAAAAAAATGCAAACTACATAAAAAAAATAGCCACCGCAGCCAGCGCAAAACTCAATATTACAAGTTTATGAATTTTATGATCAATATCATTAAAATATAATATATCCCTGCTTTTCCAAGGCAAACACCCAAAGGTTCATTATAGTTTTGCACTTACCTTGGGTAAAATGATTTTCATCCCATAGAAGAAATCCAAGTAGTATCAGTTTTAGATACAAGTTCATGGTGATGAAGGCTCCTTGTACCCCTTTCCCTACAATAATTGTGATCCAGTTAGCATCAGGTTATTAACGTTTCAGAATTAACTTAGAGAAGTAGCATTTTCGTGCAAGGTAATACCTTGTTATCAATCCTCTTGCAGCTTCCTCCGTGACTTAGTGCTGTAAGTGCACCAAGCAATGAAACTCTCAGACCAGAGCTTAGTTTCATCCTACCTACTTCTTCAAAGCTTCCAGGAAGTTGGTTAATAAACCGCGTTGTCATTTCCTTAGCAAATTATGTACTATGAGTATGTCAGAAAATAAGTTCAAGTAGCCTGGCCACACTGTCCACCATAGTAACGGATGTACAGAGCAGGGGCTTTATGTGGGAACGTATAAAGGTCATTTAGCATTTATTTTCAAAATTGTCCCAAATTCTTAAAGCTAAGTCTAACTTACCTCCAGTGGGGTAAATGGTAATGTACTAGTACAAGCCATGTCTGTAGTACAGATACATTAAGCTGATAAGTGCTATCCTTTTTACCAAAACAGCTCTGTTGTACAGGAATAATGATTTGACAATGTTGTAATGTAACAGAATGTTAAGGTTGTAAAATGGGCCTTGTAAGAATTAGTCGTGTTCAAAGATAATACAATATCTTCTGGCAAACTGCGCCTGGGTTAAAGTTACCAAAAGTTGGATGTAAAAGTATGAATTAAAATTTGAAAAAAAGGCTATTCCTCAATAATTTTGTTAAAATAAAGACAAAGGGGATCCATTTAGTATTTTCGCATATTTTGAGTGTGTGAATGGCAATGGTGAACCAGTATTTTTCAATTTATTCTAAACTTGGCAAAGGTTTGTACAGTTTTAAATGGAAATTCAAGCTTAGCCTCATATAAAAAACAATCAGCAACCATACCGAACAATGTAAAAAAAAACAACTTCAAGGTTGACACATGAAGAGTTTAATACTATTGCTTTAAAAACATAATTTACTTCTATCAGCAATTTTTCACATCCTGAAATTGTATAAAATTGCAGAAAAATTAAAGTTTAAATACTTTGCAGTTTGTGTACTAGTTTTGAGTTTATTTTTGTAGGGTCACATTCCATAAATAGAGGTACTGCAGTTTGAGAACAGTTCATCTCCGCTATGTGGTCAGACATATCATAAGAGAATTGTCTGCTAATCAATGCCCCATAATCCAGCAACAGGAAAATATGTACCATATATACTCGAGTATAGGCCGACCCGAGTATAA
>JARQOD010000009.1:132926112-133133037 GCA_033576555.1 Oophaga sylvatica | reverse complement strand
AAGGGGGGTTAAATTTTTTCACTCTTTGTTTCATTGCACCCCATTTGGTAAATTCAAAAAAGTTCATTTTTTCTCATTAATGTACACTCTGACCCCATCTTTACTGAAAAAAACAGAAATGTAGAATTTTGCAAATAATTAAAAAGGAAAATCTAAAATATCACTGGTCATAAGATTCAGACCGTTTGCTCAACACTCATATTTAAGTCACATGCTGTCCTTTTTCCTTGTGATTTTTCCTTGAGATGGTTCTACTCCTTTATTGGAGTCCAGCGTGTTTAGTTAAACTGATAGGACTTGATTTGTAAAGGCACACACTGTCTTTATAAGACCTCACAGCTCACAGTGCATGTCAGACCAAATGAAACATGAGGTAAAAGGGAACTGGCCAAGGAGCTCAAGACAAAAATTTGGGGCAAGGCACAGATCTGGCCAAGTTACAAAAGAATTTCTGCTTCATTCGGGGAGAAGGGGCCTTGGTGAGAAGGTAAAGAAAAACCCAAAAAAGATCACTGGGGGCTGATTTCCACAGATGCAGTGGGGATAGGAGAAAGTTCCACAAACAATTATCAGGGCCCGCCTTTCCCACCAGTCGGGCCTTTGGCAAAATTGCCCGACGGAAGTCTCTTCAGTGTCAGACAAGAAAGCCCGCAAAGTTTTGCAAAAAAAAAACACAGAAGGACTCCCAAACAGAGAAATAAGATTCTCTAGCCCTGAGAATGAAGATAGACCTTTTTGGTGATAACCAAGCAGTAAGTACGGAGAAAACACCCTGCCACACCGCCCAATACAATCCCAACAGTAAACATGGTGGTTGGCAGCATCATGCTATGGGGGTTGTTTTTCAGCTGCAGGGACAGGACGACGGTTGAAATTGAAGGAAACATGAATCGGCCAAATACAGAGATACCCTGGATGATAACCTCTTCCAGAGTGCTCTTGACCTCAGACTTGACTGAAGTGTTCACCTTCCAACACACAAGACCCTAAGCACAAAGCTAAAATAACAAAGGATGTGGCTTCAGAACAACCTGTGACCATTCTATAACTGGCCCAGCCAGAGCCCTGACCTAAACCCAACTGACCATCTCTGGAGAGACCTGAAAATGGCTGTCCACCAACGTTCACCATCCAACCTGACGGACCTAGAGAGGATCGGCAATGGAGAAGGGCAGAAGATCCCAAATTCAGGTGTGAAAAACTTGTTGCATCATTCCCAAGAAACTTTTGCTGTAAATAGCTCAAAAGGGTGCTTCTACTCAATACTGAGCAAAGGGTCTGAATACTTTTACCATGTGATATTTCAGTTTTTCTTTTTTAATACATTTGCAAAAATTTCTACATTTCTGTTTTTTTTTCTGTCAAATTGGGTGCAGAGTGTACATTAATGAGAGGGAAAAAATGAACTTTTAGAATTCACCAAATGGCTGCAATGAAACAAAGAGTGTAAAACTTAAAGGGGTCTGACTACTTTCCGTACCTACTGTATATCGCAGTAAGGCTTTGTAACATGATTTGCCTGTGATGATTACCCTATATTGCCATGGGCTTCTACTTGTTAAAGCAAATTATTTGTGTGTGTAAATCAGCTTGTATAATAAAAATAATTTTTTTAAGTTCACAATATCATAATGTTTTTTTTTTTTTTTAAATCTTACAATATTTATCCGGCTAACTAGCTTAATATTAACTGATACTTCCCTTTTCCAGTAATCTCATTATCATTATAGGCAAATTAATGACAGATATATATAGAGATGATAACACAGAGTCACACCATTCACAATAGGTGATGTCACATCTCACCTCCACCCCATCTTTACATATGTCATGGAGCACGCCTATAAAGATCTCCTATAGAAGTCAATACATTAGAGCCTATTATTGTTGCCTATGATCCATGTGGCTGCTGTTAATCATGTGCATAAATGTTGCTGGAAGCACAGGAAAGATGGCAGCTCCAATGTACAGATGTACAGACATGTATATGTTAACATATGGAAAGAAAATAGAATATATAGAAAAATATAATATAAATAATAATAAATAATAATAAAATATAAATGAAGAATGCAATGGCCAGAACTTCCAGGATCAGCCTCCTGCCCAACATGCAATGCAATGAGGTCATCTCATCACGCTGTAGATGTCAAGGTGCCGCAGAGTACTGAAGGGTATGGGAGTAGCATCAGCAAGAAAAAGGTATTGCTTGGTGATTTAATTATGGAAATTGGGCAATATAGCCAGGTATGAAGTTCACTTTAATGAAGATGAGTCAGTAAAGGGGGGTGTTCTCAGTATGGGCTTTATAGAGGGACTCTGGAGATGGGAAGAATAAGGGAAACCCTATGGAGATGGGAAAGTATAAGGGGTATCTGTATGGAGATGGAGCCGTATAGTGGGCTCAGAGTGGAGATGGAGCTACATAGGGGGCTCTTAGTGTAGATGAGGCATATAGAGGGCTCAAAGTGGAGACAGGGCCATATAGGGGGGCTCAGAGTGTACACGGCCATAAAGGAGGGATCAGCGTGGAAACAGAGCAGAATAAGGCTGCTTGGAGTGGAGATGGAGCTGTATATGAGGCTAGGAGTGGAGACAGGGCTGCATAGTGGGGCTTAGAGTGGCAATGGTGCCGTATAGGGCTGCAATTCAGAGTGGAGACAGGGCATCTGTTGGACATTAGATTGGGATGGGGCCGTCTCAGGGGTTCTGGATGGTAACAGGGCAGTTTTATGGGCTCTAGATGGCAATGATACAGTCTGGGGGGCTTTGTATGGGGATGGGGCTAACTAGGGGTTCTGTATTTTAAAATTAAAGACTGAGGGTCTCTGTACAGTAGCGAGGCAGTTTAGTGGGGCTATGTATGGAGACGGGGCAGTATAGAGGGCTCTATATGGTGATGGGGCAGAATAGGTGGGCTCTGTATGGAGATGCAGAAGTGCTAGAGTCTCTGTGTGGAGATGAGGTAGTATAGAACTTGGAAGGGCTCTGTATGGTGATGGGGCAGCATAAGGGAGGATTTATATTCATATGGGGAAGCGTTGGGGTGTCTGTGTGGAGATGGGAGAGTATAGGGCATCTCAATATGATAGGGCAATACGGGGGGGCTCTATATGAAGATGTGGAAGTATAGAGGGGCTCTATATGGAGATGGGGAAGTAAGGGAAGTCTGTGAATGGAGAAGGGCAGCATGGGGGGATCTCTATGAAGAAGGGGCAGTATTGGAGGTCAGTATGTAGAGGAGGTTCAGTATAGAGTGGGATACACTAAAGATGGGGCTGAATATGGAGTGAAGGCATAGTGAGGGGTTAGCATGAGGGAAACAATGTGCAGGTCATAGCTCATAAACGATGAAGGTATGGTGGATACAACTCATAAGGGAGGACAGTGATGGTTGTAGTTCACCAAGGCATACAAGTATTGTGGGCATCTTAGTATAAAAGGGAATGGTATGGTGGGAATATTTTATAGGAGAGGACAGGGTGGACACTAATATGAAAGGGACAGTGTGGGGTAATTTTTTGTGCAGGGTACACAGTGGAGCAATTATTTATTCTGTATGTCGGGCTCATTTAGGGCACAGTATGGGTGGAAATTTTTATTCAGGAGCATTATAGTGAAACTGTTATTTTTAAGGGCACTGTGTCGGGATGTGCTGCAGAAGACCAGAGAAGAGGAAAGTATGCAGAAATGAGAGGTGAATGTGAAAAGTCATTTTAGTAATTTTAGGACCAGATGAAGAAGCAGAAAGAATGAGAAGATATCACCTATATGGTACCTAGATGTCAGAGTGCACTTACATTGCCCAATTTCCACCTTTAACCCCTTTCCGACATCGGGCGTAATACTACACTGATGTCAGACTCCTCCTGTTTGCTGCCGGCTCCGCCAGAGCTCGCACCTTTCCAGGCACATGACAGCTGATATACACAGTTGACATGTGCCCGCAACGGCCACTGGTGGAATCGCGATCCACCCGTGGCTTTTAAGTAGCTAAATGCTGCTGTCGATTTCTGACATCAGCATTTAACTCGCGCTTTCCGGAAGTGCTCTTGAAATCCCACCCATGGGTGACCCAATGGTCTCCAGCAGACCTCTATGGTTGTCATAGTCGGATTGCTATGAGCACCGCCTGGTGTTTGGCGCTCATAGCAAGTGAGCATTTCTGCTACAGACAGGCGATCTGATCATTGCCTGTATGTAGCAGAGCCATTCAAAGTAGTGTAGCTTCTAGTCTCCCATGGAGACTACTGAAGCATACAAAGTTAAAAAAGATTTTAAAAATATTAAAAAAATAAAAAATAAAAAGTTCAAAACAAAATCAAATATATACATATATGGTATCTCCGCGTTCATAATCGCTCGATCTATCAATATAACAGAAGAATTAGCCCGATCGCTAAACAGCATAACGAGAAAAAAAATTGTCAGAATTACGTTTTTCTGTTCGCGCTACATTGCAATAAAATACATTAACAGGTGATCAAAAGATCATATCTATAAGAAAATAGTATCAATAAAAACATCAGCTTGGTACGCAAAAAATAAGTCCTCACCCAGCCCAAGATCACAAAAAATGGAGACACTCGGTCTCGAAAATGGCGCCTTTTTTTTTAGCAAAGTTTGGATTTTTTTTTCACCATTTAAATAAACAAGAACCTAGACATATTTGGTGTCTATGAACTTGTAATGACCTGGAAAATCATAATAGCAGGTCAGTTTTAGCATTTAGTGAACATGGTAAAAAAAAACAAAAAAACAATTGTGGAATTGTACATTTTTTGCAATTTCAACGCACTTGGAATTTTTTTTTATTTTTCAGTAAACAATATTGTTAAAACCAATGGTGCTGTTCATAAGTACATCTCGTCCCAGAAATAACAAGCCCTCCTATGGCCATTTTGACAAAAAAATAAAAAAGTTATGGCTCTGGGAAGAAGGGTAGCATAAAACAAAAGCAAAAAAAAATACCTCTGGTCGTTGAGGGGTTAAACAGCCACCGATCTGCTATATGAAGCCATTCAACATTCAACAGTTGCTTAATAGCCTAATTAAACAGTCTATGACTGCACTTTCATGTGTGCAAAATGATCAGTAACATGATAGTTCTGTTTGCATAAGAACAATAGCATTGTTCTGTAGAGAATGATATTTAAGCAAGTGAAAAATTTCACCCCACAAATAAACGTTTTGCTTTTAAACCAAGTGTTTGAAAACCTGTTTAGAGAGGCCAATATTTGGTCTCCAATTATCGGTTGCAATGTAAATGCACTTTAGCCCCTTTCTGCCATCTGACATACTATCCCATCCATATGCCCTGGGACTTAATTCCCAAGGAAGGGATAGTATGTCAAACGCGATCAGCCGCACTCACGGGGGCAGCTGATCACGGCCAGGTGTCAGCTGATTCTCCGGCGGCATAGGGAAGCATCGCGCAGGGAGGGGGCTCCCTGCGTGCTTCCCTGAGACCCTCAGAGCAACGCGATGTGATCGTGTTGTTCCGAGGGCCTCCTCCCTACAGGCCCCTGGATCCAAGATGGCTGCGGGGTCCTTCCGGGTCCTGCAGCGAGGTGACTTGTTCGTGCCTGCTATGAGCCTCCTGCACTGCCTGTCAGAGCATCGATCTGACACTATACAGTGATGACCCACCCTGGGACAATGTAAAAATGTAAAAAAAAGATGAAATAAACATATCTAAACATGTCTAAAAATAGTTTTAAAAAATTCCTAAATAAATTTAAAAAAAAATAAAAATTCCCCAATAAACACATTATTATTATGTAAATAAAAAAACAATAAAAATACACATATTTAGTATCGCCGCGTCCGTAATGACCCGCCCTATAAAACTGTCCCACTAGTTAACCCATTTACTGAATCACTTAAAATAAAAAGAACAAAAAAACAAGGCAAAAAAAATGCTTTATCATCATAACGCCTAATAAAAAGTGGAATAACACGCGATCAAAAAGACGGATATGAATAAACATGGTACCGCTGAAAACATCATCTTGTCCCGCAAAAAACGAGCCGCCATACAGCGTCATCAGCGAAAAAATTTTTTTTATAGCTCACAGAATAAAGTGATGTAAAAATAATTATTTTTATCTAAAATTGTTTATATTGTATAAAAGCGCCAAAAACATAAAAAAATGATATAAATGAGGTATCGTAGTGACCCGAAGAATAAAGCTGCCTTAGCAATTTTACCACATGCGGAACGGTATAAACACCCCCCCCAAAAGAAATTCATGAATTGCTGTTTTTTTGTTCATTCTGCCTCCCAAAAATGGGAATAAAAAGCGATCAAAAAATGTCATGTGCCCAAAAATGGTACCAATAAAAACTTCAACTCTTCCCGCAAAAAGTAAGACCTCACGTGATTCTGTGGGCCAAAATACTGTAAGAAAAATTATAGCTACTTCCCTTCTGAGCTCTGCCATTTGCCAAAACAGTAGTTTACCCCCACATATGGGGTATCAGAACAAATTTCACAATAACTCTTGGGGTCCAATTTCTTCTGTTACCCTTGGTAAAATAAAAAAATGGGGGGCAAAATATCGTTTTTGTGGAAAAAATATGATTTTTTTTTTTATTTTCACGCCTAGACATTATAAACTTGAGTGAAGCACTGGGGGTTCGAAGTGCTCACCACACATCTAGATAAGTTCCTTGGGGGTCTAGTTTCCAGAATGGGGTCAATCGTGGGGGGTTTCCACTGTTTAGGCACATCTGGGGCTCTCCAAATGCAACATGACACCTGCAGACCAATTCATCAATGTCTGCATTACAAAATGCCACTACTTCTCTTCTGAGCCACGACATGTGCATACACAGTAGTTTTCTTCCACATATGGGTATCAGTGTACTCAGGACAAATGGGACAACAACTTTTGGGGTCCAATTTCTCCTGTTACTCTTGGGAAAATAAAAAATTGGGGACTAAAATATCATTTTTGTGGAAAAAATATGATTTTTTTTATTTTTACGCTCCGGCGTTATAAACTTTAGTGAAACACCTGGGGGTACAAAGTTCTCACCATACATCTAGATAAGTTTCTTGATTGGTCTAGTTTCCAAAATGCTGTCATTTGTGGGGGTTTCTACTGTTTAGGCACATCAGGAGCTCTCCAAATGCGACATGGCGTCCAGCCAATTCTGCATTGAAAAAGTCAAACAACTCTCCTTCCCTTCCGAGCTCTGCCATGCACCCAAACAGTGGTTTACCCCCACATATGGGGTATCAGCGTACTCAGGACAAATTTCACAATAACTTTTGTTTTTTTACCCTTGGGAAAATAAAAATTGGGGTAAAAAATATCATTTTTGTAGAAAAAATATGATTTTTTAATTTTACTACTCTACGTTATAAACTTGTGTGAAGCACTTGGGATTTCAAAGTGCTCACCACAGATCTAGATAAGTTCCTTATGGGGTCTAGTTTCTAAAATGGGGTCACTTGTGGGAGGTTTCCACTGTTTAGGCGCATCAGAGGCTCTCCAAACGCGACATGTCGTCCAATCTCGATTCCAGCCAATTTTGGTTTGAAAAAGTCAAATGGTGCTCCTTCCTTTCCGAGCTCTGCCGTGCGACCAAACGGTGGTACCACCCCCCACATATGGGGCACCGGCGTACTCAGGACAAATTGGACAACAACTTTTGTGGTCCAATTTATCTTGTTATACTTGGGAAAATAAAAAATTGGTGACTAAAAGATAATTTTTGTGGGAAAAAAATAGGATTTTTTATTTTCATGCCCGGGCATTATAAACTTGTGTGAAGCACTTTGGGGTTCAAAGTGCTCACCATAGATCTAGATAAGTTCTTTAGGGGGTCTAGTTTCCAAAATGGGGTCACTTGTGGGGGGTTTCTACTGTTTAGGCACATAAGGGGCTCTGCAAACTGAACATGACACCCATCAAAGTCTGCATCCCAAAATGTCATTACTTCCATTGTGAGCCCTGCCGTGCGCCCAGTTTTCCCCCCCCCCCACATATGGGGTATCAGCGTACTCAGGACAAATTGGACAACAACTTTTGGGGTCCAATTTCCTTGAGAAAAATTAAAGATTGGGGACTAAAATATCATTTTTGTGGAATTTTTTTTTCACACCCAAGCATTATAAACTTCACTGAAACACTTGGGGTTTCAAAGTGCTCACAACACATCTACATAAGTTCCTTAGGGGTCTAGTTTCCAAAATTGTGTCACTTTGTGGAATCCAGTTTTTAGAATGGTGTCAGTTTGGGGTATTTTCTGCCATATAGACCCCTCAAAGTGACTTCAAATGTGAGGTGGTACATAAAAAAAATGGTTTTGTAAATTTTGTTGTAAAAATGAGAAATCGCTAGTCAACTTTTAACCCTTGTAACTTCCTAACAAAAAAAAAAAATGGTTCCAAAATTGTGCTGATGTAAAGTAGACATGTGGAAAATGTTATCTAGTAACTATTTTGTGTGACATATTTCTCTGTTTTAAGGGAATAAAAATTCAAAGTTTGAAAATTGCAAAATTTTCAAAATTTTTGCCATATTTCCATTTTTTTCATAAACAAACGCAAGTTATATTGAAGAAATTTCACCATTATCATGAATTACAATATGTCTTAGAATCGCGAAGATCTGTTGAAGCATTCCAGAGTTATAACCTCATAAAGAGACAGTGGTCAGAATTGTAAAAATTGGCCTTGTCATTAACGTGCAAACCATCAAACCAATTTGAAATACACATCTCAGGAGATAGAAGAGCATACATAGCACAGAGTGGATACAGCAAAAATTATGGTCCATCTCCTGACCTGCGTACTTCTAAGAGGTCTGTTGGGAAATCAAAGATGGACCCAGGTCAGCTCCAATTATTGGGCCTAAAACATAAGATATCTGCAAAAAGCTAAGTTTCTGTTTAAATGTTTAATAGTGCTGCTGTCTGCGTCTATTCAGTAATTGATTCCTGCATGGTCCCCAGTCTGATGATGGTAGGTAACAACTTGTCATGGTTTCGACAGGGTTATTGCCCTGCTCTCTCAGGGTTAATTTTTGTGGCCTCCTTTTGGATCTGGGAGGGACATTTATACCCACGCTGGACTAGGGTTCTCTGTCAGTTATACTTTCGTGCTGTCTGTATGCCTGCCCCCCTGGAGTGTGTGTACATGCTGTGCTTGCTTGTTTGCTCTCCGTGCTTTATCTGTCCGTATGACTCACGGTTTCTCTGCCCTGTGTTATTAGTTGTTTTGCTTACTCGGTATATGACCTCCGGCTTCCACCTGACCATTCTTCTGCCTCACCCTCCTGTACCTCGCTTACCTCCCGGTTTTGGACCTTGGCACGTTTGACTACTCTCTGGCGCCGTTTGCTTCCCCTGCACTGTGGCGCCTTGCTCCGCCCTCGGCCACTCCCCTCTCTGTCACATGGTGCAAGTCCTGCTCGTTACCTGGTGAGTTCTGCGCCGTTCTGCCCTCTGCTCTCTTACTGCGGCAAGTAGCCTCCCGGCAGTAGTTGCATCCGGGACCCCGTGACACAACTACTCCCAGTTTCTTCTTATCATTGCTAATTTGTTGGATGTTGCAAGTTATATACGATACAATTGTATTTAATGAGGACTAATCTGACATTGTAGTTGATTGCTGTACTAAGCTTGGTACAGTATTTGTTCACTTATAATAGTTCTGGTGCTGAGTTGATGAAGTGATGGTGGTTCTGGTGATATATTCATGTATGGATGGTTTTTCTGGGTGCTGCATTCCTTTGCTGATGTTGGTTATGGTGATGTAGTCAAGTAATGTTGGTGGTTCTGGTGATGTAGTCATACAGTGAGGGTGATTCTGCTAATGTCATGTACTAATTGGGGATCTAGTGATGTAGTCATGTACTGACAGTGGCTATGGTGATATAACCATGTAGATGTAGTATTCTTTAATTTATTATTACATAGGAAATTTTTAAGTAAAAATATATTAGAAAATAGAATATATTATGGCAGTAAATAGATTTGCATTTAGGATAAAAATTAATTTGTGTTTTGGAACACTCCTTTAATTTAAGGTGCCTTAACTACTATGCAAAGGCAGAGTACGTGCACATCATGTCCTTAGACATCTGCGAAACCAACAAGTTATTTAGATGGAAGACTCTTCAGGATCATGATACACTTTTAACTTGTCCCAAAGCAAATTTTTCTTCTTCTTCTCTGTTGTTTTTTCCAACACATTTTTGTAGGTTTTTTTATTTACATTTTATTCATTAAACTGAGGTATAGACCGCTCACTTCAAAAGGCTGAATATATGCACAGCAAGTTGTCTTTACACTGCAGGGCATATGTTCATTCTTTTTAGCATTTATGTGGCATTTTTTCGAGTGGGTTACAGAGTAGACTCATTTGAAAAAGATGTTGTGTGTGCATACCATTAGTTTGACTTACCAGCTGGTGCAACCATTTAAAGGGCATAGGAAAGCATGAATGCCAATTACGGCCTTGGGGATAGGGCTCAGCACTGTATGGATCTGTGTACTAACACTGTCTATACAATACACAAGTGAGGAGATGGACACATTGTCCACATTCTGATTTGAAGAACATGTGTATTTTGATGTGTAATGTGAACTGTGAAATACGTTATGGTGTTGATGCTCTGCTCTATTCGACAGGGAAAGTTAGAGTTAACTTTGGGATTAGCCCAGGGTGGGAAGTAGGTAAGGTGAAAGGACAGAGTCCGTTTCCTGTCAGAGCGTGAGATAGAGCCCAGTGTGTGTAGAAAAAAGACTTAAGGTCTGATCAGTGAGCAATGTCGCTTGACATGGGTGTCCCCAATATTAGAGGAGAACCTGACCTGAGATAGCAAGATCCCCTGTATAGGGCAGGGAGAGCTCACCGAAAGTTAGAATGACAGATAGAAGATGGGCCCCGGGGAATGATGCCTAGCAGTATGGCCCAAAGTGAACAACTCAGAGAGGTAACGAGCAAAGACGAGACAGAATATATGAGATAAAGAAAGTGCCTCGGGCAGGATTTTTAAAGATGTCAGTGACAGAGAAGTATCGACCATACTGGCAACATAGTTCCCTTGAGGGGAAAGAAGATGTGGAATCGCAGGTTGAGGAAAGTACTCTTGCTAACTGGAGTATAGTACGGAGCTGGGTCGTGGTGAAGTAGTGAGGAATGGTGAAGATAGACAGGTGAGTAAAGGGAAAGGAATTGAAACTGTGTATGAAAAATGCAACGTATTGTGAAAAAAACGTTAACCAAGTTATGTCCCTGCTATCTACTGTATATAATCCCCGCCAAGTTACCATTCAATAAAAAGTTTATTTTTGATTTGTGGTCTCCCTCATTGAACTGTTCAACATCTGGTCCAGGCCAACCAAAGTCATCGGTAATAAGAGGGTAGCGCCCCCACAGCACAAGTCCACACACCCAGCCAGGACCCAACCATCATGTAACATGCTTGGATGCAAGAAACAAGTGCCTCGCCCATGGCGACCACCCTGCTCCATATTATACACACCTAGTAGCCTCAAGCACTTTCTGAAAGCCATTGATTCCATAAGTGAACTTTTATTGAGGCATACTTACTCATTGGGAGCCATTTCAGAAGACTACCTGATGATGATGCTTGAAAGAATGCCAAGGGAGTGTAAAGCTGTCATCAGAGTAAAAGGGGAAATATTGAGGAAAATAAGGTATTACACATATTCTGGTTGGTTTCACACATGTTTCTTGACTCCTTGCTTTCATTTATGTTCCTTCATTGTTTTGCTACTTTCAGTTTGAATCTGCAACATGCACATTCCAATAATACGAAAGATCTTGGTGTATCCAAACTTTTGACTTGTGCTGTATGTATATCAGAGGTTCATATCAAAATCATCAATGTAATGTAAAGTCTTTTTAGCATTATCATTAGCTGATCCTACAGTAACATTTTTGTAGGATTATTTTTTACGACGATGATGTGCTCTTTAAGAGATAATGCCGCTTTAAACACTTGCAAAATAAATTTGTGAAGCTATGACATTTTATTTCCTGCCACAGACTTGGGAAGAAACGCCTGCAATAACCCCCTCCTTACCCATATAGATACATGTTCTAACACTAAACTGCTGCCTGGGTATAAGTGTGTCACAGATGTGCCACACCTAGTGCTATAGCAGCTGTAAAGATCTTACATTCTTCCTTTACTTTACTCTGTAACGGCACATTGTATAAATTATACAGTTTTTATTTCAGTAAGATTGGGTAAATAGCTATGCACTATTTTATCTGGAATTTCAACTTTAAAATGATTCATTTTCTGTTGACTTATTAAGAAAAGGGGAATTTTCTGCAATAAAAAGGCCAAAATTTAGGACAACTCAACACTTATGAGATTACTACAATTCATGGGAAAATTCATTGTTGAGCCCTTGCCTTAGGTTTGGGGTACAAACACTATTTTGTAGTTGTTTAACATGGTTAAAAGAATGCCACAAATCTCATCATTAGAAAAGAAGCCATATCCAGAGCATGATGTTTTGTGAAATCTGCAGGACTGAGGCATATCAAACAACACTTTAGTAGCTAAAATCAGATTTTCAGTCTTGGAATTTGGGCAGGTGCAGACAGCCATATTATTGATCTGAGTGTGATCCCAAACATCAGATTGCACCCGGACCTATCTTAGTCTATGGGGTCGTGCAAAAGTCTGATTTTTTTCCTCTGACAGAGTCTGTCCGAGGAAAAGAATCGCTGCATATCTTCAAGTTTGAATCAATATTGGGATAGCACATGGCCATGCAAGTCAGTTAGTACATGGAAATGATCAAACTGCACCCAGATGAAAATTTGAGTGCAGTGAGAATTCTGTGCACTAACACAATGGAGAAGATGGATACATTTTGCTCTCCATCAGGGGCGCACCTATAATGAGGCGAGTTGAGCCTTCTGTCTCAGGCGGCGGCTCCTCACTGAAGCTAGGGGGCGGCAGAGCGGAACTCAGAACACGTGGTGTGGTGCCAGCTCCCCTTAATCCCTGCTGAGTCACACAGTCAGTTTACACTCCTGCGCAGTGTCTGGCAGTGAGAGAAGCCGCCATGCCCCCCATGCACCCCTTCCTCGCTCTCCCAGCTCTTCACTTCAGCTTCTTACAGCAGAGCAATGACTTTGCTAGCTGTCCTCCTCTGTGCACACAGGACCTGTGATGAGGTCACAGGAGGGGGAGGAGTCAGGGTCACATGGTCAGGCTCCCTGTGTGCAGGTCTCTGCTGTGCTGGATGAAGGTAAGCTTATATTTGAGATCAGGAGGGGTTTACAGTGTGGATGTAGCAGAGCTGTGTGTGTATGAGGTGTATGGAGCGGAGCCGTGTGTGTGCAAGGTGTGCGGAGCTATGTGTGTACGAGGTGTACGGAGCGGAGCCGTGTGTGTACGAGGTGTACGGAGCGGAGCCGTGTGTGTACGAGATGTATGGAGCGGAGCCGTGTGTGTACGAGGTGTACAGAGCGGAGCCGTGTGTGTACAAGGTGTACGGAGCGGAGCCGTGTGTGTACGAGGTGTACGGAGCGGAGCCGTGTGTGTACGAGATGTATGGAGCGGAGCCGTGTGTGTACGAGGTGTACAGAGCGGAGCCGTGTGTGTACGAGGTGTACGGAGCGGAGCCGTGTGTGTACGAGGTGTACGGAGCGGAGCCGTGTGTATGAAGTGTACAGAGCGGAGCCGTGTGTGTACGAGGTGTACGGAGCGGAGCCGTGTGTTTACTAAGTGTACGGAGTGGAGCCGTGTGTGTACGAGGTGGATGTAGCAGTACTGTGTGTGTACGGGACGTATGAAATGGAGCCCTGTGTGTACGAAGTGTACGGAGCTGAAAAAAATTAATGAAAAGAGCTGAAAAAGAGTCTTATTTCCATCTAAGGGTATGTTCACACTGCCTTTTTTTCTGGTATTTTTCAGTGGCTCAGCTCCTAAAAAAAATAATGATGTGAGATCCCTCCTATTTTTAGAGCTGTGGGCTGATATTAATAGGCTGGGAAGGGGCCATGGATATTGGCTCCCTCCCAAACTAATAACACCAGCCCTCAGCTACCCCAGAAATGGCTCCATCAATTAGATGCACCAATTCTGGCTCTTATCCCCGGCTCTTCCTGCTTGCCCTAGTATGTTGGCAAGTAGGGTAATGGTTTTGTGTTGTCAGCTGTGTAATGTCTGCTGACATCAATCCCAGGGGTTAGTAATGGAGAGATGTCGATCAGTCATTATTTTTTTTTCTTGTTTTTTTTCTCCTTTCTTTTTTCCTTTTTGTTTTTTATACATTTCACATACACTAACACGTACAGTATGTGGCCTTTTGGCCGAAGCATATGGTACATTTTTTATTTTTTATTTATTATTCTTCTTGTATGATTTTTAATATAATTTTAAAAAAAATATATAGGGATTAAGAGGGGCTTGTTTTGCTTTATATATATATATATATATATATATAATGATCATTACATTTGATTAATGATTTCTGTACTATGTATGTGATCATTGTTGATATATTGTACTTTTTTAGTCTATCGCCTGGCTTACTGTATATATGTCCCCATATATGTTTGTTATTATGTTTGGATTCATGAATTCTATGTACAGTATATTCTTAATACGTGCACATAACTTTTATAGTATTACTGTTTGCCAATTTTGAATAAATAAAGGCGTATTTTATTTGGATAATTATTTGTCCGGTATAACATTTTTTTTAATGTCCACTGTTCTTGGTATTTTTTGCTTTATTTTCCCTGTGTGGTCTCCACATTTTCTCACGCAGCACCATCTTTCACGATTGGAGTATATACTAATATTTTGAGTATATAATATTACTATATGGATTAGATATTATTATTTGTTCCTACGTGATCTCTTTGGTGTTGTGTCATACTCAGAGTTAACATATACTAGACAGATAGTGTACAGTACAAGCATTGTCTGATTGGTGGAATACGTCATCATTGTGTTGGGCAGGAATCCTTTTTAAATTTTTCTCTTTAGGGTTCAGTTTTGAAAAATAAAAACGGACACCAAAAACTACGCTGTGCTGTGTGAACCTGATCTAAACCGGCAATTAATCACCATAAGGGTAGGATCACACGATGGTATACAAAATCGGTTAGAGTTTCATCCAGAAAAGTGTCACAATTTTTTTTCTCACTTGTCATCTTTATACGATCCATTTTTTACAGCAGCAGCTATTAATCATTACAGGACCATTTATGGTTTCCTATGTTACAGAATTGCAATGTATCTGTAAAAATTGTATGCTGTACTGTGGCATCCGATTTTCTTCTAGCAACCATAGACTTGAATGTGTCTCAGTCTCATCCAATTTCCAGCAATTTTTTTCACTCACAAACTTGGTAAGTGAAAAAAATCGTTCATCTACGCTGCTCCATTGAATAACATTGGTTCGTTTTTTTAACGGATAGCACGCTGGACTGAAAATAAGGTTATGTGAACGAGCCCATAGACAATGAAACATGAAATAATTTAAATTCTCATGAAATATAACTGTTGTATTATTACTGGAGGTCTAGAGAGACAAGGGGAAGATTTCATGGATTCCCCATTGTGTGACATATAGATAACACAGATGAATATTTTGGCTCGACATTCCCTTTCCATTTTAGCTATTTTATTTTATGTTTAATATAATTGTCTCCCGAAACTTCTCAGTATATAAATAGAATATAATTGATATTGTTTCTTCATCTTGCACTTTTTCCTTGTCTGGCAAGTTGGTACACTGAAATCTAGATAGGAGATCCTACTGTCTCATAAGGTCTGCAGCTTGCATAACAGACACCTGGCTGCTATACAATGTACATGACCAAAGCCTGCAGAAAATACATGAAAAGATAATATACAAAAAGATAAAGCTATTGCATTGGGTCTATTCATGGAGACCTAGCTGGTGTAAGGAGGGAGTCTTGCAGGTAATGCTCCCTACTCCAGCATGATGGTCGCAGAACCACAGATTGGGAAATACTGCTTCAGCTTTTGACAGGTATTAGGAGACCGTCTACCCACACTGGAGTGTTAAAAATGTGCCAACCTTGTAGACCTTGCTTGATTGCTAGTACCAGGAGCTGATCTTCATAAAGTGCGCCGGTCTAACTTGCTACCGCTATTCATTACCATAGAAAACGATTAGCACTTTGCCCTCCAAATGGAGATCCATTATTGTCACCTTCCTGACTCCGACTGCTTCGGCAGAGGGGCGTTAATTTGTTTGGACAATGATAGTTTTACATATTGCTCCAGATGAAATCTATGACTTGCTAATTAAGGGAACCTGTCATCTGCAAGAAACACAGGAGGCATGAATCAGATTCTGGTGAAGCTACTTCAGGCTTGTAGGGAGAGACCTGTCAGTTTAGGGCAGCGGGAATAAGCCGCCGCAGACCAGACTCAGACTAGTCAGCCAAGAAGAACAGTCACTGACTTTCTTTTTGAAGTGTGTTATCCGTGAAAAATTTCCATGAATTTCCAAGTAAAGCAAGGTTGCAATCATGCATCCAGATTTAGAATAATGCAGCCCGTGGCATGAATAAGATGACAAATTACCTTTAATAAATACAAAAAAATGTGTTTTACTGGTTATCCTTCCAAAGTGCATGAAAACCGCTTACAGTATGAACTGCCTGATATACACATTGCATTAAAGGGAATCTGACACCAGGGTTTTGCCACCTCATCTGAGAAGAGCATAATGTGGCAAAAGAGACCCTGATTCCAGTGATGTATCATTAGATGCAGCCGTTCTGACTTCTTAGATACAGCATATAGCACACACCCACACCACAGCTCTGTGTGCACACTGTGTAGTGACAGTGAACTGCATATCACAGGAGGGGGTGTGGTCTAATGACATGGTGTGAGGCAGCTAATGAGGGCAATGATAATGTCCTAGTGATAAAATCTTTGCTGTACGTAAACAACAGCACACACCCTAATAAGTGACACTTCGCTGAATTCAGTGTTTTAACCCTACCTCATGATGTCCCCTGATTGCATAGCAAAAGCCTGGTGACAGATTCCCTTTAAATAAGGAGCAAACAAAATTCAGGAAAATGTTATAATCACATGGTGGACTGCAAAAACTAACTTGATTTAATTGCCAAAAAACGTGAAAAAAGAATTCTAGAAAAGAAAAAGATAGCAAATTGTTATAGGACGAGTTGTAGTAAGAATTTCCCACTGACAGGAACTGCTAATAATACTGATGATTAATAGCATGAGCTACGCTATGGATTTCAGATAGGGATCTCATCTTAACCCAAACAGGATGTGCACAACTACAGGCACTTTACAGAGCAGAGGTAGCAGTATGAATATTATGAGTTTCATTTATGGTATTTTTCTATTCATTCAGAGTTGAAGAACATGAGCACCAAACAAAAAGTGAAACGATTTGCTTCCTGTTATACAGGAGGATCTAAGGGTGTTGGATATGACGTTTGAAGAACTATAAGGCTACATTCTCAAGATAAGCTTTTATCGCGTTTTTGACACTGCGTGTTTTCCCTGTGTGGGAGCAGGTTGCTGGATGCAGTAACAGACAGGAGGCAGAGCAAGGGTTAACGCTACGTTTACTTGAACAGGGGTATACGCCACGCAGGGAGGAAAGGGGAGAAACAGGATTAAGGCAGATGATTTAGGCACGGTAGATCTGCAGAGGAGGTAACAATTGAAAATAGTATAGCAACTGTTCATTAAAGGAATCTGTCACCCCAATTTTGCCATATCAACTAAAGATATGGCTGAATAGTGCATCCCATAACAAAGCTAACGGTAGGTATCATATATCCTGATACCCCCGTTTTCATATCAAAATACCTTTGTCAAGCTGGTATTTTTCGCTGTCAATCATGGCAGTCAGGTCAGGAGGGCGGCGTTTTCTCTGTCCTACCCCCGCTCCGATCAGTTGCGTATCGCCGTTTGTGAATCCCACAGACGACGTTTGGCTTCCTGCAATTGCGCAATTCAAATTCGGGCCGGCGCATGTGCAGTGTGCTTTGCCCAACAGTGGGCAAAGCATAAAATCATTGCAGCGCATGCGCTACTCTTTCCTTGCCCCGGAAGTCGTCCAAGGCAAGCAGTCATTTCCGGGGCAAGGAAAGACTAGCGCATGTGTTGTAATGATTGTATGCTTTGCCCACTGTTGGGCAAAGCACACTGTGCATGCGCCGGCCTGAATTTGAATTTTTACAAAGTCTACTGCTTCACTTTTTCTAATGGCAATTTGCATATACTCCAGAATGTTATAAAGAGTGATCAGCTTAACAGCAATTACTTGCAAAGTCAATATTTGGCTAGAAAATGAACTTTATCCCCCAAAACACATTTCAACATCATTGCAGCCCTGCCTTAAAAGGACCAGCTAACATCTTTTCAGTGATTGCTCAATTAACACAGGTGTGGGTGTTGATGAGGACATGGCTGGGGATCAATCTGTCATGATTAAGTAAGAATGACACCACTGGACACTTTAAAAGGAGGCTGGTGCTTGGCATCATTGTTTCTCTTCTGTTAACCATGGTTATCTCTAAAGAAACACGTGCAGTCATCATTGCAATGCACAAAAATGGCCTAACAGGGAAGAGTTTTGCAGCTAGAAAGATTGCACCTCAGTCAACAATCTATCGCATCATCAAGAACTTCAAGGAGAGAGGTTCCATTGTTGCCAAAAAGGCTCCAGGGCGCCCAAGAAAGACCAGCAAGCGCCAGGACTGTCTCTTAAAAGTGTTTCAGCTGTGGGATCGGGCTACCAGCAGTGCAGAGCTTGCTCAGGAATGGCAGCAGGCAGGTGTGAGTGCATCTGCACGCACTGTGAGGCGGAGACTCTTGGAGCAAGGCCTGGTCTCAAGGAGGGCAGCAAAGAAGCCACTTCTCTCCAGAAAAAACATCATGGACAGACTGATATTCTGCAAAAGGTACAGGCAGTGGACTGCTGAGGACAGGGGTAAAGTTATTTTCTCTGATGAATCCCTTTTTCGATTGTTTGGGACATCAGGAAAACGCCTCATTCGGAGAAGACAAGGTGAGCTCTACCACCAGTCTTGTCTCATGCCAACTGTTAAGCATCCTGAAACCATTCATGTGTGGGGTTGCTTCTCAGCCAAGGGAATCGGCTCTCACAGTCTTGCCTAAAAACACAGCCATGAATAAAGAATGGTACCAGAATGTCCTCCAAGAGCAACTTCTCCCAACCCTCCAAGAGCAGTTTGGCGATCAGCAGTGCCTTTTCCAGCATGATGGAGCACCTTGCCATAAAGCAAAGGTGATAACTAAATGGCTCAGGGAACAAAACATAGAGATTTTGGATCTATGGCCTGGAAACTCCCCAGATCTTAATCCCATTGAGAACTTGTGGTCAATCATCAAGAGACGGGTGGACAAACAAAAACCTAAAAATTCTGACAAAATGAAAGCATTGATTGTGCAAGAATGGACTGCTATCAGTCAGGATTTGGTCCAGAAGTTGATTGAGAGCATGCCAGGGAGAATTGCAGAGGTCCTGAAGAAGAAGGGTCAACACTGCAAATATTGACTTGCTGCATTAACTCATTCTAACTGTCAATATAAGCTTTTGTTACTCATATGTTTGCAATTATTATATTTCTGTCTGTGATAAAAACATCTGTCAAAACACAGAAAAAACCAGAGGGCAGCAGATCATGTGAAAATATAATATTTGTGTCATTCTCAAAACTTTTGGCCATGACTGTAGACTGTTCTCTCTTCTCTACTCTCATAGACCACTCCTCTCTTCCTACTTCTTAAGCTCCTACCCTTTTTCTACCTTCCCCACACACTCCCCAACACCCTTTCCTACCCAGCCTGGGATGTGGCCATCCCCCCTAAGGGTACACCCAGATGCCCCGACTGAACTGGTGTGTGTTGGGTGTGAGTGTTAGAGTACTGGGTAGTGCTCCCTCCTTACCTGAGAGTGGGATACTACACCTCTAGATGAGGCAGTACCTCTGTGGTGACTGGACCCTCAGAAGCACCACAGGAGCCAACGGACACATGGCAATTCTCCGGTCACAGTCTCTGTACGTGGCAGCGGTGATTCTATAGCGCAGGCTTATGCTATCACGGTGCACAGAGGACAGAGCACCAAACTTACCATGCCTCGTGTTTCCGCCAAGTCTCTTCTCTCACGCCCCCTGCTGTCAATTGCAAAGGTCGGTCCGGGTCTCTAAGCTTTTCCCCTGGCAACTAAGGTGACAGCTTAAACTGTTCCGGACCCGGCACAAGAAAAGTACCCCCGGTCCAGTTCTTCTTACACTTGCATCAATAATTCTACAGTTCCAGTAAAGTGGATGTGTAGACTCACCTGCGGTGCGTTTTTCAAATTTGCAGCATGTCAATATCTCTTGCAGGTGCGCTGAGTTTTCTGTGCAGATTTTCCCCATAAACTTACATTAGATGCTGAAAATTCGCAGGTAAAAGCTGCACATGCGTTTTTAGTGTGTTTCCACAGTGGAAACGCATCTATTACGCATGAAATCTGCACCGTCATATGTCAATAAAGTTCAGTGAGATCAAAATATCAGAAAGTTTAAAAAAACAAGCCAGCTTTATTTAAGGAACAACACAGCACACGGAGGCAAAAACAGCAGTCACAAAAACACGATAAAACGCAAGTTAAAAAAAGTACACAAAAACGCAACGAAAAAACGCAAGAAACCTAATTTAAATAATAAATTAATTAAATAATAATGAATTGAAAGGAACAATCTGTTAAGTGAAAAAAAAAAACTGGGAAAAATACTTCCCATAGGACTAATAACAAGAATAACAAACACATCATCACTTTTTCAAACACTATAGTCCGCAATATCAAGACATCATAAACATCATTATAAAATATCTTCCCATTCTTAATCAGGACAAAAATCTGTTGGAGATAGTAAACCACAATATCAGATTAATTGCAAAAAAAGCATCTACACTGGGTGTTATTTTATCTTCCAGTCTTTTTTCAAAACCTGCAGAAAATTCAGGAAATACTTGTGTCATGGGGTTACCGCAACAGAGAGGAGCCAGAAGACTGCAGTGTCTGATTGCCCCTTCTCCTATGCTGCAAAGAAGCACTTCTCCTTCTTTTAAATGATGTTAATTTCTTTTGGCAGAACAGGGGTTAATCAGCCATGCTGGAAGCTCTGGGAGTTTGAGCTCTCAGCTGAGCTTGGTTAGCCACTCCCATCCCCTTTATAAAATGGGTCCTGATTGAAACCTGTGTCAGAGATAGCTTATGCTGCATGGCTAGGAGGAGAGGTTTTTTTTGTGCTTATATGAGAAGGAGTTTGGAGGAGTTATCTGTGACTGTTACATGGGTTTGTAAGTGTGATAATTCCCTTCCCTTCTCTTATTTTGTTTTTTCCCCTTCCTCCACTCTTCGGTGCATTCCTCTGATATATGTGAGTGAATATTTGCATGCCTTGTATTTTCAGCTACCACTTTGTTTATGTTGCCTTGTTCGTCGGGTTGGTATATTGGGGTGCACGGTAGCTCCCCTCTTCCCTGAGTGGGGGGAAGGGAACAGACTATTAAGGCTGCTTCAGGAAATAAGGCAAGGGTGTCGGCCCCGTCATCTTCTCCTTCAGAATTATCCAGGGGAATAGGGTGAGCTAGGGCGCAATAGAGTGTTAGGGACAGTGAAGGAGCCCCTGGTCACCCGACAGTGGAGCCGCAACAACTTGTGCATTTAAATGTTTTTAACCCTTTATTTCACAAGGGTGTGTCCTTAATTGAGAAAGTTTTATTATTGGTTAATATTCACACATAGGTTATTTGTTCTAATGATATATAAATTTATATTTGATATTTGTCATTTAGAAATTTACTATTATTGAGGCTTGAATGTCGAATCGTGTTGGTCTGCTCTAACCTCTATGATATGTCAGTCACAATTTTTTAAATCACTGTAATAAAAGTGAAGCTTTAGTCTTACCGTTTCATCCACGGAGCATTCCTATTTTTCCTATTTTTTGTATTTGCCTTGACCCACACCAGGGCAGCCCTGTGCACGGACTCCATTCCTACCCAGGTGCAGGGCAATGACAATGGTTAGCTGACTTCCTTTCTTTTGCCAATTTAAATAATAGGTGCAGAAATTCTGCAACATCAAAAACTCACCAAAAGCTCATTGTGGGAACGTAGCCTTAAATTACCATAAATGAAGAAGTTTAATACAAGCAATGCAAAGTAGTCCAAAGTAGTCGTATGTGTGAAGTTTAAAAGTATTGAAGGATTGACAGTGAAGTTAAGTGTAGAGAATTTCAATTCAAATGACCTATTAGGGTGGATGGATGTCACTAAAGGGGAGTCTTCTAGTGGACAATCTCTATGAGCCAGGACAGAAAACTGCTTTAGCGGACTACAATTATTAGTGTTAGGGTAAGGTCACATGAGAAAAACGGTCTGATTATTCTGATCAGACTTTGATCATAGCTTGATCAGAGTGGTATCAGATTAACTCAGATGTGGAGGAAAAGCAAGAAGGTTCTCCACTTTCTCCATTCTGTCAGTCCATGTGTAGTCTGTTTTTTTTCAGACCCATAGCCTTGTGTGACGGCCCAGCATTTAATCTTAATTATCCAGACGTAATTTCAGGAGACCCAGAGACATACGCTATTATCTTTATGTTGACTTTTTAATTTATTTGTTCCTCTTTGGTTCATCAAGAAGTACAGACTATTGTTTGTATGAGCCTTTAACTTGACTTTTGAGTTGATGTTTGTTATAAATTATTTTCTGATATATTTGCAAGGCAGGGACGCAGAGTCATTGAACGATGGAGGTTTGCTAAATATGTTGATTGACCATTGTGTGGGTCATGTGGCTTGTTGACCTGCAAAACAGAGGATGAACTATGCAGATTGATTAAATACTCAAACAATGTGAGTTAATCTCATTACACCTTCCCTTGACCTCTGGATGATGGCTTGAAGGACAACAGTTGTGAACTATATAAGGGTGATAGGCCTCTTTAACAACAGAAGAGAGACTCTTTACAAAACTATAGCCAGGAACACTCTACAGGACAGCAGCCAGGACATCATGGCTCCATCACGAGGGACACAGATTGGACATTCTATAGGATGCTAGCTTAGATTACAGATCTGTTTCACTGACCATCATTTAACCCATGGATACATTTAGGGAAGCCAGGATTTGGACCCACCGGTCACCTGAGCCACACGAATATGTTTGAGGAAGCCAGGATTGGGACCCACTGGTCACCTGGCTACATCGAGACGTTTGGAGAAGCCAGGTTGTGACCATCCGGTCACCTGACTACGCGCCTCAATGGACTGTCAGCTTCCTAGGCTTATAGAAAGATAACTTGGCACTCAACTTTATGAAGAAAGATAACTTTTATTGCAGTCCTTTATTGCAGCCTTGTTGGAGGCTCCAACAAGCTGCGGATACCGCGTTGGGAGAGGCCCTGAGCTACTACGCTATACTACCACCGGCGACTTTGGAGTCACTACCGTTATCTAAACAACAAGGGGACGTTACCTGCCACACATATGTGGATCTATGTCACCGCCTGTTATAAAGATAATAAGGAGATATCAGTACGCCACACAGTGAATGCAAGTAATCTAGTCCACACTGAGAACTCCAATTTTGATATTTTCTCAGTCTTCAGATGATCACACTTTATGAGTTACCATTAGTCCACAAACTGGACTTCCTTCAATAAAGCAGTGGGTACTTGTAAGTCGACTTGACCGAAACGTTGGTTTTGTTTGGACTGCAATAAAAGTTATCTTTCTTCATAAAGTTGAGTGCCAAGTTATCTTTCTATATCTTCACTTGGTTGGGTTCTTGCTTGTGCACCTTCTACAGTAGTGCCACGTTATATTTCTCAGCTTCCTAGGCTTGTCATTACCTCCTCTCTGTGGGTGTCACAGGTGGAGTAGTCAGCCCTGGAAGCCCAGGAGTCACAGCTGCTCTAATCCTGGTGAGTCTGCAGAAGGGTGAGACTTTGTAATTTTGCACCATCTTGGCTATTTTTCTGCGACTGTTCTATATTTTATTGTCTGTTTTATGGTTCAGAAAAATATGACCACGCTGTTTTACCCTCACCCTTTTGTCTGAGTAGTATTATGCCCATGGGGAAAGGAGTGTGGGCGTTTAGTGTGATGAGCCCCGGTCCATGCGGTCTCGGGCCAGCGGATGAGAGCACCCATTGACCCCCCAGTTTCTCCAGAACTTACATTGCCGATTTTAATCCAACACTTGCAGTTTTTATTCTTTCCAATGTTTTAAATATATTAAAATCCAGCTACTCATGGAAAGATGAAAGACGTAAATCCAAAAGAGTCCATCTGCAGCTCTGATGAACCTGGTTACATTATTAATCCAATTAATGAGTGGAAATATTACTTCAACCCCAAATTATAAAACTGAATTTACATGGTATGGGTCAACCTACTTTTTTGCTAATAGAATATTTCCTACTGTTAATAAATTAGATAGCAAGATATCCCTGGAGCAATGGAATTAGAGGTCAAAACTCAACAGACAATATGGTAATAACAACCCCAGCAAGCTGATTAGAGCACCAAAGGGGAATCAGAGTATTTTTAACCATACAAGTAAATTTTATTTAGACAAAATTGAACTCATTATAACAATATGCAAAACAGAATAACACTGCAAAAGCAGGGAATAATTGGGGTCCATAATAAAATTGTGCAATCAGAAGTACTTATACAAATATCAAGAGGAGAATAAATATTCCAAGTCTATATGTACACAGAAGAAAATTTTAAAAGTATATATGAAACCACCAATACAATGCTATTTATGGCGGACCAACTGCTCCATTGGACGTAATATAGGGCAATGCTCTCATGCGAGGGATTAGGTGACAGCACATAGCTGTATGCATGTGGCTATGCGAGAGTAAAGTGTCTTGGGTGCAAAAGCATTAGGTATAATAAAGTGCATATAGTGGAAAAGTACTTACTAAGTAAAACTACTGAAATGACCCCAGCCTGCCGCTCCTATATGCTGTCACCTACTCAAAGCTGGTAATACACAAAGACAGCTAGCTCTCACGGGCTGTTATGTATACGACGGCGTCCAAGTGCTCAGGTGTATGTGTATTGAATGGGGAGAAAAAAGTATTGGGTATTAAAATTTCAACTGCCTGGTCTCTCTCTCCATCAACATCATATTTTGGGTGAGAGTCTGGAGAACTCCATATACATCAGATGGTCGGCCATTGTATATACCCATGATTATAAATACAGGTTCTAAATTTTGTACCGAATATGTATTATGTGCTTTTACACTAATGCATATGGATAGGCAATCTTAATGCTGGGAAATGCTTCTAATGAATGTCTTGAAAATATGCAAAGAGTGTAATGAAAGACAAATCATGTGTTGGTATAGGTTTCTCGGCTTCTTCAGTTTTCTCTTGCAAGCCAAAACAGTGATGTGCTAATTGTCTGCCTGTAAAACAGGCCTTAGGCAGAACTCACATTTCTGTGTGTCATGGTACATGCACGGATCATGATGCATGGACAGTACACAAGTCTCCTGACCTGAACCTGACAGCTTCTGATATGTCTATGAAGCTATCACGTTTGGGTCAGGAGACCGGTGGCTGGTCCATGAATCACCGTTCAACCATGACAAACATACGTGTGAATGCAGCTTTACTGTGGATGTGTAAATTTGGCAACACACACACAGCTAGCCCAAGTGCTCATTCATATTCAATGGTGAGAAAACAAAAACTATCTGGTATTGAAATGTCAACTTCTTGATCCTTTCTCTCCCCAAAATCAACTGTTGGTTGAGAGCCTGGAGAGCTACATATACATCAGATGATCTGCAGTTCTTACAGAAAATGGCCATTTTTCATCTGGGCCTTTAATAGAGATAAATAAGACAATTAGATTGTGAGCCCAATTTTGTACAGAAGCGATATGAATGGTGACTACATAGATTGTAAGCTCTTTAGAATAGGTCCCCCACTAAGTTTATTTGAATTTTTAGATAGTTAAAGGGAATCTGTCACCCCATTTCCTATGAGATAGGGCCACCGCCATCAGGGGCTTATCTACAGCATTCTGGAATGCTGAAGATAAGCCCCCGATGTCACCTGAAAGTGAAGAAAAACGAGTTATATTATACTCACCCAGGGGCGTTTCGCCGTCCGTTCGGGTCAGATGGGCGTCGCGGTCATGTCCGGGGCCTCCCATCTTGTGACGAAGCCGGCGTGTTCTTTCTACCCCGTCGCGGCTCCTGTGCAGGCACACTGCTCGGCCCTGATGAGGGCAGAGCAGAGTGCTACAGTGCACAGGCGCCGGGAAAGGTCAGAGAGGTCCGGCGCCTGCACACTGTAGTACTCTGCTCTGCCCTCACCAGGGTAGAGCAGTGCACCTGCGCAGGAGCCGCGACGGGACAGAAAGAAGAGGCCGGCTTCATCACAAGATGGGAGGCCCCGGACATGACCGCGACGCCCATCTGACCCGAACGGACGGCGGACCGCCCCTGGGTGAGTATAATATAACTCGTTTTTCTTCACTTTCAGGTAACATCAGGGGCTTATCTACAGCATTCCAGAATGCTGTAGATAAGCCCCTGATGACGGTGGCCCTATCTCATAGGGCGAAAATGCGGTGACAGATTCCCTTTAATTAGTAACGTCTGATTTTGTTTGTACATCTATCTTCTGGATTGTAGATTGCTGCATAATATGGTGGCTCTATATAAGGGAAGAGCCAGAAGGCAGTTTAACTTGGATGGGGATCGCAAAACAATTCTCAGACTGGCCAGTGGCTTTCCCGATCTAAGCCTGACAGTTGCATAGAATTTCTTGCTGTGACTCTGAGGCCTGGAGAGCCACCGTCCAGTCTGTGCACTGCGTTACGATCCCTGTCCAGGTTGTACGACTGTAAGCAATGGTGCAGCGGTCTCAAGGGGCGCCAAAGGAATAATGGACAATTTAATAAATGTTAGCCAAACTGTATTCTTCCTCCAATACCACTGCCACAACGCGTTTCAACGGTCCAAACCGTCTTCATCAGGTGGGGTCATTAATCACACGCTTAATCTTGGTTGTGTAGATGCACACAACCATTACAGGTGAGTGCATTGGCACTATTTTTAAAAAAGTAGCCCTGTGAGTCTACACATGCGCCCTTTTTCTTTTCTTGTTTTACAGGTTGTACGACTGTCAGACTCTTCCCTAAATAAAGATCATTCTGGTTCTTACTAGAGCTCTGCTAACTATGTTGTTGCTATGTAAGCAACAGGAAATTGAATAAATTAATACCACAAGATATGAAAAGCTAATATTTCTCAACATTACGGAACTGATTCATGTTATTAGTCATTTTGCACAACTATGTTATTTCTAAAGTTCCATATGGACAAGCCAATAACTGAAGAACAAACATTTGGAGGAATGTCAATTGACCCATCTAAACAGGCAGGCAAACGTTTTAGCGAGTGAATAAAATGCTTGTTCGTTAGGTGCAATGATTTTTAAGCAAGCTTAAAAAGCATTGTTATCGGCAGCACATTGCCCCATGTAAAACAATACATGTGCTGCCGAAAACAAGATATTTCATGCAAATAAAACAGTCACATTAAACTATCATTCGTTGTGCATAGAACGTTCATCAGCTTATGTAAACACGGCTGTAAATAACCAACGATCAGGTTGTGAATATAACCAATTGTCATTTTTTAATGGCCTATATCGTATCATATAACCTAGCATTAGACTTTTATGAGAACTGTACTTTTAATATCTTTGTCTATTCAGTGCTAAGTATTTAGGGTTTATGAAGTTCTAACATGAATTCTAAGGTTTCGTTGTTAGGCTAGATAAAATATTGCTATATTCTACATAATACTTTGCAGTATGGCCCTATTCTTCCCAATGAACAAGCCCCACTGTGTTAAACAGTTGAGCTACATTTATGAACATATTTCCTGCGACGCGTTGCCTAGCTCACATCAAGCCTGGCCATAGCAGGCCTCCTGCCTCCAAATTGTTTTATCACAAGCTGTCAACAGGAACAACAATGCAATTAAAGTCTCTCTACGGTATCAGCGATCAAACCGCAGCTCAATGCCAGCACTTGTGGCTTTCAGCTCTTTCCAAGCAACTCTTGTTATTCAGCTCCTCGTCCTTCATCTTTTCTGATACACAGAGATAAAACACATTCTAGGCCGATACAAATCTAACCATCTGCGTTTCTGTATCTACTCTCTCCATTGAGGATTTTTGAAATGTCTGATTTTTGTCAAGAGACCTAAAGCTCAATATGCTATTTATCTATTTTTATTTTATTCTTATGTCTCCATTCAGCCGCACTATTTGGAGGTCTATTCGCTCTGTTCAAGCAATCGGCACAAGCCAACCCCTAGGCCAGTAATGTATCATGTGACATCCGCAGGTTCCCTCAGGCAGCGTCTGTTAGCATCATCAAGTGAATTTAATATGGTACAAAAGCAGTAATAGAGAGTTCAGACATGTCCTGACGATTCATATATATTACAGAGCCCTGGATAATATTCTTATTAAGAGGAATCTGGAAACAGAACAAATGGGTTCATTTGCACCCCATAAAATTGCAGTGAGTGGACTGCCGTGCCCTTTACGCTCCAAAGTAAACACATCCAATATGGTTAATAAATGCCACACCAGCCTCTTAAATGCAAGATATAAATACCTTTCATTGAAAACCTCTTTAAAATACTCTTAGAAGAATTTTATTCAAGCAGTTCCCAACTGCACAAAAACGTAGATGCGTCAAGGTAAACTCAGAGTGACAAAAGTGTCTGAATACTGATCTCTAGTTTATTTAAAGCCTTGTCTCATGAAGAAATCCATGACCAATCTAAACCATCACCATAACATTTTTCATGAGGAAGTGTCAAACCACTAATGGGCTCCAAACATCTAAACAGGGCCAGCGTTAGATGCAGGCACACTGGGCATTTACCTTGAGCTGCCACTCACCTAGGGTCCCCTAGCCAGTGGTGTGCCTCTAATAGCGGCACATCAGACAGCCGCTATGATGCTCGTGAGTCAGGGGGGCCCGGTGCCAATGTCAGCGCCGTGTCCCTTTCCCGCATTGCTTGGGAAACAAGCATTGAACGACTTCAGTATTGTCGCTCACACGCATTTAATGGTCTGAATTCACCACATGTAAATACAACCAAAATGTTTCTGTGTGATAATGCAATATGTTAGCATTTGGGGCCCCTTTTTAACTTTTGAACAGGGCCCCACTTTGTCTAAAACCGGCTCTGCATCTCAATAACTGTTTTCAACATCAGTCACAAGGTGGGCTCCTCATGTTCCAATACTTCACATAGCACATCTATCTTCACATCTATAGCCTTAAAGGGGTGGTCCTGCTCCTAAAATGTATTTTCTAAGTATCTAGTCTTATACCACTTTTGTGATTTCCTTTATTACCCAATACCCTACACTTTTTCCTATGTACAAAAATCTCTATGTGTGTTTAGTTACTGTATTTTCTGTAACCTTTCGTTTGAGAAGAGTTTCAAACATGATGTCACAGGAGGCTCGGGCTGTCTTCACTCTATGCAGCGTCTATCCTCCCTCCTGGCAGAGGACACCACATCAGCCGCAGCTTCCATCATCCAGGACATCTTCAGAGGGCAGTGATGCAAGGAACTAGTGAGTAACTGCTGTGCTGTCCCAAGATGGGGTCCTGTTCCAGGAGGGGTCATCATGGACACTGCGGGCACTGAGTGCAGCCCCAACCTCTGTGATGTCACATTTGAGACTCCTGTCAAACAAAACCTAACAGGAAGTACAGTAAAAAACAAAACACATTTAGAGATTGGGTAGAAAAGGAGAAGTGTAGGGTGTAGTGTAATAAAGGAAATTACAAAAGCAGTAGGGTGTGAGGATAGAAAGTTAGAAAATACATTTTAGATGCCAGACCACCTCTTTAATTTATTTGTTGTACATAATTTTGACTGCATTAGGTGCCTGAATGGAGACAATACAAACTGTAATTCAGGATATGTTAAGATAAGTTTTGCAATATACTTAGATAATTACTCTGTTTCATATTGGAAATCTGCTGCTTCAATCTGGTAAAGTATAACTGTCTTTTCAAGAGAACTTGCAGCAGAAAGTCTGCCTGTCTCTGCCTCTAAGCTCTAGTCTTCTACTCTCTCCCATCCTCTCCATGGACTTTTATGAGCAGCAAATCTCATATGATTCCTCATTAACCTGAAAATCTGTCTTCATTGAACACAGTGAAAAAAAACAGTATCATGTCTTTAATAAAAAAAATATATTACAAAGCTTCTTATATTAATATGTACTGTTGATTTGTGAAGAAATTGGTTATTCTTTAACTGATGTGTTTTCTAAAGATGTTCTTATTTGCAAAATTAGGAGCATTTGTCATAAAGAACTTTAATCTCATCCATATATTGTATGTTAATTATGTTCCTGGGGAAAAGGCGGTTGATAAGCTAGGAAAAAAAGTCAAGCTGGCCATGCTCAAAACCCAACCAAATTGGCTTACTTGACATGTCATAGTTTTTTACATCCTGAGCATGCACAGGGAGGCAGAGTATACTTACACAAATTCAACTTGGAATTGCCGATAAGCCAGAACCAGAAGACAACGGCACATGCTATCAATCAAACTAGATTAACTTGGTGGGTTTCCATCTTTGACTGTTCTCCAAAGACAATCCGCCATTGTTAGCCCAGCAAGGCTATTAAAGGAAGTTTGTCAATTGGTTCCTTGCACTTCTGGCATGCTCACTATTGTTATTCATTGTACCAAAAGAGAAAAAAAAGACTCCAAAAATCATTCTCCGCTAGCACTAAAATCACCTCATAGAATAGTATAACCTGCACCAGTCTAATGGGACCCTGGGTGCTCATCAGAAAAAAACAATCCATACATAATTGTCCAAAGAAAAAAGAGCAAGGTGGCACTCACTATCCCTTTAAAAGTCTTTAATTGTGTATCGTTAAAACATGACGGCGAGAGAATGAAGTAGAAACTTGAAGGACATTTCGCACCTCCTGAACTTCAAAGGGTCCTATAGGTCTAATATTTTTCACTCATTTATTTGATTTGGTTTTTTTTATCTACTTTTAGGCCTTCTGTGAAAATCGTATGCTGTTTTTGGTGAAATGTATGGAGAAATATGGAAAATACTGGAGGCTTCACAAACTTTCAAGCACCACTGTATGAACACATTCATTATTTTCAGGAAGATTCTCTGACATTGGACCAACTTTCCGACATTGTTGAACTTAAAATTGGTGTGATTACACACTTGACTACATGCAGGGCCGGTGTCACAACCTGGCGCACACATGCAAGAGCAAGGGTCCTGGACAAACTGAGGGTCCACTCGCCGTCGGGGACACTGGTATGCTATGAGGCTCATGAGTTGAGGAAGCCTAGTGCCAGCGCTGGCACTGCCCCCCCTCAAATACTCACCTGTGCTTGTTCCCCCCAGCTCCAGTGTCTTCAGCGTCTTTTGACTCTCTATGACATCTCAGGGCAGAGGGTGCGATGGTGTCACTGCAGGGCACACTCTGTGCTGAGCACTGCAGAGATTCAAAAGATACGGAGGAGACCGGAGCTGTGGGAATGAGGAGAGGTGAGTTTTTAAAATTATTTTTACTGTATGGAGAACAGGAGAAGTCCCAGAAGACTGGAGAAGAGCAAATGTTGTTCCTATCTTCAAAAAGGGGAAGAAGGTGGACCCAGGGAACTACAGGCCGGTGAGTCTGACTTCTATACCAGGAAAAATCTTTGAACAAATTATTAAAGAACATGTATGTAAGTACCTGCATAAAAATGAAGTGATTAAACAGAGTCAGCATGGGTTTGTAACTAATAAGTCATGTCAGACTAACTTAATTTCCTTCTATGACAGAATCACTGACTGGGTGGATCAGGGAAATGCTGTAGATATTGTATATCTTGACTTCAGCAAAGCATTTGACAAAGTATCTCACACAATCCTTATTGAAAAAATGACTAAGTATGGAATGGACAAGGCAACTGTTAGGTGGATTCATAACTGGCTTAGTGATCGGACTCAAAGAGTGGTCGTAATTTGGAAGAATGTCTCAAGTGGGGTACCACAAGGCTCTGTTTTGGGCCCTGTATTGTTCAACATCTTTATCAATGATTTAGATGAAGGAATTGAGGGTAAACTGATCAAATTTGCTGATGACACAAAGCTAGGAGGGGTAGCTAATACTAGAGAAGAGAGAGAGAGGATTCAAAAAGATATAAATAAACTGGAGCAGTGGGCAGCAACTAACAGAATGGTTTTTAACAGGGAAAAATGCAAAGTACTACATCTGGGCAATAAAAATGAAAAAAGCATATACAAAATGGGAGGAATAGGGCTAAGTAACAGCACATGTGAAAAAGACTTGGGTATACTAATTGATCACAGACTGAACATGAGTCAACAGTGTGATGCAGCAGCAAAAAAGGCAAATACAATTCTAGGATGTATCAACAGAAGCATACAGTCTAATTCACGTGAGGTCATTATTTCCCTCTACTCCTCTTTGGTCAGACCTCATCTGGAATACTGTGTCCAGTTTTGGGCACCACATTTTAAAAAAGACATCAACAAACTGGAGCAAGTTCAAAGGAGAGCCACCAGAATGGTGAACGGTCTGCAAACCATGTCCTATGAGGAACGGTTGCAGGATTTGGGAATGTTTAGCTTGCAAAAAGAAGGCTGAGAGGAGACTTAATAGCTGTCTGCAAATATCTCAAGGTCAGTCATATTGTAGAAGGATCATCTTTATTCTCATTTGCACAAGGAAAGACTAGAAGCAATGGGATGAAACTGAATGGGAGGAGACACAGATTAGATATTAGAAAAAACTTTTTGACAGTTAGGGTGATCAAGGAGTGGAACAGGCTGCCACGAGAGGTGGTAAGTTCTCCTTCAATGGAAGTCTTCAAACAGAGGCTGGACAGACATCTGTCTGGGATGATTTAGAAAATCCTGCTTTGAGCAGGGGGTTGGACCAGATGGCCCAGGAGGTCCCTTCCAACTCTACCATTCTATGATTCTATGATTCTATGGTGCCCATTGTACTGTATGAAGCATTATATGGGGTTCATTATACTGTATGGAGCCATATATGGGGCCCATTATACTGTATGGAGAAATATATGGGGACATTATATACCATATAGAGCAATATATGAGGCCCATTATACTGTATGGAGCAATATATGGGGCCCAATATACTATATGGAGCATTATATGGGGTCTATTATACTGTATAGCGCATTATATGGGGACCATTATACTGTATGAAGCCATATATGGGGCCCATTATACTGTAAGGAGCAATATATGGGGACATTATATACAGTATGGAGCAATATATGGGACCCATTATAATGTATTGAGCAATATATGGGGCTATTATACTGTGTATAGCAATATATAGGGCCATTATAGAATTTATGGAACAATATATGGGGACATTATATTGTATAAAGCATTATATGTTGGAATTATACAATATGGAGCAATATATGGGGCCCAATATACTACAGTCATGGCCAAAAGTTTTGAGAATGACACAAATATTAATTTTTACAAAGTCTACTGCTTCACTTTTTCTAATGGCAATTTGCATATACTCCAGAATGTTATAAAGAGTGATCAGCTTAACAGCAATTACTTGCAAAGTCAATATTTGGCTAGAAAATGAACTTTATCCCCCAAAACACATTTCAACATCATTGCAGCCCTGCCTTAAAAGGACCAGCTAACCTCTTTTCAGTGATTGCTCCATTAACACAGGTGTGGGTGTTGATGAGGACATGGCTCAAGATCAATCTGTCATGATTAAGTAAGAATGACACCACTGGACACTTTAAAAGGAGGCTGGTGCTTGGCATCATTGTTTCTCTTCTGTTAACCATGGTTATCTCTAAAGAAACATGTGCAGTCATCATTGCAATGCACAAAAATGGCCTAACAGGGAAGAGTATCGCAGCTAGAAAGATTGCACCTCAGTCAACAATCTATCGCATCATCAAGAACTTCAAGGAGAGAGGTTCCATTGTTGCCAAAAAGGCTCCAGGGCGCCCAAGAAAGACCAGCAAGCGCCAGGACCGTCTCTTAAAAGTGTTTCAGCTGCGGGATCGGGCTACCAGCAGTGCAGAGCTTGCTCAGGAATGGCAGCAGGCAGGTGTGAGTGCATCTGCACGCACTGTGAGGCGGAGACTCTTGGAGCAAGGCCTGGTCTCAAGGAGGGCAGCAAAGAAGCCACTTCTCTCCAGAAAAAACATCATGGACAGACTGATATTCTGCAAAAGGTACAGGCAGTGGACAGCTGAGGACTGGGGTTAAGTTATTTTCTCTGATGAATCCCCTTTTCGATTGTTTGGGACATCAAGAAAACGCCTCATTCGGAAAAGACAAGGTGAGCGCTACCACCAGTCTTGTCTCATGCCAACTGTTAAGCATCCTGAAACCATTCATGTGTGGGGTTGCTTCTCAGCCAAGGGAATCGGCTCTCTCACAGTCTTGCCTAAAAACACAGCCATGAATAAAGAATGGTACCAGAATGTCCTCCAAGAGCATCTTCTCCCAACCCTCCAAGAGCAGTTTGGCGATCAACAATGTCTTTTCCAGCATGAATGAGCACCTTGCCATAAAGCAAAGGTGATAACTTAATGGCTCAGGGAACAAAACATAGAGATTTTGGGTCCATGGCCTGGAAACTCCCCAGATCTTAATCCCATTGAGAACTTGTGGTCAATCATCAAGAGACGGGTGGACAAACAAAAACCTAAAAATTCTGACAAAATGAAAGCATTGATTGTGCAAGAATGGACTGCTATCAGTCAGGATTTGGTCCAGAAGTTGATTGAGAGCATGCCAGGGAGAATTGCAGAGGTCCTGAAGAAGAAGGGTCAACACTGCAAACATTGACTTGCTGCATTAACTCATTCTAACTGTCAATATAAGCTTTTGTTACTCATATGTTTGCAAGTATTATATCTCTGTCTGTGATAAAAACATCTGTCAAACACACATAAAAACCAGAGGGCAGCAGATCATGTGAAAATATAATATTTGTGTCATTCTCAAAACTTTTGGCCATGACTGTATATGTAGCATTATATGGGGCTATTTTAATGTATGGAGCAGTATATGAGGCCTATTATACTGTATGGAGCATTATATGGAGCCCATTATACTGTAGGGAGCAATATATGGGGCCCATAATAGTGTATGGAGCAACATATTGGGTCCATAATACTATTTGCATCAATTTATGGGGCCTACAACAGTGTATGGAGCAATATATGGGGCCCATTATACTGTATGGAGCACATTGTGGTGGACATTATACTGTATGGAGCAATATATGGGGCTCATTATACTGTATGGAGGACTATGTGGTGCCCATAGTTCTGTTTGGAGGACTATGTGGTGCCTATAATTCTGTTTGGAGGACTATGTGGTGCCCATAGTACTGTTTGGAGGACTATGTGGTGCCCATAATACTGTTTGAAGGGCTATGTGGTGCCCATAATATTGTATGGAGGACTATGTGGTGCTCATAATACTGCATGGAGGACTGTACTGTCCAGTCTAAAATGATGTCTGCAGTCACTCTGTGGGCTGTGCGCTGCAAGGAGTCGCAGATTTCTGAGCTGTTGTGGAATATACAGTACAATAGATATCACTCATGTAACGTAAGAAGTAAGTGAAATTTTTGACAGTATACTATACCTATATTTGTTATCTTTGCAACATGAATTGTGGAATGTGTTAAAGGGGCCCACTAAGACTCTTTCGCCTGGGGCAGACGAAAACCTGGAGCCGACTGTTACTTCATGAGTAGTAGTAGGAGGTCATTTGCTGGTATGATTACAATTTAGAATTATTCTCAATTTCTTGAATTCGTAAACTTGAGCTCATAAAAAAAAAGAAACTTTGCAATTTATTTCTTATTAAAAATTGTCTTCATTCACAAAATTGGAGGGATTCTTAATTTTATAGTTTACTGCTCATTGCTTAGCCATCTCTGCAGTTGCAGTCTATCAGCTTTGCTCATTCTCCTAGGCAAAGAATCCATTGATTACAAGATCCTTTCAACAGCATGGAAGCGTTTCTCTGAAGATGGCCAGACTGCCTTCATCATTGCCCCTGTGCTCCTCCGATGATGCAAAGACAAAGTTGCCTGTGCTTGCAGTATTGGAGAAAATGCAGTTTGGCCGGCACCACCACCATGCCGCTAGTCTGAACTGTCAATCAAGCAGAACCACACTGCCCACACTAAACAAGACATCAGTAGCCAGTTGAGAAATGTTGTCTTGTTTAGATAGCACAAAACAAACCCTTTACAGGGAACCTGGCACCTCGTTTTTGCCTATTAAACTGGTCCAAGTGTGGTGTTAGTGAAGCAATGTGCATCACTAACATGTTTTTGTCAAAGAAAATCTCCAAGTATTAGGTTTAAAAAACACTTTATATCATTAGATGATTCCCTCATATACCTTTTCTTTCAGTCATAAGGGGCGATGAGTTATATTTTCAATAATGTAAAAAATAGATTCGGCACTCCAAGTTAAATGCAAAAAATTACAAGAATATTTTATTGATACAGATTGATCCACTCTATAGAAAGAATTGACGTTTCAGCCTACAACAAGCCTTCGTGAGAACAGTGGGACCTTCTTAGAAGTTGTCTCTCATGGCACAGTGATAATGCGCTACCGTGCAGGGGATATGGCACCATATGGCCGAAATATCAATTCTTTCTATACAGTGGATGTGTCTATATCAGTAAAATATCCTTATAGTTTTTTTGCATCTAACTTGGAGTGCCGAATCTTTTTTTTACATTATTGCAGAGTGGAATTCTATTCATGCACCGATCTACAGAGGAGTGCCGCGCAGCCTTCTCTTGTACTTTATCTGTTCAGTCATGAATCAGTCAGTTGATATTAGGCACACCCACAGCATTGCATTTGATTGCCGTGACTGGCCCAAAGTCATGGCAACCACGCATCAAATCCTGCTTGTGTGTACTGCCCATCAGCTTCCCGGGCATGCGCACTGACTCTGGGTGTACAGCTCCAGCTTCAAGTCAAATGCGCACATGAGCCAGAGCGCAGAGTGGAGGGGATACAGTGACGCGCATAGCGTGCGCGCTCACATGTCATGCAGACACTGACTCAGAGCAGCTCCGGCACATGTGTGCATCTGACATGAAGCTGGGTCTACACCCAGAGTCAATGAACATGCCCTGGGATTGGATTGGCAGTGCCCAAGCGTGGGATTTGACACTGGATTGTTGTGACTTCAGGCCAGTCATGGCAATCAAATGCAATGCTAGGACCAGTTTAATAGCCAAAAGGGTGGTGACAGGTTTCTTTTAGTTTACACAATTTTTCAGTATCAGAAGTTATCTAAAACATACTGGTAAAACTGTAAAAAGCAGAGCAATGTTGTCGGTGATGGTGATTATGGCTAAGTGGAGCAAAACCAACTGACAAGTTACCTTTAAAATGCTTTTTGACTCCTGTGGCATTTAAAAAGGAATGTCCAGTTGTGGACAACCTCTTTAAGGACACTTTTAGACACTTTTGTGGTATAGAAATATGTGACTCCTCAGATGTTGTATTAGTCTTTGCCTGATGAAGAGACCGGAGTAGTCTTGAAAGCTTGTAATTTGTTACCATCTTTTTAGCTAGCCATTACAAGATTTGAACCTCTCAAATTTTAATATTTTTCTATCTACTGGCTAAAACGGTACAAAGATATACACATTTTAATAAGCACAAAGAAAACTATTGCATGAACATGTGTCCAAACTTTTGACTAGTATTGTGATCTTTTCTACCAACGTTCTATCGCCTTGTAGCACTGGGGCCTTGACTTTGAATCCAATCAAAGACAATAACTGCTTGTGATTAGGTCTACTGATGTTTACTTGTTTTTTCCCGCAAGGATTTTCCTTGCGCGCGCACACATACTTATAGATAAATTGGCTTACTGTGAAATATGAGAACAGAGGAATGGATTCAAGTGATGACAATCTGTATACAATAGGTCGGAAGAATACGCAAAATATAATTACTGGTAGAATTCTGAAAAATAATAACTGGCTCCGAGTGAAGAGCTATTGAGCTGCCCATTGTATGACATCTAGAACCGTAGCCTCAGAGTATGTTGTAGGTGTATTTTCACTTCCAATGAGCTTCCTATTCACTTGTTAAAAATGTGCGGAAGAAAACCTGACATATTTTTCATATGTTGGGATTTCTTCCTCACATTTTTAACACAAAGTGGAAAAAGCATCACGTCAATTTTCTTTGGTGCATGGTCAATTTTGTAGATTATTTTTAAGGAAAAAGGTCTCAGCAAATATGTTGCTTCTTTTTCGACACTCAAAAATAAACATAAAAAACAGCACCATGTGAACTATAGGGCTGTGTGCACATGATGCCTTTTAAGCCAACCCAGTTTTTCAAGCAGAAGGTGCTTCAGGAAACTGTCAAGTTTCTGTCCTGTATCATCTTTTGGGTCATGTTTATGATCGTTTCCTGTGTGGTTTGTCTGCTGACTTTTTTGGATTATTTTCCCATGATTTTTTGAGACATCTTTTTTTTAACTGTATTGAGTAATTAAGAAACCACTAGTGTATTTCTTAAGCAAAAATGATAAAAAAAATGCTGCAAAAAACGTTCAGTTGTATTCCAGGTATCTTTTCAGCTTTCTCTGAGCATAAAACGGCAGAAGAATAGTGTCTTCTTTTAACTGCTTGGCATTTTTAGAAACGTGAAGTGATTAAAAGAGGCTGAAAAACCTGAACTTGTGCACAGCAAATCATTTTTTATATAGAATTGTTTATGTTCATTTTTTTAACGTTTTTAAACTTTAATTTTGAATCCACTCCAAACTTTACATTAAAAACCCTGTAAACGTATCCTTATTCTATATTTTCTCTATCTTACTTCTGTTAGCAACTCAGTATAACACAAAATGAAAACTGAGCCTGAGTAGAAAATCTAGAAGCCATTTTGCTTCGCTTTCTTTATTAGCACCCATTTTGTATGCTCTGTAACTACATTCTATTTCCTCTATTTCGCAGGCAGTTCTCCTGACAGATCTCTTAACGTCTTTTCTCATTGTTATCACCACATACATTAACTTGTGTGAAGACAAACTCCTAAATCCCAACTTTCTGCATCTTCTCTTTTAGTTGCTGAATCTAATTTGTACCTAAATGGTGTCATTTCTTTTACAACCCACCCACATAGCTTAGTCCTGAGATCTCCGTGTAGTTAAGTTTCTAAATGAATCACGAAAAGAGGGGTGTAAAAGCCAGACAAGGTGTGTGGAAACATTACTTCTCTTTTTCAGCATGCACAGGAAGTGCTTGCTTGCTATTCTATGTTCTCATGTTCTTTATAAGGTATTATTTTCTTTATTATTGACTACTATTGCAGCAGTTCACAGAAGACAGCCTTTTTTTGGGGAATTCAATAGTAATTTTGCACAATTTTAGGACCTTTGTTTACTAGTAATATTTATCCACCAACAGTAACATTTTTAGGCACAGTTCTATGATTACAGTGTAGGTGTCCTAAGCCGCTTATGTTTCTTAAGGACTAAAGATGAGCGAATCTTTAGAAATTAAAATTTACTGAGATCGTCAATTTTTTTCCCCAAAATTTGATTTGCATCAATCTCAATACTGGAAAGCTTTTAATCGGAGAATACATGTGGGTGAGAGAAGAGAACCTCTCGGACCATAAGACCTTACACTCTACAGAAGAAAGAGAGAGAGAGAGGCGACGCCACTGACCATGAGAGCTTATACTCTACAGGAGGGAGAAAAAGAGAGGACCCTGCTGACCATAAGTGCTTACACTCTACAGGAGAGACAGAGAGAGGACCCTGCTGACCATAAGAACTTACACTCTACAGGAGAGAGCGAAGACTCCGCTGACCATAAGAGCTTACACTCTACAGGAGAGAGAGGACCCCACTGACTATAAGAACTTACACTCTACAGGAGAGAGAGAGAGGTGACGCCACTGACCATGAGAGCTTATACTCTACAGGAGGGAGAAAAAGAGAGGACCCTGCTGACCATAAGTGCTTACACTCTACAGGAGAAACAGAGAGAGGACCCTGCTGACCATAAGTGCTTACACTCTACAGAAGAAACAGAGAGAGGACCCTACTGACCATAAGAGCTTACATTCTACAGGAGAGACAGAGAGAGGACCCTGCTGACCATAAGAGCTTACACTCTACAGGAGAGAAGACCCGCCTCACCATAAGTGCTTACACTCTACAGGAGAGACAGAGAGAGGACCCTGCTGACCATAAAAGCCTACATTCTACAAGAGAGACAGAGAGAGGACCCTGCTGACCAAAAGTGCTTACACTCTACAGTAGAGACATAGAGAGGATCCTGCTGACCATAAGAGCTTACATTCTACAGGAGAGACAGAGAGAGGATCCTGCTGACCATAAGTGCTTACACTCTACAGGAGAGACAGAGAGAGGACCCTGCTGACCATAAGAGCTTACACTTTACAGGAGAGACATAGAGAGGATCCTGCTGACCATAAGAGCTTACATTCTACAGAGGAGACAGAGAGAGGACCCTGCTGACCAAAAGTGCTTACACTCTACAGGAGAGACATAGAGAGGATCCTGCTGACCATAAAAGCTTACATACTACAGGAGAGACAGAGAGGACCCTGCTGACCATAAGAACTTACACTGTACAGGTGATAGAGAGGACCTTGCTGACCATTAGAGCTTATTTTATAAGATGAAACAAAGAGAGGACCCTGTTAACGATAAGGGCTTACACAGTACAGGAGAAAGAGACTTGCCCAGTAGCCAATCCCTCCACTCTACAAAGTATGATAATCCACAAAATGTTATAGCTGCAGGACCTTATGGGGAGGCCCTCACAGCAAGCAAAATTATGTATGTCTGCTCGCTGATGCTGTAGCAGTGTGGGAAATGGCACCGGGCAATTTTTTTTTTGTGAACCACAAATTGAATCCCAAAATGTTCAAACGCGCATGAAACCGCAAATTTTAGGAAGTTCGACTCAAACTCGATCTTGCACGAATCGTTCCACTTATTTCTACTAATGACTAATTTGGAGTAATCTAAAAATATATATTTTTAGTGAAAATTCCCAAAGCAAACACTGTAAAAAAACTTTTTAAAAGTGATCTGCTTTGTGTATGGCGACTATTTGCGATCCTGGATCTCCAACAGTTTAGGTAAAAATAATGCAACATGCTCTATAGCTATTTGTATTCCAAAATTGAAATTTTGAGGCTTTGTAATGATTTATTTTTTACTTTTATGTAACACATAGAGAGTTGTTAATGGAAGTGAGTTAGTGAAATGATAGAATAATGGTGTGCTCTAACAGAATTTACAGAATGGTTATTCAGGCTAAGTGCACACGTTCAGGAATGTTTGCAGAAAATTCCTGAGCAAAAACTGACTTTTTCAGCGGTAAAAACGCATGCGTTTTTCTGCACGTTTTTGACGCATTTTTGGTGCGGATTTTGCGCATTTTAATTTTTCCTGAACATTCTAGCTCAATAATATAGCGGGAAAACGCTAGTTTTCTACTAAATTAATAAACATGCTGCTTTTTTTCCGCGATGCGTTTTTTTCGCGGAAAAAAACGCACCATGTGCACAAAAATAAAGAATTCATTCTAAATAATAGGATGCTGAATTCATGCGTTTTAAGCGTTTTTGCCGCGAAAAAATGCAAAAAAAACACGAATAATCCTGAACGTCTGCACTTTGCCTCAATGATATCATCATTAGGTTGGTTACCGTTTGGTAATGGCTTAGTTAAGTATGTGGAAGTGCTGGATTAGTGCAAAGAGTTATATTTTGTCATCATAATCAAGATGTGTTTCTTTCACAGCGAGGATGGACATGGAGGGTTGTTCCTACAACCAAATAGTTCAGACCCAACTTTTGCAAAAAAATTGGGTCCTTTGATAGGGGGAGGTGGGGCATGTGAGGTCTGTGAGATTGGATCATTTTTAAAGGGAATCTGTCACCATGTTTTTGCTCCCTCATCCAAAAGCAGCATAATGTATTAAACAAGATCCTTATTTCAATGATGTATCACTTAGTTTACTGAGTGCAGCAGTTGTGACACAATCAGAGTTTTTCGATGTAGCATGTAGCAGAGCTTAGAAAGTTAACCCTGTTCACACCACAGCTTTCTATTGACAGCTGCTTTTCAGAGGAGGGGGCGAGGTGTATAGTTACATCCCTGCTACCTAATAATCTATTAATATCATGATCTGTAACTATAATAAAAGGCATCAGCTATTCTAGACAAAAAAAGGTTTCTCCATCACAAACTGACCATAATTGGGTGTACTGGGTTTTCCTCAAAGGTGTCTTTTATTATACCTAGGTAAAAAAATGCAGCCTGCTACTGCATTTTTCCAGCTTCTTGATGGCATCTGTGACAAATCTCTACAATGGAGCATTGGACCCAGGGACATAATGAGAGGTCGCGACCACAACCGGGTTCATGAGGTTGAGGGTACACCGAGCACCTGCACATACTTCAACTAGATGTGCGTCCTCGGATGCGCATTCAGCTGAAGTGTATTGCGGCACACAGACCCGTTGGGTCAGTATGCGGTAATACCCATTTATGACCAATCAGAGGCCAGCAACTGATGCCGGCATGCACTTGACTGGTAACGCAGGGCAGTGACGACATGTGCTCCCGTCGCTTGCACACTGAAGTCAGCTGTCGGGTTCAGAAGAGGACACCGAGCAGTGGGGGAGCATATGGGGGGTCAGTATAATTGTTTACATTTTTCTATACATTAAAGAATGTCAGAATGGAGGACACATACCAGGAGGGTATATATATATATATATATATATATATATATATATATATATATATATATATATCAGAGTGTGGCACAGGATAAGGGAAATACAGTGGGAAAAGTAAGTTTTTGATACACTTCCGAGTTTACAAATTTTCCCACCTACAAAGAATGGAGAGGTCTGTAATTTTTATCGTAGGTACACTTCAACTCTGAGAGACAGAATCTAAAATTAAAAAACAGAAAATCACATTGTATGTTTTTTTGAAATAACTAAATTGCATTTTATTGCATTAAATGAGTATTTGATAACCTACCAGCCAGCAAGAATTCTGGCTCTCGCGGACCTGTTAGTTTTTCTCTAAGAAGCCCTCCTACTATGCACTCTATACCTGTATTAACTGCACCTGTTTGAACTTGTTACCTATATGAAAGACACCTGTCCACACACTCAATCAATCACACTCCAACCTCTCCACCATGGCCAAAACCAAAGAGCTGTCTAATGATACCAGGGACAAAATTGTAGACCTGCACAAGGCTGAGATGGGCTGCAGGACAATAGGTTTGGTAACAAGGCATCAACTGTTGGCACAATTATTAGGAAATGGAAGAAGCACAAGAAGACTGTCAATCTTCTTGGATCTGGGGCTCCATGCAGGATCTCACCTTGTGAGGTAAGGATGATTCTGTGAAAGTTCAGAAATCAGCCCAGAACTACATGGGACGACCTGGTCAATAACCTGAAGAAAGCTCAGACCACAGTCTTAAATAGAGATGAGCAACTCTGCCTCCGGGAGGGTCAAGTCGGGTTTCGGTCGGCTCGACTTTTCCAAAAGTTGAGTCGAACGAAGTAGGTCGACTATCGGCCGGGTTTCGTCAACAGTCGGAGACCCGACCCCAATGCAAGTCAAGGGGGAATAAAAGTCGGCAGGGAGTTTCAGTGGGCCCCTTTAACACATACCACAATTCATGATGCTCCGATACGGCAGAGAAATATAGGTAAAGTACGATGGCAAATACTTCACTTCAAACATTACATGAGTGATATCTTTTGTAAATTCTACAATAGCTCAAAAAACGGACAGTATATTCCTCCATACAGTATTATGGGCACCACATAGTGCGCCATACAGAATAATGAGCCCCTGCACACCCGACAACTCGATGTCTGCCCTCAAACTGCCTGCCCGTGTACCCTTCCACAAATGCATTACAGCCTGCCTCTGTTCACACAGCCTCTCAACCACGTGCATGGTGGAGTTCCACCTTGTTGCATCGTCTATGATTAGGCAGTGCTTGGGGAGGTGGAGCGATCGCTGCAGCCTCTGCATATGACTGGAGTCTACGGGCGAGCAACGGATGTGCGAGATAACCGCAGCTGCGATGTCGATGCCTGCTGCGGATCCTCCTCCTCTTCTGAGCTATTGCCAGCAGCACCCTCTTCCTTCAATGGATGCCAATCTGGGTCAACAACTGGGTCATCCATCACCTCCTCTTCAATTTCACCTGCACCTTGTAAGGTGGTATAGTATGCGGGAAGGGGCACCTGAGTTTCATCAGGGTCAGATTCTGGCTCAGTAGACTGCGAGGGCAATGCAGTGCTCTGGGTGAATGTACCAGCAGAATCATATAGCAGTGGCTATACATCAGTGCACTCCATGTCATATTCATCTTGGACTGGGGACTTCAGGATTTGACTTGATAAGTTAGGCATGGTATGTGAATAGAGCTCCAGGGAGTAATCTGAAGTGTGGCCTGCCGCATCCTTCACTTTTGGTGGGGGTGAAGGACACAAGGAAAGGTGTTGTTCCTGACCAGGAGCCTGCACTGACGACTCAGTGCTTGCAGTTTTTGAAACTTCAGAAGAGGAGGCGATAGAGCTGGAGGCTGTTTCGGCAATGTAAACCAAAACCTGTTCCTGATGCTCCGGCTTTAAAAGCGGTTTACGTACTCCCACAAAAAGGAGCTTTCCAGGCCTTCTGGAGCCAGACGATCATGCAGGCTCAACACCTCCTACCTTAGGTGCTATTGTGCTTTTGGCACTACCAGCAGATGCACCACCACCACCATCAGTACCAGCTGGCCCCCCCGCCCACGTCCGCAGCCTCTTCCACCATACTTCCTCATGTTTGGGAAAATGTACCAAAAATATTAGCAGATATATGGTACTGTATAAGAAGCGTACACCTGTATACGGTGTAGGGGAAAATTTAAATCTCTGTATTTATTTCCGGAGTCACACACAGACGCTCTCTCAGTATGGATTTGACCGTAATACAAGCAGACATACAGTACTGTATGAGGAGCGTACAGCTGTATACGGTGTAGGGGAAAATTAAAATCTCCTTATATATTTCCGGAGTCACACACAGACGCTCACTCAGTATGGATTTGACCGTGATACCAGCAGATATACGGTACTGTATGAGGAGCGTACAGCTGTATACGGTGTAGGGGAAAATTTAAATCTACGTATTTATTTCCGGAGTCACACACATTTAGTCAGCAAGTATTTGTCCGTGATACCAGCCGGTACACGGTAGTGTGTGAGGAGCGTACAGCTCTATATGGTGTGGGAAAAAATGAATGCTCGGTAACTGTACAGAAAAAATAATAAAAGTATTAGTGCTGTGTAAAAAGCAGTCTGCACAGCAGTGTACACACAGCAATACAGCTAGCAGGCAGCCTAATAACCAGCACTGCTGCACACAAGAAAATCCTCCCCTGTCACTGCACACTAACTGTACAGCACAATTGATATCAGCACAAGCACAGAAGAACTTGCCTTTACAGCCCTAACTCTCTCCCTACTGATAAACAGCGTCAGCAACCTCTCCCTACTGTGAAGATCACCAGAAGTAAAATGGAGGTCGGCGGTGAGGGCTTTTATAGACACTATGACGCCCCCCAAAGCAAGCCAATCACTGCAATGCCCCTCTCTAAGATGGTGGCGGACACTGCTCATGTCATCTCGTTGCCCACAGTGTACGTCCTTGCTCATTGGCTGAAAAAAGGCGCCTGATAGCATTCTGGGAAATACGACTTTGGCGCTCGTTTCGACGACCGCATGGCCGACCTCATGCTATAATCGGGTTTCGGTTGACGAAACGACTTTGGCTAAAGTCGGCGACTTTTGAATCTGTCCAGACCTGTTTCGCTCAACTCTAGTCTTAAACATTCCCGTTAGTAACACTCTACGCCGTCATGGATTTAAATCTTGCAGGACACACAAGGCCTCCCTGATCACGCCAGCACATGTTCAGGCAAATTTGAAGCTCGCCAATCACCATCTGGATGTTCCAAGGGAGGCATGGGAGAAAGTCGTGTGGTCAGATGAGACCAAAATAGAACTTTTTGTTATTAACTCCACTCGCTGTGTTTGGAGGAAGAAGAAGGATGAGTTCAAACCCAAGAACACTGTCCCAACCGTGAAGCATGGTGGGGGAAACATCATACTTTGGGGTGCTTTTCTGCAAAGAAGTCAGGATGACTGCACTGTCAGGAAGGATGGATGGAGTCATGTATGATGAGATTTTGAATAACCGCCTCCTTCCCTCAGTAAGAGCATTGAAGATGAGTCGTGGCTGGGTCTTCCAGTATGGCAATGACTGAAACACACAGCGACAGAAACTAAAGAGTGGCTCCGTAAGAAGCATTTCAAGGTCCTGGAGTTGCCTAGTTAGTCTCCAGACCTGAACCCAATTTCTCCAAAATCTATGGAGGGAGCTGAAACACAATATTACCCAGCGACAGCCCCAAAACCTGAAAGACCTGGAAAAGGTCTGTATGGAGGAGTGGGCCAAAATCCCTAATGCAGTGTGGGCAAACTTGGTCAATAACTACAGGAAATGTCTGAACTCTGTAATTGCAAAGATTTAAGTGAAAAATATTAAGTTCTGTTTTTCTATTTTATCAAATACTCAATGCAATAAAATGCAAATTAATTATGTAAAAATCATGCAATATTATTTTCTGGATACTTTTTTAAGATTCTGTCTCTCACAGTTGAAGTGCACCTATGACAAAAAGTACAGACCTCTCCGTTCTTTGTAGGTGGGAAAACTTGCAAAATCTGCAGTATATCATATACCGTACTTATTTTCCCCATTGTATAAGAGGACTGCAGCAGGTTCTAGCTCTCGTCATTAAGGTTTTGAAGCATTTAGTCTCCATTTACAAAAACTGTAGCAGCAGAAACCACTTGTAAAAATTTGTGATGTGGTAGGAGTGTGTGCATCCTGTATGTATTGTATCTTGTTTTTCTTAGTTCAATTCTTGTAACAGCAAAAGAGGAATTAGAGACCCGTGCGATCTTGCAAATTTTTGTTCCTATTTTGCAAATGTACTGTTGAATTCTTAGTTTCATTTAACCATGAGGCTATTTGGGCATAATATAATACTTTACTTATATACACTTTTTGTTTAATGTATTTTTGCAGTGCTTTACTGAAAAACTGAAAAAAATAGTAATTTCAGAGGCTTCCATGTAAATGAAAATATTTCCAATAAATTTTCATTTGAAAAATGTTCTTTCTATGTTGAAAATTTAAAAATGTTTAACTTCTGTCAGCTTTAATAAGGGTTCTCTTCCTTGGACAATTCTTTGTTAAAAATGTCCAGCAACTATAAGGTAATCCAATTTTCTTGCCAAACCACCACAATGACCCACCTGCTCAGATGCCGGCAACATTTTGAGCTATGATATTGACATGGACAGGCACAGATTTCTATTCAGAACCCAGGAAAGATGGGTAACAAACTTCAAGTTATCTCAAAAGACAAATTGACAATTTCTCTGTAACTACATCACCTATTTTATGTTTTGATGGACAATCCAAAAAAAACCACTACATTTTCTTTGGAGTATCGCATCTGGTAAGAAGTCCTGAATAGATATGCTAAAATATGTGTCTTTAACAGTAATATAGTTGTATAAATACACCAGTAACCATGTTGCTACATGGCCAATTAATAACGCCTTTACATCAAACAAACATCAATGTCCAATAATCAATTTATTTTACTCAAATTAATTTACTAATTTCTGTAAATAATTCATATGTTTCTTTGAGGAATAATACCACCCAAGACATACGACTTTGTGCAGAATAACCTCCAAAAAGAAACTTACTTATCACACACAGTAACATCAAGGTTCCCTCCTCTTAAAGGAATTGTACATGCTTTTAAAGTCCATTCTGATAGACTCTTTATGACGCACTGTGAAGAAGCTAAGAGGTGGAAGCTCCAATTCATTTTACCAGAGCAGAAGTTCCGGAGTTCAAGTTGAATGAACTCAGATGATAGACCCATGTCAGAGTCTTTATTATTCTTATTATTATTTATACCATTGTATTGGACTACATTACAAACTATATCAGATTGATTGATAGTAGTCCAAGACTTTTAACAACCACTAGAGAAAACATAGATTTTTTTGGCTTCCAAATTTCATGTACTATACAATAATCACTTGCATTTTACTTTCTGCTTTCAAAGCTATTACGGATTAGGAGGTTTTGAGTACCCCTGACAATGGACCCATAAACACTGTTTTGTTTACTGAATGGAAATTCCATTTTTGCATACAAGGTCTGTTCCTAGGATTCCTTGCTACTCGTCACTCAAATTCCCTTTATATATTGACACTAATCTGACACTGTGGAGTACAGTTATCAGAGGTTTCTGTTGCAATTATCAGTACATCTATGCAGTTGTAACCCGATCAAGACAGATTTTATTAACATGCTGTAAGTAATAAGTGTTCACATGAAATAACTGTAAGCAGAGATCTTGAGAGCTGTGAGGAATACATACTGAAATTATAGAAAATTGTATAACTTTGCATTACACAGTGAATTACCTGTATTTAATAGCCCTTGTATGTGCTTAGAGACTAACCGTCATTTAATTTTCATCTAATATGTCAATAATACATGTCAAAATGATCAACTTTGCAATACAGTCATGACAGAAAGTGTCAGCACTCTTGAATTTGTTCCAAAAATGAAGTATTTCACCCAGAAAATTACTGAAAATGCACACATTTTGTTATACACATGTTTATTTCCTTTCTGTGCATTGGAATAAAACAAAAAGAGCAAAGAAAAAAAGGAAAATTGGACATAATTTCACACAAAACCCCAAAAAAGGCAGGACAAAATTGCTGGCACCCTCAGCATAATATTTGGTTTTATACCCTTAGGAATAAATAACTGCAATCAATCAATTTCTGACACAATGTCTGTGTCAGCAGTGAGGTTCTCCCGAGTCCTGGGTTCTCTGCCATAGCGTTTCATTTCATTCAATGACAGGACAGCTCGAATTTCTTTGAAATTTATTGGGGCTGCTTATCCACCATCCGGACTATCCTGCTTTGCAACCTATCATTATATTTTCTCTACTGTCCACGTTCAGTGAGATTAACTACAGTGCCATGGGTTAGAAACTTTTTGATTATGTTGCGCACCATGGACAAAGAAACATCAAGATCTCTGGAGATGGACTTGTAACCATGAGATGATTGATATTTTTTATTAATTTTGGCTCTCAAGGCCTCAGACAGTTCTCTTCTCCTCTTTCTGTTCTCCATATTAAGTGTGGCACACATAGACACACAATGCAAAGATTATGTCAACTTCTCCCCTTTTTATCTTGTTTCAGGTGTGATTTTCATATTGCCCACACCTGTTACTTGCCACAGGTGAATTTGAACGAGCATCACATGCTTGAAATGAAGTTTCTTACCCACAATTTAGGAAAGGTGCCAACAATTCTGTCATGCCCGTTTTTGTTTTTTTTTGTGAAAAGTATGTCCAAATTGACTTGTTTCCTCTGTTTTTTGTGTTGTTCCAATGCACATAAAGGAAATAATAATGTGTATAACAAAACGTGTAATTGCAATAATTTTCTGGGAGAAATACTTCATTTTCTGGAACAATTTCAAGGGAGCCAACACTTTTGCATGGCATATGTTTTCTATGGTCTTCTGGGCTTTCTAGAATAAACAGTACCAAAATGTAAAGTTCAGTATCTCCAACAATGTGGACAATTATGCTTGATTTACCTGTCACCAAACATTATGCCATGTTACCTAATGATAACAGTCTTCCTATTGCTCTCATTGATGCCATATAGATGACTTCTGAATCAGTTAAAATAAAAAAACACAACTAGGGCCAGTGGCGTAACTTGAATATTGTGGGACCCACAGGTCATTACTAGTAATAGTATGTCAATATAAGGCAAAGGGAATTTTGGGGTCCCGCAAGTCTCCAGGGCCCAGATATACTTGCAACCTTTGCACCGATTATAGATACGCTTCTGTCTAGGGACATGGTGTCTGCACCACAAGAAAGGTATGAGTGGTTTCTAATGCCAACATGGATGGACTGTTCATGGAAATTGATATAAAAAACATGTAAAAGTTACTGTATAATTTGAGACAATATACCCTGATGTAGTGCGATATTTCTAATTTCAGTATATAGAAACCTTTGGGAGTTTGGTATGTCATGTTCCCATATAAGAGTAAGTCTCCATGGAAACAGCCATTGTGTAGATGATTAGATGGGTTTTACCATGATAAGAAATACATCCTATCTACAAAAAACAACTTGCAAAAATAATACAATTCTGAAATAGAACGTAATACCAGAAATTCACGTTTGACTACATCAGGTTCTTGTAATTTACTTTGAACCTCATAGTTTGTCCACCAATAGGCTTCTCCTGCTGTGGCCGAGCATGACATGATGATATCTGTAGTAGTCAGACGGGCCGATGAAGTAATGTTCATATGATACAGACATAGTCTTATCCTATGCAGCTATCTGCATGTCCCTTTGGCTGTATGTCTGCTTTATATAGTCATTAGTGTTAGTTAGAATGGACGGTCACTAGCCTGCTTGGCCCCAGGTCGAACAGCCATGAGATCTCTGCTGCCTGCCTGGTGCCATGTGCAGGTTATGTGCGCTCTCCATTGAATACTACAGATATCGCCTGCACATGCTCAGTGACAGCAGGAGAAGCCTACTGGTGGTTGAACTATGAGGTTTGAAGTAATCAGACTACGAAGGTGAGCCTGATGTAGAGAGAGGTGCATTCATGGCATTGAACTTCAGAACTGCATTATTTTTCCTAGATCTTTTAGATAGGATGCATTTTTTATAGTGGTAAAATCCCTTTAAGTTTTTTTTTCCCCAGGTTTTGCATTTTCTGACACAATGACTATGTGTGCTGGATCACTAACTATAGTTAGACAGGTGGACACTGATCTATATTGATAACTTCCTTTGTAGTAGATATTTTAAGGACATGCCTCAGGTTGCATATTATATTGCAATCTTGCTGTGTAGCAGATTTCTCCCTTTGCAATGAAAAAAGTAATATATGCAGAAAATCCAGAGCAAAATCTCAGTGGTAAAAACAAGATTTTTAGGTATCAAAATCACTTACCTTAGCAGAATGCCAGGCACCAAAGCTTAGATAGAACACCACTGACAGAGGAGTTTCTGGCACCAGGAGACGCCCTTAAGTCTGCCCTTGAATCCAATGCAAAATGCTCAAGTGGAGTCACTATCGATTCGAGTCAATATTTGTGACAGAAAATATGTATCATGTCCGATCTCACCCAAAGCAAATATACCAACAATAGGCCTAAGATTACAAATCAACTGATGTCAATGGCAAGTATGATTGCCCAACTTGAATAGAACACCACATTCCGCATGTAAAGCATTTGTTTATATATATTGATGGGTAGCATCTCTCCTTGTGGACAGTGACATGACTGACATGTCAGTGTAAGGAGACTTATAGGCCATGCAATGTTCCTCTGGGAAATTAAATATGCTTGTCTATGTATGTTGTCATTATAACAGCTGCTCCCTTTATTTATTGAAATAATTTTATGCAGCATCAGTGCTTTCTAGTATGTGAAAAAATGACCATTTTCCATCAGTGTGCTGAAAGGAATATAATTCCCTTTTTGGCCTGTGTGTCGTTTTTACCATTCCTATGTGATCTGTTTTTCTTGTATGAGAAAAATAACTGATTGAGGATTTTTAAGTTTCACATACCAACGAGCCATTGAAAAAACGGCAGTATACAGATGCCACATAATGTCACGGTCTTCGGTAAGGAAGGGAGCCTCAAACTGTCCCTGGAACTGAGACCCTAACTATCCCTATCCTAGGGGTACACTTGAAGGTAGAGCAGCCAAGATCTCCGACATTACTATGCTCCTGTTTAACCCTGATCTGTCCCTTCCCCCAGCCCATGATGAGGCTTTGGACAGAAATATAAGGTAAGCAAGACACAAAAACAAAACAGGGATAACAGAAAACCTCTATCATGCAAAACCACTTCCCAACAATAGGGAGGATAGGGACCGGGAAGAATAAACTAAATAGGATCAGGGACCAGGAGATAAACACACATGTACTACAGCAAACCAAAAATCACTACTACAACAACTCTACTCCAACCATTTAGCTTTAGCACACAGCACAGGAACACAAATCTTTCACCGGCAGGGACAAGAAAGTTGGACCAATTTATCTAGGAAGAGTGAATGACCAGACCAGAAGTAGCTGAAATGGAACTGCATGTTTCTGACCAGCATAGAAAGTCATTAACCTCTACAGCACCAGAGGAAACTAAATCCATTTAATATGGGACACAAATCATAACATCTTTAAAGAAGACCTGCGATTCATTACGCGACATGACCGTCTAACTCCAGGTCTTGCAGGAGGACGTGACACCCTTGTGATACATTAATGCCATTCATGCGGTGTTCTTTTTATTTTATTTTTTTGGGAGGGATCTAGTCACCTGCTCTGTGTAAAATGTCCCATAGACTATTACAGGTACGTGTTCACATATGCAAAACCTGTGCTAAGACTCTGGAGAGCAGGTATGCAAAACCTCATCTTGAGTGGTGTAGAGATGCGCATCACCTCAAATCTATGAATTTCCCATAACATTGCTAGAAAAAGGTTACTGTACAAGGATTCTTTGTTTCTTTCTTTCTACCAGGCTCAAAGACAATGTCATCCCTTACTCTATTCAAGATTTAGTATCTTTCCATCTACCAAATGAATGTAATGGTCTTATCTAAGGGTAATAATTCAGTATATATATATATATATAATATATATATATATACACATATATATATATGTATATATATATATATATATAGTTTGTAATTCAGCATGTGATGTTTTTAGCAGAACAAGGTCATTGTGACATGACAGGAAGCTGGGGGCAGTGTTGCAGAAATGTGGGTGTTAATAGTTAAAAGTGAACAGACTTTGTCACACTGTACTGCTAATCAGATCAAGTTAAAAATCTTAGAAAATGCACAAAACAAGAAACTATATAGCTAGATCAGATGTAAGGTGCTTTAATGTGCTCTAGGTTTCTCTTGCAAATCAAGGGTTAAACATCAGAAGGGATTCCAGACATGAGCGTGAATTTGAAGAGGCCACCTTGTTTCAGAACTGTCGTACTGCTTGAAAATCACATTTGAGAGGTAAAAGGCCTTAGGGTTTTTAACCTAAAATAAAAAGGCCCTTTTTACCGTCGAAAGTTGAGTTGAAGCTGGCAGTGCCACATCAATAGAACACAGTCACATCTATCAGTCTTTACAGTGGAGGAGACAATCATCGCTTGTGATGGAAGTGGAGAAAGAAGAATGAAAGTTTTCTGAGTTTTTTATGTCAAAATAAAGAGGAAAGTGACAGAAAAGCAGAGATAGACTTGCACTAGAGGCGCAGTCACTGGATGGACAATGTCCACACAGAGAATAATACAGGGATTACACCAGTTAGAACAATAGGAATGGTTTATAGGGAATCTGCAGCTGTCACTTATCATTAAATGTGACTAAAACTAACATAATCTCAACTAATACATTGAGTATAGAAATAGCAAACATATTTTGGGATCAAGGATACATTGGTATCAAACATAACATATATGTGTATATATGTATATACGGTATATAATCTCATAGAGGGAAAGAAGGTCAAGGTAGGGACTACTTGAGGCCTATACACAACATACACAACAGTTTAAGAGGCAGAATATATTAATTAAGGAATCGTGATTGGTTGCTATGAGCAGCAGAGACATTTTTTCTTCTAGACAATTTCATAAGTCTTTACTCATATCTTAGGCTTCTTTCACACTTCCGTTGTGTGACGTCCGCCCAAGCGTGAAAATGGTGGATCCGTCAGAAAAGTTAAAAAACGGATGCAAAACTGTCAGTTTTCTGACGGATCCGCCAAGAAGATTTCACCCGGAAATGATGAAAATTTCGTTACGGAAATGTAAGTCCGGACCGAGGAGAGAGAGAGAGAGAGAGAGAGAGAGGGAGAGAGAGAGAGAGAGAGAGAGAGAGGTGTTTTCTGCATTTACAATGGTTTTCTATAGAGGCAACGGATCCGCAGGCGGATTCCGTCAAAAACGGATGGCGGACAAAAAAAAGTTGCATTGGACGTTTTTTTGTAATGACGGCCGCCCAAAAAAAATGGCAGATCCGTTTTTTTCACATTTTGACGGATTTTGACTGACGTCGCACGACTGAAGTGTGAAAGAGGCCTTAGCCACATGGGAGGGCATATCCAGGGGCAGAGAAGGTGGAGCTGGGTGAAAAGGTGAGGAATATTAGGGCTGTGAGGAGGAATTTGATAGATGATGTCATCTTGTAATTCACTGGAAGTCAGAGACTGACATTAGTGCCTGTACCTGACAAGTTGTCAGACAAAGGATCACGTGACAAAATATTCCATAATTAAGAGGAGGGATAAGTAGATAAAACTGAGGTGGAATTAAATCAATTAAACAGAGATAATATTGATGGTGAGTAAGCACTGTATGTGCAAAAAAAAATGCTGGTTTGCTTCTTTAATAGATTTTTACCTAGTCCCCCTATCTGATCTACAAGAAATTACATCACGATTCCCCCTTACCAGAAGTTCGCTGCCTTGGAGTAACCCCCAACTCTACCCTGTCCTTCAGACCACACATCCAAGCTCTCGTCACCTCCTGCCTGCTCAAACTCAAAAATATTTCCAGGATCGATCCTTTCCTCAACCCTGAATCTACTAGTGTTAGTGCATGCACTCATCATCTCCCACCTTGACTACTGCAATATCCTCCTCCGTAGCCTCCCAGTTAACACTCTCACAGCTTTCCAGTCTGTCCTTAACTTTGCTGCCCAACTAATCCACCTTTCTCCTCATTACTCCTTTGCTTCTCCCCTCTGTAAATCCCTTCATGGGCTCCCAATTCCCCAATGCAGTTGAAACTACAGACATTAACCTTCAAAGCCATCCATAATCTGTCTCATCCGTATATCTCTGAACTAATCTCCTATCTTCCAACACATAACCTCTGAACCTAAAAAGACTTCCTTCTCTCCTCCACACTTAAACACTCCTCACCCCATCACCTATTCTCTAGAATCCTATGTCCCAACACTTCCGATTTTCATCACATTCGGAACTTTCAGATAGAACTTGAAAACCCATCTCTTCAAGAAAACTTACACCATACATTGACCCCACTGACACCTCAAAACCACGAGAGCTGCTGCAAACCTTCCAACCTACTGTTTCTTTCCCCATTATTCTGTAGAATATAAGTCATCAAGGGCAGGGTCCTCTCCTTTATGTACCAATCTGTCGTTAGTTTGTAGTCTGTAATTTATATTTGTATTTTTTATGTAACACTGTCTGATGTACAGCACCATGGAATCAATGATGCTTTAAAAATAAATAATAATGATAAATATATTTTTTACTCAGGCCAATAGCCGAATTCATGAGGTTCTTTTTAGAAACAAGTTATTTATTACCAGGGCTACTGTTTTAGGTGCATTTTTGTTAAATGGAGAAAAATATTGTTTCTTAATTTTTAGAATCTATTAAAAATCTGCTAAAATCTTACTTTTATTTTACAAAAGTTAAAATATTTCCAAAATAATGTAGATTGGCAGAAATCATGGGACAAAGGCATTTTAGTGTGTCTATTTGTGTGGTAGAATACAACTACATCTAACCAAAAGAGAAAGTGATCTACTATATATCACATAACCAATATGGTACCACGGCCACAGACAAACAACCTTCCAAGGAGAAGGCACAAAGAGCATATAAGATGGCATTCGTAATGCAGTGAGTGGTCTACCTACCCTTCCAAGGGTGGAGAACAAACCTAGGCTAACTTAGCCAAATTATGACTCTATGTTTAAACTACTGAGCATCAAGTTTAAAACTTATACTTATTGCTAGTACATCATCCTGTGTAAACAGGAGATGTGGTGGGCACTTGATATTTATTATGCTTAGAACAATTGTATTAACGATCATTTTGTGTGCATATTGCATTCGTCGGCAAGTCTAAACAGGCCTTTATATCACTGCCCATACGCTTGCAGCCAAATGGCGGCCATTTGATGACTATGGTTGGCAGCTCTAAATGTGCCATGCACCGTATGGCTTGATTGCCAGATCTTAGCTCATGTACTTGGTTTACATGCAGATATTGATGTCGTACACTGGTACAATAGTACTAGGAGCTCCCAGCGAAATGTCAGCAAGTAACTAACCTATAATTCACACCTTGACTTGACATACAGGATATGAATCCTATCTAATGAACCAAAATCAATTCTATCAGGTCAATTGTACCATTAGCAAACACTTCAATTGTATAAGTAATTTAAAAATGATTGGCCCAATGCAAATCTGCATTGGGGTTGCAAAACTATGATACACAATTTTTTGTGATTTTCTAGACTATTGGACCCTACTTCTCCAGGGACCTGGTGCAACTGCAAACTTAGCATGTCCTACATTTTCCATGTACAGTATTGTCAACTATAGTTTTTCACAGAAAAAACGTAATCATTTTTTAAACATTTTTCCTTCCATTAAAATAGGGACAGGGAACCTCAGGATTACCTTATTCCAGCCCCCCGACAGATTTCCAGGGACAGAAGTGCTCTGGCCAGCAGCTGTATTTAGACGACTGCTGACCCTTTAATTACTTATTACTGTGTGAACTCGCGCACGCAGCTTTCACTACAGGATGCTGTAGCCCATATAATGGAAGATTACATTGGTCAGTACGTACTCTTTGGTTGGGATTAGCTTGTAATGCACTCCCGTCCTACAGAAGATGACAGCAGCAGCATCTCTAGTTATGTGATATATATGCCCCAGCCCAGTGTCTACAGTGATGTATGTGCCCCACCCAGTGTCTCCAGTGATTTATATCACCCAGCCCAGTGTCTCCAGTGATGTATATGTCCCAGCCCAGTGTCTCCAGTGATGTATATGCCCCAGCCCAGTGTCTCCAGTGATGTATATGCCCCAGCCCAGTGTCTACAGTGATGTATGTGCCCCAGCCCAGTGTCTCCAGTGATTTATATCACCCAGCCCAGTGTCTCCAGTGATGTATATGCCCCAGCCCAGTGTCTCCAGTGATGTATATGCCCCAGCCCAGTGTCTCCAGTGATGTATATGCCCCAGCCCAGTGTCTACAGTGATGTATGTGCCCCAGCCCAGTGTCTCCAGTGATGTATGTGCCCCAGCCCAGTGTCTCCAGTGATTTATATCACCCATCCCAGTGTCTCCAGTGATGTATATGCCCCAGCCCAGTGTCTCCAGTGATGTATATGCCCCAGCCCAGTGTCTCCAGTGATGTATATGCCCCAGCCCAGTGTCTCCAGTGATGTATGTGCCCCAGGCAGTGTCTCCAGTGATGTATATGCCCCAGCCCAGTGTCTCCAGTGATGTATATGCCCCAGCCCAGTGTCTACAGTGATGTATGTGCCCCAGCCCAGTGTCTCAGTGATGTATATGCCCAGCCCAGTGTCTCCAGTGATGTATATGCCCAATGTCTCCAGTGTCTCCAGTGATGTATATGCCCCAGCCCAGTGTCTCCAGTGATGTATGTGCCCCAGCCCAGTGTCTCCAGTGATGTATAGCCCCAGCCCAGTGTCTCCAGTGATGTATATGCCCCAGCCCAGTGTCTCCAGTGATGTATATGCCCCAGCCCAGTGTCTACAGTGATGTATAGTGCCCCAGCCCAGTGTCTCAGTGATGTATGTGCCCCAGCCATGTCCAGTGATGTATGTGCCCCACCCAGTGTCTCCAGTGTTTATATCACCCAGTCACATGCCCCAGCCCAGTGTCTTCATGTAAATACTCCAGTCACATGTCTCCAATGATGTACATGCCCCAGTCCAGTGTCTAAAATGATGCATATGCCCCATCTCCCTGTCTTCAGTGATATGTATACCACAGCCCCGTGTCTCCCATGACATCTATACCAGAGCCCCATGTCTCCTGTGACATATATGCTGCAGCCACGTGCCTTCAATGACATGTATGCCTGAGTCCAATGTCACCCATGACGTGTATGCCCAAGCCCATTGTCTCCAGTGATGTATGTGCCCCAGTCTCCTGAGATGTTTATGTTCGAGCCCCATGTCTCCTGTTACTTGCATGCCCGAGTCCCACGTCTCCTGTGACATGTATGCCCGAGCCCCGTATGCCCTGTGACGTGTGGGCTCCACGCCCATATTTCCTGTAATGTCTATGCCTCAGGCCCATGTTCCTTGTGATGTGTATTCCCCAGGCCCATGTCTTTTGTGATGTGTATGCCTAAGCCCCATGTCTCCTGTGATGTGTAATAACAAAAAACTGATTGGCACATCCAAGATAGTGTGAATTGGTGCATACTAGGAGTAGCCACTTTCATATACAATATACAAAAAAAGTTGCACTCTATTGTGCTAAAGCATGTCACTGTGAAATGTATGAAATATGAATAGCACCTATTCACACTATCTTGGATGTGCCAGTCAGCCTTTTGTTATTTCTATGTTAGCTCTCTGACTGAGCACTCCGCCCTTTAACATGTGGTGGTTTTAATTGCAGCAGGATCCTACCTACCCAAAAATACAGGCTTTACTGAGAGAGTTAACCACATTCACCCAGGAATTCAGATTTCAGCCTAAGGCCTCATACTCACTGGCTGGAAAAAAATCGGTCCGTTTTCTGCAGGAAAAAAAACGGTACATTTGTTGTAAAAAGGCATGCGATTTTGATGCGATTTTAAATCGCACCATGCGTTTTCTGTCAGTTTTCCATCAGTTTTCCATCTGTATGCAATGCGATTTTAACATGAAGTTTTACATAGAGCAGTTATCTCTATGTAAAAAGTCATGTAAAAATCACATTGTAACAAAAAAATTTTCACAAAAAGCAAATAATTATATATATAAAATATATATGTACATATATATACATCTAATATATATATATATAATATATATATAGGTCATACACTTCTACATAGTATAATAGCCGCTAATTCATCCCTGGCATTACTGTAAAATCACACTGACAGCTTTAATAAAGAATAGAAACAATACATATACACACATAGAATACATATATATATATATATATATATATATATATATATTATAATTGTGACATATATATATATATACATATATTTATAGTTCCTAGACTTCTACATACTGTTATAGCCGTTAATTCAATTGCCGCTTTTGTGAAATCACAGAAGCCGACATGAAATGATACATTGTTTCCACACAGTTAACCATGTCATTTCCTGTATTTTGATATATGGTTTGAACTTACAATTACATGAGTGTATTTGTGCAAAATTTCAGACATGTAGGGGTTAATTAAAGGTGTAAATTCGTTGAAAAAAAATGCGTGGGCTCCCGCTGTATTTTCTCCACCAGACAGACAAAGCCAGCGAGTGGGGGCAGATAATAATAGCCTAGGGAGGGTACATTTTTTTTGTGCCCCCCCCTGGCTACTAACATCTGCCCCCAGACACCCCAGAAAGGGCAAATCTATAATTAGATTCGCCCTTTCTGGCACTTTGCCCGTCTATTCCCATTGCCTGTAGCGGTGGCGAATGGGTTAATAAGGCGTTAATGTCACCTTAGTATTGAAAGGTGACCTTAAGGCAGGTTAATAATTGAGAGCTGTCAATTAGACAACTATCAATTATTAATCCTATTGTATGATACAAAAATCAAACACACACAGTTTAATAAAAAATAAGTTTAATGAAATAATCACACAGTTTTTGACCATATTTTATTTTCCTGCTAAAACCATTTCCTGTAATAAAAATAAAATAAAAAAGCAAAATTATTCTTACCAATCCGATGTACAGTCAGGTCCCACGCTGTAATCCATCAGAAAGGGTTAACAGGTTAGAGCTCGCAGAGAGCTATAATGCTGTCTGCTGAGCTCTTACCCCCTGAATGAATAACTTAAGGTACTGCCACACTAAACTATCCCGCTAGCGATCATGATAACGACGCATACTAATGCGATCGCTAGCGGGATAGTTTCAATATCGCTAGTAGCGGCTTAATTTAGCGATGTCGTTAAGGACGCTATCGCGGTTAGCGATCTCCTTAACGACTTTAGCGGTACAAAAGTACCGCTAAATCGCTAAAAAAAGGTGCCACACTCAGCGATATATACTTACCAGCGGGCGCCGACGATAAAAATAGGGTCCGGAACGATGAGAACGACGAGCGAGATCACAACAGGATCTCAGCAGGGGCCACGTCGCTGGTAGATGCCGCACACAACAACATCGCTAACGGGATCGCTAAATAGTGACGTTTTTTAGCGATCCCGTTAGCGATGTTGTTTAGTGTGGCATACCCTTTACTCTCCCAGTGAAAGGAGAGGAATAGATTCATGAGTGAAGCTTAATTGATTTATTGCCACTTTCACTTCAGTGACCTGACCTAAAGGTACTGCCACACTAAACAATCCCGCTAGCGATAGCGATAAAGACGCATACTAATGCGATCGCTAGCGGGATTGTTTCTATATCGCTAAGTGCGGCTTAACTTAGCGATGTCGTTAGGACGCTAATCGCGGTTAGCGATCTTCTTAACGACTTTAGCGGTACAAAAGTACCGCTAAATCGCTAAGAAAAGGTGCCACACTTAGCGATATATACTTACCTGCGGGGCGCCGACAATCTAAATAGGGTCCGGAACGATGTCAGCGACGAGCGAGATCACAGCAGTGGCCTGAGATAAGCTTCAATCATTGATGTTAAAGTGAACCTGTCAGCAGGATTTTGCTAAGTAAACTACAGGCATTATCAGGTTGGTAGTGTTAAACTGATTAAAATGATACCTGGGGTTAAGAAATCCATCTTGTGGTTCTTGTATAAGCAGTGTTTGAAGTTGTCAGTTAATGATATGCCCGGGTCGGACTATATGCAGGTCTTATCTTTTTGCTCTAGGCCTCAGACACCAAAGAAAGACCTGCCCACAGGCCACTATGAAGCATAAACATGTTTCTCATCATAGAGACATAGAGACAGTTTGTACTTCAGGGTCGCCTGTGGGCAGGTCTATCTATTACACAAGAAACACAAGACAGATTTCTTCAACACAGGGATCATTTTAGTCAGTTTAAAGCCCCTGTCTCACACAGCTGAGTCACTAATTTTGTGACGCAACAGCAATCTCCTCTGCGACATCGCTGTGTGTGACATTCAGCGACGATCAGCCCCCTGCTGGGTATCGCTGATCGTCGCTGAATGTCCTGGACATTTTTTTGATCGCTGGTCTCCCGCTGGCCAGCACGCATCGCTGCGTGTGACAGACGGGAGACCAGCGATCCGCTGGTAACCAAGGTACACAGCGTGTTTCCAGGCGCGGGGCTGTGCCTGGAAACCCGATGTGTACCTTGGATACCAGCACCCTGATGCAGGGAGCTGGTAACCAAGGTACACAGCGGGTTTCCAGGCACCGCGCAGCACCTGGAAACCCAATGTGTACCTTGGTTACCAGCTCCCTGCATCAGGGCGCTGATATCCAACGTACACTGCGGGTAACTAAGCGATGTTACCCGCAGTGTCGCTGTGCTGATCGCTGCCTGAGCTGCCTGTTTGGCAGCTCAGCAGCGATCATGTAGCGACACACCAGCGATCCTGATCGTTGTCGGGATCGCTGGTGTATTGCTGTGTGAGACGGGGGCTTAACACTGCCAACCTGACAATGCCTGTAGTTTACTTAGCAAAATCCTGCTGATAGGTTTGCTTTAACCTTTTACATTTCCAAGAATTGCATGGATACTGATGGTTACCATGGTTTGCTGAAGGCTTCCATGGTTGCAATCTTGGTATTCCCATGAAGCCCAGCCGTGGGCTGGGCTTCATAGGTGACATCCATTTTCACTGTATACTTCAATACTGTTGTATTGCAAAATATAAAACAAACTATCAATGATCACAAGGTCAAATCCCCCAAAAAATTGAAAAATAAGCTAAAGAAATGTAAAAAAAAAGTTTATACAGAAAAAAAAAGGAAAAAAAAAATGAAAACTATAAAAACTTGAATCAGCCTTTTTTCACAGCTAAAAACATCAAAACGTATTTGGCTTTTCCAAGTCCGTAAAAGTCTATCAAAATATAAAATTAATTAATTCTATAAAAAGAAAAATATTATTTACCACACTTCTCCCCCAAAAATACGATAAAAAGCAATCAGAAGAAGTTTACTCTCTAAATTGGTGTCACATCCATTTTTGGATTTGTGGCAGCTCTGGTTCCACTTAATTAAAACTTTTTTCCTTTCAGGCCAGTGAGGGTTAATATCAGTTTTGCCTGGCAAGCTGGTGTAATTGCAGTGCTGCTGGGTCAGCTGATGCAGGTGGTGACCACTCACACCATCCTTTAAAAGGTCACCCGATACATCAGCTGACTGTTGATATTACAGGTCCTTTCTGGAAACCAGCTTAGCAGGAGAAGCTCTCTAGGGTCAGCCACGTCTGGTGATTGGAGTCCAGTTGCTGTGTTATCTGCTGTGTGGAGCTTAGCAGCGGTGTTGTTAAGCTAAGTGTGGTGTTTTTCGTTACCTTGTCCCTTTGGTGTTTGTCACTTCCCCTTGTGTTTATTATCTGCAGAGGTGAGGCTAGTGCTCCTTGCTGGCACTAGCCAGGGCAGTAGTAGGTGACAACTAGGGATGAGGTATCCTGACGGTGGCAAGGGAAGTACTTGCATAGGGCATTAGGGGGATGCAGGGACAGGCTCAGGTTTGAGCTTAGGTGGTGACCATCCCTCATTCCCTATTGTTAGGGCCCTCCTCTCACCTTTCCCATCTCGTTGTGTGTGAGTTGTGCCATCCTCTGACCGTCCACCCGTTGTGTCATGTCACTCCAGGACATTATCATCAACTGTCACATTTTTCCTGGTGAGCCATGGCCTAAATGCAGGCCTTTGCCCAACTGATCCAGACCCTCACTGATGAGCTTAAGGAGCTGTGGGGTCAGGTGTTGCAGCAGCTTCAGCAGTTGATGGGGATCTGGGCCTCATCTCAGTTGCAGGCTCAACCGGAGCCCAAAATATCTCTCCCTGACCATTTCTCTGGTCAGGGAGAGACCAGTTTGTTGTGTTCAAAGAAGCCTGCAAGTTGTATTTTAGGCTTCGCCCTCGTTCATCAGGGAGTGAGGAACAGCGTGTGGGAATCATAGTCTCCCTTCTTAAGGGTGATCCCCAATCCTGGGCCTTCTCCCTGCCGACCGGTTCACCATGTTTACGGTTGGTGGACGAGTTTTTTGCAGCATTGGCGCAGATGTATGGGGATCCCGATGGTGTCTCCCTGGCTGAATCTCGTCTCTGAAAAATCAAGCAGGGGGGGCTGGCCGGCTGAGAAGTACTGCTCAGAGTTTAGGAGGTGGGCCACTGACACGCTTTGGAATGAACCTGCCCATTTTTGTCAGGGTCTGTCACCTAGGCTGCAGGATACTCTGGCGCAGTACACTGCTCCCAGGTCGTTGGAGGCCACCATGTCCCTTGCTATCCGGGTGGATAGACACCTCAGGGAGAGGCATACCCCAAATCTGCCTTTTGTTGTCCTTGCTAGGTTGGAGGACACATCGGTGCAAATGGACGAACCCATGCAGGTGGGAGGAGTTGCATCTCAAACGGGGTTGCCTGCTGTTTGCCGTGGTATGGGGGCAAGTTTTTACTGTGGGCAGACTGGTCATTTTATCAATGTCTGCCCAGCTCATGCCAAAGAACCATCACCATTTCAAAAGCCGCATCCCCCTGGTCGTGTGGAGAGAGGTGACCAGGGTGTGTATATTTCCTCCATCTTCTCTTCTGTGTACCATACCTGCTGAAGTGGTGGTTGGTGGGGTAACTGAGACTGTACCGGTGATTATGGACAGTGGAGCGGGAGTCAATTTGTTGGATTCTCACTTTGTCCAGACTACAGCCTGAGGAGTAGGACGCTGACGAGACCCCTAAGCGTTCAGGCCATTGACTCTGTCCCACTCAGCCAGGGGAGGGTGACCCAAGTCGTAGATAATATACACCTGCATATAGGAACTCGTCATTAAGAGTCCCTGTAGTGCTACGTCTTGGGCGGGAATGCCAAGTCCCATCGTTTTAGGCCTCCCTTGGTTGAAAAAAAAACCCGGTCATAGATTGGCGGTCCAGGGAAGTAGTCAGCTGGGAGCAGTCGTGTAAGGACTGCTGCCTGAGAGCTACGATCTCTGCCGTCCTTCTACAACCTATCCCTTCTTCTCCGGTGGGGGCAGCAGAGGTGCTGCCAGGCAGTGGGGCAAGACTCAACCCTCACCACAAGTTAACCCTGAGTGTCAGAGTCCTTTTTGGCAGAGGGGTTAGGGGAGTTTGGTGGTTCCCTCTGTGCATAGTGGGGGTGTGAGTGTGGTGACACAGGGGGACGCCTCTGTTGTTCGTTTCTCAAGGAGTTCACCATCTTGTGGCAAACATGTGTGTGGCGCCCCTGAGGGTTCAGTCACCACAAAGGTGTTGCACCTCATCCAGAGGTGTGACACCCCACTCCCAGGTAAGGAGTGAGCACCCCTAGGACTCCAACACCTGCATCCAACACACACCATATCAGCTGGGCATATGGAAGTACCCTACGGGAGGATGGTCTCATCCCAGGCTGGTTAGCAAGGGCTGTAGTGGTGGGTGGAGTTAGTAGTAGCAGAGGAGGAGAGAAGTTAAGCAAGCAGCAGCATTTCTTGTGAAGTGAGAGATTGAAAGGGGAGCTCAAGCTGATAGGAGCTCGGCCCCTAATATGAGAGAAAGAGACTGAGGAGCTTCTGGAGAAGTCAGTGAAGGGGTCCTTGGGCACTGACAGTGAACATTCCATCCGTGGCCCTCTCCGGGATCGGAAGGACCAGGCTACAAGGGAATCGGCCCCTAGACTAGTGGGAAACCTTCAGGCCCCGCTAGCAAGCCGACGGCGGTGATCACTTTATGGGTCGTTGCTACCGACCACCAGCACCATCTCCAGGAAGGAAGCTACATAGGGCCAAGGACGCACAGAATTAATCTATTACCCGACAGGGTCCGCAGCTTCTGGACTGGAAGACTGCGTGGTGAGGTGCTAGGAAGAGAGGAGTGGAATAGCACAGAGAGAGAAGGCCAGGAAAGGAACACACAGAACGGGAGTCCTGGGCAAGTGCAACCGATTTACTTGGGGGTTGCTGGATCCCTCGCCCAGAGGACACAGTACCAGGTGGGCATCTGTACTGTGCATATCATAACTGTGAGTAAAATCTTGAAACTGCACTTGGACTGTTTTCCGGAGTTATTTCAGCGCCGCACATCTCTCTCTCTGCGGCATTCATCAGCACCATTCTTCATCATAACATCTACCTGCCCTGGAAGAATACAACCTCACCTGTGGGAGGTTTACCAACTAGCTGCATAACACCATCATTTCCAGAGGACCTGCCCTGCAGCGCTGGTCACACTGACCAGGTACAGGTGGCGTCACGAACCTTATGACAAACTTGTCATTCCCCTGTAAATATATTCCCCTTTTTAGTGAGTGCCCAGGGCCACAGACCGGGTCGTTGCTGCCGTGACATCCCCCATAGAAGTCAACAGGCTCGGTACCGAGTACCCCACGGCCCTGGAGGGCGACTCATGTGCATGAAAATAAATGTTCAGGTCCGCACCTGTGTGTGAACGAGTACGTGTGGGTGTCCTCCAAAAACAGGTGGAAGTGTGCTACTGGGACCTGAAGTTCTGGGGTGATCAGGCCGTATCGGGTGTCTGCGATTCTCAGCCCGAGGACTTTCCAGCTGGAGTTACCCACAGTAATGCATGTACAGTAACACAACTCATTCCCCAGGTTGGCGCTTTGGAGATTTGTGGCTCATCCGGAGACTAAGTTATTGTCACCTCCATTGGGCTGCGCTCGCCGTAACCTGAGGGTCAGGAGACTACAGAGGTGAACTCTGGAGTGTCGAGGCATTCTCACTGTATGTTGTTTTCTTGTGATATCTGGTGTTGAGGGTCCAGAGGCCCCTCATTGAAAGGGGGGTACTGTCACGATCTATTTTTGGATTTGTGGCAGCTCTGGTTCCACTCAATTAAAACTTTTTTCCTTTCAGGCCAGCGGGGGGTTAATATCAGTTTTGCTCCGCTGGCCAGCTGGTGTAATTGCAGTGCTTCTGAGTCAGCTGATGCAGGTGGTGACCACTCCCACCATCCTTTAAAAGGTCACCTGATGCAGCTTAGCAGAAACAGCTCTCTGGTGTCAGCCACGTCTGGTGATTGGAGTCCAGTTGCTGTGCTGTGCTGTATGGAGCTTAGCAGCAGTGGTTCTTAAGTTAAGTGTGGTGTTTTTTGTTAACTTGTTGCTTTGGTGTTTGTCACTTCCCCCTGTGTTTATTATCTGCAGAGGTGAGGCTAGTGCTTCTTGCTGGCCAGTGCACTAGCCAGGGCAGTAGTAGGTGACAACTAGGGATGAGGGTGAACGACCTGCATAGGGCGTCAGGGGAGTGCAGGGACAGGCTCAGGTTTGAGCTTAGGTGGTGACAATCCCTCATTCACTGTTGTTAGGGCCCTTCTCTCGCCTTTCCCATCCCGTTGTGTGTGAGATTTGCCGTCCACTGACCGACCACCCGTTGGGTCGTGTCACTCCGTGACATTTGGAATAAATCAATAAAACCGTTAGCTTGACGCACCAAGCTTAATTGACTTTAAAAAAAATAATGCGTGTTTGAGAAAATCAATCCATTTCATTCCACTTTTATTCAATTTTTTCCCATTTTTCAGTAAATTGTAAGGTAAAATGAATGGTGTCTTTCAAAGCTATATCTTGTCCAGCAAAAAAAAAAAAAAAAGAGTAAAAAAGTTATTGCTCTTGAAAGAATTTGAGGAATTATCGGAATGGCAAAATGAAAAATGTGTAATGATGTTGTTGGTAACTGATAGGTAAATAATCCATGATAGGGCACAATCCTTAAAAAAAGCTCACCCATAAAAGTAATTTGGCCAGAACTCAACTTTCCTCATCATCCGATCTCTTTGTGACACTTTGTATAGTTGGTTGCTACTGATGATCACTATACTCTATATTATACCGTTACACTTCTTCTGTGAAAGAATATAGAAATACCAATCTGTGTATGCCGCAGAATAGAAATAATGACAGCTAGAGATGAGCGACTTTGCCTCCGGAAGGGTTGAGTCGGGTTTCGGACCACCCGACTTTCTCAAAAGTCGAGTTGAACGAAATCGGCCGACTATCGGGAAAAGTCGAGTCGGAGTCGATAATCCGACACAAATGCAAGTCAATGGGGAAGAAAAGTCGGCAGGGAGTGGAGGACAGTAAACACACCTACAGTGCCCATTTCAATGCCAACGACATCAATTCTTATTACTTAAGCTTGTCAACCTTAATTTACTTTATAATAGTAACGCATTGAAAACTGGGGGTTATTTGGCTAAAGTTGTTGGGGGGCAGGGCTGGCTCCAGGTTTTCGTGGGCCCCGGGCAAAAGAGTCTCAGTAGGCCCCTTGAACACATACCACAATTCATGATGCTCCGATACGTCAGAGAAATATAGGTAAAGTACAATGCCAAATACTTCACTTCTTACATTACATGAGTGATATCTATTGTAATATCTACAATAGCTCAAAAAACAGACAGTATAGTCCTCCATACAGTATTATGGCCAGCACATAGTGAGCCATACAGAATGGGCTCCATATAATGCTCCATACAGAATGGGTCCCATATGTGCTACATATGATGCTCCATATATAAATGGCCCTATATGATGCCCCATAAATAATGAACCCCATATGATGCTCTAGTATATGATGGGCCCCATATATGATGCTCCAGTGTATAATGAGCCCCATATAATGCGCCAAATACAATGGTCCCCATATATAATGGTCCATATATAATGGGCTCTATGTGATGCCCCATAAATAATGAACCCCATATGATGCTCTAGTATATGATGGGCCCCATGGATGATGCTCCAGTCTATAATGGGCCTATATAATGCTCCATATATATTGGGCCCCATATGATGCTCCAGTGTATGATGGGCCCCGTATAAGATGCTCCAGTTAATGATGGGCCCCATTTATAATGCTCCATATATAATGGGCTCCATGTGATGCCCCATAAATAATGAACCCCATATTGTGCTCTAGCACATGATGGGCCCCATATGATGCTCCAGTATATGATGGGCCCCATGGATAATGCTCCAGTGTATGATGGGCCTATATAATGCACCATATATAATGGGCCCCATATGATGCTCCAGTATATTATGGGCCCCATGGATGATGCTCCAGTGTATGATGGGCCTATATAATGCTCCATATATAATGAGCCCCATATGATGCTCCAGTATATTATGGGCCCCATGGATGATGCTTCAGTGTATGATGGACCTATATAATGCTCCATATATAATGGGCCCCACATGATGCTCCAGTGTATAATGGGCCCCATATATGATGCTCCAGTGTATGATGGGCCCCATTTATAATGCTCCAGTGTATGAAGAGCCCCATATAATGCTCCAAATATAATGTGCCCCATATATAATGCTCCATATATAATGTGCTCCATGTGATGCCACATAAATAATGAGCCCCATATGATGCTCTAGTATATGATGGGCCCCATATGATGCTCCAGTATATGATGGGCCCCATGGATGATGCTCCAGTGTATGATGGGCCTATATAATGCTTCATATATAATGGGCCCCATATGATGCTCCAGTATATTATGGGCCCTATCTATGATGCTCCAGTGTATGATGGGCCCCATATATAATTCTCGAGTGTATAATGCTCCCCATATATTGCTCCAAACATTTAAAAAATTAAATACCTCTCCTCGCTGGGCACTGCTCTACTCTGGACTCCTCAGCGTCGCCCTCTTCCAGCTCTCTGCACTGTAACTGTTCAGGCAGAGGGCGCACAGACATGACGTCATCATGTCACTGTCAGGAAATGTGGAAGACATCACAGCGGTGGAGCAGGGAGAGGTAAGTATTGCAAGTGCTGGGGCCCTGAGCAAGCAGGGGGGCCCACTCATGGGTGCCGGCACTGGCACAGGGCCCCTCATAGTACGCCGTGTCTCTGACGGTGAGTGGGCCCTCCCACCTGCTCAGGGCCCCAGCACTTGCCCGGGTGCGCCAGGTGCTGACGCCGGCCCTGGGGGGGTACAGCCCAGTTAGTGAGGTGGAAATACTGTCATATGTTGAGGTGTAGGCTGGACGTTCAGCAGCTGCAAATAGAGGAATTGGAGAAGTCGGAGGAGGAGGAGGACAAAGCGAGCAATTTTGCCTGCAACGTATGTGTCATCAGGGGAAGGTGGTACAAAATCCTTTGAAACCCAGGCATGGTTCATTTTAATGAAGGTGAGATCACCAACATTTTTGGTCGACAGCCGGGTCCTTCTTTCTGTCAGGATTGATCCAGCAGCACTGAAGACTCTTTCTGATAGCATACTACTAGCAGGGCAAGCGAGCTCCTGTAAGGCATATTGTGCCAGTTCAGGCCAGGTTTCCAGTTTACAGGCCCAGTAGTCAAAGGGGAATGAACTGTGAGGGAGAACATCGATAGGGGAGGAGAGGTAATTTTGAACCATAGTTGACAACTGCTGTCTCCTGTCTGTTGCAATCGATTTAGTATTACCCATCGTGTGAGCGGTACTCGAGAAATCACTCCACAACATGATCATGAAACCCCTGTCTCCAAAGCCACTTCGGCTGTGTGCACCACGAACACCTCTTCCATGTTGCCCAGTACGGCTCGTGGTAGAACCTGCACCTCTGCTGTGTGCTGGGAATGCCTCTAGCAAACGGTTTACCAGAGTTGCTTGTTTGTTCGCCAATATTAGCTCTAGGTTCTCCTGTGGCTTGATGTTCTGTAATTTGCCTTTATAGCGTGGATCGAGGATGCTGGCCAACCAGTAGTCGTCATCCTTCATAATTTTGGCAATGCGGGGGTCCCTTTGTTGGATCCGCAAGACATAATCACACATGTGGGCCAATGTTCCAGGTGTCAATGATGCACTGCCAGTGGTGGGTCGAGGAGCACTTTCTGGCAAATCCACATCCCTCCAGTCACGCAAAAACCCTGTACCTGACCTAGGCAAGCCAACATTTTCTCTTGCCCCCTGAGAAGCATCCTCCTCCCCAAAATAATAATCCCCCTCATCCTCCTCCTCTTCCTCTTCTTCCTCCACATTGTCCAGGACAGTTCCCTGAGCAGACAATGGCTGACTGTCATCAAGGCTTCCCTCCTCCTCCTCCGCCTCTTCCTCCTCCGCTGCAGACGCCTAATCCTTAATGTGCGTCAAAGTTTGCATGAGCAGACGCATAAGTGGGATGCTGATGCTTATGATGGCGTCGTCTGCGCTTACCAGCCATGTGCATTCCTCAAAACACTGAAGGACTTTACAGAGGTCTTTCAGCTTTGACCACTTCACACCCGACAACTCGATGTCTGCCCTCAAAATGCCTGCCCGTGTATCCTCCCACAAATGCATTACAGCCTGCCTCTATTCACACAGCCTCTCAACCATGTGCATGGTGGAGTTCCACCTTGTTGCAACGTCTATGATTAGGCGGTGCTTGGGGAGGTGGAGCGATCGCTGCAGCCTCTGCATACGACTGGAGTCTACGGGCGAGCGACGGATGTGCGAGCACAGTCTTCGCACCTTATGGAGAAGGGCTGGTAACTCCGGATAATTATTTCTGAAGCACTGCACCACCAGGTTCAAGGTGTGAGCCAGGCAAGGTATGTGTCTGACTTTTGCCAGGGCTATGGCCGCCACAAAATTATGGCCATTATCACTGACTACCTTGCCTGGCTCAAGATGTAGACTGCCCAGCCATGACTCAGTTTCTCACTGCAAGTAGTCGGCCAGTACCTCCGCGGTGTGTCTGTTGTCGCCCAAAGACATCATCTTTAAAACAGCCTGCTGATGCTTACCACTAGCTGTTCGATAGTGGGACACCTCATAATCAACACTGGCAGCTGCGGATGGAGTGCTCGTGCGACTTCGCTCTGTCGACGAGCTTTCGCTTCTGGAGGAGGAGGAGGAGGGTCGAACGCCTACAGCCAACTGTTTCCTATACCGTGGGCTAGGCAGCACTGTCCCACCGCCGCTGTCCCCTGTGGACCCTGCATCCACCACATTAACCCAGTGCGCAGTGATGGACACGTAACGGCCCTGGCCCTGCCTACTGGACCATGCATCTGTTCTGAAGGGCACCTTTCCACTCACTGATTGTTTGAGTGCATGGACAATGCAGTCTTTTACATGCAGGTGGAGGGCAGGGATGGCTTTTCTAGAAAAGAAGTGCCGACTGGGTAGGTCATAGCGTAGGCCATGAGCTCTCGGAACGCTGCGCTTTCAACCAAATGGAAGGGCGTCATCTCTAAAGAGGTCAGTTTGGCAATGTAGGCGTTCAAAGCCAGTGTACATGGATGAGAGGATGTTAGGGGTCGAGTTCCCGCTTATGCACAAGGGGAATCTCGAGCCATCCCAGCTGCGGTCTCCCATTCGTCTCCGGCCGCAGTGGACTCTGCTCAGCTTAGACGTCGGTCCCAGCGTCTCGCCCAGTCTAACAGTGTGCAGAGGATTACTGCTGCATTTCCAGGCTCTGCTATTGTGGCCAGTACTGGTTAGCAGACGTCTTTAGGACAAAGTCCTTGTTTTCCCCTTCCCCATGCTCAGAGCATGCCCAGGGTGAGATCTCTCATTGGAGATCAGAGGTCACATGCTCAGGTACTGCAGCGGCTCCTATTGGTCCGCCAGGAAGGTCCTGTGACTACTGGTGTTCTGGAAAAGTTTCATTGGTCCTTGTTTCTGGCAGGTCCTGTAGCTGTTGCTATAAAAGGGTGGCATGGCTGGGCCGCCGTGCACTAGTGTCAATCTTTATATGCTATGCGCCAGTGTGATCATGTGTGTGAGTGGTTAGGGCCCGGCTGAAATAAGCCCCTAGAATACCGACTTAATCGGTGAGGAGTTTGGTATGCTAGCTGGTCAGGGTCGGTGTCCTAGATGCCCTAGATTACCGGCATAACCGGTGAGGAGTTTGATTGCCGTATTCAGGGTCTGGCGTTCAGATGCCATAGATTGCGGGTGACTCCCACGAGGACATTAGCGCATGATCACGTTCTATGTTCGCTTAGCAGTTAACTGTGTACCTGGGTGCTTGACAGGACACAGAAGTTTGTCTCAGGGCTCTGTGACATAACAGGGTTCGCTTTCAACGCTAGACAGTGCCCTAGCATGTTTATTTTGCGACTCAGTTGTGTTAAGTGAGTTCGCACACTTCGCCATATAGCGCTGCGGCACTCCTTCTAGCGGCTCTGTGGATTAACAGAGTTTGCACATATTGCCACAGCGCATTACGGCGTTTATTTTGGCGACTCTGCGGGATAACAGAGTTCGCTTCTTGCGCCATTTTACTAGCAGCAGGCTTCGCCTGCACGGTGGACCCCAGGCTGCGAACGCTCTCTCCACATCATATATTTGGTGCGTTCCGCAGACCCTAACAGAGGATGAGTGCTTTCTTGTCCTACTCAGAGTGTCTGCTAGGGTGAGCTGGACTTGAGAGCTGGATATGGAGGAACTAGCGGTGCACATGGCGGACTGAGAGGGGGTTGGTGATGGTGGTGGTGGTGGTGGTGATGGCCTAGATTCAGTTTTTCGTTGCAAAAACATTGTGATTCCCTGACTGCTTTGGCCTTGCGACGACACCTCAAAATTGCTGGTGGTGTGCTAACGGGTGGGCTTACAGTGGGAGTAGAGATGTAGCATTGCTGGCTACCTTCAGTCGGAGCAGGTGCACATGTGCTACCTGAGGTTTTGTAGTCCGTCCATGCTTGCAAGTGCATAGTGTTTAAATGTCTAAGCATCCAACTGGTATTCAAATTTCAGAGATTTTTCCCTCGGCTAAAGCTCCTTCCGCACTTCTTACAAATAACCTTTGCCTCATCAACAGGATTTTGGTCAAAAAAGTGCCACACTGCACTCTTCCTACTATGGGATAAATTTTCAGGGCTTGCACGCTGTGCTAATTTGACCGCCTGGCCAAGCTGTCCTGCAACTCTTTTTGTGTTGTTAACTCGTTTTTGGACTGCTACAGGCCTGCCAGATGACCGCAGCTGCGATGTCGATGCCTGCTGTGGATCCTCTTCCTCTTCTGAGCTATTGCCAGCGGCACCCTCTTCCCCTAATGGATGCCAATCCGGGTCAACAACTGGGTCATCCATCACCTCCTCTTCAATTTCATCTGCACCTTCCTCTGTGTCACCATGTAAGGTGGTAGAGTATGCGGGACGAGGCACCTGAGTTTCATCAGGGTCAGATTCTGTAGACTGCGAGGGCAATGTAGTGCTCTGGGTGAATGTACCAGCACAATCATGTAGCAGTGGCTGTGCATCAGTGCACTCCATGTCAGATTCATCTTGGACCGGGGAATTCAGGATTTGACTTGATAACCCAGGCATGGTCTGAAGTATGACCTGCCGCATCCTTCACTTTTGGTGGGGGTGAAGGACACAAGGAAAGGTGTTGTTCCTGACCAGGAGCCTGCACTGACGACTCATTGCTTGCATTTTTTGAAACTTCAGAAGAGAAGGCAATAGAGCTGGAGGCTGTTTTGGCAATGTAAGCCAAAACCTGTTCCTGATGCTCCGGCTTAAAAAGCGGTTTACCTACTCCCAGAAAAGGGAGCCTTCTAGGCCTTCTGGAGCCAGACGATGATGCAGGCTCAACACCTCCTGCCTTATATCTCTGTATATATTTCTGGAGTAACACACAGATGCTCACAGGCTCAGTATGGATTAGACCAGAATATAAAAAGCTGAAAAAGGGTACTGTATCAGAAGCGTACAGCTGTATACAGTGTTGGGGTAATTTTAAATCTCCGTATGTATTTCCGGAGTAACACACAGACGTTCACTCAGTATGGATTAGACCATAATATAATAAGCAGAAAATGGGTACTATATCAGAAGCGTACAGCTGTATACAGTGTTGGGGTAATTTTAAATCTTCATATATATTTCCGGAGTAACACACAGATGCTCACTCAGTATAGATTTGACCAGAATATAAAAAGCAGAAAAAGGGTACTGTATCAGAAGATACCAGGTGTATATAGTATAGTGGAAAATTGTAAATCTCCCTATATATTTCCGGAGTCACAGACAGACGCTCTCAGGCTCAGTATGGATTAGACCAGAATATAAAAAGCAGAAAAAGGGTACTGTATCAGAAGATACCAGGTGTATATAGTATAGTGGAAAATTGTAAATCTCGGTATATATTTCCGGAGTCACAGACAGTCGCTCTCAGGCTCAGTGTGGATTAAACCAGAATATAAAAAGCAGAAAAAGGGTACTGCATTAGAAGATACCAGGTGTATATAGTAGAGTGGAAAATTGTAAATCTCCGTATATATTTCCGGAGTCACAGACAGATGCTCTCAGGCTCAGTATGAATTAGACCAGAATATTAAAAGCAGAAAAAGGGTACTGCATTAGAAGATACCAGGTGTATATAGTAGAGTGGAAAATTGTAAATCTCCGTATATATTTCCAGAGTCACAGACAGACGCTCTCAGGCTCAGTATGGATTAGACCAGAATATAAAAAGCAGAAAAAGGTTACTGTATCAGAAGATACCAGGTGTATATAGTATAGGGGAAAATTTCAATCTCCGTATATATTTCGGAGTCACACACAGATAGTCAGCATGTATTTGTCCGTGATACCAGCCGGTACACGGTAGTGTGTGAGGAGCGTACAGCTCTATACAGTGTGGGAAAAAATGAACGCTCAGTAACTGTGCAGAAAAAAAGGATAAAAGTATTAGTGCTGTGTAAAAAGCAGTCTGCACAGCAGTGTACACACAGCAATACAGCTAGCAGGCAGCCTAATAACCAGCGCTGCTGCACACAAGAAAATCCTCCCCTGTCACTGGCAGGCAGCATAATAACCAGCGCTGCTGCACACAAGACAATCCTCCCTTGTCACTGCACACTAACTGTACAGCACAATTGCTATCAGCACAAGCACAGAAGAACTTCTGTTTCCAGCCCTAACTCTCTCCCTACTGATAAACAGCGTCAGCAACCTCTCCCTACTGTTAAGATCGGCAGAAGTAAAATGGCGGTCGGCGGTCAGGGCTTTTATAGACACTATGACGCCCCCCATTGCAAGCCAATCACTGCAATGCCCTTCTCTAAGATGGTGGTGGACCCTGCCCATGTCATCTCGTTGCTCACAGTGTACGTCCTTGCTCATTGGCTGAAAAAAGGCTCCTGCAAGCATTATGGGAAAACCGACTTTGGCGCTCGGGTCGACGACCGCATGGTCGACTTCACGCTATGTTCGGGTTTCGCTCAGCGAAACCCGACTTTGGCGAAAGTCGGCGACTTATGAATCTGACCGACCTGTTTCGCTCAACTCTAGTGACAGCTTTCATTGCTACTCAATCAGGGGCAGCCATCCCCCAATATTGTTTCAAGTTCTATATGCCTACTACATGCCTGAAGAGAGTTTGATTTACCTAAATAATTTTCTTGTTTTAGAATTGAATTAATTTGAATAAAAATATCACATGAGAAATATATTTAATCTACTTTGGTGTTCTACAAACCAATGTACCATGATATGATGAGTTTCTTGGGCAAGTAATGGTCAGCTTCCCGGGAATGCACACCCAGAAAATCACAGCATAACTCATACTAGTGATGATTATTACCTTGAGCACTTAACGACATCATTCAGATTATTTTCTTATACATGTGAAAAGGGTTACATACATATAACATATATAAAATATATATAACTACTCCTAAAATGATATATATTATATAAAAAGGTGTATATAATTTGTCGGGGGTCAAGAGGCCATAAAGAGTTTGTAACTATAGTGATGCCTTGCGGCCAGATAAACAATGCTGCAAAACCCTAGGGTTTTCTCTTGAAAACTTATGAAAAGGAATTTATTGCAAATCTAATAAAGTAATAATCACATTTTTATGCTTTCCAAATTTGAATATAGATAAGAAAGAGAAGTCAACCGATATAAACCAGCATTGTTTCTATGCGTGAAACATACGAAGGGACGAGTCACCAAAGCAGGACAGATTACATTATACAGAAAGTGTGTCTGAACTGGCACTTTAAAGACACCCAAAGGCAAATGTTAAGGTATTCTACTGTATGGGTTAATCATCTATGTAGTACAACTTTTACCAGAATCCCTGTTGATATCATCTAAAAAGCAGCATTGTTGCCTTGCACTCCTTTGATGTTCACATAGTCTGAGCTCCTATGTAAACCTCCCGCGTACTGCTGTTCTTCCTGTAAAATAAAAATGAAACTTACCTTAGCCAAAAAAACAACATTTTTAGATTTTAATGACATTTTACCTAATTAAATGAAATATCAGACTTCATGCAGATTAGGTTGGTAGATAGGTAGATGTCATGTCTGTGCCGTATTCCCTTGATGGTGTCGCAGATGCAGTGAATTACGGCAGGGTCACTTACAGTTTTTCTGGCTTTAATTCACTGTGCACCAATATCATAATTTACTAAATGAAATTGTTTTTAGAAAAGGTTGGGTCCATTTAGTAACTTAACAGATAATTTGAAATCCGGTTCCTTCCAATATTTTTTTTCCTTCTCTAACATCATAAATGTTTTCTCACAAAATATCACAAGTAGAATTAATGAAAACTGAATGAATTAATTAATAAAACCCAGTTAGGGTTGTAATCGCAAATATATTACATTAACTGTTAGAGATAAGCGGATCGATTCACAGAGGATTGAGTTTAAATCAAATTTCTGGAATTCATGTTTTCACACAGATGAGGTGAACATTATGATATTCTATTTGCGCTTGGAATAAAGAAAAAAATAGCTCTCATGGCCAGTGAAGTTCTCTTTTTCTCTATCTTCTCCCCCAAAATGTGCAAATTTACTCGCCACAAATAGAATTTTTGTGGAAAATTCAGCAAAGCCAGCTAATTCAAATTTCAAAAGATCCACTCATCTCTATTATCTGTATTACATTACCTACCTAGAGTTATAGATTACTGCAGTGTTTCCCAAACTCCAGTCCTCAGGGCCCCCAATAGATCATGTTTTCAGGATTTCCTTAGTATTGCACAGGTGAGAAAACCTGTTGCATTTTCTGATGCCTTGATAGTAATTCCATCACCCATGCAATACAAAGGAAGTCCTGAAATCATGATCTGATGGGGATCTTGAGGATGGGGTATGCTAAACACTGGATTAGAGAAATTAATACAATATCACTGGACACCTAGCAGTATCTCCTGTATGAAGATAAATTAATTAGTGAATAGCTGACAGTTTCTGAAAGAGCAAGCTGTCATTGCTAAAGAGGTGCTATATCAAAGATAATTGCCCCTAAGGCAGGCTAGTCACATCTACTCTGAAACTAACAGTTCACAAGAATGTCCTCTCTCTGCAGCCACGTTTCCCTTTCAGCCCTGACTCGGTCTACTTGGCTCCGCTCTCTCAGCTCTGGTCACCCGGATCAGGCCACTCGGTCCCTCACTTGAAACAGGTCACTTGGTCCTCCACTTGGATTTTGTTACTCGGTCCTTTTCTCGCAATGGGGGCTTTAATACAACTCTGCTGCACTGCCCGTTCATCCTGCTACAGGTTTTCGTGCCGACTCCTCCCCTCGCTTTCCTTCCCGGACTTTTTATCATTACCAATTGTGTCATAGCTGTCACTGTACCCTGTGTCCTCACTAATCTTCTCACCCAGGGCACATGTACTTCTCTCTTGGGTTCCTACTACTGTAATTATTTCTGCTTTCACTTTCTCTACAGTTTCTGACCTGCAGATAGATGTGTTCGCTTCAAACTACTCTGTTAGGCATTAACTACAGTCATGGCCAAAAGTTTTGAGAATATCTATCAAAAAAAACTGACCGGCACATCCAAACTTAGATTCAGTGTGAACAGGTGCTAAACCTAGAGTCACCAACTCATATACATACAAGAAGAAAAGGTAGCACACTGTAGCGCTATAGCTTGCAAACACGAAATATGAAAAATATGAAAAATGAATTACATCATTACCTTAGAAATATGAAAAATTGAGAAGTCTTAGCGCATAAGATGGCCAAATTATGTGAGCCTGATAGCCACGTCAAGGCTCTTCTCGTATATCAGGTCCCTAACTAATGCCTATCCTCGCTTTAGAAAAGTCTGTCTGCATGGGAACCTATGAATCCTCTTTTCAGACTAAAATCTACATCTCTGTGGAGGGGTGATGAACCTGCTGTAATTAAAAGGCCTGTGACCACCAGGTGGAGTGCTCAGGCAGAAGGTAAATGAATACATATCAAAAAAAAACTGACCGGCACATCCAAACTTAGATTCAGTGTGAACAGGTGCTAAACCTAGAGTCACCAACTCATATACATACAAGAAGAAAAGGTAGCACACTGTAGCGCTATAGCTTGCAAACACGAAATATGAAAAATATGAAAAATGAATTACATCATTACCTTAGAAATATGAAAAATTGAGAAGTCTTAGCGCATAAGATGGCCAAATTATGTGAGCCTGATAGCCACGTCAAGGCTCTTCTCGTATATCAGGTCCCTAACTAATGCCTATCCTCGCTTTAGAAAAGTCTGTCTGCATGGGAACCTATGAATCCTCTTTTCAGACTAAAATCTACATCTCTGTGGAGGGGTGATGAACCTGCTGTAATTAAAAGGCCTGTGACCACCAGGTGGAGTGCTCAGGCAGAAGGTAAATGAATACATATCAAAAAAACATAATTTGGCCATCTTATGCGCTAAGACTTCTCAATTTTTCATATTTCTAAGGTAATGATGTAATTCATTTTTCATATTTTTCATATTTCGTGTTTGCAAGCTATAGCGCTACAGTGTGCTACCTTTTCTTCTTGTATGTATATGAGTTGGTGACTCTAGGTTTAGCACCTGTTCACACTGAATCTAAGTTTGGATGTGCCGGTCAGTTTTTTTTTATATGTATTCATTTACCTTCTGCCTGAGCACTCCACCTGGTGGTCACAGGCCTTTTAATTACAGCAGGTTCATCACCCCTCCACAGAGATGTAGATTTTAGTCTGAAAAGAGGATTCATAGGTTCCCATGCAGACAGACTTTTCTAAAGCGAGGATAGGCATTAGTTAGGGACCTGATATACGAGAAGAGCCTTGACGTGGCTATCAGGCTCACATAATTTGGCCATCTTATGCGCTAAGACTTCTCAATTTTTCATATTTCTAAGGTAATGATGTAATTCATTTTTCATATTTTTCATATTTCGTGTTTGCAAGCTATAGCGCTACAGTGTGCTACCTTTTCTTCTTGTATGTATATGAGTTGGTGACTCTAGGTTTAGCACCTGTTCACACTGAATCTAAGTTTGGATGTGCCGGTCAGTTTTTTTTTTTTTTTATATGTATTCATTTACCTTCTGCCTGAGCACTCCACCTGGTGGTCACAGGCCTTTTAATTACAGCAGGTTCATCACCCCTCCACAGAGATGTAGATTTTAGTCTGAAAAGAGGATTCATAGGTTCCCATGCAGACAGACTTTTCTAAAGCGAGGATAGGCATTAGTTAGGGACCTGATATACGAGAAGAGCCTTGACGTGGCTATCAGGCTCACATAATTTGGCCATCTTATGCGCTAAGACTTCTCAATTTTTCATATTTCTAAGGTAATGATGTAATTCATTTTTCATATTTTTCATATTTCGTGTTTGCAAGCTATAGCGCTACAGTGTGCTACCTTTTCTTCTTGTATGTATATGAGTTGGTGACTCTAGGTTTAGCACCTGTTCACACTGAATCTAAGTTTGGATGTGCCGGTCAGTTTTTTTTTGATATGTATTCATTTACCTTCTGCCTGAGCACTCCACCTGGTGGTCACAGGCCTTTTAATTACAGCAGGTTCATCACCCCTCCACAGAGATGTAGATTTTAGTCTGAAAAGAGGATTCATAGGTTCCCATGCAGACAGACTTTTCTAAAGCGAGGATAGGCATTAGTTAGGGACCTGATATACGAGAAGAGCCTTGATGTGGCTATCAGGCTCACATAATTTGGCCATCTTATGCGCTAAGACTTCTCAATTTTTCATATTTCTAAGGTAATGATGTAATTCATTTTTCATATTTTTCATATTTCGTGTTTGCAAGCTATAGCGCTACAGTGTGCTACCTTTTCTTCTTGAAAAGTTTTGAGAATGACACAAATATTAATTTTTACAAAGTCTACTGCTTCACTTTTTCTAATGGCAATTTGCATATACTCCAGAATGTTATAAAGAGTGATCAGCTTAACAGCAATTACTTGCAAAGTCAATATTTGGCTAGAAAATGAACTTTATCCTCCAAAAAACATTTCAATATCATTGCAGCCCCTCCTTAAAAGGACCAGCTAACCTCTTTTCAGTGATTGCTCCATTAACACAGGTGTGGGTGTTGATGAGGACATGGCTGGAGATCAATCTGTCATGATTAAGTAAGAATGAGACCACTGGACACTTTAAAAGGAGGCTGGTGCTTGGCATCATTGTTTCTCTTCTGTTAACCATGGTTATCTCTAAAGAAACACGTGCAGTCATCATTGCAATGCACAAAAATGGCCTAACAGGGAAGAGTATCGCAGCTAGAAAGATTGCACATCAGTCAACAATCTATTGCATCATCAAGAACTTCAATGAGAGAGGTTCCATTGTTGCCAAAAAGGCTCCAGGGCGCCCAAGAAAGACCAGCAAGCGCCAGGACCGTCTCTTAAAAGTGTTTCAGCTGCGGGATCGGGCTACCAGCAGTGCAGAGCTTGCTCAGGAATGGCAGCAGGCATGTGTGAGTGCATCTGCACGCACTGTGAGGCGGAGACTCTTGGAGCAAGGCCTGGTCTCAAGGAGGGCAGCAAAGAAACCACTTCTCTCCAGAAAAAACATCATGGACAGACTGATATTCTGCAAAAGGTACAGGCAGTGGACTGCTGAGGACTGGGGTAAAGTTATTTTCTCTGATGAATCCCCTTTTCGATTGTTTGGGACATCAGGAAAACGCCTCATTCGGAGAAGACAAGGTGAGCGCTACCACCAGTCTTGTCTCATGACAACTGTTAAGCATCCTGAAACCATTGATGTGTGGGGTTGCTTCTCAGCCAAGGGAATCGCTCTCTCACAGTCTTGCCTAAAAACACAGCCATGAATAAAGAATGGTACTATCATGTATAGTGTACAGTTCCTATAGCGTCTTGTGCTTGGGTGCGAGGAAAACACAGGAGACATAGGTTGAAATGAAATGACTTGTATTACTTCATACAAGCATGCTGAAAAGTTCACACAGTTTGCAGGAACAGAGACAGGAGACACAGCAGGCCAGAGCAACTTCAAGCACTACAATAAATCTCCAAAGCAGGTTCAGGATCTCTTCTCTGTACCGTAATTCCTCTGCAAACATGGATTCACCAAACAGCAGGTTTCCAGAGTCCAAAAGTGTTCAAAGGTTCCTCAGTAGGGAATAGCTGGAGTACAAATCCAAGGTTTCCAGGAGTCAGGTCACAGACTGACTGAGGCTTGATTCAGGAGCACTGATTGTTCAGCTGAGGCTGCTTAAGAAGCAAGAGGGAAGAATCAGGGCGGGAACATGAAAACTGGAAACTCCATATTAACTGAGGGCAAGAGCTGCAGAAAGACAGAAAGCAAAATGGCCGACGGAAAACTGAGTTTCAAGGAACATGTCAACAGAGACAAAGAACCTTACATTACTCCCCCCTTAGGGACAACCTCCGGATGACCTCAGACCAGGCTTGTCAGGGTACCTCTGATGAAACTGGCGGAGCAGGCGAGGAGCATTTACATTATTGACTGGTTCCCATGAGTTGTCCTCCACTGGGTAGCCCTGCCATTTAATCAAATATTGCAACTGATTTCTGTACAACCTGGAATCTAGAATCCTTTCCACCATAAATTCTTCCTGACCATCGACCAGCACTGGGTCAGGGCAAGGAGAAGAACGTCCAGGAAACGTATTGGGTGTTGCAGCCTTTAGTAGGGATACATGAAAGACAGGATGGATTCTCATAGTTCTGGGCAGTTGAAGACGACAAGCAACAGCACTTATAATCTTACTGATCTTATAAGGTCCAATGTACTTATGTCCCAATTTAGACGATGGAATCTTTAATTTAAGATTTCTGGTTGACAGCCAGACCAAATCTCCTACCTTGAAAGCTGGTGCAGGTTTACGAAATTTATCTGCTGCTTTCTTGTACCTTTCCTGAGCCAATTCTAGATTTTCCTTTAGAAGATCCATATTCTTTTGTAAAGAAGTGATTCTTTCAGCCACTGCCGGCAAGGGCGTATCTATGGGAAATCGAGGAAGAATGTTAGGATGATAACCTAGATTGGAGTAAAAAGGAGACTGCTTAGTGGAGGCGCTCTGAGAGTTGTTATAAGAGAACTCAGCCAGTGGAAGTAGATCCACCCAATCATCCTGTAGGTGGCAGATAAAACAGCGGAGATACTGCTCCAGGGTCTGATTGGTTCGTTCTGTCTGTCCATTAGTCTGGGGATGAAAAGCAGAAGAAAGGTTTACTTTAATGTCCAATGCTGCACAGAAATTTTGCCAAAACCTTGAAGTGAATTGCACCCCTCGATCCGAAATGACCTCATCCGGTACTCCATGTAAGCGAAACACATTCTTAATCATCAAATCTGATGTCTGTTTTGCAGTGGGTAAGCCGACACAAGGGATAAAATGAGCTGCCTTTGTTAGACGGTCAACCACCACTAGAATGGTGTTCTTCCCTTGAGAGTTTGGTAACTCCACAATGAAGTCCATAGAAATGGATCCCCACGGGCGGGACGGGGTGGGAGCAGGTTGCAACAGACCAGTTGGTGAGGAGCGAGGTGTTTTGCATCTTGCACAGACTTCACATGAAGTGACATAGTTTAAAACATCTTTCCTGTAAGTGGGCCACCAAAAGAAGCGAGAAAGAAATTCTTGTGTCTTTAGAATTCCCCTATGCCCGGCTATCTTGGAATCGTGGATGAGTTGCAATACTCTCAATCTGACTGTTTCAGGTATATACAGACGTTGTCCCTGAATCCACACACCATTCTTAAAGACAAGACTTACGTCCCTTGGGGGTTGAGCCAACAAAGAATCCGCATGGTATGCTTCCTTGATGTCCTTAAGTAGGTCTTGATTATGAATCACTCCCAGGAATCTAGAGTCAGGAAGAATAGTCTTAGGAGGAGTAAGTGGACGTGTCTCTGCTGAATGAATCCTAGAGAGTGCATCAGCCTTTCCATTGCGCGATCCTGGTCTATAAGAAATGACAAAATTAAATTGGTTTAGGAAAAGATTCCAGTGAGCCTGGCGAGGAGTCAGGCACTTAGCCGACCTGATAAATTCAAGGTTACGATGGTCTGTCAGGACGACTATTTGCTGTGCAGCTCCCTGAAGAAGGTGTCTCCATTCCTTGAAGGCGGCAATAATGGCCAACAATTCTCTATTGCCCACATCGTAGTTCCTCTCAGCCGAAGACAACTGCTGGGAAAAGAAGGCACAGGGATGCAAGACATTCTTCTCACCTGTTCTCTGAGAGAGTATAGCTCCAACGGCACAGTCTGAAGCATCCACCTCTATTATGAAGGACAAGCTCGGGGTTGGTATGTACTAAGATAGGTGCGGTGGTAAATTTATCCTTTAAACAGGAAAATGCTTCCTGAGCTTGCGGGGTCCAGGAGAACCTAGACTGTTTCCGGGTAAGTTGGGTGATAGGTGACACTACCTCAGAAAAATTTTTAATGAAACGTCTATAGAAGTTGGTAAACCCGATGAAGCGCTGCACTTCCTTCACATTTCTAGGAATTGGCCAATCCTTGATGGCTTGGGTCTTGCTTCCATCCATACTAATCCCTTGCGTAGATAGTACATACCCCAGAAATTGAATTTCGGTCCTATGGAATTCACACTTTTCAAGTTTGATGTAGAGATGGTTTTGTCTTAGGCGTTCTAAGACCATTCTCACATGTCCATGATGTTCCTCTGTGGAGTTAGAAAAAATTAGAATATCATCCAGATAAATCACCACAAATGTATCTAGGAGATCCCTGAAGATATCATTCACGAAGTGTTGGAAAGTGGCTGGGGCGGTACTCAGACCAAAAGGCATAACAAGATATTCAAAATGTCCATAGCGTGACCTGAAAGCAGTCTTCCATTCATCCCCAGGTCTAATACGGACCAAGTTATAGGCCCCACGGAGATCCAGTTTAGAGAAAATTTTGGCATGCCGCACTCTCTCCAACAACTCAGGGATTAAAGGCAATGGATAACGGTTTCTAATAGTAACCTTATTGAGTTCCCTATAGTCTATGCAGGGTCTCAGAGATCCATCTTTCTTCTTCACAAAGAAGATGGGTGCACCTGCGGGAGATGAAGAGGGGCGTATGAAGCCCTTGGCTAAATTTTCATCTATATAATCCTTCAAAGCTTTTAGCTCGGGCCCCGCTAGGGGGTAGATCTTACCAAAAGGTATCTCGGCTCCAGGCAATAATTCAATTGGACAATCATATGGACGGTGAGGAGGAAGCTGATCAGCGTTCTTCTTGTCACATAAATCCACATAGTCCTGGTATACAGCTGGTAGTTCAGGGACTGACATGGTTCCTTTAGGAACAGAGCAAGCTGAAACTCCTTGACTCATCTGTTTCTCCGGAAAGTGTAATTCCTTGGTCTCCCAGTTAATCGTAGGATTCTGCGCCTGCAGCCATGGTAGCCCTAGAATAATGGGAAAGTGGGGAGAAGAGATAAGCATAAAAGACATTTTCTCCTGATGATCTTTACCCATAAGGACCCTCAAAGGCTCTGTTTCTTGATCCACTGGTCCAGAAGTCAGTAGAGAGCCATCCACAGTCTCCATCTGTACTGGAGTAGCCTTCTTCACTGAACGTATCCCCTTTTTCAGAGCAAAGGAGATATCCATAAAATTTCCACTTGCTCCTGAGTCGATCATAGCAGAGCTAGGCACCCAGACTGAGTCAACCAGAGTTTGATGGAAAGGAAGCAATGAGAATTGTTTCTTTTACAACTCAGCTGGGACACCGCTGAGGAAACTTGAAAAATTGCAGCGTTTATACCGTCATCGTCCCCAGAACTAACAGAGTTTAAGTCCGAGAAATCAAGATCTCTTGCAGCAGATCTCTCTGGAGCCTGAGGCTCGGACATGACAGAGCTCCTCTCGCAACACTCACAGTGAATGACTGCTGCAGTAGTCTTACGAGAACGGCTGGGGCAGTTTATAATGAAGTGCCCTGACTTACCACAGTAGAAACATAGATTTTCCTTTATACGATGTTCTTTGCGTGCATCACTAACCCGTCTTTGTAAAGAGTCCACCTGCATGGGTTCAGGTTCTGGTTCCCTTGTGATCCTACTCAAAGGTTCCTTAGCTGAGGAGGGAGGTAGGAAAGGGTTAGTGCGATTATTTTCGAACCATCTCTCTTGTCTGCGTTCAGTCAGACGAGCATCAATACGGATACAATAGTTAATAAAGTCACCTAACGCAGTGGGAGGGTCGGCACGAGCAAGTTCATCCTTAATCAGTGGAGACAACCCTTTCCGAAAAATAGATTTTTTAGCGGAAGTGTCCCAAGTGGTATCAAGAGCCCATCTCCTGAAATCCAGGGCATATTCGGCTACTGAACGCTTACCTTGGCGCAAAGTTAACATGGCTGCTTCAGCTGTTGCACCTCGATTGGGGTCATCAAACACCTGCCCCATGGCTGAAATAAAAGCATCAAGGTGATTCAAACAATCATCCTCAGTCTCAATCAGAAGGTTTGTCCACATCAAAGCCTTATTGGTAAGCAACATGATTATAGTAAGCACTTTGGATCGTTCAGTGGGAAATTGTGAAGCATGTGCAGAGAAAAATAAATTGCATTGATTAATAAATCCCCTGAATTTCTCACGTTCACCGCCAAAACGAAAAGGAGGTAATTTGGGGATCCCAGAACTTGGGGTTATGGCAGGAGCCTGGACTCGTTCCTCTAGAGCCTCAATCCTGGCTCGCAATTCCTGGGTAGTCTGTCCAAACACTTGCAAATTATGATTAGTGAGGTCCTGTAGGCTTGCAAAACGGGTCTTTAAAGTCTGTACATCTGAAAGGATTGTATCAGTCACTCCGCAAAGTTCCTTTATGCGGGCCTCCATCTTCCAGATCTTTTAAGGCAGAAGTGCTGGAAGGAGAAGAGGAAAGGAAAAAAAAAAATAGTGTTCACCTGTGGTAACACTCCAGAGTAAAATTTTAAGGGAATGCGCTCACCTGGAATGGTTGTGAGAAGTCACAACCACTGTCATCACATAAGGTATTAAACGGACATCTGGTATCCACAGTCACAGCAGACACGGCTTTCCCAGACCCAGCAGACACTAAACATTGGCTCCTGAATCTTGTCATGTATAGTGTACAGTTCCTATAGCGTCTTGTGCTTGGGTGCGAGGAAAACACAGGAGACATAGGTTGAAATGAAATGACTTGTATTACTTCATACAAGCATGCTGAAAAGTTCACACAGTTTGCAGGAACAGAGACAGGAGACACAGCAGGCCAGAGCAACTTCAAGCACTACAATAAATCTCCAAAGCAGGTTCAGGATCTCTTCTCTGTACCGTAATTCCTCTGCAAACATGGATTCACCAAACAACAGGTTTCCAGAGTCCAAAAGTGTTCAAAGGTTCCTCAGTAGGGAATAGCTGGAGTACAAATCCAAGGTTTCCAGGAGTCAGGTCACAGACTGACTGAGGCTTGATTCAGGAGCACTGATTGTTCAGCTGAGGCTGCTTAAGAAGCAAGAGGGAAGAATCAGGGCGGGAACATGAAAACTGGAAACTCCATATTAACTGAGGGCAAGAGCTGCAGAAAGACAGAAAGCAAAATGGCCGACGGAAAACTGAGTTTCAAGGAACATGTCAACAGAGACAAAGAACCTTACAGGTACCAGACTGTCCTCCAAGAGCAACTTTTCCCAACCCTCCAAGAGCAGTTTGGCGATCAACAATGCCTTTTCCAGCATGATGGAGCACCTTGCCATATAGCAAAGGTGATAACTAAATGGCTCAGGGAACAAAACATAGAGATTTTGGGTCCATGGCCTGGAAACTCCCCAGATCTTAATCCCATTGAGAACTTGTGGTCAATCATCAAGAGATGGGTGGACAAACAAAAACCTAAAAATTCTGACAAAATGAAAGCATTGATTGTGCAAGAATGGACTGCTATCAGTCAGGATTTGGTCCAGAAGTTGATTGAGAGCATGCCTGGGAGAATTGCAGAGGTCCTGAAGAAGAAGGGTCAACACTGCAAATATTGACTTGCTGCATTAACTCATTCTAACTGTCAATATAAGCTTTTGTTACTCATATGTTTGCAATTATATTTCTGTCTGTGATAAAAACATCTGTCAAACACACACATAAAAACCAGAGGGCAGCAGATCATGTGAAAATATAATATTTGTGTCATTCTCAAAACTTTTGGCCATGACTGTATATGCGTCTCCAGCCTTGTTCATCTCCTTACATTACACATTGCAGGTATCCTGCTGGCCTCGTAAAATGGCAGGAGGTGGCAGTGAAAATTGTTAGGGTGTCATGCACAGTGTAGGAAAGACTAAGTGAAACACAAAGGGGTAAGGGGAAGAGAGCCCAACACTAGGGAAGGGGGGAGTGGAGACCCCTCGGCAAATCTAAAGACACCCTGTCTGCCCTAAATGTCCCTATATAGGTTCTCCTCTCCACTTAGGGTGTCATGCACAGTGTAGGAAAGACTAAGTGAAACACGAAGGGATAAGGGGAAGGGAGCCCAACACTAGGGAAGGGGGGAGTGGACACCCCTTGGCAAATCTAAAGACACCCTGTCTGCCCTAAATGTCCCTATATAGGTTCTCTACTTATCAACGAGCAGAAACCTATTCCCTGCCTGACCCTGGCGATAAGCCCTGTATAGGGAATGATGGGGGTAGACACTAGTCGATCCCCACTACCACTAAAGACAGCTGGGATTGACGAACAAGGGGAACACCTATCTTGAGTAGACTCAGAGATGTAACACAGATGTACTCCAGCAACACCAAAGAGGAAGATAGCCAGCTGCTATAGCTCCATGCCTCAAGAGAGGGAAATGGAAATATCACAGCAACTCCCAGCAGCAGGCTGGGAGTCTAACAAAACACCCAAGACCAGGTGTGTCAATTAGAGCCAGAGAAAGGTTGCCACTTGGTCAAAGAGTCAGAAGGGTAAAGAAGGTGTCTGCAAAGCCAAACGCAGAGACCTTCTGCAGCTAGAACGTGTGTCATGCAACAAGATAACAACCCAAAGCAGACAAGTTGTTTTACAAAAGAATGGTTAAAGAAGAATAAAGTTAATGTTTTTGAATGGCAATGTCTAAGTTAGAACTTTAATTCTATATACCGTATTTTTCGGACTATAAGACGCACCGGACCATAAGACGCACCCAAAATTTAGGGGTGAAAATAGCAGAAAAAAAGAATTTTACAATATGGGGGTCCGTCTTAGTGTCTGAATTTTAAGGTACCTGAGGGTCGGCGGTGGTACAGCAGGGGTTGCTGCAGTGGTGTGGCAGAGGTGCCGTGATGCTGATACAGGGTCCCTTCCTCAGGTGAGGTGACGCTGCGGCCCAGTGTAAGGTTCTTTGTCTCTTTTGACATGTTCCTTGAAACTCAGTTTTCTGTCGGCCATTTTGCTTTCTGTCTTTCTGCAGCTCTTGCCCTCAGTTAATATGGAGTTTCCAGTTTTCATGTTCCCGCCCTGATTCTCTCCCTCTTGCTTCTTAAGCAGCCTCAGCTGAACAATCAGTGCTCCTGAATCAAGCCTCAGTCAGCCTGTGACCTGACTCCTGGAAACCTAGGATTTTGGACTCCAGCTATTTCCTACTGAGGAACTTTGGAACACTTTTGGACTTTGGAAACCTGCTGTCTGGTGAATCCATGTTTGCAGAGGAATTACGGTACAGAGAAGAGATCCTGAACCTGCTTGGAGAGTTATTGTAGAGCTTGAAGTTACTCTGGCCTGCTGTGTTCTCCTGCCTCTGTTCCTGCAAACTGTGTGACCTTTTCTGCATGCTTGTATGAAGTAATACAAGTCATTTCATATCAACCTATGTCTCATGTGTTTTCCTCGCACCCAAGCACAAGACGCTACAGGAACTGTACACTATACATGACAAGATTCAGGAGCCAATGTTTAGTGTCTGCTGGGTCTGGGAAAGCCGTGTCTGCTGTGACTGTGGATATCAGATGTCCGTTTAATACCTTCTGTGATGACAGTGGTTGTGACTTCTCACAACCATTCCAGGTGAGCGCATTCCCTTTAATGTTACTCTGGAGTGTTACCACAGGTAAACACTATTTTTTTTTTTTTTCCTTTCCTCTTCTCCTTCCAGCACTTCTGCCTTAAAAGATCTGGAAGATGGAGGCCCGCATAAAGGAGCTTTGCGGAGTGACTGATACAATCCTTGCAGATATACAGACTATAAAGACCCGTTTTGCAAGCCTACAGGACCTCACTAATCATAATTTGCAAGTGTTTGGACAAACTACTCAGGAATTACGAGCCAGGATTGAGGCTCTAGAGGAACGAGTCCAGGCTCCTGCCATAACCCCGAGTTCTGGGATCCCCAAGTTACCTCCTTTTCGTTTTGGCGGTGAATGTGAGAAATTCAGGGGATTTATTAACCAATGCAATCTATTTTTCTCTGCACATGCTTCACAATTTCCCACTGAACGATCCAAAGTGCTTACTATAATCATGTTGCTTACCAAAAAGGCTTTGATGTGGGCAAACCCTCTGATTGAGACTGAGGATGATTGTTTGAATCACCTTGATGCTTTTATTTCAGCCATGGGGCAGGTGTTTGATGACCCCAATCGAGGTGCAACAGCTGAAGCAGCCATGTTAACTTTGCGCCAAGGTAAGCGTTCAGTAGCCGAATATGCCCTGGATTTCAGGAGATGGGCTCTTGATACCACTAGAGATCTGCTGCAAGAGATCTTGATTTTTCGGACTTAAACTCTGTTAGTTCTGGGGACAATGACGGTATAAACGCTGCAATTTTTCAAGTTTCCTCAGCGGTGTCCCAGCTGAGTTGTAAAAGAAATAATTCTCATTGCTTCCTTTCCATCAAACTCTGGGTGGACTCAGTCTGGGTGTCTAGCTCTGCTATGATCGACTCAGGAGCAAGTGGAAATTTTATGGATATCTCCTTTGCTCTGAAACAGGGGATACGTTCAGTGAAGAAGGCTACTCCAGTACAGATGGAGACTGTGGATGGCTCCCTGCTGACCTCTGGACCAGTGGATCAGGAAACAGAGCCTTTGAGGGTCCTTATGGGTAAAGATCATCAGGAGAAAATGTCTTTTATGCTTATCTCTTCTCCCCACTTTCCCATTATTCTAGGGCTACCATGGCTGCAGGCGCAGAATCCTACGATTAACTGGGAGACCAAGGAATTACACTTTCTGGAGAAACAGATGAGTCAAGGAGTTTCAGCTTGCTCTGTTCCTAAAGGAACCATGTCAGTCCCTGAACTACCAGCTGTATACCAGGACTATGTGGATTTATGTGACAAGAAGAACGCTGATCAGCTTCCTCCTCACCGTCCATATGATTGTCCAATCGAATTATTGCCTGGAGCCGAGATACCTTTTGGTAAGATCTACCCCCTAGCGGGGCCCGAGCTAAAAGCTTTGAAGGACTACATAGATGAAAATCTAGCCAAAGGCTTCATACGCCCCTCTTCATCTCCCGCAGGTGCACCCATCTTCTTTGTGAAGAAGAAAGATGGATCTCTGAGACCCTGCATAGACTATAGGGAACTCAATAAGGTTACTATTAGAAACCGTTATCCATTGCCTTTAATCCCTGAGTTGTTGGAGAGAGTGCGGCACGCCAAAATTTTCTCTAAACTGGATCTCCGTGGGGCCTATAACTTGGTCCGTATTAGACCTGGGGATGAATGGAAGACTGCATTCAGGTCACGTTATGGACACTTCGAATATCTAGTTATGCCTTTTGGTCTGAGTACCGCCCCAGCCACTTTCCAACACTTGGTGAATGACATCTTCAGGGATCTCCTAGATACATTTGTGGTGATTTATCTGGATGATATTCTAATTTTTTCTAACTCCACAGAGGAACATCATGGACATGTGAGAATGGTCTTAGAACGCCTAAGACAAAACCATCTCTACATCAAACTTGAAAAGTGTGAATTCCATAGGACCGAAATTCAATTTCTGGGGTATGTACTATCTACGCAAGGGATTAGTATGGATGGAAGCAAGACCCAAGCCATCAAGGATTGGCCAATTCCTAGAAATGTGAAGGAGGTGCAGCGCTTCATCGGGTTTGCCAACTTCTATAGACGTTTCATTAGGAATTTCTCTGAGGTAGTGTCACCTATCACCCAACTTACCCGGAAACAGTCTAGGTTCTCCTGGACCCCGCAAGCTCAGGAAGCATTTTCCTGTTTAAAGGATAAATTTACCACCGCACCTATCTTAGTACATCCCAACCCCGAGCTTGCCTTCATAATAGAGGTGGATGCTTCAGACTGTGCCGTTGGAGCTATACTCTCTCAGAGAACAGGTGAGAAGAATGTCTTGCATCCCTGTGCCTTCTTTTCCCAGCAGTTGTCTTCGGCTGAGAGGAACTACGATGTGGGCAATAGAGAATTGTTGGCCATTATTGCCGCCTTCAAGGAATGGAGACACCTTCTTCAGGGAGCTGCACAGCAAATAGTCGTTCTGACAGACCATCGTAACCTTGAATTTATCAGGTCGGCTAAGTGCCTGACTACTCGCCAGGCTCGCTGGAATCTTTTCCTAAACCAATTTAATTTTGTCATTTCTTATAGACCAGGATCGCGCAATGGAAAGGCTGATGCACTCTCTAGGATTCATTCAGCAGAGACACGTCCACTTACTCCTCCTAAGACTATTCTTCCTGACTCTAGATTCCTGGGAGTGATTCATAATCAAGACCTACTTAAGGACATCAAGGAAGCATACCATGCGGATTCTTTGTTGGCTCAACCCCCAAGGGACGTAAGTCTTGTCTTTAAGAATGGTGTGTGGATTCAGGGACAACGTCTGTATATACCTGAAACAGTCAGATTGAGAGTATTGCAACTCATCCACGATTCCAAGATAGCCGGGCATAGGGGAATTCTAAAGACACAAGAATTTCTTTCTCGTTTCTTTTGGTGGCCCACTTACAGGAAAGATGTTTTAAACTATGTCACTTCATGTGAAGTCTGTGCAAGATGCAAAACACCTCGCTCCTCACCAACTGGTCTGTTACAACCTCTTCCCACCCCGTCCCGCCCGTGGGGATCCATTTCTATGGACTTCATTGTGGAGTTACCAACCTCTCAAGGGAAGAACACCATTCTAGTGGTGGTTGATCGTCTAACAAAGGCAGCTCATTTTATCCCTTGTGTCGGCTTACCCACTGCAAAACAGACATCAGATTTGATGATTAAGAATGTGTTTCGCTTACATGGAGTACCGGATGAGGTCATTTCGGATCGAGGGGTGCAATTCACTTCAAGGTTTTGGCAAAATTTCTGTGCCGCATTGGACATTAAAGTAAACCTTTCTTCTGCTTTTCATCCCCAGACTAATGGACAGACAGAACGAACCAATCAGACCCTGGAGCAGTATCTCCGCTGCTTTATCTGCCACCTACAAGATGATTGGGTGGATCTACTTCCACTGGCTGAGTTCTCTTATAATAACTCTCAGAGCGCCTCCACTAAGCAGTCTCCTTTTTACTCCAATCTAGGTTATCATCCTAACATTCTTCCTCGATTTCCCATAGATACGCCCTTGCCGGCAGTGGCTGAAAGAATCACTTCTTTACAAAAGAATATGGATCTTCTAAAGGAAAATCTAGAATTGGCTCAGGAAAGGTACAAGAAAGCAGCAGATAAATTTCGTAAACCTGCACCAGCTTTCAAGGTAGGAGATTTGGTCTGGCTGTCAACCAGAAATCTTAAAATAAAGATTCCATAGTCTAAATTGGGACATAAGTACATTGGACCTTATAAGATCAGTAAGATTATAAGTGCTGTTGCTTGTCGTCTTCAACTGCCCAGAACTATGAGAATCCACCCTGTCTTTCATGTATCCCTACTAAAGGCTGCAACACCCAATACGTTTCCTGGACGCTCTTCTCCTTGCCCTGACCCAGTGCTGGTCGATGGTCAGGAAGAATTTATGGTGGAAAGGATTCTAGATTCCAGGTTGTACAGAAATCAGTTGCAATATTTGATTAAATGGCAGGGCTACCCAGTGGAGGACAACTCATGGGAACCAGTCAATAATGTAAATGCTCCTCGCCTGCTCTGCCAGTTTCATCAGATGTACCCTGACAAGCCTGGTCTGAGGTCAACCGAAGGTTGTCCTTAAGGGGGGAGTAATGTAAGGTTCTTTGTCTCTTTTGACATGTTCCTTGAAACTCAGTTTTCCGTCGGCCATTTTGCTTTCTGTCTTTCTGCAGCTCTTGCCCTCAGTTAATATGGAGTTTCCAGTTTTCATGTTCCCGCCCTGATTCTCTCCCTCTTGCTTCTTAAGCAGCCTCAGCTGAACAATCAGTGCTCCTGAATCAAGCCTCAGTCAGCCTGTGACCTGACTCCTGGAAACCTAGGATTTTGGACTCCAGCTATTTCCTACTGAGGAACTTTGGAACACTTTTGGACTTTGGAAACCTGCTGTCTGGTGAATCCATGTTTGCAGAGGAATTACGGTACAGAGAAGAGATCCTGAACCTGCTTGGAGAGTTATTGTAGAGCTTGAAGTTACTCTGGCCTGCTGTGTTCTCCTGCCTCTGTTCCTGCAAACTGTGTGACCTTTTCTGCATGCTTGTATGAAGTAATACAAGTCATTTCATATCAACCTATGTCTCATGTGTTTTCCTCGCACCCAAGCACAAGACGCTATAGGAACTGTACACTATACATGACACCCAGTGTCCAAGGCAAGCAGGAAAGCCGGGTTAACCACAAGTTACCGGGGGGTTGCGGCAGTGGTGTGGCGGTGGCAGAGGTGCGGCGTTACAGAGGCGCAGTGGGCGGCGTATACCTGAGCAGGGTCCCTTCCTCAGGAGAGGTGATGCCGCAGCACGGTGTCCACGGAGAGCAGAGAGGAGAGCAGAGCCGGGTTTGTCGGTGGTGACGACCATCTTCCTGAGGCAGCGAATGCGCAAATAGAGTACTCTGCTTCCTGGGGCTTCGGGAAAATGGCCGCGGGAGGCAGCGCAGATGGAGATAGCGGTGGCCATTTTCCTGAAGCCGAGCTCTCAATCTGTGAACTTGGCTTCAGGATAATGGCCGCCACGATCTCTATCTGCGCACGCGGCAATTTTCATGAAGCCCCAGGAAGCAGAGTACTCTATCTGAAAGGTGGCCGCCACCACCGAGAAACCCAGCTCTGCTCTCCTCTCTGCTCTCCGTGGACACAGTGCCGTGGCGTCACCTCACCTGATGAAGGGACCCTGCTCAGGTGCACGCCGCCCACTGCGCCTCTGCAACGCCGCACCTCTGCCACTGCCACACCACTGCGGCAACCCCTCGGTAAGCCTGCGTTTGGCTTATAAGACGCACCCCCCATTTTCCTCACAATTTTTTTGGGAAAAAGTGCGTCTTATAGTCTGAAAAATACGGTAAATGTTGTGGAAGGACCCAAAGTGAGCAGTTCATGGGAGAATACCCAATAACATTACGGAGTTGAAGCTGTTTTGCAGGGAGGATTGTGCTGATATTCCTGACACCGACATGCAGAACACAAAACTGTCACTGGATATGCTTAGCTGCAGTTATTGCTGCACAAAGAAGTCACACCAGATACTGAAAGTAAAATTTCACCCACTTTTTTTTATAATTTTTCTCTTTAAAAAAAGTTACAAATCGAATATTTTTTAATCATTTCTTTAATTTTCTTCTATTTATTTACTTGTAGGATTCGTATACAAATCTGATTAGTTTTAAACACTACCGTCAGTATTGCCGACTTGATTTTTAAAATTTTTTTTTGCACTGGTTATCAAAAAGTAACGTATGACCAAATTTGGATATGGACACATTGGGAAACAATAATAAATCATTAAGATTTGAAGTGATATGTCTACAGGCCATAATTTTGATATGAAGAGAAGACCTTAGCTGCATTCACAGTAAACTGCAAAATGATTCTAGTTACAGTAATAATAAACTGTACAAATTGCTCCAACTTTAACATAAATCATGAACTGCAATAAATTAAAAAAAGAACAATGGCACAATTCTGAAGTATCATGTCTCAATATAACATAGCAAAATGAAACCATAGTTTGATGCCAGGATAGTCACCACTCGGTGCACCGGGAAAATTCCGTGGCCCTGAGCAAGCGGGGGGCTTACTCACCATCAGGGACACCGGCAAGCTATGGGGCCTATGAGCCAGGAGGTGTGGCGATGCCAGAGCGGGCGCTGGCACTGAGCCCTTCCCCCCGTGCTTTTAACTGTTTGAAATACTCACCTCTCCTCGTTCCCCACTGGCCACAGGTCTGGTCTTTTCCAAGTCTTTTGACTTTCTGACGTCTCAGGGCAGAGGGCACGACAACGTCACAACAGCATGCCCTCTGCGCTGAGCAGTGCAGAGGGTCAGTAGAGGCTAAAACACCAGAGCCGAGGAGAGATAAGTATTTGATTATTTATTTTCTATGTATGGAGCCCATACTCTAAGGAGAAATATATAGGGCCACTCTCTATGGAGCATTATATGGGGCTCATTCTCTATGGATCATGATATGGGGCCCATTTTGTATAGAGCATTTTATGGGGCCCATTTTGTATGGAGTATTATATTGGGTCCATTATTTATGGTATATTATATTGGGCCCATTATTCTGTGTGGAGCATTATATGGGGTCCATTATTCTGTATGGAGCATTATATGAGGCCCACTCTGCATGGAACAATATATGGGGTCCATTATTCTGTGTGGAACAATATATGGGTTCCATTATTCTGTATGGAACATTATATTGAGCCTATTATTCTGTATGGAGCATTATATGAGGCCCACTCTGTATGGAGCAATATATGGGGTCCATTCTTCTGTATGCAGCATTATATGGGGTCCATTATTCTGTATGGCGCATTATATGGAGCCCATTATTTTGTATGTAGCATTACATGGAGTCTATTATTCTGTATGCAGAATTATGTGGGGTCCATTATTCTGTATGGAGCATTAAATGGGGCCCATTATTCTGTATGGAGCATTATATGAGACCCATTATTCTGTATGGAGTGTTATATGGGGTCCATTAATCTGTATGGAGCATTATATGAAGTCCATTATTCTGTATGGAGCAATATATATATGTGGCCCATTATTCTCAAGCTAACATATAGACTAATACCTAAAAAACAATTTTATTTCAACCATTAAAAATTACCAATAGACAAATGATACGAATGCCTGCACCAGCAGATCCAATATTCAGGATTGATTGATAGGGATAAACACCCTAAATAGCCCTATCAGACCCTATTTGCGCCCTTCCTAACAGCAGAGTTTGGCACCCTAGCTTGGTCGTAATATGGCGCCCCCGCTCATCGTCAGCTCACCCTGAATGCCCACTAGCAGTCCCTGGTTAAAATGAACACAACCAGTCAGATGGTCAAAAATTAACTTAAGACAGGAGTAGTGCCGCAGTGATCAGAAAGGAAAGGGAGGGTGTAACCAAAATCAGTGAACCAAAGGGGGATATGGTCTGTAAATCCCAAACAACCAAATCCAAAAAAACAATTACAATTAGGAATGACAAACAAGTATCAAAGACATATGATACAATGGAGATTATAGGGTGGGGATAGGGAAAAGCCTGATCTAGCTTGCCCTCCACTCACCCTAATTGAGTGTCCTTACCTTGCCGCGGAGGTTGGCACCATAAATTAATACGCAAAATGGTGCCCCCGCTCATTGTTGGCTCACCCTCACTAAGGGCCCCGTCACACATAGTGACACACCAGCGATCCCGACAACGATATGAACTTGTCAGGATCGCTGGTGTGTCGCTACATGATCGCTGGTGAGCTGCCAAACAGGCAGATCTCAGCAGCGATCAGGACAGCGACTATGCGGGTAACAAGCGATGCACGTCGCTTAGTTACCCGCAGTGTACCTTAGATACCAGCGCGCTGGTGCAGGGAGCTGGTAACCAAGGTACACATCGGGTTTCTAGGCGCCGAGCGGCACCTAGAAACCCGATGTGTACCTTGGTTACCAGCTCCAGCTCGCTGATCGCTGGTCTACCGCCTGCCACACGCAGTGATGCGTGCTGGCCAGCGAGAGACCAACGATCAAAAAAATGTCCAGGACATTCAGCAATGATCAGCGATACCCAGCATGGGGGCTGATCGTCGCTGCGTGTCACACACAGCGATATCGCTGGGGAGATCGCTGTTGCGTCACAAAACTTGTGACTCAACAGCAATCTCGCTATGTGAGACGGGGGCTTAACTCTTCACAATCTCCCTTCTTTGCTCTAAAAACCAAATAGAAGATAATAGGAGGAAACAAGGGAGGCAAGGTGTGTACAGGGCTCAAACATTAGGTGTCAGAGACAGTTAATAAAAACAGATCTCACAACTGTTTAACAGGTGCGCTTCAGGGTAAAGTGCTACAGTGCTTAGTGTTTGTCCTAATACCCGGACAAATGATAAAGTGCAACACAATACTCTTGTGTTTGTAAGCATATATCAAATCACAAATCTGGCTTACCTTTAGATACAAGGGTTCACACCACAAAACAGTTAATATGAATCCCCCTAAAGCAGCATGAGTCCACTCAGTGACAGTACACTTTAGGCACTATAAATCAAGAACAATTGCTTTTAAGCCAAGCACTGTTAATACTGCATAGATGAATCTACCCTGTAATATGTTCACAACAGGGTTTACAAAGCCACCATACCAGTATTACACTATTAAACTATTGCACTATGCACAATTTTGAAGGGTTGAAATAAAATTGAGTTTTTAGGTATTAGTTTATATGTTAGCCTCTGATTCCACTGTACGGCCATCATTAGTTTTTTCTATAGCCCATTATGCTGTATGCAGCATTTTATGAGGCCCATTATTCTGTATTGTGCAATATATGAGGCTCATTATTCTGTATGGAGCAATATATGGGACTCATTCTGTATGGAGCAACAAATGGGACTCATTATTCTGTATGGAGCAATATATGGGACTCATTCTGTATGGAGCAACAAATGGGACTCATTATTCAGTATGGAGCAATATATGGGGCCCTTAATACTGTATGGAGCAATATATGGGGTCCATTATTCTTTATGGAGCATTATATGATGCCCATTATACTGTATGGAGCACTGTGGGGCCCATTATTCTGTATGCAGCATTATCTGGGGTCCAATATTCTGTATGGAGTATTATAAAGGGTCCATTATTCTATATGAAACATTATATGTGGTTCATTATTCTGTATGGAACATTATATGAGGTCCATTATTCTATAAGGAGCAATATGTGAGGCTCATTATTCTGTATGGTGCAATATATGGGACTCATTAATCTGTATGGAGCAACATATGGGGCCCATTATTCTGTATAGAGCAATATATGGGACTCATTCTGTATGGAGCAATATATGAGGCCCATTATACTGCTGTATGGAGCCATATATGTGGTCCATTAATCTTTATGGAGCATTATATGATGCCCATTCTGTATGGGGCTCATTATACTGTATGGAGGGCTATGTGGTGCCCATAATACTGTACGGAGGGCTATGTGGTACCCATAAAACTGTATGGAGGACTTTTGAAAACTTTTGAATCCCCCCCCAGGGCATGCACTACAAGGATTCACTGGTTTCTGAGCTATTGTTGAATTTACAATAGATATCACTCATGTAATGTAAAAAGTAAGTGAAATCTCTGGCAATGTACTATACCTATATTTCTCTGCCTTATCTGTGCATCATGATTTGTGGTATGTATTAAAGGAGCCCACTGAGACGCTTTTACCTGGGGTCCACGAAAACCGGGAACAGGCCCTGTTCGGTGCTCACCTGTATGAGTTGTGCTGGATTTTAGTGACAACTCTAATTAAGCATATAAATTCTTTCCTGACTGCACCTCTTCATTATGATTCAATGTCCAAGAAGCGTCCTGTCAGTAAAGGTACTGCCACACTAAGCGATCACACTAGCGATCACGACAACGACGCAAGCTAACGAGATCGTTGGTGTGATCGCTTTAAGGTCGCTAGTAGCTTCCAAACAGGACGATCTCATTAACGACGCATCAGCGATCAACGATCTGTATAACGACTTCGGCGGTCGTTGGGACGTGCCACACAGCATGTATTGTTAAAGATCACGACCTCGATAGGCGTGATTGAGCGCAACCTTTTCCACGCCCCTCAGCACAGATTGGTGGTCACTATTTATGTCATGACTGTTTCTCACAGCTCTCTCGCTCTGTGATTGGATGACCGCGTCATAAAAGACGACGTATCAGCGCTCCTTTCCATTGCTCTCGAACAGAAGCGGTTCATTCAAATCTCCAGCATCGTTCCAGTGCGACCTGCTAGCCTTCTTTGCAGCTACTGCGATCCAGTCTGTGCCACTATTGCGTTTGCTGCGATCCAGTCTGTGCCGTTGATTTTTCTGCGATCCAGTCTGTGGCTCGTGCATTTTCTGCGATCCAGTCTGTGCCGTTATTTATAAAAAAAAAAATTCTGCGATCCAGTTTGTGCCGCTATTGCATTTCCCGCGGATTTTTATTTTTTATTCAGGATCACAAGTCTTGTAAGGTAGGTATTTTTTTAACATATTTAATTTTAAATTTTTTTATTTTAATTTTACAGATCCTTTTTAAGATCCCAGCTGTTGTTATCCGTTGTCATCCATCAATTTTTTTTTTTTTGCCATTGTTTTTTGTTTGCCATTGTTTTGTTCTGGCGCGCCCACCACCTTTTTCATTTTATGATCCCTGCTGTTTTTACCGTAGTTGTCCATCTATGACTTTTATTTTGGTCTGCCATTGTTTTCTCCTGCTGCGCCCACCACCACCATTTTATGATCCCTGCTGTTTTTACCGTAGTTGTCCATCTATGACTTTTATTTTGGTCTGCCATTGTTTTCTCCTGCTGCACCCACCACCACCATTTTATGAACCCTGCTGTTTTTACCGTAGTTGTCCATCTATGATTTTTAGTTTGGTCTGCCATTGTTTTCTCCTGCTGCGCCCACCACCACCATTTTATGATCCCTGCTGTGTTCTATGTTGTAGGCTATGTAAGCATTTTATTTAACCATTCTGCCGTTCTCACATAATCCTTTTTTTATTACAGATGGCTGATAAGCATGAATTTCTGCTGGAATTCATCGAGATGTACCGCTGGATGCCTTGCCTGTGGAAAATAAAGTCGGCAGATTACAGCAACAGGCTGAAAAAGAAGGAGGCGTACCAAAAACTGGTGGAGCTGTGCAAAAAACGTAACCCCGATGAACCAGCGGATGAGTCATCGGTCAAAAAACTGATTCAGGCCCTCCGCACTGTTTACAAAAAAGAGTTAAATAAAGTCCAAAATTCTACCAAGTCTGGAGCCGGGGCCGAAGAAGTGTATGTCCCCAAATTGTGGTACTTTGAGCTGTTTTCTTTTACAAGGGACCAAGAAGTACCCAGACAAGCGACTTCCATGTTGGAACCAGACCCTGTGATCCAGCCGGACTCCCCTGTCGTACATGTACGTACCTTTGTATTAAAACACATTTTAATGTGAAATGTAGATAAAATGGCTGAATTAATCCCTTCATGTACTGATAATTTATCTAGCTCAACGGTTGAGGCCTATCCATTTACAAGTGTCGTTTTCACATTTTTGCTGTATTTGGGTGTTATAGTGTGAAGATAAATTTCTTTTTCTTTGTGATTTAACATTTGTTTTTTGTTCATGCAGGACACAGAAGAGGCTGTCTCCACACCTCAGACTGAAGAAGACGGCATGGCGTTGGTCCAAGACGACGAAGCAGTTGAACCACCATCCTCACCTGTGCGGAGCCGGCTTACATTTTCAGGAAGGAAAAGGAAGGCTCCCACCTCGTCTACTCCAGAATTGGTTGAAATAGCCAAAAAAGTCCTTGTGGCGGAAAAAGAACAACCATAAATAACTGGCTTTGCATACTACGCTAATGAGAAGCTCCCAACACTGGATCCTATACAGCGGGTTCATGCAGAGAGACTCATGTTTGAGGTCCTGACTCAAGCGTCATTAGGAAACCTTGATAACAGTTATGTCGTCACGGCCAGACCGCAGTACCCGGAATACCCATGGCCGCACAATCCTGTGCCGAACCCAATTGGGAATCCACCAAACCCAAACTTTGTTGCTCCACCTTATTTTTATACACCGCCGAGGCAACGTGGTAATGGCAACGATTAGTGTTGAGCATTCCGATACCGCAAGTATCGGGTATCGGCCGATATTCGCTGTATCGGAATTCCGATACTTAGTTCCGATATTTTTCCTATATCGTATACCGGAATCGGAAGTTCCCATAATTCTCTGAGAGACACTGTGATTTTAGTCAGCCAATGAGGAATCCTACGAAGTGTGGGCACATCCTGTAATGCTACGGTCATGTTAACTAATGGCATGGCTGTGATTGGATGCTGAAATGATGTCAGAATGCACTATAAAAGGCGCCGCCGCCATTTTAGCGTCACTTTGCTGTGAATTCAGTTAGGGACAGAACGCTTCTCTGCTGACTCTGAGGGACAGTTACAGATAGCGTTTTTGTGAATTGTTCTGTAGGCAGGCTATTTGAGAAACCGCTGTGTAAATCATCATTTTTCCTTGCAGTGTTGTTTTCACAGCTCTGTGCAAGGTGTGTGTGTGAGTGCAGGTGACGCTGCAGTTTGCTCTGCATCCAACGCTGTTTGTAGTCATCTGCACGTGTCACTCACTGACTCTTTTTTTTTTTATTTAGTGGAATTGGTGCTGCTCCATTCAATTGAAATTAACAGTGATCTATTAGTGTGACGTGCTTCCATCCGTATCCAATACATTGGTTGCAAACACTATAGAAGTACACAAAGGGGCCTTTCACAGCTAGTGAACAGTTGTGTGCAGTGTTCACTGTAGTCTGAGGTTTTCATTTTTGGATTGCAGATCACGCTCCAGTTAGTTCTTCAACCACTGCTGGTTGTAGTCTGCTGAGCGTGTGTCACTGCCTCATCCTTGACATTTTTCTCTAATTGGTGCTGCTCCATTCTATTTCAAATAACTCAAATCTATTAGTGTGACGCGCTTCCATCCGTATACAATACATTGCTTGCAAACACTATAGAAGTACACAAAGGGGCCTTTCACACCTAGTGAACAGTTGTGTGCAGTGTTCACTGTAGTCTGTGGTTTAGATTTTTGGAGTGCAGATCACGCTCCAGTTAGTTCTTCAACCACTCCTGGTTGTAGTCTGCTGAGCGTGTGTCCCTGCCTCATCCTTGACATTTGTCTGTAATTGGTGCTGCTCCATTCTATTTCAAATAACTCAAATCTATTAGTGTGACGCGCTTCCATCCGTATACAATACATTGCTTGCAAACACTACAGAAGTACACAAAGGGGCCTTTCAAAGATAGTGAACAGTTCTGTGCAGTGTTCACAGTAGTCTGAGGTTTATATTTTTGGAGTGCAGATCACGCTCCAGTTAGTTCTTCAACCACTGCTGGTTGTAGTCTGCTGAGCGTGTGTCCCTGCCTCATCCTTGACATTTGTCTGTAATTGGTGCTGCTCCATTCTATTTCAAATAACTCAAATCTATTAGTGTGACGCGCTTCCATCCGTATACAATACATTGCTTGCAAACACTATAGAAGTACACAAAGGGGCCTTTCACACCTAGTGAACATGGGTTGTTAAATTTGTAATTACCGTATATACTCGTGTATAAGCCGAGATTTTCAGCACCTTTTTTCGTGCTGAAAATGCCACCTCGGCTTATACACGAGTCATAGGGCAGAAACCAGCGGGGGAGGGGGTGCCGCAGCAGGAGCCGGTGGCTGGGATCATACTCACCCTCCCCGTGCCATCACTGAGCGTCCCTGCAATCCTGCGTTCTCCCCGTCTTCCTGCAGCTCTTCAGCACTGAGCGGTGACGTAATACCCGCTCATTAAGGTCATGTAATATGGACGCGACGCCACTCCCATGGGCGTCGCCTCCATATTCATGGCCTTAATGAGCGGTATTACATCACCACTCAGTGCTGGAGAGAGCTGCAGGAAGACGGGGAGAACGCAGGATTGCAGGGACGCTCAGCGATGGCACAGGGAGGGGTGAGTATGATGGAGGAGAGGACAAGGAGCACGGAACAGGACGGGGGGGAGAACGGTGGACTGGGGAAGCATAGAGGAGGACGGGGGAAGCTGGAGCAGGACGGGGGAAGCATGGAGGAGGACAGGGGGAGAACGGAGGACGGGGAAGCATGGAACAGGACGGGGGGGAGATCGGTGGACGGGGGAAGCATAGAGGAGGATGGGGGAAGCATAGAGGAGGACGGGGAGAATGGAGGACGGGGGAAGCATGGAGCAGGACGGGTGGGAGATCGGTGGATGGGGGAAGCGTGGAGGAGGACGGGGGAAGCATGGAGCAGGACAGGGGAGGATGGAGGGCACAGCGGAGGACGGAGCAGGAGGGGGGGAGTACAGAGGAGAATGGGGGAGCACAGAGCTGGATGGGGGAGCAAGGAGCAGGATGGGGGCAGCACAGAGCAGGAGGGCAGTTTATACACCCGGATTATACATGAGTCAATAATTTTTCCCAGTTTTTTGTGGCAAAATTAGGGGGGTCGGCTTATACACAAGTATATACGGTAAATATGTATTTTTTCAAATGGCACAAATATAAGTAATGTTGAAGAGAACTAGTCCTACATCCATTGTTTGCACAATATTACAGGTGTACATCACGTCCCTTAATCAACAATGGATTATTATATTTACTTGTATGCTTTTATTTAAAAGCCAAGAACACTGAAGGATAACCTTCGCACTGCAGCTGTTGTCAAACTTCAACCCACATTACGCACTTCCAACATTGCAGCATTTGAGGCATGATGTGAGTTGGATTTGTCAAAGTTATGGAGTGACAAGGTTCACCATCAGTACCCTATAGCATAAGTATGCTTTTGTGTTAGCATTTGTGTTAGACATGTGGATATCTGCAATAATATGTCACAATTATTTTATTACAGATTTGTTACCAAGACTAATCATTTAATGGTTTTAAAGGTGACATTTCACTTGTTTACAGCTTAGAAATAAGGGTGTAGCCTGATATCTATGTGTAGCACTAGCCACTTTAACATGTCATGTTTTTTTCAACATGTGTAGCTAGGTAGAAGTAATTTTTGCCGGACACACAGCAGGGGAACAGCAGGCGTTACTGAACCCCACAAACACATCAGCGATTGTTTTGATCTGTGCATCCAACACTTCTGAGCAGCAACTGGCGGTGTTGAAGCCCAGGGTCAAGGAGGGTGTAGGCAGAGGCCTAGTATGAGATGTTTGAACTTTAATTTGGAGTTAGCAGCATTAATTTTTGCCAGACACACAGCAGGGGAACAGCAGGCGTTACTGAACCCCACTAACACTATAGCTTGTGTATTGGTCTGTGGACACGACACTTCTGAGCAGCAACTGGCAGTGTTGTAGCCCAGGGAGTAGAGTTCAGGTGGTAGAAAGATGAACATAACAGGAGACATGGATAACGTTGCCAACCAGTTATTTAATCGGAAACCGGACAGGCAAATTCAGGCGAGATCCATGCCTTGTTCATTTTCAGAAAAGTAAGCCGTTCTACATTATCGGAGGATAGTCGCATGCAACGGTCTGTTAGTACACCACCTGCAGCAGTAAAGACGCGCTCCGATAATACACTGGCAGCAGGGCAAGCCAGCACCTCCAATGCATACTGGCTAAGCTCTGGGCATGTATCCAGCTTAGAGACCCAAAACTTGAATGGGGAAGAGCCATCTGGGAGTACACTGAGAGGGCAAGACATGTAGTCTGTCACCATCTTACGGAAACGTTGCCTCCTGCTGACTGGAGCCGTCTCGGATGGTGTAGACATTGGTGGCGCTGCCACAAAACTTTGCCACATTTGGAACATACTGGTCTTGCCCTGTGCAGAGGCGCTGCTTGTGCTCCCTCTTGTTTGCAGAGCTGTCTCCACTGCCTCGACGCACAGCTGCTTTGTAAAGCAGTAGCAGCAGCAGTGCTCTCGGCTGGAATGGAGAACATTATGGATTGCACCAGTGTGTCTTGGTACTCCCGCATTTTACGCTCCCGGTTCAACGGTGTGATGAGGCTTTGTAAGTTGTCTCGGTAGCGAGGGTCTAGGAGGGTGTACACCCAATAATCAGACGTGGTGAGAATGTGGGCGATGCGGTGGTCGTTTCTCAGGTACTGCAGCATGAAATCAACCATGTGCTGCAGACTCCCAACTGGCCAAGAAACGCTGTCCCCTGCAAGAGGCGTCATCTCTGCCTGCTCTGCATCACCCCAACCTCGCTCTACATACTGACTAGAGCGTTGTGTACCTCCCTCTGGAGTGATGTCTTCCTCCTCCATTGACTCCTCCTCATCCTCCTCACAAAGTGAGCCCTGCCCAGCCCTTTGTGAGGAACCACGTTGCGCTGACTGTCCAGAAGGTGATGGAATTTGTGACTCCTCATCCTCCACCTCTTCAAAAACCTCATCCCTTAGTGCTTGCAGTGTTTTTTGAAGCAGGCAGATAAGGGGGACAGTCAGGCTGACTAGTGCATCATCTGCACTCGCCATCCGCGTTGACTCATCAAACGCACGCAAAACGTGGCAGATGTCCTTCATAGAGTCCTTCGCCAGTCCTTACACTGGCTACTCATTCATTATAGGATCCAATTCAAAGTACTGGTTCTCACCCACAAAGCTCTCCACAGTGCAGCACCCCCCTATATCTCCTCCCTCATTTCTATCTATCGGCCTAACCGACTGCTGCGCTCTGCAAACGACCTTCGACTAACCTCTGCACTAATCCGTACCTCCCACTCCCGACTCCAAGACTTCTCCCGCGCTGCGCCAATCCTCTGGAATGCTCTTGTCATGTATAGTGTACAGTTCCTATAGCGTCTTGTGCTTGGGTGCGAGGAAAACACAGGAGACATAGGTTGAAATGAAATGACTTGTATTACTTCATACAAGCATGCTGAAAAGTTCACACAGTTTGCAGGAACAGAGACAGGAGACACAGCAGGCCAGAGCAACTTCAAGCACTTCAATAAATCTCCAAAGCAGGTTCAGGATCTCTTCTCTGTACCGTAATTCCTCTGCAAACATGGATTCACCAAACAGCAGGTTTCCAGAGTCCAAAGGTGTTCCAATGTTCCTCAGTAGGGAATAGCTGGAGTACAAATCCAAGGTTTCCAGGAGTCAGGTCACAGACTGACTGAGGCTTGATTCAGGAGCACTGATTGTTCAGCTGAGGCTGCTTAAGAAGCAAGAGGGAAGAATCAGGGCGGGAACATGAAAACTGGAAACTCCATATTAACTGAGGGCAAGAGCTGCAGAAAGACAGAAAGCAAAATGGCCGACGGAAAACTGAGTTTCAAGGAACATGTCAACAGAGACAAAGAACCTTACATTACTCCCCCTTAGGGACAACCTGCGGATGACCTCAGACCAGGCTTGTCAGGGTACCTCTGATGAAACTGGCGGAGCAGGCGAGGAGCATTTACATTATTGACTGGTTCCCATGAGTTGTCCTCCACTGGGTAGCCCTGCCATTTAATCAAATATTGCAACTGATTTCTGTACAACCTGGAATCTAGAATCCTTTCCACCATAAATTCTTCCTGACCATCGACCAGCACTGGGTCAGGGCAAGGAGAAGAACGTCCAGGAAACGTATTGGGTGTTGCAGCCTTTAGTAGGGATACATGAAAGACAGGATGGATTCTCATAGTTCTGGGCAGTTGAAGACGACAAGCAACAGCACTTATAATCTTACTGATCTTATAAGGTCCAATGTACTTATGTCCCAATTTAGACGATGGAATCTTTAATTTAAGATTTCTGGTTGACAGCCAGACCAAATCTCCTACCTTGAAAGCTGGTGCAGGTTTACGAAATTTATCTGCTGCTTTCTTGTACCTTTCCTGAGCCAATTCTAGATTTTCCTTTAGAAGATCCATATTCTTTTGTAAAGAAGTGATTCTTTCAGCCACTGCCGGCAAGGGCGTATCTATGGGAAATCGAGGAAGAATGTTAGGATGATAACCTAGATTGGAGTAAAAAGGAGACTGCTTAGTGGAGGCGCTCTGAGAGTTGTTATAAGAAAACTCAGCCAGTGGAAGTAGATCCACCCAATCATCCTGTAGGTGGCAGATAAAACAGCGGAGATACTGCTCCAGGGTCTGATTGGTTCGTTCTGTCTGTCCATTAGTCTGGGGATGAAAAGCAGAAGAAAGGTTTACTTTAATGTCCAATGCTGCACAGAAATTTTGCCAAAACCTTGAAGTGAATTGCACCCTCGATCCGAAATGACCTCATCCGGTACTCCATGTAAGCGAAACACATTCTTAATCATCAAATCTGATGTCTGTTTTGCAGTGGGTAAGCCGACACAAGGGATAAAATGAGCTGCCTTTGTTAGTCGGTCAACCACCACTAGAATGGTGTTCTTCCCTTGAGAGGTTGGTAACTCCACAATGAAGTCCATAGAAATGGATCCCCACGGGCAGGACGGGGTGGGAAGAGGTTGCAACAGACCAGTTGGTGAGGAGCGAGGTGTTTTGCATCTTGCACAGACTTCACATGAAGTGACATAGTTTAAGACATCTTTCCTGTAAGTGGGCCACCAAAAGAAACGAGAAAGAAATTCTTGTGTCTTTAGAATTCCCTATGCCCGGCTATCTTGGAATCGTGGATGAGTTGCAATACTCTCAATCTGACTGTTTCAGGTATATACAGACGTTGTCCCTGAATCCACACACCATTCTTAAAGACAAGATTTACGTCCCTTGGGGGTTGAGCCAACAAAGAATCCGCATGGTATGCTTCCTTGATGTCCTTAAGTAGGTCTTGATTATGAATCACTCCCAGGAATCTAGAGTCAGGAAGAATAGTCTTAGGAGGAGTAAGTGGACGTGTCTCTGCTGAATGAATCCTAGAGAGTACATCAGCCTTTCCATTGCGCGATCCTGGTCTATAAGAAATGACAAAATTAAATTGGTTTAGGAAAAGATTCCAGCGAGCCTGGCGAGTAGTCAGGCACTTAGCCGACCTGATAAATTCAAGGTTACGATGGTCTGTCAGGACGATTATTTGCTGTGCAGCTCCCTGAAGAAGGTGTCTCTATTCCTTGAAGGCGGCAATAATGGCCAACAATTCTCTATTGCCCACATCGTAGTTCCTCTCAGCCGAAGACAACTGCTGGGAAAAGAAGGCACAGGGATGCAAGACATTCTTCTCACCTGTTCTCTGAGAGAGTATAGCTCCAACGGCACAGTCTGAAGCATCCACCTCTATTATGAAGGCAAGCTCGGGGTTGGGATGTACTAAGATAGGTGCGGTGGTAAATTTATCCTTTAAACAGGAAAATGCTTCCTGAGCTTGTGGGGTCCAGGAGAACCTAGACTGTTTCCGGGTAAGTTGGGTGATAGGTGACACTACCTCAGAAAATTTTTTAATGAAACGTCTATAGAAGTTGGCAAACCCAATGAAGCGCTGCACCTCCTTCACATTTCTAGGAATTGGCCAATCCTTGATGGCTTGGGTCTTGCTTCCATCCATACTAATCCCTTGCGTAGATAGTACATACCCCAGAAATTGAATTTCGGTCCTATGGAATTCACACTTTTCAAGTTTGATGTAGAGATGGTTTTGTCTTAGGCGTTCTAAGACCATTCTCACATGTCCATGATGTTCCTCTGTGGAGTTAGAAAAAATTAGAATATCATCCAGATAAATCACCACAAATGTATCTAGGAGATCCCTGAAGATATCATTCACGAAGTGTTGGAAAGTGGCTGAGGCGGTACTCAGACCAAAAGGCATAACTAGATATTCAAAGTGTCCATAGCGTGACCTGAAAGCAGTCTTCCATTCATCCCCAGGTCTAATACGGACCAAGTTATAGGCCCCACGGAGATCCAGTTTAGAGAAAATTTTGGCATGCCGCACTCTCTCCAACAACTCAGGGATTAAAGGCAATGGATAACGGTTTCTAATAGTAACCTTATTGAGTTCCCTATAGTCTATGCAGGGTCTCAGAGATCCATCTTTCTTCTTCACAAAGAAGATGGGTGCACCTGCGGGAGATGAAGAGGGGCGTATGAAGCCCTTGGCTAAATTTTCGTCTATATAATCCTTCAAAGCTTTTAGCTCGGGCCCCGCTAGGGGGTAGATCTTACCAAAAGGTATCTCGGCTCCAGGCAATAATTCAATTGGACAATCATATGGACGGTGAGGAGGAAGCTGATCAGCGTTCTTCTTGTCACATAAATCCACATAGTCCTGGTATACAGCTGGTAGTTCAGGGACTGACATGGTTCCTTTAGGAACAGAGCAAGCTGAAACTCCTTGACTCATCTGTTTCTCCGGAAAGTGTAATTCCTTGGTCTCCCAGTTAATCGTAGGATTCTGCGCCTGCAGCCATGGTAGCCCTAGAATAATGGGAAAGTGGGGAGAAGAGATAAGCATAAAATACATTTTCTCCTGATGATCTTTACCCATAAGGACCCTCAAAGGCTCTGTTTCTTGATCCACTGGTCCAGAAGTCAGTAGAGAGCCATCCACAGTCTCCATCTGTACTGGAGTAGCCTTCTTCACTGAACGTATACCCTGTTTCAGAGCAAAGGAGATATCCATAAAATTTCCACTTGCTCCTGAGTCGATCATAGCAGAGCTAGGCACCCAGACTGAGTCAACCCAGAGTTTGATGGAAAGGAAGCAATGAGAATTGTTTCTTTTACAACTCAGCTGGGACACCGCTGAGGAAACTTGAAAAATTGCAGCGTTTATACCGTCATCGTCCCCAGAACTAACAGAGTTTAAGTCCGAGAAATCAAGATCTCTTGCAGCAGATCTCTCTGGAGCCTGAGGCTCGGACATGACAGAGCTCCTCTCGCAACACTCACAGTGAATGACTGCTGCAGTAGTCTTACGAGAACGGCTGGGGCAGTTTATAATGAAGTGCCCTGACTTACCACAGTAGAAACATAGATTTTCCTTTATACGATGTTCTTTGCGTGCATCACTAACCCGTCTTTGTAAAGAGTCCACCTGCATGGGTTCAGGTTCTGGTTCCCTTGTGATCCTACTCAAAGGTTCCTTAGCTGAGGAGGGAGGTAGGAAAGGGTTAGTGCGATTATTTTCGAACCATCTCTCTTGTCTGCGTTCAGTCAGACGAGCATCAATACGGATACAATAGTTAATAAAGTCACCTAACACAGTGGGAGGGTCGGCACGAGCAAGTTCATCCTTAATCAGTGGAGACAACCCTTTCCGAAAAATAGATTTTTTTAGCGGAAGTGTCCCAAGTGGTATCAAGAGCCCATCTCCTGAAATCCAGGGCATATTCGGCTACTGAACGCTTACCTTGGCGCAAAGTTAACATGGCTGCTTCAGCTGTTGCACCTCGATTGGGGTCATCAAACACCTGCCCCATGGCTGAAATAAAAGCATCAAGGTGATTCAAACAATCATCCTCAGTCTCAATCAGAGGGTTTGCCCACATCAAAGCCTTATTGGTAAGCAACATGATTATAGTAAGCACTTTGGATCGTTCAGTGGGAAATTGTGAAGCATGTGCAGAGAAAAATAAATTGCATTGATTAATAAATCCCCTGAATTTCTCACGTTCACCGCCAAAACGAAAAGGAGGTAATTTGGGGATCCCAGAACTCGGGGTTATGGCAGGAGCCTGGGCTCGTTCCTCTAGAGCCTCAATCCTGGCTGCAATTCCTGGGTAGTCTGTCCAAACACTTGCAAATTATGATTAGTGAGGTCCTGTAGGCTTGCAAAACGGGTCTTTAAAGTCTGTACATCTGAAAGGATTGTATCAGTCACTCCGCAAAGTTCCTTTATGCGGGCCTCCATCTTCCAGATCTTTTAAGGCAGAAGTGCTGGAAGGAGAAGAGGAAAGGAAAAAAAAAAAAAAAAATAGTGTTCACCTGTGGTAACACTCCAGAGTAAAATTTTAAGGGAATGCGCTCACCTGGAATGGTTGTCATCACATAAGGTATTAAACGGACATCTGGTATCCACAGTCACAGCAGACACGGCTTTCCCAGACCCAGCAGACACTAAACATTGGCTCCTGAATCTTGTCATGTATAGTGTACAGTTCCTATAGCGTCTTGTGCTTGGGTGCGAGGAAAACACAGGAGACATAGGTTGAAATGAAATGACTTGTATTACTTCATACAAGCATGCTGAAAAGTTCACACAGTTTGCAGGAACAGAGACAGGAGACACAGCAGGCCAGAGCAACTTCAAGCACTACAATAAATCTCCAAAGCAGGTTCAGGATCTCTTCTCTGTACCGTAATTCCTCTGCAAACATGGATTCACCAAACAGCAGGTTTCCAGAGTCCAAAGGTGTTCCAATGTTCCTCAGTAGGGAATAGCTGGAGTACAAATCCAAGGTTTCCAGGAGTCAGGTCACAGACTGACTGAGGCTTGATTCAGGAGCACTGATTGTTCAGCTGAGGCTGCTTAAGAAGCAAGAGGGAAGAACCAGGGCGGGAACATGAAAACTGGAAACTCCATATTAACTGAGGGCAAGAGCTGCAGAAAGACAGAAAGCAAAATGGCCGACGGAAAACTGAGTTTCAAGGAACATGTCAACAGAGACAAAGAACCTTACAGCTCTACTCCAAGAAATTAGGACTATCCGCAATTTGCATTATTTCAGGCGCTCCCTCAAAACACATTTGTTCAAAGCGGCCTATCACATTCACTAATCAAAGTCATTCTATGTGTAAGTCTGTGTGTGTAGCCCATTCACTATCTCCATCCATCCCTCACTCCCTCAAAATGGCTGGACCATCATTGTAAATACACCATTGTATATAAACACCTGTACTTTACATCTCCCCCACCTCATTGTAGATTGTAAGCTCTCACGAGCAGGGGCGGCTTATATTGCTTTAATTATTGTATTGTTAACGTTGTTACTTATGACTTGTGTTCTGAAACTGTTAAACTGTAAAGCGCTGCGGAATATGTTGGCGCTATATAAATAAAGCTTATTATTATTATTATAGAGGCCCACTCAGTAGTGGTGAAGTGTGAACGGCGCAAATTGCGAGTTGATTGCGCCTGATGCAGCTGATACTCCATTACTGCTGCCTGCTGCTCACACAACCGCTCCAACATATGTAACGTGGAATTCCACCTGGTGGGTACGTCACATATGATGCAATGTTCAGGAAGGCAGAGCTGCAATGCGCGATCTGGCCATGCTGGAACGTCGCAAGTGAGCGCACTATAGGCGGACCTTGTGCAGCAGTGCATCAAGATCCGGATAGTCCCTCCAAAAACTCCGCACGACCAAGTTGAGCACATGTGCCAGACATGGTATGTGAGTGAGGTTGCCAAGGCCCAGAGCTGCCACCAGATTTCGGCCATTGTCACACACTACCAAGCCTGGCTGGAGATTCGCTGGCAAAAACCACACGTCGCTCTCCTGCTTGATGGCATTCCAGAGCTCCTGCGCTGTGTGGCTTCGATTCCCCATGGAAATTAATTTCAGGACGGCCTGTTGACGTTTGGCCACGGCTGTGCTCATATCGGTCGCAACAGGTAAGCGTTCACGGGTCCATGTGGGTCCATGTGGAGGTAGACCGTGACGGCTCCTGCAGCGATGATTCTGAGGAACTGGAGTAGGAGGAGGAGTCAATGTGTACAGACTTGATTCCTGCAATCCTTGGAGTTGGCAGAACACGTACAGCGCCACTCGCAAGATCAGTACCCGGCTCCACAACATTGACCCAATGGGCAGTGAGGGAAAGGTATCGTCCATGGCCATGGGTACTGGTCCACGCATCGGTGGTCAGTTGGACCTTGCTACTGACGGCATTTAGTAGCGCATGTTTAATTTTTCCCTCAACATGCTTTTGCAGACCAGGGACGGCTTGCCTGCTGAAATGAAATCGGCTTGGCACATTGTATTGTGGGACTGCCAATGATATAAAGTTACGGAAACTGTCAGTCTCCACCAGCCTGAATGACAGCATTTCAAGGGACAGGAGTTTTGCAATGCCAGCATTCAGAGCCTGTGCTCGTGGATGGTTTGCCGAGTATGGCCGTCTTTTATCCCATGCCTGTGCTACCGATGGCTGTTTTGTGGCCTGGGAGTGTGAGGATGACAGGGAACTTGCTGCTGTGGGTGGAATAACACTTTGTCTCTGGACAACAGTGACCGAGGTTCTTCCATGGCGATCCTGTGAGGAAGCCGAACCAGCTGTGTGTGAGCTGGAGGAAGAGGCTCCAACACGACCTGAAGATGTAGGTGCTGCTGTAGGTTGGCCTACATCTCCAGTGTGTCTTTGTAACTCAACTACGTGCTTTGTCCGCACATGTTTCCACATATTAGTGGTATTGAGGTTACTGACACTTTTACCTCTTTTTACTTTTTGATTACACAGCTTGCATTTGACATAGCAAATATCATCTGCAAGTGTGTCAAAAAAGGACCACGCAGTGCAAGTCCTGGGAGCGCCCGTTTTGACTTTTGGAAGAGAACTGCTCCGAACAGGTGCCAAACTGGAGGCTACAGGCAACCGAGTCTGCAGCCTAACTCTCCCTCCTGTTTGTAACGTTGGGGCAATCTCTTCCTCAGAGCTGCTCCCACCACCTTCCAGTTCCTCACGCCATGTTGGGTCTTGGACCTCATCATCTCCACTACCCTCTTCCAACACCTGCTGCTGTTGGGTGGTCTGGCCAGCACCATGCTCAACAGAAACTGGCACCTGAGTCTCATCATCATCAGATGCGTTCTGCGGTGTGCTGACCATCGGCACTGGCTCACCCGCCTCTTCAGATTCAGAGAGACACAGCTGTTGCGCATCACTGCATACTCCCTCTTCTTCACATTCCAGAATGCTGCTTGGCTGGGCCCCTGTTTGCGAGCCAACAGATTCTGAGTACAGAAGCAGAGACTCAGCTGGCTCCTGTACAGAACTCTCTGACTGCCTGGGCAATTTGGCAGGCGGTGAAGAGACAGATGGTTGCTCAACAGTGCTGTGGTCCTGAGAGGAGGTGGAAGCAATTGAAGTCGATGCATTGGCTGCCATCCAACCAACAACGGCTTCAATTTGTTCTTCCGCAGCAGGGGGGTACGCCGACCTCCTACAAAAGTGCGCATAAAGGAACGCTCACGGGGAAAACTGGTGGATGCTGTGTCACTGGGGGCGGCAGCAGCCACAGAATCCCCACGTCCTCTCTCTGCTGAAACTCCATGGCCACGACCACTTGCCTTACTCCCTGCCTTCTTCTTCTTGGTAGATTGATAAAGAAAGTCAGAAAAGTTATAAGGCCTAAGTGTGGTTATTCCGCAGAGACTGCAGTGAACACTGCACACAACTGTTCACTAGGTGTGAAAGGCCCCTTTGTGTACTTCTATAGTGTTTGCAACCAATGTATTGGATACGGATGGAAGCGCGTCACACTAATAGATTTGAGTTATTTGAAATAGAATGGAGCAGCAACAATTAGAGAAAAATGTCAAGGATGAGGCAGTGACACACGCTCAGCAGACTACAACCAGCAGTGGTTGAAGAACTAACTGGAGCGTGATCTGCACTCCAAAAATGAAAACCTCAGACTACAGTGAACACTGCACACAACTGTTCACTACCCAACGCGTCACAGCAGGAAGGCAGTCTGTGCGTCCAAACAAAGGCGCAAGCATACATGCACGTACCCTGTTTATAAAGCTATATAAAAAAATTTATGTAGTAGTGACGCACACTTTATTGAGGTACAGTATTACATCGCCATTCACCATCTGTGGCTATGCAGTCTCATCTATATATACCTTATCTATCCGTTGTCATGCTTGCAAGTCGACAGTCAGGCATAAATAGCAATTTTCACTATGCACTATGCACTTTTTAAAGGTTATGTTTGTTAATAAAAATGATTATTGGCACATATTATGAGTATTACATGATGGAAATTGTATAATTTTTATAAACTGTTTAGTGACATTATTCAGCAAATGTAACATTTTATGAATGTCACAGATAACTTGTAATGCTGATGATGTTTTGAAGTCAGACATTCATTGTCTATACCAGGGGTCCCCAACCGCCGGTCCGCGGCCCACCACCGGGCCGTAGCAGTCCTGATGCCGGGCCGCGGAGCCACGGCACAGAACGCTGGACCCACATGGAGCCGGCTGCTGCAGCGCTGTAGTGACAGCTACAGTCGCCGGCTCCATCATCGATACTCACCTTCAGCCGCTGCGATCCCTGTCCCGGCCGTGGCAGCTTCATCCAGCTCTGAGCGGTGACGTATACCGCTCATTAAGGGCATGAATATGGACGCGACGCCACTCCCATAGGCGTGGCATCCATATTCATGCCCTTAATGAGCAGTATTACGTCACCGCTGCGCACAGGAGGAAGCTGCCACGGCCGGGACAGGGACCTGCAGCGACGGAGCGAGGAGGGTAAGTATGACAGGGATGACGGGGGAGCCCAGGAGAGGGTGGGAGAGGAGCCTTGTATACAAGGGAGGGTGCGGAGCCATAGTGGGAGCGGAGCCATGTATACAGGGTGGGAGAGGAGCCATGTATATAGGGTGGGAGAGGAGCCATGTATAAGAGGGTGGGAGCGGAGCCATGTATAAGAGGGTGGGAGAGGAGCCATAGTGGGAGAGGAGCCATGTATATAGGGTGGGAGAGGAGCCATGTATAAGAGGGTGGGAGAGGAGCCATAGTGGGAGAGGAGCCATGTATATAGGGTGGGAGAGGAGCCTTGTATACAAGGGAGGGTGCGGAGCCATAGTGGGAGCGGAGCCATGTATACAGGGTGGGAGAGGAGCCATGTATATAGGGTGGGAGAGGAGCCATAGTGGGAGCGGAGCCTTGTATATAGGGTGGGAGCGGAGCCATGTATATAGGGTGGGAGGCGGAGCCATGTATATAGGGTGGGAGAGGAGCCATGTATAAGGGTGGGAGAGGAGCCATGTATAGAGGGTGGGAGCGGAGCCATGTATAGAGGGTGGGAGCAGAGCCATAGTGGGAGCGGAGCCATGTATAAGAGGGTGGGAGCGGAGCCTTGTATACAGGAAGGGTGCAGAGCCATGTATAAGAGGGTGGGAGCAGAGCCTTGTATACAGGAAGGGTGCAGAGCCATGTATAAGAGGGTGGGAGCGGAGCCTTGTATACAGGGAGGGTGCAGAGCCATGTATAAGAGGGTGGGAAGCGGAGCCTTGTATACAGGGAGGGTGCAGAGCCATGTATAAGAGGGTGGGAGCAGAGCCTTGTATACAGGGAGGGTGCAGAGCCATGTATAAGAGGGTGGGAGCAGAGCCTTGTATATAGGGTGGGAGAGGAGCCATGTATATAGGGTGGGAGCGGAGCCATGTATATAGGGTGGGAGCAGAGCCATGTATATAGGATGGGAGAGGAGCCATGTATACAGGAGGGTGGGAGCAGAGCCTTGTATATAGGGTGGGAGAGGAGCCATGTATATAGGGTGAGAGCAGAGCCATGTATATAGGATGGGAGCAGAGCCATGTATATAGGGTGGGAGAGGAGCCATGTATACAGGGGGGTGCAGAGCCATGTATAAGAGGGTGGGAGCGGAGCCATGTATACGAGGGTGGGAGCAGAGCCATAGTGGGAGCGGAGCTATGTATAAGAGGGTGGAGCGGAGCCTTGTATACAGTGAGGGTGCAGAGCCATGTATAAGAGGGTGGGAGCAGAACCTTGTATATAGGGTGGGAGAGGAGCCTTGTATATAAGATAAGAATGATAAGAATGCACTACTACTAAACTACAACCCCGTCCATAGCCCCGCCCCCTTATGACCAAAGCCCCACCCCTGCCACACCTCCATCCCCGCCCTGCCGGGCCATGGAAGAATGGTCTTGCTTGAAGCCGGTCCCTGGTGCAAAAAAGGTTGGGGACCACTGGTCTATACAATAAAAATGGTGTACATACTCTTACTTATCCATCATTAATGTATTCTGATATGTACTTGTATGCTTTTATTTATAACCGTATAGCAGATTCCTTAACCAATTTATTTTGTGGTTTGCATTGCTGTTCAACATGTTAATGTATGCGTTTATGTTTGTCAATTCTTTATTTATCTAGATTTTTTTAAACTGAAATCATCTTATGGTAGTAAAGGTTATCTTTCTCTTGTTTGGAGTATAGACATTTTTAATTGACACGTAACAAGGAAAATACTTGATCTAGTATTTAAACATCCTCCTTGACCCTGGGCTCCAACACCGCCAGTTGTTGCCTGGAAGTGCTGTTAGCACAGTCAACACTTGCTCCTGTGTTACTGTGGTTCAGTAATGTCAGCTGTTCCCTGCTGTGTGTACGGCAAACAGTCCTGCTGCCTCCACCCCGTTCTCTTCTCATCCCTGGGCTCCAACACCGCCAGTTGTTGCTCGGAAGTGCTGTTAGCACAGTCAACACTTGCTCCTGTGTTACTGGGGTTCAGTAATGTCAGCTGTTCCCCTGCTGTGTGTACGGCAACAGTCCTGCTGCCTCCACCCTGTTCTCTTCTCATCCCTGGGCTCCAACACCGCCAGTTGTTGCTCGGAAGTGCTGTTAGCACAGTCTACACTTGCTCCTGTGTTACTGGGGTTCAGTAATGTCAGCTGTTCCCCTGCTTTGTGTACGGCAAACAGTCCTGCTGCCTCCACCCTGTTCTCTTCTCATCCCTGGGCTCCAACACCGCCAGTTGTTGCTCGGAAGTGCTGTTAGCACAGTCAACACTTGCTCCTGTGTTACTGGGGTTCAGTAATGTCAGCTGTTCCCCTGCTGTGTGTACGGCAAACAGTCCTGCTGCCTCCACCCTGTTCTCTTCTCATCCCTGGGCTCCAACACCGCCAGTTGTTGCTCGGAAGTGCTGTTAGCACAGTCAACACTTGCTCCTGTGTTACTGGGGTTCAGTAATGTCAGCTGTTCCCCTGCTGTGTGTACGGCAACAGTCCTGCTGCCTCCACCCTGTTCTTTCTCATCCCTGGGCTCCAACACCGCCAGTTGTTGCTCGGAAGTGCTGTTAGCACAGTCAACACTTGCTCCTGTGTTACTGGGGTTCAGTAATGTCAGCTGTTCCCCTGCTGTGTGTAAGGCAAACAGTCCTGCTACCTCCACCCTGTTCTCTTCTCATCCCTGGGCTCCAACACCGCCAGTTGTTGCTCGGAAGTGCTGTTAGCACAGTCAACACTTGCTCCTATGTTACTGGGGTTCAGTAATGTCAGCTGTTCCCCTGCTGTGTGTACGGCAAACAGTCCTGCTGCCTCCACCCTGTTCTCTTCTCATCCCTGGGCTCCAACACCGCCAGTTGTTGCTCGGAAGTGCTGTTAGCACAGTCAACACTTGCTCCTGTGTTACTGGGGTTCAGTAATGTCAGCTGTTCCCCTGCTGTGTGTACGCCAAAAAGTCATGCTGCCTCCACCCTGTCCTCCTCTCATCCCGGGGCTCCAACACCGCCAGTTGTTGCTCGGAAGTGCTGTTAGCACAGTCAACACTTGCTCCTGTGTTACTGGGGTTCAGTAATGTCAGCTGTTCCCCTGCTGTGTGTACGGCAAACAGTCCTGCTGCCTCCACCCTGTTCTCTTCTCATCCCTGGGCTCCAACACCGCCAGTTGTTGCTCGGAAGTGCTGTTAGCACAGTCAACACTTGCTCCTGTGTTACTGGGGTTCAGTAATGTCAGCTGTTCCCCTGCTGTGTGTATGGCAACAGTCCTGCTGCCTCCACCCTGTTCTCTTCTCATCCCTGGGCTCCATCACCGCCAGTTGTTGCTCGGAAATGCTGTTAGCACAGTCAACACTTGCTCCTGTGTTACTGGGGTTCAGTAATGTCAGCTGTTCCCCTGCTGTGTGTACGGCAAACAGTCCTGCTGCCTCCACCCTGTTCTCTTCTCATCCCTGGGCTCTAACACCGCCAGTTGTTGCTCAGAAGTGCAGTTAGCACAGTCAACACTTGCTCCTGTGTTACTGGGGTTCAGTAATGTCAGCTGTTCCCCTGCTGTGTGTACTGCAAACAGTCCTGCTGCCTCCACCCTGTTCTCTTCTCATCCCTGGGCTCCAACAACGCCAGTTGTTGCTCGGAAGTACTTGGCACGGGTACTGACTCCTGCCCAGCTTGGTTACAGCACGACAGCTGTTTCCTGGCAGTGTCAACGTCAATTAGCCTCCAATTAATTGTCCTGTCGTGTTGCATTCGGGTTAGCCGACTCTATGGTGCCTGCAGTTTAGGTGATTCCTATGTGTGCTGTGGGATATGTAAATAAAGGCTGTTTCAGTTGTGACAATAGGACAAGCACCCACTGTAGGACTGTGTGATTCGGTAACTGCGGACGGCTTGCGGCCTGTCAACTTACATTTTCATGGGTGCCTTATGGTACCCGTCCGGGTTCCAGTACCGTCAGCTGGTTCTCCGCAGTGCCTTTGGCCTAGGTGCCTCCATCTCGGTATCCGAGTTCCAGCAACGTCTGCTGGTCCTTGGTAGTGCTTTGGAGCACAGGTACCTCCTGCTTAGTAACCGTGTCCCAGTAACGTCAGCTGGTCCTCGGTTGTGCCATTGGCTCTTTTCCTTCTGCTGCCCCTCCGGGTTCCAGCACAGTCAGCTGGTCCTCGTTACTTGCATTGGCTCTTGTACCTTCTGCTACCCGTCCGGGTTCCAGTACCGTCAACTGGTTCTCCGCAGTGCCTTTGGCCCAGGTACCTCCATCTCGGTATCCGAGTTCCAGCAACGTCTGCTGGTCCTTGGTAGTGCTTTGGAGCACAGGTACCTCCTGCTTAGTAACCGTGTCCCAGTAACTATAGGAACAAAATAACTCCCGCACTCAAAGAGTAAGAAAAAAAAGGGATTAATCAATATAATGATTTATTAGAAAAATAATTCCAGTATGGCAGAAGGTTCAATTCTTTTACAGACGAAAAATTAAATGAACAACGTTTCGGCTAACATAGCCTTTATCAAGTACAGTCTGTATTCTGAAAGACATAGAATAACATGTATAAGGAACAACATAGAAAATAAACATATACATTGAGCAATCAAAGTGAAAAATAGCCACACATGTGGGAACCAAATCTCCATAGTGGTCATGCATTATAAACAGACATGCAAAGAAACCGAAATATATACACTCAAACTATTTCCAAAAGGTACATACATGTATATAATGAAAGAATAAAGAACGCAAGGGAATGTCCATAAAACGAGGACATGATAGAATATATAATATATATGATATACAAGATGGGTACATTATTCTGGTGCTATGAATAAGGTACTAAAAGTCCAGAAAGGACCCATAGAGAAAGATGGCTATAGCACTATAAGGAGTTAAACATGGTGCATATAAAAAAGGAATTATATCAAGATCTCCATATGAAACAACATGGGTACATTACTATTGCTGAACCAGAAACGGTCACAGGAGCGGAGTGGAGATGAATCCTATGAAAAAAGGCCCATAATAAGTGAAAGTAACAATGGGTAGGGCATGCCACAATTAAAGGACCATAAACCAAAGAGGGGAAAAAAAGAGACAAGGAAAAACGTTACCTTATGAGAATACTGTCGGACAAGAGCCAAGGGTACGCAGGTAAGTCACCGTGCAGGAGAATGTCCGGTCAAAGGGTAAGTGATCCGCGTGTGCAGAAGATAGAACGCCAGTGCGGTATATATATACGCCCTTGAAAGTGAAGAACCAGATCCGGGTTCAGAGGTTAGTGTGATAGACAGAACGGCGCATGCGCGCCACGGAAAGGGCCGAGCATGGCCGAGGGACCGAAGTAAGAAGAGCTTCAGTAGTAAAGTGAGGAAAAAGTGCACAGCGCTTGCGCGCCGCGAAAAGGACCGAAAAGATGCGAACATACAGAAGTAAACGCCTGGTGTGAGTGCGCATGCCCAGAAGGTAATATGCTGTCAGAAGGATTCACTTCTGCTCCGTAACTCCCTATAAGAAAAAGAAAATGAAAAAGAAAATGAAAAATACCACAATTAATAACAATGTAATGAAAATAGGTACATAATTTTGAAAAAATGCAAAGGCAAGAATAGGTGCCGAATGGTAACTGTAATAATATATAGAGACCAAGAAACTCAATATATATGTGCAAGGAGCCATGTTATAAGAAATAAGCCAAAAAAACACTGGGACAACTGACAGAGTCAATAAAATAGCATGATAATAGATAGTATACGTAAATCAAAAAATAGGATACAGAGTATACCCTACTGATGATGTCACAGATTAATCAGTCAAGAATATTCATATTCCCTGTTAAGACCTAGGGGGGTGAGAGTTTGGAGTGTGTGTATCCAGAACGACTCACGTTCTTTTAGTCGTTTCACCCTATCGCCACCTCGTCTGGAGGGTGGAACATAGTCTATCACCTGAAATTTGAGCTGTGAAATATTGTGATTATATTGGAGGAAATGAGCTGGAATTGGAAAACAAGTGCGTCCGCATCTGATAGTAGATTTGTGTTGCGAGATTCGATCCCGTACATGTTGAGTGGTTTCGCCAACGTAACCTAACCCACAAGGACACTTGATGAAGTAAACGACAAAAGATGAGTTACATGTAAAATGTCCATTAATGGGGAATCTCCGTCCTGACCGTGGATGTGTGAACGAATCACCCTTATTGACATGAGAACATTGCAAACAGTTCAAAATAGGGAAAGGTCCTTACCGTGGTGTAGAAATCACTTACTGAACAAAACTTTCCCAACAATGCTGTTAACAAATAATTTGATATTAGAGCTCTTTATACATATGGTGTTATTGAATACATATTAGATATATCCCAAGGATACCAATGTTGTAAAGAAGACTTATATTCAAAGTTTATGGTTATTTACAACCAAGGTATGTAGTCCGGGAGATTAGGCCACTAGTGTGATTTGTCCAGAAAGGATACCCCTATTGTTTAAGAGTTGCACTTTACTATTCGAATAAGTGATGGTGTAACTCCACAAACGGTAATTTCCCAGTGAAGATTTCATATAACATGGTTCCATCATACGTGTGGGATGGTTAGTGAAACCAAAGAAAGTGGATCGTCCGATACACAATTAACATTCATCCCCTTGTTTTCAATTCCAGCTATTTCCTCAATATAATCACAATATTTCAAGCTCAAATTTCAGGTGATATGACTATGTATCACCCTCCAGACGAGGTGCGATAGGTGTATCGACAAGAACGTGAGTCGTTCTGGATACACACTCCAAACTTCACCCTAGGTCTTAACAGGAATATGAATATTCTTGACTGATTAATCTGTGACATCATCAGTGGGTATACTCTGTATCCTTTTTTGATTTAGTATATCTATATCATGCTATTTTATGACTCTGTAGTTGTCCAGGTTTTGCTTATTTATAACATGTCCTTGCATATAATTAGTTTCTTGTTTTATATTCAGTTACATTGGCACCTTTTTGCTTGCATTTTTCAATTTGTACTATTTCATTACATTGTTATATTGTGGATTTTATTTTCTTTTCTTATGGGGTAGAGCAGAAGTGAATCCTTCTGACAGCATATTACCTTCTGGGCATGCGCACTCACACCAGGCGTTTACTTCTGTATGTTCGCATCTTTTCGGTCCTTTTCGCGGCGCGCAAGCGCTGTGCACTTTTTCCTCACTTTACTACTGAAGCTCTTCTTACTTCGGTCCCTCGGCCTTGCTCGGCCCTTTCCGTGGCGCGCATGCGCCGTTCTGTCTATCACACTAACCTCTGAACCCGGATCTGGTTCTTCACTTTCAAGGGCGTATATATATACCGCACTGGCGTTCTATCTTCTGCACACGCGGATCACTTACCCTTTGACCGGACATTCTCCTGCACGGTGACTTACCTGCGTACCCTTGGCTCTTGTCCGACAGTATTCTCATAAGGTGACGTTTTTCCTTGTCTCTTTTTTTCCCCTCTTTGGTTTATGGTCCTTTAATTGTGGCATGCCCTACCCATTGTTACTTTCACTTATTATGGGCCTTTTTTCATAGGATTCATCTCCACTCCGCTCCTGTGACCGTTTCTGGTTCAGCAATAGTAATGTACCCATGTTGTTTCATATGGAGATCTTGATATAATTCCTTTTTTATATGCACCTTTTTTTATATGCACCATGTTTAACTCCTTATAGTGCTATAGCCATCTTTCTCTATGGGTCCTTTCTGGACTTTTAGTACCTTATTCATAGCACCAGAATAATGTACCCATCTTGTATATCATATATATTATATATTCTATCATGTCCTCGTTTTATGGACATTCCCTTGCGTTCTTTATTCTTTCATTATATACATGTATGTACCTTTTGGAAATAGTTTGAGTGTATATATTTCGGTTTCTTTGCATGTCTGTTTATAATGCATGACCACTATGGAGATTTGGTTCCCACATGTGTGGCTATTTTTCACTTTGATTGCTCAATGTATATGTTTATTTTCTATGTTGTTCCTTATACATGTTATTCTATGTCTTTCAGAATACAGACTGTACTTGATAAAGGCTATGTTAGCCGAAACGTTGTTCATTTAATTTTTCGTCTGTAAAAGAATTGAACCTTCTGCCATACTGGAATTATTTTTCTAATAAATCATTATATTGATTAATCCCTTTTTTTTCTTACTCTTTGAGTGCGGGAGTTATTTTGTTCCTATAATTACTGTCCTTTTCTCCCGGCACCATATCTATTTTTAAGTGAGCACCCCTTATTCGCTTACGTGTCCCAGTAACGTCAGCTGGTCCTCGGTTGTGCCATTGGCTCTTTTCCTTCTGCTGCCCCTCCGGGTTCCAGCACAGTCAGCTGGTCCTCGTTACTTCCATTGTCTCTTGTACCATCTGATACCCGTCCGGGTTCCAGTAACGTCAGCTGGTTCTCGGAAGTTAGTCAGCCTTCTTGTACCTTCAGCTACATTTACAAATTGAAGATTTTTTAAATGTTTTTTTGGGTAATCACTCTGGATCTCCAACAATGAAGACGACGACCCTGATGACCACCCCGAAGAAGATGACGACCACAAGGACGACGAGCATCAAGCCAACCAGCCTGAACACCATCACAAAGAAGAAATAAAAGATTACCCAGAAGAAGATCACCAACAGGACAAAGAAAGTTAAGACAAACTACAAGATACAGAAAAAGAGACAGAAGAACAATAAGCAGAAGATCAAAAAGCAGAAGAACATGAAGTATAAGACCAAAATGAAGAGCAAAATATATGCTCTAAATTATAAGCAGAAGAAGACTAAGCAGTGTATGGGGGTGAGTCCGTTCCTCCTCGTGGTGCCCCTGGAAAATGCCTGCTGCTGCAGGCTAAACTGAACACGGACAAATACTGTTGTAATTTAAATCTTTTGTGACAGCAAGAACGGAAGGATGAAAAATTCATACTTTTACAGATTACAAGTACAGGAATCTCTGTCACAAATAAGAATATGATGAAGAAGATGAAGAGGAAGAAGATGAAGAAGTAGAATATGAAGAAGAATAATAGTTTAATAAGAACAATATGAGTAATGTTAACAAAAAGATAAATAGCAAGAAGTTTAAAAAGAAGATAAAGAAGGTGAAGATGAAGAATAATTTGATGAAAAAGATGATGCTGCTGAAGATTATGAAGGAGAAAGTGTGGCAAAAGTTAAAAAGGTGAAGAGCATGGAAGTTGTGAAACATACATATTTGCCAAAATCTAAAAAAGGTTAACAACATTGTCAATTTCTTCGTCAATCCGAACATCTTTAAAAAAAAAAAATATTAATGCTATTCCATTTGATTGGGTTAAATATGTATGCCTTTAATGTCTCCTCAACCTCCCCCAATACATTCTACATTACTCTTTGTTGTTTTCCTTCATGTACAATTAACCAACAAGGCAAGAATGGGTTTTTTTTAATTCCGATATTTTGTTCCCATAGACTTACATTGGATTTCCGGTATCGGTATCGGGTATCGCCGATACTTTTTGGGTATCGGCGATACCCATTCCGATCCTATACTTACTGATATCGGAAAGTATCGCTCAACTCTAGCAACGATCCATCTTACCAGCAGTTGTAGTTTTTAAAATTTTTTAAAAAGTTTTTTGTTGTCTATATTTTTTTTAACATTGTTACCTTTTTTAATAAAAATATTATTTATCTAATGAATTGTGGTCTTTAATTCTTAGGTGATGTCAACAATTTTGTTGTCAACTATTAAAATGTTGTATTTTTATTCCATCTACTTGTTTCTACTTGTCACACACTTGGGGTCATGGGAGTACCAGCAGTCACAGGAGTTCCAGCATTGGTAAAAAAATGAAATGAAAAAATTCTTTTAAAGGTCCCTGGTCACACTAGCGCTAAAACCTTATAATAAAAAATAATACACCACAGCTGCGTATATAAACTTAAAATATATCATATATATATTTGTTTCATATATATTATTTTCATATATATTATTATCATATATATATTTTTTTTAGTACAAAACTAAACAAAAAGAGAAAAAAAACAATAGAATAATACAAATTAAAAATAATAAAACAACAAATTTAAACTGCACCCCCATTTGGAGGCCAGCCAAATAATAAAAAAAATAAATAATAAATAAAAAAAACAATAATAAAAAAAAAAAATTACTGTGGGCCCCGGAGTCCAGCAACAACCCTCTCCAGCATCACCCCGTGGTCATGCATGGCTGCCATGGCGGTGTGCATTGCTGCCACCGCGGTGTTCATTGACGCCATCAGCCGACGGTGTGACAGCAACAGGTCCTGGGCAGTGGGGATTTCTGTGGAGGTAATGGTAACAGTTAACAGTGAATTCTGTTGCAACATCAACATGTACATGTTATGTTTGTTAACACTTACGGTTTTCGTCAGAGGACCCGCTTACTGCCCACCCAGAACCTGTTGCTCCGCCGGCTAGGGAAACACAGAAAAATAAATATATCACAACAGCCATTACACATAAGACCTTACAAAGTTCTCAAACTTTTCTGAAGCTTATATTATGTGCGTAAATTACCTGAAGGCGAGCCTGCATCCATGTCACGGGGTGACGCTGGAGAGAAGCCTTGCCCGCCATATCCCGGTGAAGGGTTGGATGACCCAAATTCAGGAGGGGGGTTGCTGCTGGGGAAGGGGTTGCCAGGTAAGGAGATGCTGGGGAAGGTGATGGAGGTGGAGGGGTAGCTGGGGACTGTGGAGCAGCTGGAGCTGGTGAAGGTGGTGCTTTAAATAAAATATACAATTCAGTCAAATAATCCTTCTACTAACCCGTCACTGCCAGTACTTCCATAAATGACTGTAACCCCCTCACTACTGGTACTCCCGTTACTGCCAGTACTTCCATCAATGCCTGTAAACCCCCTCACGACTGGTACTCCCATCACTACTGGTACTCCCGTTACTGCCAGTACTTCCATCAATGCCTGTAAACCCCCTCACGACTTGTACTCCCATCACAACTGGTACTCCCGTTACTGCCAGTACTTCCATCAATGCCTGTAAACCCCCTCACAACTGGTACTCCCATCATTACTGGTACTCCCATTACTGCCGGTAAACCCATCACACATGATATAGGTAGATAACCCACAAAACATAACCTCTCCAGATACCCTCATCAATACTCACTCAGAGGCCTGCGTAACTGGGCCCGGATGCTGGCGACCCTCTCGCTGAAGCGGTATCAGAGGTCCGCCAGCTTTTTGCGGATCTGTTTTGTGGTCCGCTGCACCCCAAAGCGTCTCGCCAGTCCCCGCCGGATTTTCCGCAGGCATACCTTTTTGTGGCGCATAGGATGCGCTACAGGTAGCCTGCAGTCATAATCCCATAGGTCCGTTTTTTTAATCAAAAAACGGACCTCACCGTCACTCCATTTAGCGCCACTCTGTCTCGCCGCCATTGTAACAAACAACAACGCATTGGGGGACGCCAGCACCATGATGTCACAGCGTACGTACGTGCGGCCGCACTTGCAACGCAAGACGCTATTGCGATCGCAAAGTGACCGCAGCAGCCATGCGCCCCTGCCACGCACAGATATGAGACGCTGTTGCGATCACAAGATGATGGTTCCAAGCTAGGCGCCCCAGATTATCTGGCATAATTGGCAGCATCAGATCTAGTGGGCTACTGACCGCTTACTTTTTTACCATGTTTACAAAAGTTTTCATTCATTGTAATTACTTCATTAACCCCTTCACCCCCAAGGGTGGTTTGCACGTTAATGACCGGGCCAATTTTTACAATTCTGACCACTGTCTCTTTATGAGGTTATAACTCTGGAACGCTTCAACGGATCTTCGCGATTCTGAGATTGTTTTCTCGTGACATATTGTACTTCACGTTAGAAGTAAAATTTCTTCGATATAACTTGCGTTTATTTTTGAAAAAAATGCAAATATGGCGAAAATTTTTAAAATTTTGCAATTTTCAAACTTTGAATTTTTATTCCCTTAAAACAGAGAAATATGTCACATAAAATAGTTAAGAAATAACATTTCCCACATGTCTACTTTACATCAGCACAATTTTGGAACCAAAATTTTTTTTTGTTAGGAAGTTATAAGGGTTAAAAGTTGACCAGCGATTTCTCATTTTTACAACAAAATTTACAAAGCCATTTTTTTTAGGGACCACCTCTCATTTGAAGTCACTTTGAGGGGTCTATATGGCAGAAAATACCCAAAAGTGACACCATTCTAAAAACTGCACCCCTCAAGGTACTCAAAACCACATTCAAGAAGATTATTAACCCTTCAGGTGCTTCACAGGAACTAAAGCAACGTGGAAGGAAAAAATGAATATTTAACTTTTTAGCCACAAAAATGATCTTTTACAAACTTTTTTTTTATTTTCACAAGGGTAAAAGGAGAAAATGGACAAATAAGGTTGTTATGCAATTTCTCCTGAGTACGCCAATACCCAATATGTGGGGGAAAACCACTGTTTGGGCACACGGCAGAGCTCGTAAGGGAAGGAGCGCCGTTTGACTTTTTCAAACTAAAATTGGCTGGAATTGAGATTGGACGCCATGTCGTGTTTGGAGAGCCCCTGATGCGCCTAAACAGTGGAAACCCCCACAAGTGACACCATTTTGGAAACTAGACCCCCTAAGGTACTTATCTAGATCTGTTGTGAGCACTTTGAACTCCCAAGTGTTTCACAAAAGCTTATAATGCCTGGGTGTGAAAAAAAAAAAAAAAAAACAATTTTCCACAAAAAAGATTTTTTAGTCCCAAATTTTTGAATTTTCCCAAGGAAATTGGACCCCAAAGTTGTTGTCCAATTTGTCCTGAGTACGCTGATACCCCATATGTGGGGGGGGGGAACTGTTTGGGTGCACGGCAGGGCTTGGAAAGGAAGTAGTAACGTTTTGGAATGCAGACGTTGATGGGGGTCATGTTCCGTTTGCAGTGCCCCAGATGAGCCTAAACAGTGGAAACCCCCCACAAGTGACCCCATTTTGGAAACTATACCCCCTAAGGAACTTATCTAGATCTTTGGTGAGCACTTTGAACCCCCAAGTGCTTCACACAAGTTTATAATGCCCGGGCATGAAAATAAAAAATCCTATTTTTTTCCCACAAAAATTATCTTTTAGTCACTAATTTTTTATTTTCTCAAGGGTAACAGGAGAAATTGGACCACATAAGTTGTTGTACAATTTGTCCTGAGTACGCTGATACCCCATATGTGGGTGGGAACCACTGTTTGGGCGCACGGCAGAGCTCGGAATGGAAGGAGCACCATTTGACTTTTTCCAACCAAAATTGGCTGGAATTGAGATTGGATGCCATGTTGCATTTGGAGAGCCCCTGATGTGCCTAAACAGTGGAAACCCCCCACAAATGACCCCATTTTGGAAACTAGACCCCCTAAGGAACTTTTCTAGATCTTTGGTGAGCAATTTGAACCCCCAAGTGCTTCACACAAGTTTATAACGTAGAGCCGTAAAATTTAAAAATCATATTTTTTCCACAAAAATGATCTTTTCACCCCAATTTTTATTTTTCCAAGGGTAACAAGACTCCAAAAGTTATTGTGCAATTTGTCCTGAGTGCGCTGATACCCCATATGTGGGGGTAAACCACTGTTTGGGTGCATGGCAGAGTTTGGAAGGGAAGGAGCGCCGTCTGACTTTTTCAACGCAGAATTGGCTGGACGCCATGTCGTGTTTGGAGAGCTCCTGATCTGCCTAAACAGTGGAAACCCCCATAAATGACGCCATTTTGGAAACTAGACCCTCAAGGAACTTATCTAGATGTGTGGTGAGAACTTTTAACCCCAGGTGTTTCACTAAAGTTTATAACGTACAGCCGTAAAATAAAAAATCTTTTTTTTTTTACAAAAATGATTTTTTCGTCCCAATATTTTATTTTCACAAGGGTAACAGAAGAAATTGGAACCCAAAAGTTGTTGTCCAATTTGTCCTGAGTACGCTGATACCCAATATGTGGGAGAAAACTACTGTATGGGCGCACGTCAGGGCTCGGAAGGGAAGTAGTGACGTTTTGGATTGCAGACTTTGATGGAATGGTCTGGGGGCGTCATGTCACATTTGGAGAGCCCCTGATGCACCTATACAGTGGAAACCCCCCACAAGTGACCCCATTTTGGCAAATAGACCCCACAAGGAACTTATCTAGATGTGTGGTGAGCACTTTGAACCCCGAAGTGCTTCACAGAAGTTTCTAAGGTACAGCCGTAAAAATAAAAAATCTTTTTTTTTTTTACAAAAATGATTTTTTTTGCCCCCAATATTTTATTTTCACAAGGGTAACAGGAGAAATTGGACCCCAAAAGTTGTTGTCCAATTTGTCCTGAGTACGCTGATACCCAATATGTGGGAGAAAACTACTGTATGGGCGCACGTCAGGGCTCGGAAGGGAAGTAGTGACGTTTTGGATTGCAGACTTTGATGGAATGGTCTGGGGGCGTCATGTCGCATTTGGAGAGCCCCTGATGCGCCTAAACAGTGGAAACCCCCCACAAGTGACCCCATTTTGGAAAATAGACCCCACAAGGAACTTGTCTAGATGTGTGGTGAGCACTTTGAACCCCGAAGTGCTTCACAGAAGTTTATAACGCACAGCCGTAAAAATAAAAAATCCTTTTTTTTTTTGCAAAAATGATTTTTTTGCCCCAATATTTTATTTTTACAAGGGTAACAGGAGAAATTGGACCCCAAAAGATGTTGTCCAATTTGTCCTGAGTACGCTGATATCCAATATGTGGGAGAAAACTACTGTATGGGTACACGTTGGGGCTCGGAAGGGAAGTAGTGACGTTTTGGATTGCATACTTTGATGGAATGGTCTGGGGGCGTCATGTCGCATTTGGAGAGCCCCTGATGCGCCTAAACAGTGGAAATCCCCAACAAGTGACCCCATTTTGGAAAATAGACCCCACAAGGAACTTATCTAGATGTGTGGTGAGCGCTATGAAGCCCCAAGTGCTTCACAGAAGTTTATAATGTACAGCCATAAAAACAAAAAATATTTTTTTTTGTACAAAAATGATATTTTCGCCCCCAGTTTTTTATTTTCCCAAGGGTAGCAGAAGAAATAGGACAAATTGCACAATAACTCTTGGGGTCCAGAGTACGCTGATACCCCATATGTGGGGATAAACTACTGTTTGGACGCATGGCAGAGCTGAGAAGTGAAGGAGCACCGTTTGACTTTTTCAACGCAGAATTGGCTGGAATTGAGATCAGACGCCATGTCACATTTGGAGAGCCCCTGATGTGCCTAAACAGCGGAAACCCCCCAATTCTAACTCCAACTCTAACCCCAACACACCCCTAACCCTAGTCCCAACCCTAACCACAAACCTAACCCTAACACACCCCTAATCCCAACCCTAACCCTAATCCTAACTTTAGCGCCAACCCTAACCCTAACTTTAGCCGCAACCCTAACCCTAACCCTAATGGGAAAATGGAAATAAATACTTTTTTTAAATTTTATTATTTTTCCCTTACTAAGGGGGTGATAAAGGGGGGTTTGATTTACTATTTATAGCGGGTTTTTATGATTGGCAGCTGTCACGCTAAAAGACGCTTTTTATTGCAAAAATAGTTTTTGCATCATCACATTTTGAGAGCTATAATTTTTGCATATTTTGGCCCACAGAGTCATGTGAGGTCTTATTTTTTGCGGGACGAGTTGACGTTTTTATTGGTACTATTTTCGAGCACGTGACGTTTTTTGATCGCTTTTTATTTCGATTTTTGGGAGGTTAGAATGAACAAAAATCAGCAATTCATGAATTTCTTTTGGGGGAGGCGTTTATACCGTTCCGCGTGTGGTAAAATTGATAAAGCAGTTTTATTCTTCGGGTCAGTACGATTATGGCGATACCTCATTTATATCATTTTTTCATGTTTTGGCGCTTTTATAGAATAAAAACAATTTTATATAAAAAATAATTATTTTTGCATCGCTTTATTCTGCGAGCTATAACTTTTTTATTTTTTCGCTGATGATGCTTTATGACGGCTCGTTTTTTGCGGGACAAGATGACGTTTTCAGCGGTACCATGTATTTTTATATCGGTCTTTTTGATCGCGTGTTATTCCACTTTTTGTTCGGCGGTATGATGATAAAGCATTGATTTTTTGCTTCGTTTTTTTTTTTTTTTTTTTAAGGGGTTCACTAAAGGGGTTAACTAGTGGGACAATTTTATAGGGGGGGTCGTTACGGACGCGGCGATACCAAATATGTGTACTTTTATTGTTTGTTTTTTTTTATTTACAGGAAGAAGTGAATTTATTGGGGAATATTTTTTTTTTTTTTTATTTATTTTGGATTTTTTTTTTACACATGTTTATTTTTACTTTTTTAACTTTTTTACTTTGTCCCAGGGTGGGACATCACAGTATTTTATCAGATCGCTGGTGTGGCAGTGTGCACAGCACTCTGTCACACCAGCGATCGCACAGGCATAGATGCAGGCTTCTCAGTGCCTGCTCTCGGCAGGCACTGAGGTAGCCGCCTCCCTCCAGGACCCCGGCGCCATCTTGGATCCGGGTCCTGGGAGGGAGGAAGCCCTCAGAACAAGCGCGATCACATCGCGCTGCTCTGAGGGTCTCAGGGGAGCGCGCAGGGAGCCCCCACCCTGCGCGATCCTCCCCTGTGCCCCCAGTACACCGCGATCATGTTTGATCGCGGTGTGCTAGGGGTTAATGTGCCGGGAGCGGTCCGTGACCGCTCCTGACACACAGTCATGGGTGTCAGCTGTGATAATCAGCTGACACCCGGCGGCGATTAGCTGCGCTCCCCTCAGGAGCGCAGCTGATCGCCTATGACGTACTATCCCGTCCCGGTCATACGGGCCCAGGTACCATGGACGGGATAGTACGTCCGATGGCAGTAAGGGGTTAATAGTCATGTTATGAACTGTCACTTTGTGATCGCAATGGTGTCTCATATCTGTGCATAGCTGGGGCACCAAGTGAGAATCGTCACCTTGCGATCGCAGTGGAGTCTCATGGTGCACAGATATGTGAGAATCGTCACCTTGCGATCGCAGTGGCGCCTCATGTCTGTGCGTAGCTGGGGCACCATGTGAGAATCATCACCTTGCGATTGCAATGGCGTCTCATGTTAGTGCATAGCTGGGGCACCATGTGAGAATCGTCACCTTGCGATCGCAGTGGTGTCTCATGGTGCACAGATATGTGAAAATCGTCACCTTGCGATCGCAGTGGTGTCTCATATCTGTGCGAAGCTGGCACCATGTGAGAATCGTCACCTTGCGATCACAGTGGCGTCTCATATCTGTGCATAGCTGGGGCACCATGTGAGAATCGTCACCTTGCGATCGCAGTGGCGTCTTGCGTCGGATTCGAGAACGCAAGTGTGACACAAAGGATTCCCTGTTCAATGTAGACCTTTATTTTTTTTTTTTTATCACAATTTTTTTTATCTCTCATATATGACGAAAAATATATATTATATATTTTAACTTTATATACGCAGCTGTGGTGTATTATTTGTTATTATTTTTAATTATAAGGTTTGAGTGCTAGTGTGACCATGGGCCTTTAAAATAATTGTAAATTTTTGAAATTTTTCTCTTTTTATTTTTTTAACAATGCCGGAACTCCTATGACTGATGGTACTCCCATGACCCCGTGTGTGACAAGTAGATAAAATGTAAAAAAAAAATATAGACAACAAAAAACATTTGAAAATATTTTAAAAACTACAGCTGCTGGTAACATGTCTCGTTGCCATCCCCATTACTCCCTCCCCACATCTCACCCATCATTAGCCCTTCTCCCATATTGGTAAAATAATTGAAAAAACACAAAGGCATTTTTAAAATAAACATTTTTTATTATTAAAAGATAGTTAAAAAAAAGCAAAAGTAAAACATTCTCAAAAGCAAACTTTATCTGCTGCTGCCAACTCACTGCACCAGGCCCATTAAAGTAATGGCAGTACTTGTCTCGGCCGGCCTTCGCATCGTCCTTGCTCCTGCCTTGATTGACAGGTTGAAGGCCTGCAATAGCGGGATCATTGTCACGCCATTCTCCAAGCACCACGTCACCATTGCTGTCCGAGTCCATGAAGCCTGGCGGACTGTAAGTACCAGCATCGCGTTTTCGTAGAAAATTGTGCAGCACACAACAGGCCAACACCACCGAGTCTATCGATTCCAGCTTCATGTTGATAGGAGTGTGAAAAACCCTGAAGCGGTTGGCCATTATGCTGAAGGCATTCTCCACAACGCGCCGTGCCCTAGACAGTCTGTAGTTAAAAATACGCCTTTCCCCTGTCAAAGTCTTTTGTGGGTACGGTTTCACAAGATGCTCATGAAGGGGGAAGGCTTCATTGCCCACAAACACAAAGTTTAGGTTGGCGGTGGTGTCCAGGTTGGTTGGCAAGTTAAGTTTATTATTCAACAACCGTTCACCAAAAGTAGTGAGCTCCAAAACGCCACCGTCAGAAACCCTTCCATTAATGCCAACATTAACGTCAATAAATTCATAATTGGCATTAACAAGGGCCATGAGGATCATGCTGAAGTAGCCCTTGTAATTATAAAAATAGGATCCGCTTTTGGCTGGTTGCGTGATCCGCACATGTTTGCCATCCAAGGCACCACCACAGCTTGGGAACTGCCAAATCCGTTCAAAATCAGAGGCAATAATTTGCCATTCCGCCACTGATTTTGGAAAAGGCATGTAGTTCCGTAAACTGCGGACGATGGCGTTGCATGTCTCTGGAATTAGTTCTCCAAGCAGCGATCGAGAAACTGCAGCAGAAAATTGTAAGTCTTTCATTGAACGTCCGGTTGCCAGAAATCGCAGCTTTACTGCCAAACGTTCCTCTGCTGAAACAGCTGCACGCATCCGTGTATCCTGCCGTTCAATGAGTGGCCTCACACATTCCAGTAGGAGCTTGAATGAATCCTCCGACATCCGTAGATAATTTCGGAAATCCTGCGGATTCTTCTCCTGCAACTCCCTCACTAAATGCATGTGGGTGAATTTGGACCTCTGCTCCAGCCATTCTCTGGTCCACATGCGACGCTTTCGTTTGGAGCGCCTCTCTTCCACCCGCGCCTCTTCTTGTCGATCTGCCTCCATTGATAATGCAACTGCCACAATCACACGCTCCGCAGTGGTCAGGTTCATTATGTTCAACCTGTAGGGTAAAGAAGAGAAAAGTTAATTACTATTACTAAAGTGTTTAAGCAAAATAAAGTAAAGAATAATATTAAAAATATAAATTAAAAAAAAAATTGTTTATTGTTAACTTTTCAGTTAACATTTAAAAAACAGTTTACAAAAGCCTAAAATGGTGGGGGCTGTAAAATAAATAAAGCAGACAAAAAAAAAGGTGTAACAAAAAAAAAAAAACCCTTCACACAACATCACAAACAATATGTACCTTGAATTCAAATATCCAGAAGATCCAAATCCAAATGGCAAAGATGAAGCGCTCTAGCGACTCAGACAGGATCGCAAAACCCACACTCCTCGCAACAATGCACAAAGGGACACTGTAGCGACTCAAACAGGATCGCAAAACTCCGACACACGATACTATCCTCGCAACAACGCACAAAGCACAGAACGTTGGAGTCATCCACAAAGCGCTCTGGAAACAATGGATGGGGGCGCAGTTATTATTGCTGAGGTGATGTTGTGGTCACCAATCAGAGCTGAAGGGCGTTACTAAAGTAAACCCAGTTCCGCCTGCGCCGCGTCGTCAACGAGGTCGCACATCGTTTACAAAAGGTGTCAAACACAGCGATTCAGGCTCACCAGCGGGACGCCAACGATCAAAATATGGCCCAAACTGTTCGTGCACGATCAGCGACATCGCAGCGGGGGCCACATCGCCGCTACATGCCACACACAGCGACGTCGCTAACGAGATCGCTAAATAATGACGTAGTAGCGATCTCGTTAGCAATCTCGCTAGCGATCTCGCTTAGTGTGGCATACCCTTTAGAAAAGAGCAGAGTAGCAAAATGAGCTACATTAGCTGGACACCAAGGACAATGGAAGATGAATAACTATTAGCATGAATTAAATTTTTATTTATTTATTTTACTCATTTAAATAGCATCATTAATTCCACAGTTCTTTACATACATTATCGGCACTGTCCCCATTGGGACTCACAATCTAGATTCCCTATCAGTATGTCTTTGGAATGTGGGAGGAAACCAGAGAACCCAGAGGAAACCCACGCAAACACGGGGAGAACATACAAACTCCTGGCAGATGTTGTTTTTGGTGGGATTTGAACCCAGGACTCCAGTGCTGTAATTCTAACCACTGAGCCACTGTGCTGCACACAAAAATATTTTATTGAAAAAGTCAAATTGTTTCCAAAGCAGACTGGTTTCTTCATCAGGCTAGCATGCTAGCACATTTTGATGCTTTGCTCAATTATTTTTTTACAGACCTATTTTTGTCCTATTTTCACAAACCATCCAGGAAGTTCTGTCTGGTTGGCATCCCTGACCACTATATGAGTTGACGTGGATCTCTGAATATTATTGAAAGAAGCTGCTGTCAGGTAATTATTTGGTTTCTAAAACTTATAGGAGGAGATTTTTCCGTGATATCATGCTTGTGTGACGTTAAAGGCAAGAGATGAGCAAATAAATTTGAGTGGAATTGAATTCTGCTCAAATTTGATAAAAATTAGAGTTTTGGCAAAATGCTGATTTTTTTGGTATTTTGCTTCCATGAGGATTCAGCAACAAGCCATCATCATGTTAGAAGATAAATAAATTAATTGTACTCACTTCATTGCTCACCTCTTCAGCCTCTCTGCTTCTCACTGTGATCTGCCTGGTCCTCGTCACAGATTCAGATTGCCGTCAGCCACGCTGATATCCCCAAGCCTTTCATGCTAATCTCTGGGTGTCCGAATATGTTTGGTGCAACAACTCCATTCCTGTCTATGAGTGTTTAGTTGCTAGATTTTTATGCTGTGTATAAGGTTAAAAAAAAACTCCCAGAGGCTCACACTGGGATAGAATGTGAGTGCATGTCCTGTTTTCTTGTGTCTGTGTATGAGAGAAGCAGCCTTCTGTAGATGCTGCACAGATAGAGATACACAAAAGATTTATTCCTGATCTATTAAGCTTATCATATATTGTTCCTGATTGTTCCTGAATAAAGAAGTTCTGTTGTCACATGCTTGGAGAGTATCGTGAGTAATCCGCTGCCAACACTGGGTATCATAGAGCCGAGAGGATTCTGCATATGATTCTGTAAAGGCGTGCCCCATTAGCTTGTGAGCCAATGCGCAAAACCCTCCCAAACCTATAAAACTTGGAACCCCCAGCTTAATATGAGAGATACTAGGCTTTCAGAGAGGCTGGGCAGGTGAACGGTGGGTATAAAGATTTTTTTTTTTTTTTACAATATTATATTCTATACTCTCTGGGGTCTGGAAAGGCCCCATGGTATAAGGGACATTACATTTCTGGGAAAATCCGTGCAAACAAGCAAATTCAAATTTAGCATAATAAAAGGACTCTAATGACTTGTTTTGCTAAACAAAGCATTACTTTGGTTGGACTTTATTACCTTCCGGATAAGCATTTTGTTATCCAATACCACTTGTGCCTACTCTGTTGATACTAATCTTCCACGATTTTTCTTCTTTTTTAAATAATAATTCTGGAACATCTTTACTCAGAGGTTTTCATTAGGCCAATCCTCTGTTATTCCTCCTAGAAAATTCGGAATACATTTACTAATGTTATATACACTGTCCAGTCAGTGCTGAGAATGCCAAAGGGAATTCCAATACACTTCTGTGAATTTCTTAATTCAAATATAATCTAGAATCAGGGGCGTAATGACTGAGCCAATGCGGGAGGGGGGCCACCGACCACAGTACCCACTGAGTCCCTACTGCTGGCCAATCAGAGGCTGATGTCGGCTTGCACATCACTAGAGGCACAAGACAGTGCCCGTCACTTGCACGCTGAAGTCAGTTTCTGCGCCAGCTACAGACAAGGATGCCACACATCATAGGAACGGGGGAAGGTAAGTAGAATTGTTTATGTTTTATGCGTTAAAGAACCGCAGCAGGATTGGGAACATATATACCAGGATGGCCCTGGATGTGGGATATATATATCAGGATAGAGGATATACTGTATATACCAGGAAGGGGCCAAGGATAGGAGACATATATCCCAGGATGGGGGGATATATACCAGGATGGACCCAGGATGACATATATACCAGGAAGCGAGACATAAACCAGGATGGGGGACATATATACCAGGATTAGCCCAGGAGAGACATATATGCAAGGATGAGGGACATATGTACCAGTTTGAGAGACATATACCAGGATGTGGGTCATATATACCAGGATGGACAAAGGATGGGAGACAAATATAATAGGATTGACCCAGTATGAGAGACATATATACCTGGAAGGGGGGAATATACACCTGGATGTGGTCCAGGATGGGGGACATTACTACATAATGGGGGGCAACATATATGTTTTTATAGGATTTAGAATGCAATAAGGGTTTATGCACCTGACCAATACCGTTAGGGGGGATCGACAATGTCCAAATTTTTCCCCGGGCCCCATCATGCTCTAGTTATGCTACTGTTTAGGATTGGGGAATATTTACTAAACAAACATGTAAGCAGTAGTGACAAGAAACAATGTATAAAACACAGGTGGAATACCTAAATGTTCCTATATGATATAAAATTCTATACAATAAGTGATTTTATATGACAATTACTGACAGCAATATGTGCAATGTACCTGTTGTTAATTTGTCAAGGTAATGACACATTTCCTGACTGGCAAAGCTGACTAACCATGGCGTATACAGTATTAGGTTATTTCCCACTTATTGCAGTATGTCCTGTCCGATTGAAAATTTAAGTACAAGAAATCAAATTGAGAATTATTTATATAAAAACATGTTTGGGTTTTTATTGCAAACTGGGAGCTGTGACTGAATTTAATTCCTTTGGCTAAGCCAGAATCAGTATGCCTGGCTCACAGGTTCAGTGAATGATGAGGTCCAAGAGAGCAGCTCACTAATGGCAACAGTTATGATGTGTTAGGACATAATGGGTTAATGCAGAGAATTTGCACGGCATAGATTGTTTCAGGTTGGTTATTATGCACCTTATGCCTGCAAGAGAATGAAGTGCTGCTGAGAAGGGGAACGTTTTAAACTTATTCCTACAGCGAAGAGTTCACCCACTGACTTGCTAAAGAGTCGCTGCCATGACACTTGGCAAAGAAATTCTACGTAAAATCCTTCTAAGAGCATAAGCCTGCAGGAGTTCTGCGATTTCAGAGAAGGCTTACGGTTGTATACCTAGTTACTAGTGATGAGCAAGCTTGCTCGCCACTACTCGGTACTTGACCGAGCATCTCACTGCTCCAGATGCTCGGAGCTCACCAAGTATTTCCGGGGTTGCTGGACGGGAGATTGGGTCCCCACCCTGCATGTTTGGCACTCTTTAGAGAGCCAATGAACATGCAGGGATTGTCTGCCACACATTGTAATGCCGCAGCCATGTTGGTAGTGGCATTACAGTGATTTGCTGGCCGCACAGCATCATCAGGTCTATATCAGACCTGGCACCGCCATGCTCATCACAGTCTACTCCGAAATCAGGCAGTTAAGGGAGAGGTGCTGCTGAGCTAGGGAGAGACTTGCTTGGTTATTACTTAGTGTAGGTATAACATATAGTATACTCATATCCATCTCAACTAACAGTCCTTCTGAGGACTAATCCAGCTGCATAAACATCAGTGCCAGGCAGTCAGGCAGGCAGTGTATGTGGCAGACCGCAGTGAATATAGCAAGATGGTCTATTCCAGTTCTGTCTGCTGCTGCTTTGACAGATATTTCTAGACATAGCCCCAGGTACCAGTGGCTAGGAATATTTTTTTTTGGATCTTAATGCTGATTATTTGCTTAAAAAGAAATCCAGAGAATAACATTTTTCTGCTCCATTTGCTTGTTGCACTGCAGAATACAGCCAGATCCTTTCCATATTACAGTTTAAAATCCAGCTATTTTAAACTGGGTTTGTCCGCACACGATCACATATCAGTGTGCTCAAATTCTGCCATTTCTGGCTCCATTTAAATTTTACAGTGTGTTGAAGTTATTGGCACCATTTGCTGAAAAAAATAGTTACCTATAGGCCAGCTATTTAAACTGGTCTTGTCCGTCACACGGATCATATATCAGTGCGCTCAAAATTTGCCATTTCTGCCCCCATTTAAATTTTATTGTAGTGTCTTAGCGAAGTCATTGACACCAGTTTGCTGAAAAAAATAGTTACCTACAGCCATCTATTTAAACTGTGGTTTGTCCATCACACGGATAACATTCAGTAAGCTCAAAATTCTGCATTTCTAGCCTCCATTTAAATTTTGTTGCAGTGTGTCTGCGAAGTTATTGACACAGTTTGCTGAAAAAATAGTTACTACAGCCAGATATTTAAAACTGTGGTTGTCTGTCAAATAGATCACATATCAGTGCACTCAAATTCTGCATTTCTGGCCTCCATTTAAATTTTGTTGCAGTGTCATAGCAAAGTTATTGACACCAGTTTGCTGAAAAAATAGTTACCTACAGGCCAGATATTTAAAACTGTGGATTGTCTATCACACGGATAACATATCAGTGCGCTCAAAATTCTGCCATTTCCAGCCTCCATTTAAATGTTGTTGCAGTGTCTTAGCAAAGTTATTGACATCAGTTTGCTGAAAAAATAGATACCTACTGGCAAGTTATTTAAAACTGAGGTTAGTCTCACACACGGATCACATATCAGTGCACTCAAAATTCTGCTATTTCTGGCCTCCATTTAAATTTTGTTGCAGTGTTTTAGCGAAGTTATTGACACCAGTTTGCTAAAAAAAATAGTTACCTATAGGCCAGCTGATTTAAACTGGGGTTTGTCCATCACACAGATCACATATCAGTGCACTCAAAATTCTGCCATTTCAGGCCTCCATTTAAATTTTAATGCAGTGTGTTTGCAAAGTTATAGACACCAGTTTGCTGAAAAAAATAGTTGCCTAGAGGCTAGATATTTAAGACTGTGGTTTGTCTGTCACACGGATCACATATCAGTGCACTCAAAAATCTGCCATTTCAGGCCTCCATTAAATGTTGTTGCAGTGTCTTAGCAAAGTCATTGACACCAGTTTGCTGAAAAAATAGTTACCTGCAGGCCAGCTATTTAAATCTGTGGTTTGCCTGACACACGGATCACATTTCAGTGCGCTCAAAATTCTGCCATTTCTGGCCTCCATTTAAATTTTGTTGCAGTGTGTTTGTGAAGTTATTGACACCAGTTTGCTGAAAAAAATAGTTACCTAAAGACCAGCTATTTAAAACTGTGGATTCTCTGTCACACGGATCACATATCAGTGCGCTCAAAATTTTGCCATTTCAGGCCTCCATTTAAATGTTGTTGCAGTGTCTTAGCAAAGTTATTGACACCGGTTTGCTAAAAAAAAATAGTTACCTATAGGCCAGCTGTTTTAAACTGGGGTTTGTCCATCACACAGATCACATATCAGTGCACTCAAAATTCTGCCATTTCTGGCCTCCATTTAAACTTTGTTGCAGTGTGTTTGTGAAGTTATTGACACCAGTTTGCTTAAAAAAATAGTTACCTACAGGCCAGCTATTTCAAACTGTGTTTTTCTGTCACACGGATCACATATAAGTTCGCTCCAAATTCAGCCATTTGCAGTGAATGTGGAAAATATTGTCCTCCATTTAAAATGGGCAAGGCATGTGGCAACGAACAAGGAACTGGTCGTGATGATGATGGCACATGCGAGGCCGAGGCCATGGTCAAGCAGAGCAGTGTCAAAAGGTTGTTGGTTGGACAGCGGATAATGCTTCCAGTCACTTTGCCACCACCACCACGACCCTGTCTTCCACACGGTCAAGTCTCAGTAGCGGGGAGTCTGGACCGCATATTCCTTACCCTGATCCTCCTTCCTCCCACCATGCCGAGTTCCCAGAGACAACTGATCCCACACTTGAACACTCTGAAGAGCTGTTCACTTTTCCATTTATAGATTCGGGCCTCTCACCCGGTCCACTTGAAGCAGGGCAAGAGGAGATAGCATGTAGTGATGCCCAAATATTTGAGCAGCCACGGTCACACGAAGGCGATGGTGGGAACGTGTCACAAGAGGTGGGCGGTGATGAGACACAATTGCCAGAATGTCAGGATTACGACCAGGGTGCGGAAGTGGAAGATGAGGTGTTGGATGATATAGTAACTGACCCAACCTGGCAGGAGGACATGCAGAGCAAGGACAGCAGCACACAGGGGGAGGAAGAAGCAGTGTGGTGGCCTCAGACAGAAGGCAGGCAACCACTCCCCGTAACACCAACATGACTGAAGTTGCCAGTACAACTGTTAGGTCTTCCCAAGTTTGGTTGTTTTTTAAAGGCTCTGACGATAACCCCAAACTGGCCATTTGCACCACCTGCCAGGCCAGCATCAGCAGGGGTAGTAAAACTGCTAGCCTGACCACCACCAGCATGATCAGGCACATGGCAGCAAAGCACCCTACTTTTGGGCCAAACCCCAGGGTCCAGGAACTGTGTCTGTGGGAGACACCACTGCTTCTTCCGCTGCTGTGCGTGCAAGCCAATCCCCTGTCCTTGGTGCGTGTTAAGATGCCTACTGCCCTGCACCTGTCATTGCACACACTCAACTAGCACCATCAGCAAGCACATCCACATTTTTTTCCCAGTGTAGTGTTCAGTTGTCCATACCCCAGTCCTTGGAACGTAAGCGAAAATTCGCAGCCAACGCCCCACAGGCCACACCACTAAATTCACACAATGCGCGAATGCTTGCTCTCAAAATGTTGCCTTTTAGGCTCATGGAGATGGAAGCTTTCTGCAACCTGATGGCGGTGGCCATCCCTCGATACTTGGTCCCCAGCCACCACTATTTCTCCCGGTGTGCCGTCCCCGCATTACGCAAGCACGTGTCACACAACATTAGCCATGCCCTCAACAATGCTGTTTGTTATGTTTCGGTAGCTGAGGAGTGCAGGTAAAAAAGGCAATACACCAGAGCAGTTGGAATCTATGAGATTGCAGTACCCTGACTAACCACCACAACTAGAGGCAGCCGTGGAGCGTTCCTACGTTGGTCCTAGACGCCTCGTCACAGCCTGAGAAACTAACTACACCTAAAGATAGAAATAGGAAAGCTATCTGCCCCGGAGCAGAACCCCAAAGATAATAGAAAGCCCCCAAACATGTAATGGCGGTTAGACAAGATGAAATACTGACACAGAAAGAAAATAGTATGAGCAAACGCTGGGGCCCAAACTAACTAAATAGAAAAGGATAGGAAGGGTACTTACTGCAATCCCAGAAAACCCTGAAAGCACCAACTCTACTAATTTCAAAATCACCTGAGATCACACGACCTCTTCCACCTAAATTAGTTCTCTGGTGTAACAAAATCAAAACAGCAGCCACTGAAAAAACTGGAAAAAGCAAAAGTACAAACATCAGTGGCTGAACTAAACTGAGAGGGCAAAAGCCCCCGGAGGGGACCCTGAAGGCCCCCACAGAAGTGCAGGAAAAAATGCAAAAATATAGCACAAACACAAAAGAAGAAAATGTCTTATCTGTTAGCAGGAGATGCAGACATGACACAGCAGGCTACAAGGGAAACAGGAATAAAGGATCCAGACCAGAACAATTGATCACCGGCAACCCTGATGGGAAGGTGACTCCCTTATATAAGACCAATCAGTAACACCTGATTTCCAGTCCTCACAATCTTCACTGGACAGACTAGCACCGCTTGTAACCACCAGAGGGAGCCTCTGCTCAAAACTCATCTCAAACCCATTCACAACAGCTGTTACTGGGAAAGTCCAGCTAACAACAGACATGTGGACAAGTGCTTGTGGAATAGGCAAACAGTATGGGAAAACTAAATTACTAATAATGGGAACAATGCTTTCAGGTGGCCATCCAGTACATCTGTTCAAAGTGTTTTGGTGTGCGTGTAACTTTGGGGCAGGGCAGGCCTTGCATTCAATGCATAGTCAAACAGTATGGGAGTACAAACTTCATAATAAGGGGAACAATGCTTTCAGGTGGCCAGTCAGTATGTCTGTTCAAAGGGTTATTGGGGTGCGTCCAAATTTTGGGCAACCCTGCCACTCACTGCATACGCAATAACAGTATAGGTGACCCACTGTTTAATAATGGGAACAACAAAGCATAGCTGACTGATGGCTCTCTAAGAATAATGAGGACCGACAGCTGGCCTTTTAACAATAGTAAAGGCCACCTGATGGCCATATAAAAATAGGCTTTGTGGCTTTCAGAGTTCCTCCTTCATAAATGAAACAGGATGTGTCAGATGATGTGTCACACCCCACATGGCCAGATAAGGTTGTAAAATGTAAAAATGACATTTCCCAGTGAATGCATTTGTCTTGGTTGAAAGCAATGCTAAAGTTCAAAAACGCATCAAATACGCTACGTGTGAACATAGCCCAAGTGGTGGAGGAGCATTTTTGTTTTGGGTTATTTATTTTGCCTTACATACAAATCATTACCCTGGAAAGGATGTTCCTTAACATATTTCCCAGGAAAATCCATTTTGGTTTCATTTTTGTGTTTTATTGTGAGCCTGTAAAAGTGGCGTAAGACTCTGACAACATTGTTCACAGCAGTGACCTGAGAGTCAGAAATGCTTCGGTCAGAAATGCTTCGATGTGTCTTCCCTGTGATGTTCCCATGTCATTTGAGCACTGTTCCCATCAATTTCTGCCGTTTTTAAACTCTAAAAAGTCCACCGGGACTGCTCGAGTTTCCCATAGACTTACATTGGGCTCGTTGCTCGGGTCGAGCACCCGAGCATTTCAATATGCTCGACTCGTTTTTTATGTGTTTTTTGAACTTTAGCATTGTTTTCAACCAAGACAAATGCATTCACTGGGAAATGTCATTTTAACATTTTACAACCTTATCTGGCCATGTGGTGTGTGACACATCATCAGACACAACCTTATTTTTATAAAAGTCAGCCTGTCAGTATTTTCAGGTGACAGGCAGATGCGCTTATCAGTTATAATTTCACCAGCGGCACTAAATACCCGCTCTGACAAAATGCTAGCGGCAGGCAGGCCAGAACCTCCAAGGCGTAAAGAGACAGTTAATGCCACGTGTCCAGCTTGGATACCCAATGATTATAAGGCACAGAGGAATCACGTAGGACGTTGATACGGTCAGCAAGGTACTCCCTCAGCATCTTCCAAAAGTTTGCACTCCTTGTGAGAGTACCCCGCGCCTCAGGGACAGTGCAATGGGAGGGTATGAGAAAACTATCCCAGAACTTCGCCAGTATTCCCCTGCCTCTGCTGGATTGGAGTTGTGTCTCTTCTGCCTGTATTCCTTGGTTTTCGAACGAACTGTGACTGCCTCTGGAATAAGAGATAGAAAGTTCTCCTAGTAGCGTGAGTCTAGAAGTGTCACCAACCAGTAATGACTGTCACCCAAAATTTGGAGAACACGAGGGTCACGGGAAAGGCAACATAACCTAAACTCAGCCATGTGTGCCAGACTGCTAACAGGCAAGACTTCCGTGTCCTTAACAAGAGGACGACTGACTATGCTCTCCTCCTCCTCCTCCCTGTCCTCAGGCCATCCACGCTGAACAGACGGTATGACAGTTGTGCTTGTAGTACCATCTACAGCGCATGAAAATAGCTCCTGTTCTTCATCCTCCTCTTCCTCATTGTCACCAATCCTCGTTGGGATGAGATGAGGTTGGGCTGTGTGTAATCACCCTGTATGGTTCCTTGTTCCATTTCATCATGCTCCACCTGCAATGCATCCTTTTTGATTGTGAGCAGAGAGTGTTTCAGAACATAGAGAAGCGGAATGGTGACGCTGATTATGGCGTCATCGCCGCTCACCATCTTAGTGGAGTCCTCAAAGTTTTGGAGGATGGTACATATGTCTGACATCCATGTCCACTCCTGAGGTCTTATGTGTGGAGTCTGAACTGAACAACGATGGCCTTGTTGATGCTGGTAGTCAGCAACTGCCCTCTTCTGCTCACAAGTCATTTCCAACATCGGCGGTGCAGAGTTCCAACGTGTGGGGACATCACACAACAGTTGGTGAGTCGGAAGCTGCAAACGCTGCTAAACAGCGTCGGACTGGAGCACTTGGGCCCACCAGAGAAAATCATTCTTGGGGCCCACCATGAAGCTACATAGAAATAAGTACAAGACCACCAATTGTGTGGTAAAACGAGCTAATATCAGGGTATAATATAAGGTAGTACACGTCTTAATTATGTAGCAGGGGTTGGGGTAGCCCCTCATAGAATATAAAGTAGCCCCCCTCATAGAATATAATGTAGCCACCCTCATGGAATATAATGCAGCCCCTCATAGAATATAATGCACCCCCCATAAGGTATAATGCAGCCCCTCCACAGAATATAATGTAGCCTCCTCAGAGTATAATGCAACCCCCTCATAAGGCAGCCCCCCATAGAATATACTGTAGCCCCCTCATAGGGCATAATGCAGCTCCCCTCATATAGTATGATGCAGCCCCCACACAGAATATAATAGGGTATAATGCAGCTCCCCTCAAAGGGTATAATGCAGCCCACCTCCACCATTGTTCTCCCCCTCCCCCCTATCATGTTCCTCATCACCACCTCCATTATTGCCTTCTCACCCACCACCTCTATCATTGCCTCCTCCCCCACCTTTGTCCTTTCCACCACAACCATCATTGCTTTCTCCCCCACAACCTCATCATTGCCCATTCCAACACCTGGATCATTGCCTACCCCCACGACCCCATAATTGTCCTTTCCACCACAACCATCATTGCCTTCTTCCCCACCACCCCATCATTGCCCATTCCACCACCTGCATCATTGCCTCCCCACCACCATTTTATTTATTTATTTATTTTACTCATTTATATGGCGCCATTAATTCCACAGCAATTTACAGTTTGCACACATTATCATCGCTGTACCCGATGGGGCTGACAATCTAGATTCCATCAGTATGTCTTTGGAATGTGGGAGGAAACCCACACAAACACGGGGAGAACATAAAAACTCCTTGCAGATGTTGTCTGTGGTTGGATTTGAACCCAGGACTCCAGCACTGCAAGATTGCAGTGCTAACCACTGAGCCACCGTACTGCCCTACCTCCTATGCTATACTCCAGAGCTGCAGGCAGAGCTGCCTCATTCTCCAGTCATATCCAGAGCTGTAGGCAGTGCTGCCTGACATGATTAGTGCAGTGCATTCTGGGAGAACGCTTTTCCTACATTATGACTATACCATAACCTGTATCCCTGCACCAGAGAGAAGCTCGGCGGGTGCAGCTCTGGGTGTGATTAGAGTACCTGGAGCACAGGAATGTGACACCAGCTGCGCCGCTCCGTCCCTGTCTTTGCCGATGTTGTCACCTGTACTCAGCGCCTGGAGCGGTATGGTGACCGTAGCGTCGGCTGGGTACAGCCGCCAGAGCTGTAGTACCTTCCTCCATCCTGATTCAGCGCTGACAGATGGCGGCACCGGACGGAGGAGCTCATCAGATATTGGGGATGGTGCTGGTCACTGCGGGTGAAGCAGGAGCACCCCCAGAGGTCCCAGAGTGGCCACAATCACCGCAGGACCGTCACCTCTAAAGTCACCGGGTGTCAGAAATACACTAGACACCCCCCATATATCCAGGCAGGGATCACCCAAATACACTGACACCCCGGGAATATCACAGCACCGCAGGAATACACCGACACTCATCATCATTGCCTTCCTCCACCACCATCATTGCCTTCTCCCACACCACCCCCATCATTGCTCTCTCCATCACCCACATCATTGCCCTCTCCAATACACACACACACAACACCACTATCACACACACAGCACCGCACTGCACTACATACACACACGCAGGCAGGCAGACACACACACACAGCACCCACTCACCTCTGCCCACATCCCAGCAGCTTCCTCTCTGAAACAGCCGCACTGAATGATGACGTCATCCAGCTGCGCTGTGTCAGACAGGAAGTGCCGAGCAGGAAGGAGGACGGCATCGGATCCCTGCAGCTCTGCTGTGGTCCCAAGCTGCAGCGATTGCAATCAGGGTTCGCCGCGGTTTAGGGGCCCACTTTCGGGGCCCTGATTCCGCAGCACCGGCGGGCAGTATTAGTCTCAGCCTGTGGCTAACACTGCCCGCTATTAAAGAGAAATGGTATTCACTCCTCTCCACGCCCATAGGGGCTTGGGGAAGCATGAATATTCATTTCTCTTTAGCAGCGGGGACAGGCTCCTGTCACAGCTGTTGCTCTGCTGGCACTGGGAGGGCCCCCTGACTCATGGGCCCCATGGCAGCTGAGTGTGCCGCTATTAGTGACATGCCACTGGCTGGGGGCCCCTGAAGCAGTAGGGGTCCAAGGCAGTTGCTTGTCAATATGCCAGCAGGTGTCAGTGCCTGGGCCTCTGGGCCAGTACGACCCTGCTGCTGAAGCACGGCAAGGGCGGCAGAAGCTGTAGCTGATTTTCTAAAATGGGCACACAGGCAGCGCACTTTCACAAGCAGATCCGGCAGCTCCGAGTAGCTTTTGAGAAACAGTTGAACAACGAGGTTAAGCATATGGGCCAGGCATGGTACATTTGTGAGCTCGCCTCGCCTCAGAGCAGCCACTAGGTTCCGGCCATTGTCACACACAACCTTGCCTGGCTGTAGGTTCAGCGGTGTCAGACACAGATCTGAATGCTCTTCAGAGCTGTCGACAACTCTTCAGCATTGTGTGGTTTGTCACCTAAGGATATTAGCTTCAGCACAGCCTGTTGCTACTTGGCTGAGGCAGTGCTGTAGTGCTTCCACCTTGTGACTGATGTGGTCATTTCGGAGATGAAGGCTGAAGAGGAGGAGGAGGTGCAGGAGCTGTAGACTGTGTGGGCCACCTGATTGACGTAGGGCCAGCAATCCTTGGCATCGGGAGGACGTATTCCATCCCAAAGTCTGACTGGGTCCGGGCTTCCGCTAGGTTAATCCAGTGTGCCGTCAGCGAGATGTACCGTCCCTGCCCAGAAGCACTTGGTTAGGTGGACTTTCCCAGTAACATCATTGTTGAAGGCACGGCTAATGTTGTGTGACACGTGCTTGTGTAATGCGGGGACGGCATATCGGGAGAAATAGTGGCGGCTGTGGACCGAGTACCGAGGGATGGCTGCCGCCATCAGGTATCGGACAGCTTCTGTCTCCACGAGCCTAAAAGGCAACATTTCGAGTGCAAGCAGACGAGAAATGTGTGAATTTAGTAGTGTGGCCTGTGGGGCATTGGCTGCATATTTGCGATTGCGTTCCATGTACTGGGATATTGACAATTGAACACTGCGCTGGGACAAGGACAAGGACCTGCTTGATGATGGTGCTAGTTGATTGTGTGCAACGACAGGTGAGGGTGGGAGGCATCTTCGCATGCACCATGGACAGGGGATAGGCTTGCATGTCCAACAGTGGACGAAACAGTGGTGTCACCCTCAGACACTGTTTCTGGACCCTGGTAGTCAGGTGCTTTGCTACCATGTGCCTGTTCATACTGGTGGTGGTCAGACTGGTAGTTTTACTACCCCTGCTGATACTGGCCTGGCAGGTGGTGCAAATGGCCAGTTTGGGGTTATCGTCAGAGTCTTTAACCCCTCTCTGCCATCAGACGTACTATTCCGTCCATGTGACCCTGGACCTTATTCCCATGGACGGAATAGTACGTCATGGGCGATCAGCTGCGCTCAGTTGATTATCACAGCTGACACCCGTGACTGTGTGTCAGGAGCGGTCACGGACCGCTCCCGGCACATTAACCCCTGGCACACCGCGATCAAACATGATCGCGGTGTACCCGGGGCACAGGGGAGGATCGCGCAGGCAGGGGGATCCCTGCGCGCTCCCCTGAGACCCTCAGAGCAGCGCGATGTGTCGCGCTGTTCCGAGGGTCCGTCCTCCCTCCAGGTCCCCGGATCCAAGATGGCGCCGGGGTCCTGCAGGGAGGCGGCTTCCTCAGTGCCTGCTGAGAGCAGGCGCTGGGGAAGCCTGCAGCAGTGCCAGAGCGATCGCTGGTGTGACAGAGTGCTGTGCACACTGTCAAACCAGCGATCTGCTAAAATACTGTGATGTCCCACCCTGGGACAAAGTATAAAAGTAAAAAAAATAAAAATAAAAAGTGGTAAAAAAAAATCATAAAAAAAAAAAAAAATATTCCCCAATAAATTCATTCTTTCCTGTAAATAAAAAAAACAAAACAATAAAATTACACATATTTGGTATCGCCGCGTCAGTAACGACCCCCCCTATAAAACTGTCCCACTAGTTAACCCCTTTAATGAACCCCTTAAAAAAAAAAAAAAAGAAAAACGAAGCAAAAGATCAATGCTTTATCATCATACCGCTGAACAAAAAGTGGAATAACACGCGATCAAAAAGACCGATATAAATAAACATGGTACCGCTGAAAACGTCATCTTGTCCCGCAAAAAACGAGCCGTCAAACAGCATCATCAGCGAAAAAATAAAAAAGTTATAGCTCGCAGAATAAAGCGATGCAAAAATAATAATTTTTTATATAAAATTATTTTCATGCTATAAAAGCACCAAAACATAAAAAAATGATATAAATAAGGTATCGCCGTAATCGTACTGACCCGAAGAATAAAACTGCTGTATCAATTTTACCACACGCGGAACGGTACAAACGCCTCCCCCAAAAGAAATTCATGAATTGCTGATTTTTGTTTATTCTAACCTCCCAAAAATCGAAATAAAAAGCGATCAAAAAATGTCACGTGCTCAAAAATGGTACCAATAAAAACGTCACCTCGTCCCGCAAAAAATAAGACCTCACATGACTGTGGGCTAAAATATACAAAAATTATAGCTCTCAAAATGTGGTGATGCAAAAAACTATTTTTTGCAATAAAAAGCATCTTTTAGTGTGACAGCTGCCAATCATAAAAACCCGCTATAAATAGTAAATCAAACCCCCCTTTATCACCCCCTTAGTTAGGGAAAAATAATAAAATTAAAAAAATGTATTTATTTCCATTTTCCCGTTAGGGTTAGGGTTGCGGCTAAAGTTAGGGTTAGGGTTGGCGCTAACGTTAGGATTAGGATTAGGGTTGGGATTACGGTTAGGGGTGTGTTAGGGTTAGGTTTGTGGTTAGGGTTGGGACTAGGGTTAGGGGTGTGTTGGGGTTAGGGTTGGAGTTAGAATTGGGGGGTTTCCGCTGTTTAGGCACATCAGGGGCTCTCCAAATGTGACATGGCGTCTGATCTCAATTCCAGCCAATTCTGCGTTGAAAAAGTCAAACGGTGCTCCTTCACTTCTGAGCTCTGCCATGAGCCCAAACAGTAGTTTACTCCCGCATATGGGGTATCAGCGTACTCTGGACCACAAGAGTTATTGTGCAATTTGTCCTATTTCTTCTGTTACCCTTGGGAAAATAAAAAACTGGGGGCGACAAAATCATTTTTGTAAAAAAAAAAATGATTTTTTTGTTTTTACGGCTGTATGTTATAAAACTTCTGTGAAGCACTTGGAGCTTCATAGCGCTCACCACACTTCTAGATAAGTACCTTGTGGGGTCTATTTTCCAAAATGGGGTCACTTGGGGGGTTTCCACTGTTTAGGCGCATCAGGGGCTCTCCAAATGCGACATGACGCCCCCAGACCATTCCATCAAAGTCTGCAATCCAAAACGTCACTACTTCCCTTCCGAGCCCAGACGTGCGCCCATACAGTAGTTTACTCCCACATATTGGGTATCAGCATACTCAGGACAAATTGGACAACAACTTTTGGGGTCCAATTTCTCCTGTTACCCTTGTGAAAATAAAATATTGGGGGCGAAAAAATCATTTTTGTAAAAAAAAAAAGGATTTTTTATTTTTACGGCTGTACGTTATAAACTTCTGTGAAGCACTTCGGGGTTCAAAGTGCTCACCACACATCTAGATAAGTTCCTTGTGGGGTCTATTTTCCAAAATGGGGTCACTTGTGGGGGGTCTCCACTGTTTAGATTCATCAGGGGCTCTCCAAATACGACATGACTCCCCCAGACCATTCCATCAAAGTCTGCAATCCAAAACGTCACTACTTCCCTTCCGAGCCCCGACGTGCGCCCATACAGTAGTTTACTCCCACATATTGGGTATCAGCGTACTCAGGACAAATTGGACAACAACTTTTGGGGTCCAATTTCTCCTGTTACCCTTGTGAAAATAAAATATTGGGGGCGAAAAAAATCATTTTTGTAAAAAAAAAAAAAGGATTTTTTATTTTTACGGCTGTACGTTATAAACTTCTGTGAAGCACTTCGGGGTTCAAAGTGCTCACCACACATCTAGATAAGTTTCTTGTGGGGTCTATTTTCCAAAATGGGGTCACTTGTGGGGGGTTTCCACTGTTTAGACGCATCAGGGGCTCTCCAAATGCGACATGACTCCCCCAGACCATTCCATCAAAGTCTGCAATCCAAAACGTCACTACTTCCCTTCCGAGCCCCGACGTGCGCCCATACAGTAGTTTACTCCCACATATTGGGTATCAGCGTACTCAGGACAAATTGGACAACAACTTTTGGGGTCCAATTTCTCCTGTTACCCTTGTGAAAATAAAATATTGGGGGCGAAAAAATCATTTTTGTAAAAAAAAAAAAAGGATTTTTTATTTTACGGCTGTACGTTATAAACTTCTGTGAAGCACTTTGGGTTCAAAGTGCTCACCACACATCTAGATAAGTTCCTTGAGGGGTCTAGTTTCCAAAATGGTGTCATTTGTGGGGGGTTTCCACTGTTTAGGCATATCAGGAGCTCTCCAAACACGACATGGCATCCAGCAATTCTGCGTTGAAAAAGTCAAACGGCGCTCCTTCCCTTCCAAACTCTGCCATGCACCCAAACAGTGGTTTACTCCCACATATGGGGTATCAGCGCACTCAGGACAAATTGCACAATAACTTTTGGAGTCTTGTTACCCTTGGGAAAATAAAAATTGGGGTGAAAAAATCAATTTTTTGGAAAAAATATGATTTTTTTTATTTTACGGCTCTACGTTATAAACTTGTGTGAAGCACTTGGGGGTTCAAATTGCTCACCAAAGATCTAGATAAGTTCCTTAGGGGGTCTAGTTTCCCAAATGGGGGGCACTTGTGGGGTGTTTCCACTGTTTAGGCACAGCAGGGGCTCTCCAAATGCAACATGGCGTCCAATCTCAATTCCAGCCAATTTTGGTTGGAAAAAGTCAAATGGTGCTCCTTCCATTCCGAGCTCTGCCATGCGCCCAAACAGTGGTTACCCCCCACATATGGGGTATCAGCGTACTCAGGACAAATTGGACAACAAATTTTGTGGTCCAATTTCTCCTGTTACCCTTGGGAAAATAAAAAATTAGTGACTAAGAGATAATTTTTGTGGGAAAAAAATAGGATTTTTTATTTTCATGCTCGGGCATTATAAACTTGTGTGAAGCACTTGGGGGTTCAAAGTGCTCACCAAAGATCTAGATAAGTTCCTTAGGGGTCTAGCTTCCAAAATGGGGTCACTTGTGGGGGGTTTCCACTGTTTAGGCTCATCTGGGGCACTACAAATGGAACATGACCCCCATCAATGTTTGCATTCCAAAACGTTACTGCTTCCTTTCCAAGCCCTGCCGTGCGCCCAAACAGTTTCCCCCCCCCACATATGGGGTATCAGCGTACTCAGGACAAATTGGAAAACAACTTTTGGGGTCCAATTTCCTTGGGAAAAATCAAAAATTTGGGACTAAAAAATCATTTTTGTGGAAAATTGTTTTGTTTTTTTTTCACACCCAGGCATTATAAACTTTTGTGAAACACTTTGGGGTTCAAAGTGCTCACAACAGATCTAGATAAGTTCCTTAGGGAGTCTAGTTTCCAAAATAGTGTCACTTGTGGGGGGTTTCCACTGTTTAGGCATATCAGGGGCTCTCCAAACGCGACATGGCGTCTAATCTCAATTCCAGCCAATTTTAGTTTGAAAAAGTCAAACGGCGCTCCTTCCCTTACGAGCTCTGCCGTGTGCCCAAACAGTGGTTTTCCCCCACATATGGGGTATTGGCGTACTCGGGAGAATTGCACAACAACTTTATCTGCCCATTTTCTCATTTTACCCTTGTGAAAATAAAAAAACGTTTGTAAAAGATCATTTTTGTGGCTAAAAAGTTAAATATTAATTTTTTCCTTCCACATTGCTTCAGCTCCTGTGAAGTACCTGAAGGGTTATTAAAATTCTTGAATGTGGTTTTGAGTACCTTGAGGGGTGCAGTTTTTAGAATGGTGTCACTTTTGGGTATTTTCTGCCATATAGACCCCTCAAAGTGACTTCAAATGTGAGGTGGTCCCTAAAAAAATGGCTTTGTAAATTTTGTTGTAAAAATGAGAAATCACTGGTCAACTTTTTACCCTTATAATTTCCTAACAAAAAAAAATTTTGGTTCCAAAATTGTGCTGATGTAAAGTAGACATAGAATCATAGAATCATAGAATGGTAGAGTTGGAAGGGACCTCCTGGGCCTTCTGGTCCAACCCCCTGCTCAAAGCAGGATTCTCTAAATCATCCCAGACAGATGTCTATCCAGCCTCTGTTTGAAGACTTCCATTGAAGGAGAACTCACCACCTCTTGTGGCAGCCTGTTCCACTCATTGATCACCCTAACTGTCAAAAAGTTTTTTCTAATATCTAATCTGTGTCTCCTCCCATTCAGTTTCATCCCATTGCTTCTAGTCTTTCCTTGTGCAAATGAGAATAAAGATGATCCTTCTACAATGTGACAGCCCTTGAGATATTTGTAGACAGCTATTAAGTCTCCTCTCAGCCTTCTTTTTTGCAAGCTAAACATTCCCAAATCCTGCAACCGTTCCTCATAGGACATGGTTTGCAGACCGGTCACCATTCTGGTGGCTCTTCTCTGAACTTGCTCCAGTTTGTTGATGTCTTTTTTAAAATGTGGTGCCCAAAACTGGACACAGTATTCCAGATGAGGTCTGACCAAAGAGGAGTAGAGGGCAATAATGACCTCACGTGATCTAGACTGTATGCTTCTGTTGATACATCCTAGAATTGCATTTGCCTTTTTTGCTGCTGCATCACACTGTTGACTCATGTTAAGTCTGTGATCAATTAGTATACCCAAGTCTTTTTCACATGTGCTGTTACTTAGCCCTATTCCTCCCATTTTGTATATGCTTTTTTCATTTTTATTGCCCAGATGTAGTACTTTGCATTTTTCCCTGTTAAAATCCATTCTGTTAGTTGCTGCCCACTGCTCCAGTTTATGTATATATTTTTGAATCCTCTCTCTCTCTTCTCTAGTATTAGCTACCCCTCCTAGCTTTGTGTCATCAGCAAATTTGATCAGTTTACCCTCAATTCCTTCATCTAAATCATTGATAAAGATGTTGAACAATACAGGGCCCAAAACAGAGCCTTGTGGTACCCCACTTGAGACATTCTTCCAACTGGATGTGCAGCCATTTACAACCACTCTTTGGGTCCGATCACTAAGCCAGTTATGAATCCACCTAACAGTTGCCTTGTCCATTCCATACTTAGTCATTTTTTCAATAAGGATTGTGTGAGATACTTTGTCAAATGCTTTGCTGAAGTCAAGATATACTATATCTACAGCATTTCCCTGATCCACCCAGTCAGTGATTCTGTCATAGAAGGAAATTAAGTTAGTCTGTCATGACTTATTAGTTACAAACCCATGCTGACTCTGTTTAATGACTTCATTGTTATCCAGGTACTTGCATACATGTTCTTTAATAATTTGTTCAAAGATCTTTCCTGGTATAGAAGTCAGACTCACGGCCTGTAGTTCCCTGGGTCCACCTTCTTCCCTTTTTTGAAGATAGGAACAACATTTGCTCTTCTCCAGTCTTCTGTGAATTCTCCTGTTCTCCAAGAATTTTCAAAGATTATGGACAGTGGTTCAAGAATTTCTTCTGCTATCTCCTTCAGTACCCTGGGGTGTAATTCATCTGGACCTGGAGACTTGAATTCATTTATGTTAGCTAAGTGTTTCTCACTGTCTTTCTGTTTATAGATATCCTGGATTCTTCTATTCCTTTAATAGGACAGTGAAGATCAGTTGATGTTACATTTCGTTTCTGAGAGAAAACAGATGCAAAATAGGAATTTAAAAGTTCAGCCTTCTCAACATCCTGACTTACCATTTCATCATTTTCATCCTGTAAAAATCCTATAGCATCTTTGACTTTTCTTTTACTTTTGACGTATCCCCAAAATCCTTTTTTGTTGCTTTTGACGTCACTTGCAAGCCTTAATTCATTGTCAGCTTTAGATAATCTGATTTGTGCCCTGCAGGTTCTGCAGACGGCATTATATTCTTCTTTAGATATGCCTCCCTCTTTCCATTTGATAAACATTTCTTTGTTCCTATTTAGCATGTGTTTAAGTTCTATGTTCATCCATCCTGGTTTCCTTAAATGCTTCCCATTCTTCCCTCTTTTCGGAATTGTTAACGATTGTGCTTTGAGAATCTCATTTTTCAAGATTTTCCATCCTTCCTGGACATTTTTGTCCTTAAGGATATCCAGCCATTGGATCCCTCCAATTCTCTTTCTGAGTTCCTTAAAATCTGCCTTTCTGAAATCTAACCTTGACGTCTGAGTCTTCACAGGTCTTCCTCCTCTTGTTATCCAAAATTCTAAAATAGCATGGTCACTACCTCCTAGAGTCCCAGCCACTCTTACCTCCTCCACCATTTCCTCCCTGTTTATGAGGATTAGATCCAAGGTAGCAGATCCCCTTGTTTTCTCCATTACCTTTTGGAAGATAAAGTTGTCAGCAAGAGAGGATAAGAATTTCCTGGACCTGTTAGTTTTGCCTGAGAAAGATTCCCAACAAATGTCTGGATAGTTGAAATCTCCCATGACCACTATGTCATATTTTTTTGAGAACTTGGCCATTTGATGCATAAAGAGTTCATCCATATCTTCAGCTTGCACAGGCGGCCTGTAGTAAATGCCTACAATGGTGTCCTTTCCATTGTTCTGTCCTTGTATTCTTACCCAAACAGTTTCCACAGAACTCCCAGTCTCTGAAGCGTCAATCTCTGTGCAGATATACGCTTTTCTAACATACAATGCAACACCTCCTCCTCGTTTATCAAGTCTGTTTCTTGCAAATAAGTTGTATCCTTCTAGCCTTGTATTCCAATCATGTGTATCGTCCCACCAAGTCTCAGTGATTCCAATGACATCATATTTCTTCTCCTGCGTTAGTAGCTCCAGTTCTCCTTGTTTGTTGCCCATGCTTTGTGCATTCGTATAGAAACACTTTAGTTTGTGATTGGTTTCTCTTCCTTCAATATTTTTATTATGTAAATTTTTTTGTCTTTGTTCTTCCCCTTCTCTTCTAATAGCAGAAATCTCAATAGTATTTGTCAAGTGTATGGCTTTTGCTGGCGTTTTGCTTCCCTTCCCACATTGTTCTAGTTTAAAGCTCTCCTGATGAGTGTAGCAAGGCGACTTCCAAATACATGTTTTCCAGTCTTCGTAAGGTGCACCCCATCTCTAGCAAGTAGTCCATCGTATAGGTAATTCACTCCGTGATCCAGAAATCCAAATCCTTGCTGACGGCACCATCGACGTAGCCAGTTGTTCACCTGCAGAATCTTATTCCACCTCCTTGTTCCATGGCCATCCACTGGGAGGATGGAAGAGAAGACCACCTGCGCTCCCAGTTCTTTCACTTTCTTACCTAAGTTTTCAAAGTCACTGCAGATGGTTTCCAAGTCGTTTCTAGCGGTGTCATTTGTCCCCACATGTATTAGCAGGAATGGGTAGTCATCTTTAGGTCTGAAGAGTCCTGATATCCTGTCAGACACATCTTTAATTTTTGCACCTGGAAGACAGCACATTTCTCTTGAGGTTATATCCGGTCTGCAGATAGCGGCCTCTGTTCCTCTCAACAGGGAATCGCCCATGACAACAACTCTCCGTTTCTTCTTCACAACAGTTTTCTTTCTCCATTCAGGAGGACTCTGAGGGCGTACAAGGTTGTTTGTGGGCAAAGTCTTGTCCTGATGTATTTCTTCATCGTTCTCCTGTGTAAGAGCCTGGTATTGGTTCCTGAGCAGAATTGGTGCTGACTGCCTCCTGATCCTCCTGCTTCTCTGGGTCACATGCTTCCATTCCTCTGTTTCTTCAGTTGCACTTCGAATTTCTTCTCTTTCTGTACCATGAAGAGATAATTCTGCTCTGTCTAAAGGGTATGCCACACTAAACAATATCGCTAACGGGATCGCTAAAAAACGTCACTATTTAGCGATCCCGTTAGCGATATTGTTCAGTGCGGCAGCTTCCAGCGACGAGCTTCCTGCTGTGATCTCGCTCGTCGCTGGAATCGTTCCGGACCCTATTTCATCGCTGGCGCTCCCGCTGGGTAAGTATCTAATCGCTGTGTGGCACCTTTTCTTAGCGATTTAGCGGTACTTTTGTACCGCTAAAGTCGTTAAGAAGATCGCTAACGGCGATAGCGTCGTTAACTATATCGCTAAATGTGACTGCATTTAGCGATATAGAAACAATCCCGCTAGCGATCTCATTAGTATGCAACGCTAATGAGATCGCTAGCGGGATAGCTTAGTGTGGCAGTACCTTAAGAACTCTTCACCTTCCTTAATGGTCTTCAATGTAGATAACCTCTCTTCCAGATTTTGCAACTTTTCCTCCAACAGGGACACAAGCTTGCATTTCTGGCATGTGAAGTTTGGCTTTTCCACTGGTAAGTCTATGAACATGTAGCAAGAAATGCAGCTCACCACATGGCTCCTAGCCTCTTCCATGTTCTTATTGTTCAAGAGATAATCAAGCGGTGAAATATAAGCCAAAACTTTACTGATGTCCTCCTTTCAGCTGCAACAGCCAAATCCAGTGTTCCTTGAGCTCGCGGAGACTCTTCACTTATCCCAGAAGGCACTGGGAATCTGCAAATTATCTCCTCGGGACTCCTCCCCTGGTTTACTGATGTCCTCCTTTCAGCTGCAACAGCCAAAATCCAGTGTTCCTTGAGCTCGCGGAGACTCTTCACTTATCCGAAGGCATGGGATCTGCAAATATCTCTCGGACTCTCCCTGTTTCTAATGTCTCCTTTCAGCTGCAACAGCCAAAATCCAGTGTTCCTGAGCTCGCGGAGATCTTCACTTATCCAGAAGGCACTGGGAATCTGCAAATTATCTCCTCGGGACTCCTCCCCTGGTTTACTGATGTCCTCCTTTCAGCTGCAACAGCCAAAATCCAGTGTTCCTTGAGCTCGCGGAGACTCTTCACTTATCACTTATTAATGCGTTGGACGTATACATTAAAACGTATGCCATGCATCAACCTACGAATTTAAACAAGTACATTTGATACATATCGTACTTCCATCTTTGTCTCTATATGTTTTTTTACTTAAAAAGAATCATTTTTTTTCCATCCAGTTTTACTGGTGTCAACAGTCCCATCCCACTCCATTTTGGCATCAGTTCTGTGAGGAGGTGTCCAGAGGAATAAACTTTTTTTCACCCCACATTAAAAACACGTACCTTTGGTCAATTATGTTTTTTTCCCACAATACAACGTGATCAGGGCAAAACATAGTCAGAAGAACATTTTTTTTACACTACGTGTTGCCCATTATGGTTTGTGTATGCCTCCATATACGTCTGAATACCATTTTTTTTTGCAATTCAGACATATTTGTCCAGCAAGAGAAAAAGGTAGCACACTGTAGCGCTATAGCTTGCAAACACGAAATATGAAAAATATGAAAAATGAATTGCATCATTACCTTAGAAATATGAAAAATTGAGAAGTCTTAGCGCATAAGATGGCCAAATTATGTGAGCCTGATAGCCACGTCAAGGCTGTTCTCGTATATCAGGTCCTAACTAATGCCTATCCTCGCTTAGAAAAGTCTGTCTGCATGGGAACGAGAAGAGCCTTGACGTGGCTATCAGGCTCACATAATTTGGCCATCTTATGCGCTAAGACTTCTCAATTTTTCATATTTCTAAGGTAATGATGCAATTCATTTTTCATATTTTTCATATTTCGTGTTTGCAAGCTATAGCGCTACAGTGTGCTACCTTTTTCTCTTGTATGTATATGAGTTGGTGACTCTAGGTTTAGCACCTGTTCACACTGAATCTATGTTTGGATGTGCCGGTCAGTTTTTTGATATGTATTCATTTACCTTCTACCTGAGCACTCCACCTGGTGGTCACAGGCTTTTTAATTACAACAGGTTCATCACCCCTCCACAGAGATGTAGATTTTAGTCTGAAGAGAGGATTCATACGTTCCCATGCAGACAGACTTTTCTAAGCGAGGATAGGCATTAGTTAGGACCTGATATACGAGAAGAGCCTTGACGTGGCTATCAGGCTCACATAATTTGGCCATCTTATGCGCTAAGACTTCTCAATTTTTCATATTTCTAAGGTAATGATGCAATTCATTTTTCATATTTTTCATATTTCGTGTTTGCAAGCTATAGCGCTACAGTGTGCTACCTTTTTCTCTTGTATGTATATGAGTTGGTGACTCTAGGTTTAGCACCTGTTCACACTGAATCTATGTTTGGATGTGCCGGTCAGTTTTCTGATATATTTGTCCAGCAGACTGCACTGTATAAATGTGAGCCAAGCCTAAAGAAGTCCTTTTTGTCCAAGGAGGATAAAGCACATCATAAACACAAGTCCATACTGTGTGTTGCTGCTTTGCAGTGTGTATTTTTGCCATGCTGATTTTACAGGTGAAAGGTATTTACTTTGAGCCTTTTTTTGGTTGTAATGGTGAATGCTTCAGGATTATCAATGACCAAAGGGGCGGCAAATTTTTCAGCCGCCCCGGGCCCCACAAACAGTTGCTACGCCACTGCACACACAAGATGGTGAGCCTGGCTGGGGGTCGATTTTTTTTGTTAAATGTGTCCCCTTACTGTGCTGGCACTTTACATTTACAATGGCTCTGACTGCACTTTGCACCTTAGGGAGGGGGGCCCGGCTGCACGCACTGTGGAGGGTGTAGGGGGCCCTGCATGCACTGCAGGTGTGTGTGTGTGTGGAGTTAAGAGCACCTGTTTTTTTTTTTTGGGGGGGCCCCATTCAGACTTTTGCTATGGGGCCCCATGATTTCTATGTACACCCCTGTGTCCAAGTGTGGGATCAGTTGTCTCTGAGCACTCGGCATGGTGGGAGGAAAGAGGATCTGGGTGAGGAATACGCAGTCCGGACTCACGCCTTCTCAGACTTGACCGTGTGGAATACAGGGTGGTGGTGGTGATGGCAAAGTGACTGGAAAGATTATCCACTATCCAACCAACAACCTTTTGACACTGCTCTGGGTTCAATAGTGGTGTGCTGCTGCGGTCCACTAGTAATTGGGACAGGAAGGTCAGGCGAGAAGATGTGGGTGTTTGTTGTGGCCCAATTTGAGCTTGCCCACGGCCTCGGCCTTGGTCTCTGCTTGCACCATCACCATCACGTCCAGTTCCCCGTCCCTTGTCATGCGCCTTGCCCATTTTAAATGGAGTACAATATTTTCCACGTTCACTACAAATGGCTGAATTTGGAGAGAACTTATATGTGATCCATGTGCGGTAAAACCACAGTTTAAAATATCTGACCTGTAGGTAACAATTTTTTTTTCAGTAAACTGATATCAATAACTAGTCTAAGACAGAGCAAAAAAATTCAATGGAGCCCTGAAATGGCACAATTTTAAGCACACTGATATGTGATGCGTGTGACTGAGATACCCCACTTTAAAATATCCGGCCTGTTTTCCTTTTTTTTTTCTTGCAGCAAACTGGTGCGCAATGGAGGCCTGAAATGGCACAATTTTAAGAACACTGATATGTGATGCGTGTGACAGAGATACCCCACTTTAAAATATCTGGCCTGTATTCCTTTTTTTTTGCAGCAAACAGGTGTCAATAAGTAGGTTAAGATACAGTAAAAAAATGCAATGGAGGCCTGAAATGGCACAATTTTAAGCACACTGATATGTGATGCGTGTGATGGAGATATCCCAATTTAAAATATCTAGCCTGTATTCCTTTCTTTTTTGCAGCAAACTGGTGTTAATAACTAGTCTAATACACAGCAAAAAAAAATCACTGGAGCACTGGAATAGCACAATTTTAAGCACACTGATATGTGATGCGTGTGACGGAGATACCCCACTTTAAAATATCTGGCCTGTATTCCTTTTTTTTTTGCAGCAAACTGTTGTCAATAAGTAGGTATGTATATACAGTAAATATCTGTAATAGGCAGCATCAGCAGACAGTAATGGAGTGGACCCTCTTGCTGTATGCAATGAAGTATGCCACATACAATGCCTGCCTACTTAACACTGATATCTATATACGCACATACACTGCCTGCCTAGCACTGATATCTATATACCCACATACACTGCCTGCCTAGCACTGATATCTATATACCCACATACACTGCCTGCCTACCTACCATTGATATCTAAATACACCGTAATTAGTCCTCAGAAGGCCTGTTGGTTTAACTGAATTTGTGCATTCGATATGGTATTACCCACACTAACTTATACACCACCAAATCTGTCCCTATCTCTGCAGCAACTCTCCCTATATTGCCAAAGACCAGAGCAGACTGTGACGAGCATGGTGGCGCCAGGTCTGATATAGAGCTGATGACGCTGTGTGGCCAGCCAGTCACTGTAATGCCACAACCAACATGGTTGCGGCATTATAGTGTGTGGCAGACAATTCCTGCATGTTGATTGGCACTCTAAAGAGCGCCAAACATGCAGGGCAGGGACCTGAGCTCCCGCTGAGCAACCCCGGAAATGCTCGGCGCTCGCCGAGCATCACGAGCAGTGAGATGCTCAGGAGAGCACTGAGCACTTCCGAGCGTGCTCGCTCATCACTAGCTATGTGTGAACATAGCCCAAGGTGTGGAGGAGCATTTTTGTTTTTAGTCATTTATTTTGCCTTATATACAAGTCATTACCCTGGAAAGGGTGTTCCTTAACATATTTCCCAAGATTATCCATTTTGGTTTCGTTTTTGTATGTTTTATTGTGAGTCTGTAACAGTGACATAAGACTCTGACAACATTGTTTACAGCAGTGACCTGGGAGTCAGAAATGCTTCCAGGGGTCTTCCCCATGATGTTCCCATGTCATTTGAGCATCGTTCCCATCGATTTCTGCAATTTCTAGTCTCTCTGCAGACCGCCAGGGATGCCGCCGGAAAAATGCTCGAGTTTCTCATAGACTTCCATTGGGCTCGTTGCTCGGGTCGAGCATACGAGCATTCCAATTTGCTCGACCCAAGCAAAGAGCACCCGAGCATTTTAGTGCTCGCCCTTCACTACTAGTTACAAAAAATAAGTGAGGCCTTAAAGAGAGAGCTGAGTGTGGAAGGGCGTAAGTTAACAAAAGAGTGACGCCACCGGTGCACCCAGTTGGAAGCTATACTGAGCCATGCTGAAGGACACAAAACTAGCCAGAAGGCAAGGACCATTGTATCAGCAGTACATGTGCAGTGTGCGTAGAATCCTCACTATTTGTATTGTGCAGTCTTGTAGTATAGTGCCCACATCCAAAAGTGAGAGTTACCTGTGAAAAGTCTCCAACTAACTGCTAGTACAAACTTGTTGCCTCATTAAGAGAGCTATTTTGTTACAAGGGTTGTATACCTAAACAACCTTGTTATTGGGCTGCTGAGATCTCCTTATTTGGCTGCTCCGAGGTTTGTAAGAGGGAAGTGACAGAGCAACAGTCTAAGGCTGTGTTTCCACGGTCAGGAAACACAGCGCATTTGACGGAGCGGAAATTCCGCTCCGTCTAAGCCCCGCCCCCTTTCTGATGCGCGTTCTTTCCGGAGATGTTCAGGACACCTCTGGAACACCTCCGGAAAGAACGCAGGGCTACATAGCCCTGTGCTAAATTCCGTTGCGGCGACGCAGCGTCGCCGCAATACGCTAGGACATGCTGCGGTCTGAAAAGACGCGTAGCATGTCCGGATACGCAGGTCTTCCGCATGCGTGTTGTTATGCATAGTGGAGACGGGATTTCTTGAAATCCCCTCCACTATGCTGTAACATCTGGACGCTGCGTGTTTGGCGCTGCGCCAGCGCACAGCGCCAAACACGCAGCGTTTCCTGACCGTGGAAACTCACCCTAATAGCAGATGTTCATTGGTTGCAGGACTTATGTGTCATAACAATGTCACCTGAGCCCCAGGAGACCCAGTAAACATCGCTGGAATGGTGCCAGTCAGGGAAGTGAGTGTATATTATTATATTTTTCATGGAGGACTTCTTAATTTAAAAAACAGTTGTTTAGGTAATGGTAACCTCTTTAAGTTTGTTGCCTCTTCAAAAGAACTGTGCAAATCTTTCACAATTAGACACCCATTATTTCCTGCAAGTAAAATCCCTGATCCTTTCTATGGCTCCACTCATTGCCTTTCCATCTCTAAAGGCCAATGAGCCAGTGAGCCTACCATTTTTTGAAGGTCTCTATTCTGCCACCGATATATGTAAGAGACAGCTCTGATCCTTGTGAGTGACAATCTCAGATATAAACAATGGTAGATAGGAACTCACTATAAAACTTCCTTCATTAATCTTAATCGTGCAGAGATATCTTCTTGAGAAGGTGAACTTGAATGTAACTGAAAGGTTTATTGGCATTACAATACTTTGTGCAGATGAATACATACAATTTCCTTATGGGAAATAGAACCCAAGACAGTACTAAACAATAACCACTAGGTGGCAGCAAAGTACACAGTAACTATGAAATGTCATATTAATACTGGCTGAGACAGCATACTCCCCGTCTGAAATCTTAGGATTTCACAATATAAACAACCTGTGCAATGTCCTTGAAGAAGAATATCGTAACCTAAAAAATAACAGCAGAAACTGGCAATGCAACAATAACAACAGGTGTAGTCTAGTAAATGTGAACTGTCTACTGAAGTAATCCAATCGATCACCCATCTTAGGATTGGAGAAGCCGCATTATGCCAAACTGTCTCCAACCCATTTGTAATCCACTGGTCAAGATTTCCTCTGCAGAGAGAGAATTGTGACACACATGCCAGCCACGGCAGTCAGATTTGGTTGCTTTGTTGCGATAACATTGTACAATGTGCACTAATCTGGCAATGGTGCGTACAAGTTTCATCCATCTGGAAAAGCGTTCAAAACGCTGACAGCCCAAGCTACACCTTTCTCCTAATCTGGTAGAAAGGGCACTTACTTCTGGAGGATTTCGGGATCGTTGTCAGGATCCTGGAGACTGAAGATGTTATCGCTGGAGGTCTCTTCAGCTTGGTTTTGCAAAAACTCTGGACCTGTTAACCAAGAAGAATTTGCGAAGACACTAGAAGATACTGATCGCGTTGCATGATCTGCAGGGTAAAGATGAGATGGGACATAGGACCATTGTTCAGGTTTGAAGGTTTTTCTGATCCTTTCTACACGGTTACTGACATATACATAGAAGCGTTTTGTCTGGTTGTATATGTAGGCCAGAACGACCTTGCTGTCAGTGTAGAATTTAAAGTTCTCCATGGGGATATCTAGTTCACGCTGTATAAAGTCTGCAATCTGTACAGCTAGTACAGCCCCGCAAAGTTCAAGCCTAGGGATAGTATGTTCTGGCTTAGGAGCTAGTTTAGCCTTCCCAAATAGGAACCCTACATGTATTCTCCTTGAAGAGTCTAATACCTTTAGATATGCAACAGCTGCTATAGCTTCAGTGGATGCATCAGAGAATATATGGATTTCCTTACCTTGACTTGTATGAAGAGATGATGGAGCATAGCTTCGTGGTATGCAAACCTTGTCTAAGGCACACAGGGATTTCTTCCAAGACTCCCATTTTGTTGTTTGTCAGTGGGCAATGGGGTATCCCAGTCTTTAACAGTTTCTGAGAGCTGTCTTAACAGTGCCTTGCCTTGTATGGTCAAAGGAGCTACAAACCCCAGAGGATCATAAAGCCTGTTCACTACTGAAAGAACTCCATGTTTGGTGAATGGCTTGTCTGCATGACTGACCTGAAAGATGAATGAATCCTTCCGCAAGTCCCACCGCAATCCTAAGCTTCTTTGAACAGGCGGGTTGTCGAGACCCAGGTTCAAGTCTCTGAATTCCACAGCATGGTCGCTAGGGTGGAAGGCTTCCATGACGGCGGTGCTGTTGGATGCGATTTTGTGTAGTCTCAGATTGGCCTTGGAAAGCATACCTTGTGTCCTTTTTAGCAGATTGATGGCCTCTTCAGCCGTGGACAAGGACTTTAGGCTGTCGTCCACATAGAAATCTCTTTCTACGAAGTTTCTTGCATCCTTCCCATACTCTGATTCACCATCGAAGGCTGTCCTATGTAAGCCATATGAAGCAACCGCTGGTGAAGGACTATTGCTTAGCACATAGGTTTTGAAGGAGTTTACCCTGGATGGTTTGTGGTATTTTTCCATGCATACATCACCCATAATCACCCAGCCTAGGTCGAGTCTTTGTGCATATGGGGCATCATCTGGACCATTGCATTGTTGACGCACCTTATGGACCCTCAGGATATCCCTTCCGAGCAGGATCAGGATGTCAGCATTCGTGTCTATAGGAGGAATTTCTTTAGCTAGGTGCTTTAAATGGGAATGGTGAAGTGCAGCCTTTGGAGTGGGAATCTCCTGTCTTTCATCAGGTATATGGTCACACTCAATTATTGTCGGCAAGGGTATAGGCATGTTCTCTTTGATTGAAGAGATAACATACCCAATGGCTCTTCTGCCAAATGTCTCTACCCGACCGGAGCAGGTATTGAGAGTGTATGGTGTTGCTGGTCCTTGTATGCCGAAGATGTCAAAGAATTTGGGCTTTGCTAGAGACCTGTTGCTTTGCTCGTCTATGATGGCGTACATCCTAGTGGCTTTCTCAGGTTGTCCCTCAGGATACACTTTGACAAGACATACCTTGGCACAACACTTGGGGCTGCTTTCTTCTCCACATACTTCCATGCACGAAGAGGATACAGCAGCTTTAGTTGGCTCATGGCCTTGTGGCTCCCCGCCATACCTTGACTCAGGCTTAGATACTGAAGGTTGGGCATTGTCTTCAGATGTATTTGGATGCATAGCTGTCACATGCTCATTGCTACTGCATTCAGCACACTTAACAATAGTTTTGCAGTCTTTAGCGATGTGGAATGAGGAGGCACAACACTTGTAGCATATTCCAAGCTCCTTGAGGATGTCTTTGCGCTCCTGCACGGGTTTTGCCCTGAGCCCACGGCATTCTCTCAGGGAATGAGGACTTCTATGGATAGGGCACATAAGACTGAGATTCTCTGCATTGCCTAGAGGGAAGCCTTGCTTAGTAGATGACGATGTTGCAAGTAGAATGTCTGTCTTTCTCACAGATACCGTTCCTTTGAAGTCTTTATATTCACTCGTTGTTCTACCTTGCTTTGAGAATGATAATGAACAGGTCAAATCAGGTTCGGCAAAGTCAAAGCTGGGATCATTCTTCTTCTAAGCTTGGTCGCTGATAAACCTGGTAAAATAAGAGAAAGATGGAAAGGACACTTTATGCTCTCTCTTGTACCTTGATCTCAAGTCTGCCCATTTGTCTTGCATGCCGTGTGGTAGCTTAATGACCACCGGGTTCACACCATGTGCGGTGTCTAGGTAGCTCAGTCCTGGAAGACGAGGGTCTAGTTTGGCTAACTCCAATTCCTTCAGCAGATCACTTAGATCCTGCAGTTTGCGATTGTCTTTGTTAGTTATCTTTGGGAAGTTTTGCAGTTTCCTAAATAATGCGCTTTCTATAGCTTCCGCGCTGCCATAGGTTTGTTCCAGCCTCTCCCATGCTGCTGTGAGACCCGCATCTGAATGGCCAACATGGATTGCTCTTAATGTTCTGATGCGCTCTGTGGATTCTGGGCCTAACCAATTGACAAGCAAGTCCAGTTGTTCCTTGGCGGTAAGGTTAAGACCTGTGATTACAGCTTCAAAGGTTGACTTCCAGGATCTATAGTTCTCAGCAGAGTCATCAAACTTTGAGAGACTACTGTTTACTAGTTCCCTGCGTATCATATATTTGGCAAACTCTGACATGTCTGTGTTATCGTTCCTTGTTGCAAGATTGACTTGTGGTACCTCTGAGGTGTGTAAGTCCCTTGGCGTGTAAGGATGAGACACTTGAGGCCAGAATGATGTTGCACGAGGGTTTAGGTGTAGTTTAGTCTCTGGAGGGTCTGCTTGTCGTAGCTGAAACTGTGGGTTGGTGCTGAAAGTTACCTTGTCACTATTGGGCAGTAGAATCTGTGGCTGGGCAGGAGCGTCTATGTGGTAGCTTGGGAGAAGTACCGGTATGTGAGGGTTTAAGGCTTCTGAATCGTGATTTAGGTCATAATTAGCAGGATGTGTGGATGTTTGGTGTTTTAACACGTAATCCTTGGTACGTATAGCCGGATCTTCTATTTCTTCTAGGAAAGGACAGTCTAAGGTAGTCTTGTCAGCTACTGCTTGTTCAAACACCTTTAATTTAGCCATGGCAGCGGCTTCTTCCTTTTCTGTTTGGAGAATTTTCATCTGGGCCTCTGCCTCTGCTGCCTTCACTTTCAGCTGGGCTGCTATCTCTGCTTCCTTCCTAGCAAATGAACTCCTTACTCTGGCTTCTTCTGCATCAGCACGATTTCTATTAGCCTCTCAGATAACGCCGATATTTTGGAACGAGAAGATCTGGAGGATCGAGATGTGATTTTAGTTGAAGTCGATTGCTGTGACCTCACTTCTTGCAGGTATGTGATGCGGCACTCTGCCTTGTCTTTGGCATCTTGCACGATAGCATTGTTTCTTTGGAGTAAGGTCTTTCGCTCAGTTAACTCTGCTAAGGCATCGTCCATATCAGAATTACCCAGAAATGTGGCATACTTTGTGGATAGCCGCTGATAGCAATCATAGGCTTCAGATAACCGATGCAAGGCTGTGGTTAGGTCTGCTGCGTTATTCTTATAGCGTGAAATAGCTGCAATACACCGCTCAGTTCTTTCCCATAAGATACTCAGGTTATTGAGGAACTCATCTCTAGTTGCCTCAAAGTTCTCTCTGACCTTTTGCGTGGGTTTATTTGTGCGCTTAGGTCGGACACTTTGTTCAGGGATCAGCATAGAGTTTGCTTCTCGTGCATCTGTATTGTCTGAGACGTGATGCGTCTGTTCTGATTCCACAGCACAGGGATCCATACTATCTTTCATGGACATGTTTCTATACTTGTGAGATGCGGATGGCGCACACTTGCTAGCAGACTGTATAATATACACACAGGCACAAAGGACTTGGGCTTCCTATGCAAGCAGGAGTAAGAGGTGTCTTTCCTGGTTAACAGTCTGTGAGGTAAACATGCAATAGGCCGCAACAACAGCTCCTTTTGGACTATTCTGCCACCGATATATGTAAGAGACAGCTCTGATCCTTGTGAGTGACAATCTCCGATATAAACAATGGTAGATAGGAACTCACTATAAAACTTCCTTCATTAATCTTAATCGTGCACAGATATCTTCTTAAGAAGGTGAACTTGAATGTAACTGAAAGGTTTATTGGCATTACAATACTTTGTGCAGATGAATACATACAATTTCCTTCAGACAAGAGGTATCAAGGTGGCTTCAGAAGAAAAGAGTATAGAGGTCTAAAAGGAATGCTGCGTTGAAGCTCCTAGCATGAATGATGAGAAACACAGAATGACGAAGCACACAAGATGGATGCCGGAAAGGGAAAACAGTTGAGAGGAGTGAGAGAGAGAGCAAAGTATTATGGGAAATAGAACCCAAGACAGTACTAAACAATAACCACTAGGTGGCAGCAAAGTACACAGTAACTATGAAATGTCATATTAATACTGGCTGAGACAGCATAGTCTCATAAAATGAAAATAGACTTACACAGGCACACACAGTAAAGCTTTGCTGTGCAAACAAATGTGGTTCCCAGCATGAAATATGCCATAAATATGCAAGGTCAGTCAACCTATTTAAAGGGGTTGCCCAGTGCTAGGGTTCATGTCTGCAGTCACTCTATGTGACTATAAACTTGTGAATCATCACAGCGTGCATCGTGCTCACTGATAAGGTTCTCCAGGGCTGGGAGATGGTGGATGCGTGACCACAAGTGTGTGATTTGCATACATATGTCACGTGCCGACTATACGTGCGCATCCTTGATCAATTCAACTGCATTGAGAGAGGCTGTACATGAGTGTTCAAAATGTATACAGAAGTATGCAAATTGAATACTTACGATCACATGAACTCCTGCTCCCGGCGCCAGACCCGGAAAATCCTGACAATGTGCATTATGTGCCCTGTAAGGATCTACATGTCACATAGAGTGACTGTAGACTTGAGCCCCAAGCCTGCACAACCACCTTAAGAAAAATATAATACAAAAATAGCATTTTTTTCCAATACGAAAAAAATTTAATAATGTATAACTGATAAAACATAACATACTGTATATATTGGTATAAAGACATTCATAACGAGGCATATAATAAAGTAAGAGGGGTTATCCACTTTACTTTTTATCTTATGAGCTGTGTTGGGGACATTATTTTGTGACACTTGCTAATATATAAGCATTAACAGTTCTTCTCCTACACTTGTTATCACAGACTGCACAGCTCTGTCGTGCACATAATGGCTGCTGTTGGAGGGGCATGTGACCAGACCTGTTCATCAGCCTCCTCCAATTAAAATACAGTTTTCCTTAATGTGTACCACTTCCAGAGCTTATTCCAAACCTAGGACCTAGAATTGACTCTTTGGTCATGCTGATATAAAGGAAATGGATCCTTGGGATATAAACTTTTATCACATGGAGTTCTGCTAAATCTACCTTCTAAACTCACTCTAAACCTTTATGTGAGCTTTGATTTGTCTACTAAAAGGTATTGACACTAATATACAGTTATATGAAAAAGTTTGGGCACCCCTATTAATCTTAAGCTTAATGTTTTATAAAAATTGGTGTTTTTGCAACAGCTATTTCAGTTTGATATATCTAATAACTATTGGACACAGTAATGTTTCTGCCTTGAAATGAGGTTTATTGTACTAACAGAAAATGTGCAATCTGCATCCAAACAAAATTTGACAGGTGCATAAGTATGGGCACCTCACCAGAAGAGTGACATTAATATTTAATAGATCCTCCTTTTGCAAAAATAACAGCCTCTAGTCGCTTCCTGTAGCTTTTAATGAGTTCCTGGATCCTGGATGAAGGTATTTTTGACCATTCCTCTTACAAAACAATTCCAGTCCAGTTAAGTTTGATGGTCGCCGAGCATGGACAGCCCTTTTCAAATGATCCCACAGATGTTCAATGATATTCAGGTCTGGGACCGGGATGGCCATTCCTGAACATTGTAATTGTTCCTCTGCATGAATGCCTGAGTAGATTTGGAGTGGTGTTTTGGATCATTGTCTTGCTGAAAGATCTATCCCCTGCGTAACTTCAACTTTGTCACTGATTCTTGAACATTATTGTCAAGAATCTGCTGATACTGAGTGGAATCCATGCGTCCCTCAACTTTAACAAGATTCCCGGTGCCGGCATTGGCCACACAGCCCCAAAGCATGATGGAACCTCCACCAAATTTTACTGTGGGTAGCAAGTGTTTTTCTTGGAATGCTGTGTTTTTTTGACGCCATGCATAACTCCTTTTTGTATGACCAAACAATTCAATCTTAGTTTCATCAGTCCACAGGACCTTCTTCCAAAAAGAAATTGGCTTCTCCAAATGTGCTTTTGCATACCTCAGTCGACTCTGTTTGTGGCATGCTTGCAGAAACGGCTTCTTTCGCATCACTCTCCCATACAGCTTCTCCTTGTGCAAAGTGTTTTGTATAGTTGACTCATGCACAGTGACACCATCTGCAGCAAGTTGATGCTGCAGCTCTCTGGAGGTGGTCTGAGGATTGTCCTTGACTGATCTCACCATTCTTCTTCTCTGCCTTTCTGATGTTTTTCTTGGCCTGCCACTTCTGTCCTTAACAAGAACTGTCCCTGTGTTCTTCCATTTCCTTACTATGTTCCTCACAGTGGAAACTGTGTTAAATCTCTGAGACAGCTTTTTGTATCCTTCCCCTGAACAACTATGTTGAATAATCTTTGTTTTCAGATCATTTGACAGTTGTTTTGAGGAGCCCATGATGCCACTCTTCAGAGGAGATTCAAACAGGAGAACAAATTGCAAGTGGCCACTTTAAGTAGCTTTTCTCATGATTGCATACACCTGGCTATGAAGTTCAAAGCTCAATGAGGTTACAAAACCAAAAAAAGTGCTTTAGTAAGTCAGTAAAAAGTAGGTTAGCAGTATTTAAAACAAGAAAATGATAAGGGTGGCCATACTTATGCACCTGTCAAATTTTGTTTGGATGCAGATTGCACATTTTCTGTTAGTACAATAAACCTCATATCAAGGCAGAAACATTACTGTGTCCAATAGTTATTCGATATATTAAACTGAAATAGCTGTTGCAAAAACACCAATTTTTATAAAACATTAAGCTTAAGATTAATAGGAGTGCCCAAACTTTTTCATATAACTGTATTAACCCCTTCATGACCCAGCCTATTTTGACTTAATGACCTGGCCATTTTTTGCAATTCTGACCTGTGTCCCTTTATGAGGTAATAACTCAGGAACGCTTCAACGAATCCTAGCGATTATGAGATTGTTTTTTCGTGACATATTGGGCATCATGTTAGTGGTAAATTTAGGTCAATAATTTTTTGCGTTTATTTGTAAAAAAAAATGGAAATTTGGCGAAAATTGTGAAAATTTCACAATTTTCAAATTTAGAATTTTTATTCTGTTAAACCAGAGAGTCATGTGACACACAATAGTTAATAAATAACATTTTCCACATGTCTACTTTACATCAGCACAAATTTGGAAACAAATTTTTTTTTTGTTAGGAAGTTATAAGGGTTAAAAGTTGACCAGCGATTTCTCTTATTTTTACAACAAAATTTACAAAACCATTTGAAGTCAGTTTGAGGGTTCTATATGGCTGAAAATACCCCAAAGTAACACCATTCTAGAAACTGCACCCCCTCAAGCTGATCAAAACCACATTCAAGAAGTCTATTAACCCTTCAGGTGCTTCACAGGAGTTGAAGCAACGTGGAAGGAAAAAATGAACATTTAACTTTTTAGTCACAAAAATTATCTTTCACAAACAATTTTTTTATTTTTACAAGGGTAAAAGGAGAAAATTGAGAGTTGTTTTGCAATTTCTCCTGAGTACACCGATACGCCATATGTGGGGGAAAACCACTGTCTGGGCGCACGGCAGGGCTTGGAAGGGATGGAGCACCATTTGACTTTTTCAAACCAAAATTGGCTTTAATTGAAACTGTACGCCATGCTGCATTTGGAGAGCCCCTGATGTGCCTAAACAGTGGAAACCCCCCACAAGTGACACCATTTTGAAAACTAGACCCCCTAAGGAACTTATCTAGATCTGTTGTGAACACTTTGAACCCCCAAGTGTTTCACTAAAGTTTATAATGCCTAGGTGTGAAAAAAAAAATTCCACAAAAATGATTTTTTAGTCCCCAATTTTTGATTTTTCCCAAGAAAATTGGACCACAAAAGTTGTCGTCCAATTTGTCCTGAGTACGCTGATACCCAATATGTGGGGGGGGGAACTGTTTGGGTGCACGGCAGGGCTCGGAAAGGAAGTAATGACGTTTTGGAATGCAGACTTGTCATGTTCAGTTTGCAGAGCCCCTGATTTGCCTAAACAGTGGAAACCCCCCACAAGTGACCCCATTTTTGAAACTAGACCCCCTAAGGAACTTATCTAGATTTGTGGTGAGCACTTTGAACCCCCAAGTGCTTCACAGAAGTTTATAATGCCCGGGCATGAAAATAAAAAATCCCATTTTTTTTCAAATAAAAAATGATCTTTTAGTCAACAATTTTTTATTTTCTCAAGGGTAACAGGAGAAATTGGAACACAAAAGTTGTTGTCCAATTTGTTCTGAGTATGCTGATAACCCATACGTGGGGGGGAACCACTGTTTGGGCGCACGGCAGAGCTGGAAGGGAAGGAGCGCCATTTGACTTTTTCAACCCAAAATTGTCTGGAATCGAGATTGGACGCAATGTCGCGTTTGGAGAGCCCCTGATGTGCCTAAACAGTGGAAACCCCCTACAAGTGACCCCATTTTAGAAACTAGACCCCCTAAGGAACTTATCTAGATCTGTGGTGAGCACTTTGAACCCCCAAGTGCTTCACACAACTTTATAACGTAGAGCCGTAAAATTAAAAAATCATATTTTTTCCACAAAAATGATCTTTTCATTCCAATTTTTAATTTCCAAGGATAACAAGACCCCAAAAGTTATTGTACAATTTTTCCTGAGCACGCTGATACCCCATATGTGGGGTAAACCACTGTTTGGGTGCATGGCAGAGCTTGGAAGGGAAGGATCGACGTTTGACTTTTTCAACGCAGAATTGGCTGTTTGGAGAGTCCCTGATATACCTAAACAGTGGAAACCCCCCACAAATTACACTAATTTGGAAACTAGACCCCTCAAAGAACTTATCTAGATGTGTGGTGAGAACTTTGAACCCCCAGGTGTTTCACTAAAGTTTATAACGCCCGAGCATGAAAATAGAAAAATCATATTTTTCCACAAACATGATCTTTTAGTCCCCAATTTTTTATTTTCCCAAGGGTAACAGAAGAAATTGAACCCCAAAAGTTGTTGTCCAGTTTGTCCTGAGTACACTGATACCCCATATGTGGGAGAAAACTACTGTGTGGGCACATGTCGGGGCTTGGAAGAGTAATAGTGACGTTTTGTAATGCAGACTTTGATGGAGTGGTCTGCTGGTGTCATGTCGTGTTTGGAGAGCCCCTGATGTGCCTAAACAATGGAAACCCCCCACAAGTGACACCATTTTGGAAACTATACCCCCTAAGGAACTTATCTAGATCTGTTGTGAGCACTTTGAACCCCCAAGTGTTTCTCTAAAGTTTATAATGCCTGGGTGTGAAAAAAAAAAATTCCACAAAAATGATTTTTTTAGTCCCCAATTTTTGATTTTTCCCAAGGAAATTGGACCCCAAAAGTTGTTGTCCAATTTGTCCTGAGTACACTGATACCCCATACGTGGGAGAAAACTACTGTGTGGGCACATGTCGGGGCTCGGAAGAGTAGTAGTGACGTTTTGTAATGCAGACTTTGATGGAATGTTCTGCTGGTGTCATGTCACGTTTGGAGAGCCCCTGATGTGCCTAAACAGTGGAAACCCCCCACTAGTGACACCATTATGGAAACGAGACCCCCAAAGGAACTTATCTTGATGTGTGGTGAGCATTTTGAACCCCCAAATGCTTCACAGAAGTTTTTAACGCAGAGCCGTGAAAATAAAAAATCATTTTTTGCATTTTGAACCCCAAGTACTTCACAGAAGTTTTTAACGCAGAGTCGGGAAAATAAAAAATATTTTTTTTTTCCACAAAAATGTTATTTTCAACCCCAATTTTTTTATTTTCCCAAGGGTAACAGGAGAAATTAGATGCCCAAAGTTGTCTTGCAATTTTTCCTGAGTACGCAGATGCCTCATATGTTGGGGTAAACCTCTGTTTGGGCCTAAACTGGCCAAACTTTGAGCACGCACAGATATGAGCTGCCACTGAGATACCACTATGACAAATGTGTGCCCTGTTTTTTTTATTTTTGGGCTAACTAGTGCAGTATATCAGTACTGTGACATCCAGGACAAAAAATAAAACCGCCGTCAACTGGCCAAACTTTGAGCACACACAGATATGAGCTGCCATGGAGATACCACTACAACAAATGTGTTCTCTGTTTATTGTTTATTTTTGGGCTAACTAGTGCTGTATATTAGTACTGTGACACCCAGGACAAAAAAAGGAAAACCGGCCTAAACTGGCCAAACTTTGAGCACGCACACATATGAGCTGCCACGGAGATACCACTACGACAAATGTGTGCCCTGGTTTTTTTTTTGGGCTAACTAGTGCTGTATATCAGTACTGTGACACCCAGGACGCAAAAAAGAAAACCACCGTAAACTGGCCAAACTTTTTTGCACACACAGATATGAGCTGCCACGGAGATAAAACTGCCACAAATGTGTACCCTGTTTTTTTTATTTTTTGGCTAGCTAGTGCTGTTTATCAGTACTATGCAAATTGCCTCTTCAAAAAAAGAGGACTTGTACTCTATAGCGCCACCTATTGGAAGTAGCGATCCTACAAGTCACAATCAACCCTTTAACGAGTCTTGTAATATGACTTAGGATAAAAGCCAAATCAGTATCTCCATTGGCAGACACGGTGTTTCGGACTATTGGTCCCCGTCAGTGCAAAGTAGGAGAGATCTGATTTGGCTGGATGAGAGGCTCTGGACTAGGGTCTAAGGGGTAAGGTTTCTCCTTGTGGAGAGTGACATACCAGCTCTGGCGTGTCGAGGTAAGGAGGCTTATTAGCCGTGCAATGCTCCTCTGGGAAATTGACACCCAGGACACAAAAAAGAAAACCGCCGTAAACTGGCCAAACTTTGAGCACACACAGATATGAGCTGCCACGGAGATACCACTACGACAAATGTGTGCCTTGTTTTTATTTTTGGTCTAACTAGTGCTGTATATCAGTACTGTGACACCCAGGACAAAAAAAAAGAAAACCGGCCTAAACTTGTCAAACTTTGAGCACGCACAGATATCAGCTGGCACAAAGATACCACAACGACAAATGTGTGTTTTTTTTCTTTTTTTTTGGGGAGGGAGGGTTAATACTGCTGCATATAAGTACAGTGACACCCAAGACAAAAGAACAAAACCGCCTTAAACTGGCCAAACTTTGATCACGCACAGATATGAGCTGGCACAGAGATACCACACCAAGAAATGTGTGGCCTGTATTCCAATTACACCTGGGGCTAGCTATATATGGCCAATATATCCTACAGGTAGCAGCTGAAGTACCAGAACACAGGAAGGGAAAGGACTCTCTTGATGGATGCAATGATCCACATACACACATACAATGCCTGTAGGCCTTGCACTGATGTGCATACAGCGACATACACTACCCTGCCTACCTAACATTGGAACCTATATACTCTGGAATTAGTCTTTAGAAGGACTGTGGGTTTATCTGGATTTGAGTTGTTTATGATGGTAGACCACACATTATCTAATAAATCCCAATTCTGACACTATCTCGGAAGTAGCTCTCCCAACACTAAATCCGGAGCTGAATGCGACGAGCATTCTCTTATACCCCTGATGATGCTGTGCGGCCAGCCAATAACTGCACAACCACAACAAAGACCGCTGTGGCATTTCATTGCCTGGCAGACAATCCCTGCATTGTGATTGGGTCTGTAAAGTCCCCCAAAAAAGCTGGGCGGAGACCTGAGTACCCACCAAATAATCCCGGAAATGCTCTGTGCTCGCCTAGTACACCAAGTACCGTGATACTCGGGCAAGTAACGAGTAGTGGCGATAGCGTTCACTCATCACTAGTGGACATGTATGAAGCATTATTGTTATAGGAGTGTAAGGGGTTGCAGAAATGGTTTAAATGCCCCTAAACACTACCCTTTTAATATGTTACTTGTAAATGAGTTATATACTTAATGCTAATATCATATGTATATAGTGTTTTTCATCCATTTGCTGCTATATGAATGTTTTGTAATACTGTATTGTATTGTATTTCCATAGATGTCTAGGGAAACTGAAGTACCTTAGTTAGGACACTAGATGGGGCACATGACACAATAGTGTACATAGTTAACAATAGGAGGAGTCAACTGTGGGTAAGCCAGGAACATTTCCTGATTATAGGCAGTAGGGGCCAGGGCACCCAGACTGCTCGGGTGGGCTTAGAGCCCGGGCCACACAGTTACTCTGTAACGTTGAAGTGAGAAGCCCAGCCATCCAGAGCTAGTGGGCCAGTAGTGCAGCAACACCTACAGGCAGGTTGCTCCATAATGTGGCAGCTCACTGCACGGGCAGATGTCCTTGTGACTAGGGCGAAATGGACCAGGGAATTCCTAAATGTAGTTAAGCTGAACAGGGAAGACGCTGCGGTACCGGTTGAGACGATACAATCTGGGTACCATCTGAAGAACATAGGGAAGAGCACAGAGAAAGAGAAGGATATGGACTGTGCAGAACTCTGTGTTGATGCTGTAACTGATGTGGACGTGCTACGATCGAGTGCAAGTAAAGTTCTACGTTTGAAGTTGAAATTGGACTCTGCCTCTTTATGTACCATATTAAATGAAGAAGTTTTCCTGCAACTAAAGGCGGCCTCTGAGTACCAGGCAAGGGAAACAGTGAGACTTTGTGTATGTGATGCAGGTGTCCAGGTTGTGTTACAGCAGACAGCTTTGTGAGCCACGACTACGGCCCTGGCTACCCCTCACAGTAGCACTCAGAGTACTGTGACCGTCAAAGAGGCACACAGGGGGTATTATATTTTCTTGGGGTAAAATGAGGACACTGTTTCCTATAGCACTTGTACAGGGCATTAAAGGGGTAGACCAAAGGCAAAGTAATTTTCCTCCTAAATCCCTATCTATTTAGTTTCATAATCTAAGTTATTTTCTAATATATTTGCATTAAAAAGTCCCTATGGTTCTCCAACTACACTATCTAACTGTTGTATTCCCTACTTCCTTTATGATGACTCTTTGCTTGAGAATCCCAGTGCATGCTGGAATACTCAAAATGAAGCGTCTTCAGGGGGTAAATGCTGTAGTCACTACTGCAGCCCCTGCCCCCTCTTTGAAACAAAGCCCTTGTTTCAGGGGTTGGGCTAGTCCCTGCTGTGTTCTGCTGGCTGTACACTGTGCTATGTGCACAATGACAGCTCTGCTCTGTTGTCAACACAGCTCTGCCATAATAAGCTAGCAAGAGAGCGGTGTCAGAATACCTGCCAGAAGCCATCCCCACCCCCACAAGTGACATCACTGGTCTCTGCATGCCAGGTAATTTGACTTCATTCTGTTGCTGGCTGGTTACTATTGATCCAAGCCAACAACAGACCGCATGTTGTGATTGTGCAGTTTGCATCGTGCACAGTTCGCAGAGACAATGTACGGACTAGCTCAGCCCCTGAATTAAGCGTCACTCATGACATTTCGTTTCAGGTAGGGGAAAAGTCTGCGACAATGACCGCATCCTCTTCTCCCTGATGCCACTTCCTTTTAGTATCCCAGCATGCATCAGAAAGGAAGTAGGGGAAAAAATAGGATAACAGTTAAAAAGTGTAGTTAGGAAAAGGAAATAATTTTTAATACAAGTATATAAGAAAATAGCTTAGATTATGGCACTAAATAGATAAGGATTTAGGAGTAAAATTACTTTGTGCAACTCCCTTAATATTTTCTAGGGGATAATTTTACCATGGAAAACTAGATCTGAACTGAAAAAGTAAGTTAATGTGTATGCAAAATGTAAATGCATATTAACACATGACCATTACACAGAAAAACAGGCACAAAAAAACAAATATCCAAAAATGAAATAAAAAATCTTTTGCAAAATGCATGAAGGTAGTAATAATCATAAGGGTATTTAGTAAACATAATTTTGATCAAAATAATGTACAAGCCATCCCGCCACGTCAAGGCAACCCTCTGTGGGACAGTCCTACTCTAATATTGAAAACCTTTCCACTTGTCAAGTGACTTAAATGTGAACAAGGGCAGAGGGACTGAACCCACCAGTTGAAGCTCTGGCCAGACAGGATGGATTTTCTCAACTCAGAAAACAGGGCGGTCACACCCTTATATGCACGGAATGCACTATGAACTACATAGAAAACTAGATCTGAACTGAAAAAGTAAGTTAATGTGTATGCAAAATGTAAATGCATATTAACACATGACCATTACACAGAAAAACAGGCACAAAAAAACAAATATCCAAAAATGAAATAAAAAATCTTTTTGCAAAAATGCATGAAGGTAGTAATAATCATAAGAGGAATTTAGTAAACATAATTTTGATCAAAATAATGTACAAGCCATCCCGCCACGTCAAGGCAACCCTCTGTGGGACAGTCCTACTCTAATATTGAAAACCTTTCCACTTGTCAAGTGACTTAAATGTGAACAAGGGCAGAGGGACTGAACCCACCAGTTGAAGCTCTGGCCAGACAGGATGGATTTTCTCAACTCAGAAAACAGGGCGGTCACACCCTTATATGCACGGAATGCACTATGAACTACATAGAAAACTAGATCTGAACTGAAAAAGTAAGTTAATGTGTATGCAAAATGTAAATGCATATTAACACATGACCATTACACAGAAAAACAGGCATTATATTTTCTTGGGGTAAAATGAGGACACTGTTTCCTATAGCACTTGTACAGGGCATTAAAGGGGTAGACCAAAGGCAAAGTAATTTTCCTCCTAAATCCCTATCTATTTAGTTTCATAATCTAAGTTATTTTCTAATATATTTGCATTAAAAAGTCCCTATGGTTCTCCAACTACACTATCTAACTGTTGTATTCCCTACTTCCTTTATGATGACTCTTTGCTTGAGAATCCCAGTGCATGCTGGAATACTCAAAATGAAGCGTCTTCAGGGGGTAAATGCTGTAGTCACTACTGCAGCCCCTGCCCCCTCTTTGAAACAAAGCCCTTGTTTCAGGGGTTGGGCTAGTCCCTGCTGTGTTCTGCTGGCTGTACACTGTGCTATGTGCACAATGACAGCTCTGCTCTGTTGTCAACACAGCTCTGCCATAATAAGCTAGCAAGAGAGCGGTGTCAGAATACCTGCCAGAAGCCATCCCCACCCCCACAAGTGACATCACTGGTCTCTGCATGCCAGGTAATTTGACTTCATTCTGTTGCTGGCTGGTTACTATTGATCCAAGCCAACAACAGACCGCATGTTGTGATTGTGCAGATCGCATCGTGCACAGTTCGCAGAGACAATGTACGGACTAGCTCAGCCCCTGAATTAAGCGTCACTCATGACATTTCGTTTCAGGTAGGGGAAAAGTCTGCGACAATGACCGCATCCTCTTCTCCCTGATGCCACTTCCTTTTAGTATCCCAGCATGCATCAGAAAGGAAGTAGGGGAAAAAATAGGATAACAGTTAAAAAGTGTAGTTAGGAAAAGGAAATAATTTTTAATACAAGTATATAAGAAAATAGCTTAGATTATGGCACTAAATAGATAAGGATTTAGGAGTAAAATTACTTTGTGCAACTCCCTTAATATTTTCTAGGGATAATTTTACCATTTAGAGGGCTTAACCCCTTCACCCCCAAGGGTGGTTTGCACGTTAATGACCGGGCCAATTTTTACAATTCTGACCACTGTCTATTTATGAGGTTATAACTCTGGAACGCTTCAACGGATATTCGCGATTCTGAGAATGTTTTCTCGTGACATATTGTACTTCACGTTAGAAGTAAAATTTATTCGATATAACTTGCGTTTATTTTTGAAAACAACGCAAATATGACGAAAATTTTTAAAATTTTGCAATTTTCAAACTTTGAATTTTTATTCCCTTAAAACAGAGAAATATATCACACAAGATAGTTAAGAAATAACATTTTCCACATGTCTACTTTACATCAGCACAATTTTGGAACCAAAATTTTTTTTTGTTAGGAAGTTATAAGGGTTAAAAGTTGACCAGCGATTTCTCATTTTTACAACAAAATTTACAAAGCCATTTTTTTTAGGGACTACCTCACATTTGAAGTCACTTTGAGGGGTCTATATGGCAGAAAATACCCAAAAGTGACACCATTCTAAAAACTGCACCCCTCAAGGTACTCAAAACAACATTCAAGAAGTTTATTAACCCTTCAGGTGCTTCACAGGAACTAAAGCAACGTGGAAGGAAAAAATGAATATTTAACTTTTTAGCCACAAAAATGATCTTTTACAAACGTTTTTTTTATTTTCACAAGGGTAAAAGGAGAAAATGGACAGATAATGTTGTTGTGCAATTTCTCCTGAGTACGCCAATACCCCATATGTGGGGGGAAACCACTGTTTGGGTACACGGCAGAGCTCGTAAGGGAAGGAGCGCCATTTCACTTTTTCAAACTAAAATTGGCTGGAATTGAGATTGGACGCCATGTCGCGTTTGGAGAACCTCTGATGCTCCTAAACAGTGGAAACCCCCACAACTGACACCATTTTGGAAACTAGACCCCCTAAGGTACTTATCTAGATCTGTTGTGAGCACTTTGAACCCCCAAGTGTTTCACAAAAGTTAATAATGCCTGGGTGTGAAAAAAAAAAAAAAACAATTTTCCACAAAAAAGATTTTTTAGACCCAAATTTTTGAATTTTCCCAAGGAAATTGGACCCCAAAAGTTGTTGTCCAATTTGTCCTGAGTACGCTGATACCCCATATGTGGGGGGGGGAAACTGTTTGGGCGCACGGCAGGGCTTGGAAAGGAAGTAGTAACGTTTTGGAATGCAGACGTTGATGGGGGTCATGTTCCGTTTGCAGTGCCCCAGATGAGCCTAAACAGTGGAAACCCCCCACAAGTGACCACATTTTGGAAACTAGACCCCCTAAGGAACTTATCTAGATCTTTGGTGAGCACTTTGAACCCCCAAGTGCTTCACACAAGTTTATAATGCCCGGGCATGAAAATAAAAAATCCTATTTTTTCCCACAAAAATTATCTTTTAGTCACTAATTTTTTATTTTCCCAAGGGTAAAAGGAGAAATTGGACCACATAAGTTGTTGTCCAATTTGTCCTTAGTACGCTGATACCCCATATGTGGGGGGGTACCACTGTTTGGGCGCACGGCAGAGCTCGGAAGGGAAGAAGCACCATTTGACTTTTTCCAACCAAAATTGGCTGGAATTGAGATTGGGTACAATGTTGCATTTGGAGAGCCCTGATGTCTCTAAACAGTGGAAACTCCCACAAATGACCCCATTTGGGAAACTAGACCCCCTAAGGAACTTATCTAGATCTTTAGTGAGCAATTTGAACACCCAAGTGCTTCACACAAGTTTATAACGTAGAGCCGTAAAATTTAAAAATCATATTTTTTCCACAAAAATGATCTTTTCACCCCAATTTTTATTTTTCCAAGGGTAGCAAGACTCCAAAAGTTATTGTGCAATTTCTCCTGAGTGCGCTGATACCCCATATGTGGGAGTAAACCACTGTTTGGGTGCATGGCAGAGTTTGGAAGGGAAGGAGCGCCGTCTGACTTTTTCAACGCAGAATTGGCTGGACGCCATGTCGTGTTTGGAGAGCTCCTGATCTGCCTAAACAGTGGAAACCCCCATAAATGACACCATTTTGGAAACTAGACCCCTCAAGGAACTTATCTAGATGTGTGGTGAGAACTTTGAACCCCCAGGTGTTTCACTAAAGTTTATAACGTACAGCCGTAAAATAAAAAATCTTTTTTTTTTTTTACAAAAATGATTTTTTTTCGCCCCCAATATTTTATTTTCACAAGGGTAACAGAAGAGATTGGAACGCAAAAGTTGTTGTCCAATTTGTCCTGAGTACACTGATACCCAATATGTGGGCGAAAACTACTGTATGGGCACACGTCGGGGCTCGGAAGGGAAATAGTGACGTTTTGGATTGCAGACTTTGATGGAATGGTCTGGGGGCGTCATGTCGCATTTGGAGAGCCCCTGATGCACCTAAACAGTGGAAACCCCCCACAAGTGACCCCATTTTGGCAAATAGACCCCACAAGGAACTTATCTAGATGTGTGGTGAGCACTTTGAACCCCGAAGTGCTTCACAGAAGTTTATAACGTACAGCCGTAAAAATAAAAAATCTTTTTTTTTTTTGTTACGAAAATGATTTTTTCGCCCCCAATATTTTATTTTCACAAGGGTAACAGGAGAAATTGGACCCCAAAAGTTGTTGTCCAATTTGTCCTGAGTACGCTGATACCCAATATGTGGGAGAAAACTACTGTATGGGCGCACGTCAGGGCTCGGAAGGGAAGTAGTGACGTTTTGGATTGCAGACTTTGATGGAATGGTCTGGGGGCGTCATGTCGCATTTGGAGAGCCCCTGATGCGCCTAAACAGTGGAAACCCCCCACAAGTGACCCCATTTTGGAAAATAGACCCCACAAGGAACTTATCTAGATGTGTGGTGAGCACTTTGAACCCGAAGTGCTTCACAGAAGTTTATAACGCACAGCCGTGCGGCAGCTGACCCCCAAGGGGACAGAGAAGAAGGACTAGCCAGGAACTGGTTAGCAGGATGAATCCAGCAAGACAAGACATGTTCAGGAAAACTGGATGGCCACAGGTATGGAATCACTGGTGCAGGTGAACAGGAGCAGGTTTAGACATATCAGGAACAGGACTAGGCACAGGCAGCCATGAGTTCGGGTATAGGTACATTCAGAATCAGGTGCAGGCATGGTGGACAAGGCCAAGTAAACGGTATGGATAGGATAAGATATTGAGAGCACAGGTACAGGGACCTTACAATTATACAGCAGGATATAGGCTGATAAGAGAAGTTGCTAAGGAACCTCCCAATAGAGGATGGTGCCTTAAATATCAGACATCTCCCAGCTGTTGACTGGGGACAGTTTTATCAGTGCGCGCTGACCCTGCAATAAGCCGGAAGTGTACGTGCCCTAAGCACACTCCCAGGAGACTCCCAGCTTCATCACTAACAATACAGATTATTATACATACAAACATCATAACACATTGCAACAATACACACGTCTTCAAGGGGGAACACAGACAACTTTTTCATCTCCTTAAACTAATTCATTATACACTGCAATACTGCAGTATTGCAGTGCATAGTATAGACAAACAAGTGATCACAGGTTCAAGTCCCTTTAAGGGACTAATTTAATTTGTTAAAAATATTTAAAAATATGTAAAGAAAATGAATAAATAATATAATTATTTTTTAATCGCCCCCATTTACCCAAACAGAAAATAAAAAAATAACATATTTTGTCACATAACTCATTGCAGCATTTACAGCATAAGTACCTTAACTTATAAAATATACAATTAATTATTCCCAAATTTGAATCCCAAAATGAAAAAAATAAATTGAAACACTAAAATTACTGTTACTCAGTTTACAAACTTCCCCCAACAAATGCAATCAATAGCAATCAAAGCATTATAGGTACCCCAAAATGGTAATACATAAAACTACAGCTTGACATTCAAAAAACTACTTACAGATCTTAGAAAATGGCGACAGAAAAAAACATTTTTTTACTAAGTCCAGAATTTTTTTAGCCACAGACCACAGAAAAAATCTCCATAAAACTACAAATACAAAACTATTTGCATTTTGTACATTATTTTTGGGTGGTGACAAAAAGCTTTTCAAACAGCTAAAATTAGGGGTAGACACTATGAAAACTGGCATCAGTTGATCCACAGTAGAAATTTGCAAATGGCATAGCCGTAGTCAGCCATTGGCCATGCATGAGGTATCAGGGTCTGGCCCAGCATTTGCAGCTTGGAATTGAAGTTTTAATGAGAGACCTGGTGGTTAAGGGAGCCGTATCAGCCTTCTTAGCTGGGAGACCTGATATCTCATGCAACATCTCCATTTTTTTTATTAATATTACAGCCACAGCCAAATGTGGTCCAGCATGTAGATAACGGGAATAGTGATGCTGATGATGGCATTGTCAGTGCTAACCATCTTAGTAGCCATTTCAAAACTGTGCAGAAGGGTTCAGAGGTCCTTTACCTATGCCCACTCCACAAGCGTGACTTGAACCACTTTCGGACTGCGTTCGCACAGGCTATACAACAGAACATACAGTGAGGGAAATAAGTATTTGATCTCTTGCTGATTTTGTAAGTTTGCCCACTGACAAAGACATGAACAGTCTATAATTTTAAGGGTAGGATAATTTTAACATAGAATATCAAAAATAAAATCCAGAAAATCGCATTGTATAAATGCTATAAATTTATTTGCATTTTGCAGTGAGAAATTTGAGTATTTGATCCCTCTGGCAAACAAGACTTAATACTTGGTGGCAAAACCCTTGTTGGCAAGCCCAGCAGTCAGACATTTTTTGCAGTAGATGATGAAGTTTGCGAACATGTCAGGAGGAATTTTGGTCAAATTCTTATTTCCCCCACTGTACTGCACCAGGGCTCATTGCTGCTGCCACAGCGGCTGCAACATGTGCAGAGTGGAATTCCACTATGTCGGAACATCGCTAATAAAATGGTTAACCAGTAGGCTGAAAGACCTCTGTAGCAATGCAATTCATACGGGGTGCAATCGTCAGACGTAAGCACACAGTGACGTGCTTTCTGCAGCAGCGCATTCAGGCCGGGATAGTGGCAGAGAAATTGCTGTACCACCTGATTAAGGATGTGAGCCATGCAAGTCACATGTGAGATGTTGCCACGGCATAGGGCCGCCACCAGGTTTGCACCATTATCGCACATGGCCATTCCTAGCTACAGGTTTAGTGGAGTAAGCCATTGCTCTAATGCAGCCTGGATATCTGTCCACAACTTTTGAGCTGTGTGACTGCTGTCTCCAAGGCATAATAATTTAAACACTGCCTAATTGCTGTGAGCCATGGCTGTGCAGTACGGAGGTGGGGGAGATTCTGTCTGCACTGTTGGAATGCGGGTCTGATTAAGGGACAGGTGGACGGCACAGGTGGAAGACCTAGAGGAGGTGGAGAAGGCAGAAGCAGTGGAGGAACTGTTAGATGCAGAGGTTTGTCCTGCAAGCCTTGAGGATTCCAAGACTTGTGGTGCAACCCCTTGACCACCTGCCCCCCACAGCTGTTATGTTTTGGTAGCTGAGGAGAGTAAGCAAAAATGGCAATACACCAGAGAGGCTGGAACCTATTGGATTGCAGTAACCTGAACTAACCACACAACTAGAGGTAGCCGTGGAGCGTTCCTACGTTGATCCTAGACGCCTCGTCACAGCCTGAGAGATAACTACACCTAAAGGCAGAAAGATGAAAGCTATCTGCCCCGGAGCAGATCCCCAAAGAAAATAGGAAGCCCCCAAACATGTAATGGCGGTTAGACAAGAGGAAGCATAGACACAGACAGAAAATAGAATGAGCAAACGCTGGGGCCCAATCTGTCTAGACAGAAAAGTACAGGAAAGGATACTCACTGCAATCCAAAAAAAACCCTAAAAAATACCAACTCTACTGATTACAAAAGCACCTGAGATCACACGACCTCTACCACCTAAATCAGTTCTCTGGTGTAACAAAATTAAGCCGCAGCCACTGAAAAAACAGGAAAAAGCAAATGAACAAACAACAGTGGCTCCAGATAAACTGAGAGGAGCACAAGCCCCCCGGAGGGGACCTGGCTGACCTCCACAGAAGTGCAGAGAACAATGCAAAAAAGCAAGCACAAAAATAAAAGCAGAGAATATCTTATCTGATAGCAGAAGATGCAGACTAGACTCAGCAAGCTTCCAAATGAACCAGGAACCACAATTGAGACAAGAACAATTGATCACCGGCAACCATGATGGGAGAGAACCTCCCCTATATCAGACCAGTCCATGATCCCAGATTGCCATTTCTCGCTGAAAGGTTCAGTACTGTCAGTAACCACCAGAGGGAGCCTCTGCTCAGAAACCATTTTTAGCACATTCACAACAGTACCCCCCCTTGAGGAGGGGTCACCGAACCCTCACTTGTGCAACCAGGTCGATCAGGATGAGCTCGGCGATAGGCACGGATCAGTCTCCTAGCATGGATGTCCGAAGCAAACACCCAAGAATTGTCCTCCTGACCATAACCTCTCCACTTAACCAAATACTGGAGTTTCCGTCTAGAAAAACGAGAATCCAATATTTTCTCAACCACATACTCCAGATTGCCCTCAACCAAAACAGGGTCAGGAGGCCCAGCCACAGGAACCACTGGCTCGACAAACCTCTTCAATAAGGACTTGTGGAACACGTTATGGATCTTAAATGTCCCTGGAAGAAGCAAACGGAAGGAAACAGGATTAAGAATCTCCATGATCTTATAAGGTCCAATGAACCTAGGCTTAAACTTTGGAGATGCAACCCTCATAGGGATATTTCTTGAGGACAACCAAACCAAGTCCCCCACTTTAAACCGAGGACCATCAGTCCTATGCCGGTTGGCAAACCGTTGGGCCTTCTCCTGAGAGAGAGACAACCTCTCCACTACCTGGTCCCAAATCTGCTGCATTGGCTCCACAACAGAGTTAACACCCGGACAGACAGAAGCCTCTGCCTGTCCCAAAGAAAATCGAGGATGAAACCCAAAATTGCAGAAAAATGGAGACATCAAGGTGGCAGAGCTAGCCCTATTATTAAGAGCAAACTCAGCCAAAGGCAAAAAAGAGACCCAGTCATCTTGATCAGCAGACACAAAACATCTCAAATAAGTCTCCAAGGTTTGGTTTGTTCTCTCAGTTTGTCCATTGGTCTGAGGATGAAAAGCAGAGGAGAAAGATAATTGAACACCAAGTTTAGAACAAAATGTCCTCCAAAATCTGGAAACAAACTGGACTCCTCTGTCAGACACAATGTTCTCCGGAATGCCATGTAACCGAACCACGTGCTGAAGGAACAAAGGCACCAATTTGGAGGAGGAAGGTAACTTAGGTAATGGCACAAGATGTATCATCTTGGAAAACCTATCACAGATTACCCAGATAATGGTCATTCTCTGAGAAACAGGAGGTCGGAAATAAAATCCATAGAGATATGGGTCCATGGCCTCTTGGGCACAGGTAATGGCATTAACAAACCACTAGAGTGAGAGCAAGGCTTGGAGCGAGAGCAAGTCCCACAGGACTGCACAAATTCCCTGACGTCACGAGACAAAGTAGGCCACCAAAAGGACCGACTCACCAAGTCTCTGCTCCAAAAATCCCGGGATGACCAGCCAACGCGGAACAATGAATCTCAGACATCACACTCTTCTTCCACTGGTCTGGGACAAACAATTTCCCAATAGGGCAGTGAGTCGCCCGTAGCCAGGGCCTGTGGGGTACTCGGCACCGAGCCCGTTCACTTCAATGGGGGATGTCACGAGTAGCGCAGCTCGGTCCGTGGCCCTGGGGCTCACCTCAATAAAAGGGGAATATTTACAGGGGATTATAGGTTTGTAGAAATGTTCGTGACGCCACCTGTGGTACCTGGTCAGGGTGACCAGCGCTGCAGGGTAGATCCTCTGAGGGGTTGTTACTGGGCAGCAAGGTGTTAAGTCTTCCACAGGCAAGACTGATCCTTCAGGGTATATGGCGGTGTAGGGGTGCAGGAGCATTAAGGCAGACACACACACAAAAGTCTCTTTCTGTACCTTTACTGATGGTATAGTTGAAGGCACGTCCCAGGAAGCTGTCAGGGTGGAGGATGCACGTCCAGTAATCCCACTGAGTAGGTGTAGGGCCTCCGTACTCCTGTATGTGTGTGAGTTTCTGACCTGTATAAAACGAAGTCTAACTCTGTCTTCTCATATACGCCCAGCTGAGTTTGTGGTGGAGCCTTCTCTTGGATAGAACTTAGTCTCTAATGGTTGCGCTGACCAGACTCCTGTTCTTCCTGACCCCGGTTACGTATCAGCACTGCTGGGCCCCTGCGACTTGAAGTCCCACAGGGTCTCCGGTATCTCCTACTAGTCGTGTAGATGCTAGCAAGCTCGGACCCGGTGTCCGGTAGTGCAGAGTAGAGGTAAGCGATCAATGCTGTTTCAACCTCTGTCACTCTTTCCCTTTTCCACTCGCCTTTCGTCCTACTCTCACCTTTAACATAAGCACACACTAGCAGTAGATGGCAGTTTCTCCTCTTCACCGCTCTCAAAGCGTCGGCACGCTTGCTCATTGAAAATACCTCAGTTGACTCAGTTTTGACCAGGCTAAGTGGCAATCTTCCTCCACCATTACTGGACTCCACAAAATAAACTAAGTTCAAGCTGTAAACTTTGGTCTTTCAAACACTGCAGTTCCCTTTCCTTTACTTCCTTCTGAGGCTCTGTCCGAAGTAGCTATCAGGACCTTCCGTTAGACTGATCTATGCACACTTCAAGAGCTACTTTCCATTTTCTAGGGTAACAGACAGTCTTTCACGTTCTGAGGTAACTTTCCCTCTCAGCTCCTCTGAGGTACAACCAACAACTAGCCAACTCTCAGCTAGACTGACTGGAAACTAACTCTAACTGCCGTCTCTCCACAACCCTTATATATATGCATACTCTCCAAGGGCTCCCTCTGGTGGCTCCAGGGAAAAGTGAAGGTGTGAATGAATATCGGGTGTGAGTGTGGGTTTACCTTCTGTGCATCCTCCAGGGTACATGTGACTCCAAGCGCAGCTGGGCTACACATCCCCCCCTAGTTATCATCAGCACTCCCGGGCTGAAAAAGAAATACATTTTTATAACATCAACAATAACAATAACTCGTCCCTTGCGGGAGAGGAGGACACTTCAAACGTTGCAATAAATACAAGTACAAATGGAAAATAGCAAATACTTTCAAGTGCAAAATTCACAATGTTCTTGTGGAGGACCCGTCCAAAACCTCCCACGGTGGTCCTGGGTGGGCTGCAGGACTTCCCTTCTGCAGACCTCACTCTAGGCCACACCATACGGGTTTTTCTTCAGAGGTAGAACGGTTTACGTAAAACCAAGATGGGGCACCGAGTGCCAACTATTTACATTAAAAGTTTTTGGGCTGGCAAAGTCCTCAGCCACGCAGTCCTCATCAAAGACATTTCACATCATCAAAACACATTACCCAACTGGGGTACAATACACATCATCATGTAAACATTTTTACAATAAAGTGCAACCTCTCTGGCAACTTTGTACAGTACAGTAAACCCTGTCTGGGTCCTACTGGTCTTCTTCAGCGAACATGGCAGCATCTTCCATACCTGGGGCTGGAAGCACACTGTGGGTTCTAAACCTCATCACCATGAAGTCATGTCCTGCTACCGGTGTCTGGGTAGCCACAGTCCTCTTTTCTATTTTCAATCTGCGACTTCCTGGAGGCCTGACAGGTGCCTCTCCTAAGCTTAGGCTCTGCAGGTCGCACAGGCTTGGCTCAGCAGGGGACGCTTTTGCAGTCGCTGCGCTCTGCAGCGTTTCAGAATAGGACGCAGGTGTGCGGACTGGCTCAGTAGAGGGCGCACTAGCAGCCGCTGCGCTCTGCAGCATTTCAGAGGGTGACGCAGGTGCGCGGACTGGCGCCGGGGTGGCTGGGGCCTGGGACACAGAGACATGGGACACGTTCCCTGCTTCCGGAACTGGGGCGCTGACTCTGGAGACGTTCAGGGCATACCACCCCTTAAGCCCCCAATGCCGCGTGTAGGAGACTACATCCCCTATCAGCAGATCCTGTCCGGGTGCCTCTCAGGCAGGTGAGACTCCACATCCCTCCGGTTGACAAAGACTTCCTGGTACAGGCTGGTTCATGGATGAAACCCCAGCCCCCATAGAGTTTGAAGTCTCATATTGCCCCCTGGCGCCGCGGTTCCCGGAGCGTAACTTTATCTCGCCGGATGATCTCCTTATCGGCAAGATCCTGCTCCCGGTACCTCTGGCGAAGCCGCTGCGCCTCACGCTGCTCCCGCTGCTGCCGCTCCCGCTGCTGCCGCTCCTCCTGCTCACGGCGTCTCCTTTCGTTCTCCTTCTGGGCGGCGTACTCAATGTCGTCCAGGAGCTCCATTTCCTCCCAGTCGATCTCCATCGCTTGTGGCTGGGTTTCTTCCATCGTCCCTACCGGGGGACTGCATTCTGCTGCTACCGCTGCGGCCTCTGATTCCAGGCCTGGCTGGAGTTCCAGTCTGGGCAAGGCCTCCTCAGCCTCCTCTCCTCCCGCTGCGGCCTCGGCGGGGTCAGGTACAGCTCTTTTGGGGCCGGCCTCCGGTTCCTCCTCAGCCGCTGGTTCCAGTGGTGGCGCGGGTGGCAGTTGCGCATCCAGGGGGGAGAACAGCCGGTCCCACTGCAGCCGCAGTTTCAGGGCACACCAGCTCCGCTCCATCGCCTCCATCTCTGCGCGGTGTCGGGCCAGAGTCCCGCAGCGCCGCATCCACCTCCTCCACACGATACATCGCTTCTTCGCCCTACCGACCTGGGGATGGTTCGGGCACTGGATGCACCTCTTCAGGGGAACGGGGTCTGCGCACCGCCATTCCCCCACACAGTGACTCCTGTCCTTCCGCCATCTCACTCCAAGCCAGACTGTGTTTTCCATCCAGAACACTCTGGTATTTTCCGTGGAGGCGGGACTTGCGCTTTCTCCTCTTTGCACTGAGGATGAAGAGGAGGCGGATCTCTCTTGCAGTGGGGCATGCTCTGACATTGTAGAAGCACTTGGATAGGGCGGCCATAACTTTCGCGCCACAGGGGGGGGTACGCCCACGAATACACGCCCTCCTTCTTCACCAGCGCCTCAGGGCGCGAATATGGTGGCAAAATGGCGGCAAATGGCTCCAAAAATCACAAAACAGCAACACAGTCTTTTTGCACAAAATCAGTCCATCCAGGCACACAGGACTCACATATAGCGAGCTTCGGATCCTGTTCGTGGCGCCAAGTTTAAGATGAGTCGCCCGTAGCCAGGCCTGTGGGGTACTCGTCACCAAGCCCGTTCACTTCAATGGGGGATGTCATGGGTAGCGCAGCTCAGTCTGTGGCCCTGGGGCTCACCTCAATAAAAGGGGAATATTTACAGGGGATTATAGGTTTGTAGAAATGTTCGTGACGCCACCTGTGGTACCTGGTCAGGGTGACCAGCGCTGCAGGGTAGATCCTCTGAGGGGTTATTACTGGGCAGCAAGGTGTTAAGTCTTCCACAGGCAAGACTGATCCCTCAGGGTATATGGCGGTGTAGGGGTGCAGGAGCAATAAGGCAGACACACACACAAAAGTCTCTTTCTGTACCTTTACTGATGGTATAGTTGAAGGCACGTCCCAGGAAGCTGTCAGGGTGGAGGATGCACGTCCAGTAATCCCACTGAGTAGGTGTAGGGCCTCCATACTCCTGTATGTGTGTGAGTTTCTGACCTGTATAAAACGAAGTCTAACTCTGTCTTCTCATATACGCCCGGCTGACTTTGTGGTGGAGCCTTCTCTTGGATAGAACTTAGTCTCTAATGGTTGCGCTGACCAGACTCCTGTTCTTCCTGACCCCGGTTACATATCAGCACTGCTGGGCCCCTGCGACTTGAAGTCCCACAGGGTCTCCGGTATCTCCTACTAGTCGTGTAGATGCTAGCAAGCTCGGACCCGGTGTCCGGTAGTGCAGAGTAGAGGTAAGCGATCAATGCTGTTTCAACCTCTGTCACTCTCTTTCCCTTTTCCACTCGACTTTCGTCCTACTCTCACCTTTAACATAAGCACACACTAGCAGTAGATGGCAGTTTCTCCTTCTCTTCACCGCTCTCAAAGCGTCGGCACGCTTGCTCATTGAAAATACCTCAGTTGACTCAGTTTTGACCAGGCTAAGTGGCAATCTTCCTCCACCATTACTGGACTCCACAAAATAAACTAAGTTCAAGCTGTAAACTTTGGTCTTTCAAACACTGCAGTTCCCTTTCCTTTGCTTCCTTCTGAGGCTCTGTCCGAAGTAGCTATCAGGACCTTCCGTCAGACTGATCTATGCACACTTCAAGAGCTACTTTCCACTTTCTAGGGTAACAGACAGTCTTTCACGTTCTGAGGTAACTTTCCCTCTCAGCTCGTCTGAGGTACAACCAACAACTAGCCAACTCTCAGCTAGACTGACTGGAAACTAACTCTAACTGCCGTCTCTCCACAACCCTTATATATATGCATACTCTCCAAGGGCTCCCTCTGGTGGCTCCAGGGAAAAGTGAAGGTGTGAATGAATATCGGGTGTGAGTGTGGGTTTACCTTCTGTGCATCCTCCAGGGTACATGTGGCTCCAAGCGCAGCTGGGCTACACAGCAGCGCCCAGGTTTATCCTCCTGACACCCTTCCAGAGCCAGTCTCAAATTGGGCGAGATGGCGGAAAGAACTACACCCTCTTTCAAAATAACAGTACGATCAGATAACTCAGGAGAGTCCGCAAAGAAACTCCTCGAGAGGGCATCCGACTTAACATTCTTAGTGCCAGGAAGAAAAGAAACCACAAAATTAAAACATGTGAAAAACAAGGCCCACCTGGCCTGTCTAGGATTAAGTCGCTTGGCTGATTCCAGATAAACCAGATTCTTATGGTCCGTGAGTACCACCACCTGATGTTTGGCTCCTTCCAGCCAATGTCTCCACTCTTCAAAGGCTCACTTCATGGCCAATAACTCCCGATTACCCACGTCATAATTATGTTCAGTTGGAGAAAATTTTCGAGAGAAAAAGGCACAAGGGTTACTCTTAGAGGTCTCTGGATCTCTTTGGGAAAAAACGGCACCTGCCCCAATTTCTGCTTAAGTTCCTGAAATGCAGAGACTGCCTCAGGAGGCCAATTCACCACATCAGAACCCTTTTTCGTCAAATCAGTCAATGGTTTAACAATACCGGAGAAATTACCAATAAATTTATGATAAAAATTGGCAAAACCCAAAAATCTCTGAAGAGCCTTTAATGAAGTAGGTTGGACCCAATCACAGATGGCCTGAACCTTGACCGGGTCCATTTTAATAACAGACGGAGACAAAATGAATCCCAGAAATGAGACCTTCTGTACGCCAAAAAGACACTTTGATCCCTTCACATACAGTGCATTCTCTCTCAAAATCTGGAACACAGTCCGAACATGTTTCACATGAGAGTCCCAGTCATTGGAAAAAATCAAGATATCATCCAAATAAACAATCAGAAACTTATCCTCAAAATCCCTGAAAATGTCATTCATGAAGGATTGGAAGACGGAAGGAGCATTAGTGAGCCCAAAGGGCATCACTAGGTACTCAAAATGCCCCTCTGGGGTATTAAACGCCGTCTTCCATTCATCCCCGTGCTTAATGCGAATAAGGTTATACGCCCCCTGAGGTCAAGCTTGGTAAACCAAGTAGCACTTTTCACCCTGGAAAACAGGTCAGAAATCAAGGGTAACGGATATTGATACTTCACAGTGATCTTATTCAAGAGACGATAATCAATACACAGCCTCAATGAACCATCCTTTTTGGCCACAAAGAAAAAACCGGCACCAAAGGGTGAAGAGGATGGTCTGATATGACCCTTCTCCAATGAGTCCTTGATATAAGATCGCATAGCATCGTGTTCAGGCACAGACAAGTTAAAAAGGCGACCTTTAGGAAATTTACCACCAAGCACTAATTCAATAGCGCAATCATAGCTCCTGTGAGGGGGCAAGGATGCAGATTTACTTTCACTAAATACATCCGAAAAATCAGTCAAAAAGTCAGGAACATCCTGAGACTGGGGAGAGGCAGAAAAAACAGGAGTGTCGGCATTAACACATTGGCAGCCCCAACTGGTCACAGACACAGATTTCCAATCCAAAACAGGATTATGAGACTGTAACCAAGGGAAACCTAGTACAATAATGTCATGCAGATTATACAGCACCAGAAATTTGCAACTCTCCTGATGATCTGGTTCAACACTCATTTTCACCTGAATAGAAAACTGGGGTTTATTCTCCGCCAAAGGAGTAGAATCAATGCCCAGTAGGGGAATAGACTTCCGCAGGGGTATCATGGGAAACCCACAACGTTTGGCAAAGTCAAAATCCATCAGGTTAATAGCTGCTCCTGAATCAACAAAAGCCTGAGCAGAAAATGTGGACAGGGAGCAAATCAGGGTAACAGTTAACGGAAATTTAGTCTGAGCACTACCCAAGACAACTGAGCGTGCAAAAGTCTTCCCCGTTTAGGGCAGACTGAAATAGCATGAGAGGCGTCACCACAGTAGAAACATAACCCATTGCACGTTCGAAACTCATGACGCTGTGCCCCAGAAGTCACTCTATCACACTGCATGGGCTCAGAAGCTGGCTCACAAGGCAACACTATCTCACGCATACTTCTGCGCTTACGCAAACGTCTGTCAATTTGAATAGCCAATGACATAGAATCATTGAGACCAGAGGGAGCAGGGAATCCCACCATAACATCCTTTACATTCTCTGACAGCCCCTTCCGAAAAAGGGCTGCCAAAGCATCATGATTCCATTTGGTCAGGACTGCCCACTTTCGGAATTTCTGACAGTACAACTCAGCATCTTCAAGCCCCTGTTTTATTGCCAACAAGGTTTTTTCAGTTTGATCAGTGACATTAGGTTCATCGTACAATAACCCCAGAGCCAGAAAAAATGCATCAATATCATTCAAAACAGGATCCCCAGGTGTCAGGGAAAAAGCCCAATCCTTAGGATCGCCGCGCAGGAGAGAGATGACAATTTGAACCTGCTGTGCTGCGTTCCCTGAGGACTTAGGTTTTAAGGCAAAAAACAACTTACAGTTATTTTTGAAATTCAGAAATTTAGCCCGATCCCCCAAAAACAAATCTGGCATGGGGATCCTAGGTTCCACAACCGGAAACCTAGCAAGATAGGTAGCAATACTCCGAACCTCAGTGGCAAGCTGATTCACACGGCCAGACAACTGTGCAAGCTCCATTGAGAGAGAAAAAAAAAGTCCTCCTCAGCACCCAGAGAGAAAGAGGGAAAAAATGCAACAAACAGGAAAAAAAAAAATCTCTGACAACTGTGACAACTTTTTTTTTTCCCACACTATTTTTCCCTTCTGTGAGTACCATATAATTTTCAGTTTTGGGCCGGTGATACTGTTATGTTTTGGTAGCTGAGGAGAGCAAGCAAAAACGGCAATACACCAGAGAGGCTGGAACCTATTGGATTGCAGTAACCTGAACTAACCACACAACTAGAGGTAGCCGTGGAGCGTTCCTACGTTGATCCTAGACGCCTCGTCACAGCCTGAGAGATAACTACACCTAAAGGCAGAAAGATGAAAGCTATCTGCCCCGGAGCAGATCCCCAAAGAAAATAGGAAGCCCCCAAACATGTAATGGCAGTTAGACAAGAGGAAGCACGGACACAGACAGAAAATAGAATGAGCAAACGCTGGGGCCCAATCTGTCTAGACAGAAAAGTACAGGAAAGGATACTCACTGCAATCTAAAAAAAAACCCTAAAAAATACCAACTCTACTGATTGCAAAAACACCTGAGATCACACGACCTCTACCACCTAAATCAGTTCTCTGGTGTAACAAAACTAAGCCGCAGCCACTGAAAAAAACAGAAAAAAGCAAATGAACAAACAACAGTGGCTCCAGATAAACTGAGAGGAGCACGAGCCCCCCGGAGGGGACCTGGCTGACCTCCACAGAAGTGCAGGGAACAATGCAAAAAGCAAGCACAAAAATAAAAGCAGAGAATATCTTATCTGATAGCAGAAGATGCAGGCTAGACTCAGCAAGCTTCCAAATGAACCAGGAACCACAATTGAGACAAGAACAATTGATCACCAGCAACCATCATGGGAGAGAACCTCCCCTATATCAGACCAGTCCGTGATCCCAGATTGCCATTCCTCGCTGAAAGGTTCAGTACTGTCAGTAACCACCAGAGGGAGCCTCTGCTCAGAAACCATTTTTAGCACATTCACAACACACAGCCATCATAGTTACCCAGTGCCCAGTAAGCAAGATGTAACGCACCTGCCCATGTTAGGCCTACAGCTGTCGCCTGAAATGCACCCTGGAAGACATTGATCTTTTCAGGGAATGGTTGATGTTGTCAGCGACATGCTGGTGAAGCACAGGAACAGCATTCTTAGAGAAGTAATGGCGACTGGGCAACTGGTACTGGGGGACTGTAACAGCCATCAGCTTTCTGAAAAAGTCTGTATCCACCAGGCAGAAAGGCAGAATTTCTGTGATCAATAGATTGGAGATAGTTGAGTTCAAGCTCTTAGCTTTGCCATGTGTAGGAGAAAACATTCTATGTGACCACTAGTGATGAGTGAGTATATTCGTTGCTCGGGTTTTCTAGAGCATGCTTGGGTGATCTCCGAGTATTTTGGCATGCTCGGAGATTTAGTGTTTGTCGATGCAGCTGCATGATTTGCGGCTGTTAGACAGTCTGAATATAGTGGGGAATGCTGGCAGCTCACAGGCAGCACGTGACCCCCGGCTGCAGCCAGCTCTTGCTTCCGCTGACGTCCCGACAAGTGCTGGCAGCAGCCTGGAGTCCCTCTTCCTCCTTCCACGCTGGCTGCCAGGCTGTCGGCGGGGTTATCACCGTGCATCACACCGGGCATCCACCGCGTGCCTATTCATTGAGAAAGCTTGCGGTGGATGCTGGGTGTAACGTGGGGGGTAACTCCGCCCACAACCCAGCAGGCACTGCAGAGACCCAGGACTGAGTCACTCCTCACTTGTTGTGACGTCAGCACTGGGTCACGTGCTGCGTCTGAGCGACCACGGATAGTGCCGCTCACAAGCAGTACTGTATAGGCAACATAAGGTATTTACAACGTTCATTGGGGCCCTGGGGGAAACATTGGGGGGTTAATTTAAAGTACTGAACAACTCCTTTAAGGCCTCTTTCACACATCAGTTTTTTGCTGTCAGGCGCGATCTGGCATTTTTGTAAAAAAAAAAAAGATCTGTTTTTTTTAACCGCCGGATCCGTTTTTTGTCATTGACATGCATTAGCGCCGGATCGCGCCGCATGTCATTGCGTTTTGTCCGTTTTCCTGCCGGATCCGTCCTAGATTTTAATTCCGGCGGCCGGACAGAACGCATCATGTAAAGTTTTTTTTTTCTGGCGTAAACGCCTGACAGCACTGGCGCATCAGGCGGCTGGAAACAATAGAACTCTTGGGACCGGATCAGTCTTTTGTGCAATCCAGCAAAAGACTGATCCGGATTCTGGAAAACTACTACTACTTCTTCTCCTTCTTCTCTTCTTCTTCTTCTTCTTCTTCTTCTCTTCTTCTTCCTTCTTCCTTCTTCTTCCCTTCTCCTTCTTCCCTTTTCCTTCTTCTCCTCCTCCTTCTCCTCCTCCTCCTCCTTCTTCTTCTTCTCATCAGTTTTTTACAATCTACGCCGGATCCGTCTTTTAAACAATTCGCCGGATTGTGCCTGATTGCAAAAAAACTGATGTGTGAAAGAGGCCTAAGGGAAAAAAGAAAAAAGAGCGCACCGCTCCTGTAATCTTTCCAAACACTCTTCTAACATCTCTGCACCCCCTCCCCTCACCAAACAAGTCCCCCTGTCACCCAGCTCATCATACAGCACTACTATCCTAGCCAAACTAATAAGAAAAGCATTCTTGGAAATGCGATGATTTACCGAACCATGACCGAATTTTGCTGACTTTGAGTAAAAATGCTCGTGAAGGCGAACACGAACCCAAATGTGCTATGTTTGTGCCGAATTTGAAATTGGCGAAATTTTTTCCGAACACGTTGCTTACTTCTTTTCACTTTTTCACTACAGTTGGAACTTTTTTTTTCATTTTTCAGTTATTATTATAGTGAAATGGACAATGTCATTTAAAACTACAAAACACCCTACAAAAAACAATTCTTCAGTGGAAAAAAAAAGTTATGCCTCTTTTGATGAAATGGAGAAAAAAAATGTAAGCACCAAAAATTTAAATTGCCTGTCTGTAGTGGTTTAAAGTGTGAATATCACATAATGAGAACACATTTATCTAAATTGGAAGACAAAACTCATAGAAACCATGACCACATTAAACCACATTGTAGAACAACACTCAGTTAGAGAAAATTAAAAGTTTCTCGTTTTGAGTTTGTGAAAACGATTTGTCTTTTATTTGTGTCCAAACGAAATGAATGATTAACTGAGCACATTCAAAAAACATATAACTGTAGAGTGTAAAATGATTAAACAAGAGAAATGACAGGAAATCACAAATAAGTGGTATATAGAAAAGACTGGGTTTTCACATAATTCATGCTAAAAATACATCCATTATTTTATGGATTAAACTTACACAAATAAAGGGTGATCCAAGAAGCATCGTTTCACCTTGCGGAAAGTGACATGTTAAGCATGCCGAGATGAGGAGACTTAAAGCCGCAATTCTCCTATGGGAAATATGCAAATTGTCTCTTCAGAGAGAAAGAAGACTAGAACTCTAGTGCCACCTATTGGAAGTAGCAATCCTTAAAGTCAGTGTCGACCCTTTAACAAGAGTCTAGAGTTCTATTCCTTTTCCTCTTTAAAGACACAATTTGCATATTTCACAGAGGAGCATTGTGGCTTTAAGTCTTCTCATCTCGTCATGCTTAACATGTCACTCTACGCAAGGAGAAATGATACTTCTTGGATCCCGGTCAGACGCTTCTCACACAGCCAAACAATATCTTACACTTTGCACTGATGAGGGGCAGTACCCTGAAACACAGTGTCTACAAATTGAGATTCTGTTTTTTATCCTGAGTCATGTGACAATGCTTGTTAAAGGGTGGTTGACATTGACTTTAAGGATTGCTACTTCCAATAGGTGGCACTAGAATTCTAGTCCTCTTCCTCTCTGAAAGCACAATTTACAAATAAAAGGTAAATCACATTAAAAATGCAAATAAAGAACATCTTGCAGTCCAACTTAAAATATATTTAAAACAGAAAGATTGCAGCAACTTGGTCTACAAGGAGTTAGAGAGGAGTCCATACTCATCATGCTGTAGGCCTCATTTGTATGTGACAATGTTTGCAGGAGTCTGAGCACAACTATATGCGGTTCACTAGACTTTTTTCTCTAAAGAAGACTGGGTTGGCACAGTTGGGACATCTTCCAGCCTTAGATCTTGGACATCCACTAATACAACCTGAATGTTTTCACGTTTTTGAGGGAACAGTAACTGAAGAGACTCAAGTTCAACTCTCTAGATCAGGGGTGGGCAATTAATTTTGCCAGGGGGCCGCATGAGAAATTGGGATGGTTTTAGAGGGCCGGACTAATATAATTAACTCCGTTCTACCCAATACTGTATATATACATATATATATATATATATATATATTGTATACTGTATACTGTATATATACATACCTGCCCATTATCATCATCTTCTCCCCATCATCATCAATGCCTCCCCATTATCAGCAATGCCTGCCCATCATCATCTTCTCCCCATCATCAATGCCTGCCCATTATCATCAATGCCTGCCCATTATCATCATCTTCTCCCCATCATCATCAATGCCTCCCCATTATCAGCAATGCCTGTCCATCATCATCTTCTCCCCATCATCAATGCCTGCCCATTATCATCAATACCTGCCCATTATCATCATCTTCTCCCCATCATCATCAATGCCTCCCCATTATCAGCAATGCCTGCCCATCATCATCTTCTCCCCATCATCAATGCCTGCCCATCATCATCATCATCATCTTCTCCCCATCATCAATGCCTGCCCATTATCATCAATGCCTGCCCATTATCATCATCTTCTCCCATCATCATCAGTGCCTCCCCATTATCAGCAATGCCTGCCCATCATCACACACAGACAGCACATAAGCACTCTCTCACATACATACATACACACACACACACACACACACACACACAAAGCACCGCACTACATAGACACAGACACACACAGAGACACGTCTTACCTGTCCAGCGTCCCCGCTCTCTGACACAGCCGGCCGCTGAATGATGACGTCATTCAGCGGCCGGCTGTGAGAGGAAGCGCCGGTGGAGCCCGGAGCTGCAGCAGCGGAGGCACGGGAGAGGTAAGTATTGTGCCAGCTGATGCCGGGGCCCTGAGACTGCCAGAGCGCCTCCGCGGGCCGGTCACGGACAGCCGGCGGGCCGGATGCGGCCCGCGGGCCGCCCCTTGCCCGGGTCTGCTCTAGATATTCATTGCTCTTTAATAGAAAGCACAGTGTCACCCGGAGTCTTCCTGCAGCTGCTGGCAGTCACGTGTGCCGCTACTTAAGGGAAATATTCACTGCATTCCACTCCCATAGAATACTTACTGCTCTCCGTGCACACAGTCCTGGTGTGCAGATCAGGGAGTATTCCGGAAGCTGGCCTTCGGCTTGCAAGCAGCGCATGACGTCCCTGCCATATGCTGCTTACAAGCATAAAGCAGCTGCTGCCATTGGAACAAGACTCTGCAAGGGAGTTCCAGGAAGGTAAGTGTAATTTTTTTTTTTTTTTTAAAGTCTTCTGATTGGGCCATGCATACCAGGATTGGGGTGGGGGCCAATCATACCAGGATGCTATTAAAGAGAAATTAATATTCATTGCCCTCCATGTCCATGGGCGTGGAATGCAGTGAGTATACATTTCTCTTTAGCAGCGGGCACAGGACTTAGCCGCAGCAGCCGGCTCAAGCCTGTGTGACCCACTGCTCCAGTGATGCCGCAACCCCTCCTCCCCACCACAGCCAGGGCCGGTACATCCAGACTATAAGACTCAACCCCATTTTCCTCCATATTTTTGAAGGAAAAAAGTGCGTCTTACAGTCCAAAAAATATGGTAAATCCTTTATTTTAATTATATGGTCCAGCCACCAGTCCACATTTTGGCATCTAAATCCCTTGTGCTACTTGTGTAGTCCAGCCTCCAGTCCACATTTTAGGATATAAATCTTTTGTGCCAATTCACTGGTCCCTGTTGTGAATGTGTTAGAAATGAATTCTGAGCAGAAGCTCCCTCTGGTGGTTACAAACAGTACTGAACCATTCAATGAGGATTGGCAATCAGGAGTTACAGACTGGTCTTATATAAGGGAGGTTCCCTCCCATCATGGTTGCCGGTGATCAATTGTTCTTGTCTCAACTGTGGTTCCTGGTTCACTTGGAAGCTTGCTGAGTCTTGCCTCTTCTCCTGCTCTCTGATAAGATATTTTTTGTTTTTATTTTTGTGCTTGCTTTTTGCATTGTTCCCTGCACTTCTGTGGCGGTCAGCCAGGTCCCCTCCGGGGCTTGTGCTCCTCTCAGTTTATCTGAGCCACTGTTATTTGTTCATTTGCCTTTTCCAGTTTTTTCAGTGGCTGCGGCTTAGTTTTGTTACACCAGGGAACTAATTTAGGTGGTAGAGGTCGTGTGATCTCAGGTGTTTTTGCAATTAGTAGAGTTGGTATTTTTTAGGGTTTTTTGGATTGCAGTAAGTGTCCTTCCTATCCTTTTTCTTTCTAGGCAGATTGGGCCCCAACGTTTGCTCTTACTATTTTCTGTCTGTGTCTGTGCTTCCTCTTGTCTAACCGCCATTACATGTTTGGGGACTTCGTATGTTCTTTGGGGATCTGCTCCGGGGCAGATAGTTTTCATCTTTCTATCTTTTGGTGTAGTTAACCTCTCAGGCTGTGATGAGGCGTCTAGGATCAACGTAGGAACGCTCCACGGCTGCCTTTAGTTGTGGTGGTTAGTCAGGGTACTGCAATCCAGTAGATTCCAACCTCTCTGGTGTATTGCATTTTTGCCTGCTCTCCTCAGCTACCAAATCATAACAGTATCAACGGCCAAACTGAAAATTATATGGTACTCAACAGAAGGGAAAAATAGTAAAAGGAAAAAGAAAAAGGGAAGTTGTCAGAAATTTTTTTTTTCTCTGTTTGTTGCATTTTTTCCCTCTTTTTCTCTGGGTGCTGAGGATGATTTTTTTTCTCTCAATGGAGTTTGCACAGTTGTCTGGCCGTGTGGATCAGCTTGCCACTGAAGTTCGGAGTATTGCTATCTATCTTGCAGGGTTGCCGGTTGTGGAACCTAGGATCCCCATGCCAGATTTATTTTTGGGGGATCTAACTAAATTTCTGAATTTCAAAAATAACTGTAAGTTGTTTTTTGCCTTAAAACCTAAGTCCTCAGGGAACGCAGCACACAACCTTGTTGGCATTAAATCAGGGGTTTGAGGACGCTGAGTTGTACTGTCAGAAATTCCGAAAGTGGGCAGTCCTGACCAAATGGAATGACGATGCTTTGGCAGCCCTTTTTCGGAAGGGTCTGTCAGAGAATGTAAAAGATGTTATGGTGGGTTTCCCTGCTCCCTCTGGTCTCAATGATTCTATGTCATTGGCCATTCAAATTGACAGATGTTTGCGTGAGCGTAGAGGTATGCGTGGAATAGTGTTGCCTTGTGAACCAGCTTCTGAACCCATGCAGTGTGATAGAGTGGCTTCTGGGGCACAGCGTCATGAGTTTCGAAAACGCAATGGGTTATGTTTCTACTGTGGTGACGCCTCTCATGCTATTTCAGTCTGCCCTAAGCGGGGAAGACGTTTTGCACGCTCAGTTGTCTTGGGTATTGTTCAGACTAAATTTCTGTTGACTGTTACCCTGATTTGCTCCCTGTCCACATTTTCTGCTCAGGATTTTGTTGATTCGGGAGCAGCTATTAACCTGATGGATTTTGATTTTGCTAAACGTTGTGGGTTTCCCTTGATACCCCTACGGAAGTCTATTCCCCTACTGGGGATTGATTCTACCCCTTTGGCTGAGAATAAACCCCAGTTCTCTACTCAGGTGATAATGAGGGTTGAACCTGATCATCAGGAGAGTTGCACATTTTTGGTGCTGTATAATCTGCATGACATTATTGTACTAGGTTTCCCTTGGTTACAGTCTCATAATCCTGTTTTGGATTGGAAATCTGTGTCTGTAACCAGTTGGGGCTGCCAATGTGTTAATGCCAACACTCCTGTTTTTTCTGCCTCTCCCCAGGCTCAGGATGTTCCTGACTTTTTGACTGATTTTTCTGATGTGTTTAGCGAAAGTAAATCTGCATCCTTGCCCCCCCATAGGAGCTATGACTGCGCTATTGAATTAGTGCCTGGTAGTAAATTCCCTAATGGTCGCCTTTTTAATTTGTCTGTACTTGAACATGACGCTATGCGGTCTTATATCAAGGAGTCATTGGAGAAGGGTCATATCAGACCATCCTCTTCACCCTTTGGTGCCGTTTTTTTCTTTGTGGCCAAAAAGGATGGTTCATTAAAGCCGTGTATTGATTATAGTCTCTTGAACAATATCACTGTGAAATATCAATATCCGTTACCCTTGATTTCTGACCTGTTTTCCAGGGTGAAAAGTGCTACTTGGTTTACCAAGCTTGACCTCAGGGGGGCGTATAACCTTATTCGCATTTTGCACGGGGATGAATGGAAGACGACGTTTAATACCCCAGAGGGGCATTTTGAGTACCTAGTGATGCCCTTTGGGCTCACTAATGCTCCTTCCGTCTTCCAGTCCTTCATGAATGACATTTTCAGGGATTTTGTGGATAAATTTCTGATTGTTATTTGGATGATATCTTGATTTTTTCCAATGACTGGGACTCTCATGTGAAACATGTTCGGACTGTGTTCCAGATTTTGAGAGAGAATGCTCTGTATGTGAAGGGATCAAAGTGTCTTTTTGGCGTACAGAGGATCTCGTTTCTGGGATTCATTTTGTCCCCATCTGTTATTGAAAAAGACCCGGTCAAGGTTCAGGCCATATGTGATTGGGTCCAACCTACTTCATTAAAGGCTCTTCAGAGATTTTGCCAATTTTTATCGTAAATTTATTGGTAATTTCTCTGTTATTGTTAAACCATTGACTGATTTGACCAAAAAGGGTTCTGATGTGGTGAATTGGCCTCCTGAGGCAGTCTCTGCGTTTCAGGAACTTAAGCAGAAATTCACTTCTGCTCCTGTTCTACGGCAGCCTGATGTTTCTCTGCCATTTCAGGTGGAGGTTGATGCCTCTGAAATTGGGGCAGGTGCCGTTTTGTCCCAAAGAGATCCTGAGACCTCTAAAAGTAACCCTTGTGCCTTTTTCTCTCGAAAATTTTCTCCAACTGAACGTAATTATGATGTGGGTAATCGGGAGTTATTGGCCATGAAGTGGGCTTTTGAAGAGTGGAGACATTGGCTGGAGGGAGCCAAACATCAGGTGGTGGTACTCACAGACCATAAGAATCTGGTTTATCTGGAATCAGCCAAGCGACTTAATCCTAGACAGGCCAGGTGGGCCTTGTTTTTCACACATTTTAATTTTGTGGTTTCCTTTCTTCCTGGCACTAAGAATGTTAAGGCGCATGCCCTCTGAGGAGTTTCCTTGCGGACTCTCCTGAGTTATCTGATCCTGCTGTTATTTTGAAAGAGGGTGTAGTTCTTTCCGCCATCTCGCCCAATTTGAGACTGGCTCTGGAAGGGTGTCAGAAGGATAAACCCGAGCGCTGCCCTATTGGGAAATTGTTTGTCCCAGACCGGTGGAAGAAGAGTGTGATGTCTGAGATTCATTGTTCCGCGTTGGCCGGTCATCCCAGAATTTTTGGTACCAGAGACTTTGTTAGTTGGTCCTTTTGGTGGCCTACTTTGTCTCGTGACGTCAGGGAATTTGTGCAGTCCTGCGGGACTTGCTCTCACTCCAAGCCTTGCTCTCGCTCTAGTGGTTTGTTAATGCCATTGCCTGTGCCCAAGAGACCATGGACCCATATCTCTATGGATTTCATTTCCGACCTCCCTGTTTCTCAGAGAATGACCGTCATCTGGGTGATTTGTGATAGGTTTTCCAATATGATACATCTTGTGCCATTACCTAAGTTGCCTT
>JARQOD010000009.1:132817083-132926012 GCA_033576555.1 Oophaga sylvatica | reverse complement strand
AATTGGCAAAACCCAAAAATCTCTGAAGAGCCTTCAATGAAGGAGGTTGAACCCAATCACAACAGATGGCCTGAAACTTGACCGGGTCCATTTCAATAACAGACGGAGACAAAATGAATCCCAGAAATGAGACCTTCTGTACGCCAAAAAGACACTTTGATCCCTTCACATACAATGCATTCTCTCTCAAAATCTGGAACACAGTCCGAACATGTTTCACCTGAGAGTCCCAGTCGTTGGAAAAAATCAAGATATCATCCAAATAAACAATCAGAAATTTATCCACAAAATCCCTGAAAATATCATTCATGAAGGATTGGAAGACGGAAGGGGCATTAGTAAGCCCAAAAGGCATCACTAGGTACTCAAAATGCCCCTCTGGGATATTAAACGCCGTCTTCCATTCATCCCCGTGCTTAATGCGAATAAGGTTATACGCCCCCTGAGGTCAAGCTTGGTAAACCAACTAGCACTTTTCACTCTGGAAAATAGGTCAGAAATCAAAGGTAACGGATATTGATATTTAACAGTGATCTTATTCAGGAGACGATAATCAATACACGGCCTTAATGAACCATCCTTTTTGGCCACAAAGAAAAAACCGGCGCCCAAGGGTGAAGAGGATGGTCTAATATGACCCTTCTCCAATGACTCCTTGATATAAGATCCCCCAAGGGTGAAAAGGATGGTCTAATATGACCCTTCTCCAATGACTCCTTGATATAAGATCGCATAGCATCGTGTTCAGGTACAGATAAATTAAAAAGGCGACCTTTAGGAAATTTACCACCAGGCACTAATTCAATAGCGCAATCATAGCTCCTGTGAGGGGGCAAGGATGCAGATTTACTTTCACTAAACATATCAGAAAAATCAGTCGAAAAGTCAGGGACATCCTGAGACTGGGGAGAGGCAGAAAAAACAGGAGTGTCAGTATTAACACATTGGCAGCCCCAACTGGTCACAGACACAGATTTCCAATCCAAAACAGGATTATGAGACTGTAACCAAGGGAAACCTAGTTCAATAATGTCATGCAGATTATGCAGCACCAGAAATTTGCAACTCTCCTGAAGATCTGGTTCAACCCTCATTATCACCTGAGTAGAAAACTGGGGTTTATTTTCTGCCAAAGGGGTAGACTCAATGCCCAGTAGGGGAATAGACTTCCGCAGGGGTATCATGGGAAACCCACAACGTTTGGCAAAGTCAAAATCCATCAGGTTAATAGCTGCTCCTGAATCAACAAAAGCCTGAGCAGAAAATGTGGACAGGGAGCAAATCAGGGTAACAGTCAACAGAAATTTAGTCTGAACACTACCCAAGACAACAGAGCGTGCAAAACGTCTTCCCCGCTTAGGGCAGACAGAAATAGCATGGGAAGCGTCACCACAGTAGAAACATAACCCATTGCGCTTAAGAAACACAAGACGCTGAGCCCCAGAAGTCACTCCATCACACTGCATGGGCTCAGGAGCTGGCTCACAAGGCAACACTATCTCACGCATACCTCTGCGCTCATGCAAACGTCTGTCAATTTGAATAGCCAAAGACATAGAATCATTGAGATCAGAGGGAACAGGGAATCCCACCATAACGTCCTTTACTTTTTCTGACAGACCCTTTCGAAAAAGGGCTGCCAAAGCATCATCATTCCATTTGGTCAGGACTGCCCACTTTCGAAATTTCTGACAGTACAACTCAGCGTCTTCAAGACCCTGATTTAATGCGAACAAGATCTTTTCAGCTTGATCAGTGACATTAGGTTCATCGTACAATAACCCCAGAGCCTGAAAAAATACATCAATATCATTCAAAACAGGATCCCCAGGTGTCAGGGAAAAAGCCCAATCCTGAGGGTCGCCGCGCAGCAGGGAGATGACAATTTGAACCTGCTGTGCCGCGTTCCCTGAGGATTTAGACTTTAAGGCAAAAAACAACTTACAGTTATTTTTGAAATTCAGAAATTTAGATCGATCCCCCAAAAACAAATCTGGCATGGGGATCCTAGGTTCCACAACCGGCAACCTAGCAAGATAGGTAGCAATACTCCGAACCTCAGTGGCAAGCTGATCCACACGGCCAGACAACTGTGCAAGCTCCATTGAGAAAAAAAAAAATTCCTCCTCAGCACCCAGAGAAAAGAGGGGAAAAAAATGCAACAAACAGAGTTTCCTTATTACTATTTTCCCCTTCTGTGATTACCATACAATTTTCTGTTTGTTTCGGTAACTGAGGAGAAATAACAAAAATTAGCAAAAGCGGAAATACACCAGAGAGGCTGGAACCTATTGGATTGCAGTAACCTGAACTAACCACACAACTAGAAGTAGCCGTGGAGCGTTCCTACGGTGATCCTAGACGCCTCGTCACAGCCTGAGAGATAACTACACCTAAAGGCAGAAAGATGAAAGCTATCTGCCCTGGAGCAGATCCCCAAAGAAAATAGGAAGCCCCCAAACATGTAATGGTGGTTAGACAAGAAGAAAGCACGGACACAGACAGAAAATAGAATGAGCAAACGCTGGGGCCCAATCTGTCTAGACAGAAAAGTACAGGAAAGAATTCTGACTGCAATCCAAAAAAAACCCTAACAAAAATACCAACACTTCTGATTGCCAAAAAAACCTGAGATCACACGATCTCATCCACCTAAATCAGATCTCTGGTGTAACAAAACGCTATTCAGCAAATAAAAAGTAACAAAGGAGCAAAACAAAAGTGCAGACACAAAGGAGCACAATTGCAGAGCCAGACCCCCAAAAGGTGTCAGGCTGCAGTCCACTGCAAGCAGCACAGCAGAGATAATCAAACAGAGGAAAAAAAACAGCAAACACTTATCTGAAGGAGAGCAGGAAACTAGCAGTGCTTCAAGCAAGATCAGAAGGAACAATTGAAAACCGGCAAGGCTGCTAGGAACTCAGGCCACTTATATCCTACCATTCAGCGCCAGCTGAAGGCCATTCAGTAATCAGTTCATTACCCTCAGCAATCACCGGAGGGAGCCCCAGCTCAGAAGCCACCTCCAGCATATTCACAACAGGTTAGGCTGGGTTCATACTGCGTTATGGCAGTCCGTTAGACGGACTGTGTTACACCGCGGTATAACGCGGTGTAACAGTCCGTTAACGCTGCCATTCACCCCCATTTGAGGGTGCATCGCGACGTATGCCGTAAAGCGGCATGTGTTCGCGACGTGCCATCATTCAGTGGCGGAGCCTCGGACGCGGCCTGCAGCGTCTGGGCTCCGTCACCGCTAGCGCAGATGAATCATCTGCTGATTCCTCTGCGCTAGTGAGTATAGCATAACGCGATCGTGTTATGCTATACCGTTACCAGCCCGTCAACGCTATGTGTTGAACGGGCTGGTAAAACGCAAAATGAACCTAGCCTTTAGGGTTAGGGTTATAATTAGGGTTAGGGTTGGAATTAGGGTTGGTATTTTGGTTAGGATTAGGGTTAGGGTTGGGATTAGGGTTAGGGGTGTGTTGGGGTTAGGGTTGGAGCTAGAATTGAGGGGTTTCCACTATTTAGACTCATCAGGGGGTCTCCAAACACGTGGCATTCAAAAAGTCAAATGGCGCTCCCTCCCTTCCGAGCCCTGCCGTGCGCCCAAACAGTGGTTTACCCCAACATATAGGGTATCAGCGTACTCAGGACAAATTGAACACCACTTTTTGGGTTCTAATTTCTCTTGTTACCCTTGGGAAAATAAAAAATAGCTGGCTAAAAAAAATCATTTTTGAGGAAAAAAATAATTTTTTATTTCACGGCTCTGCGTTTATAGATTTCTGTGAAGCACTTTGGGGTTCAAAGTGCTCACCACACATCTAGATAAGTTCCTTAGGGGGTCTAGTTTCCAAAGTGGGGTCACTTGTGGGGGTTTTCCACTGTTTAGGCACATCTGTGGTACTGCAAATGGAACATGACCCCTGTTATGATTTGGTAACTGAGGAGAGCAGGCAAAAAATGGCAATACACCAGAGAGGTTGGAATCCACTGGATTGCAGTACCCTGACTAACCACCACAACTAAAGGCAGCCGTGAAGCGTTCCTAAGTTGGTCCTAGATGCCTTGTCACAGCCTGAGAGGTTAACTACACCTAAAGATAGAAAGAGGAAAGCTATCTGCCCCTGAGCAGATCCCCAAAGAACATAGGAAGCCCCCAAACATGTAATGGCGGTTAGACAAGAGGAAATACAGACACAGACAGAAAATAGTATGAGCAAACGTTGGGGCCCAATCTACCTGGACAGAAAAGGATAGGAAGGACACTTACTGCAATCCCAAAAAACCCTACAAAATACCAACTCTACTAATTGCAAAAACACCTGAGATCACACGACCTCTACCACCTAAATTAGTTCTCTGGTGTCACAAAACTAAGCCGCAGCCACTGAAAAAACTGGAAAAGGCAAATGAACAAATAACAGTGGCTCAGATAAACTGAGAGGAGCACAAGCCCCCGGAGGGGACCTGGCTGACCTCCACAGAAGTGCAGGAGACAATGCAAAAAGCAAGCACAAAAATAAAAACAGAAAATATCTTATCTGATAGCAGAAGATGCAGGCAAGACTCAGCAAACTTCCAAGTGAACAGGAACCACAGTTTAGACAAGAACAATTGATCACCGGCAGCCCTGATGGGAGGGAACCTCCCTTATATAAGACCAGTCTGTAACTCCTGATTGCCAATCTTCACAATCTTCATTGAATGGTTCAGCACTGTTTGTAACCACCAGAGGGAGCTTCTGCTCAGAATTCATTTCTAACACATTCACAACAGTACCCCCCCCTTGAGGAGGGGTCACCGAACCCTCATTTGGGCAACCAGGTCGGTCAGGATGAGCTTTGTGATACGCACGGATCAGTCTCCTAGCATGGATGTCCGAAGCAAACACCCAAGAATTGTCCTCCTGACCATAACCTCTCCACTTAACCAAATACTGGAGTTTCCGTCTAGAAAAACGAGAATCCAATATTTTCTCAACCACATACTCCAGATTGACCTCAACCAAAACAGGGTCAGGAGGCGCAGCCATAGGAACCACTGGCTCGACAAACCTCTTCAATAAGGACTTGTGGAACACGTTATGGATCTTAAATGTCCCTGGAAGAAGTAAACGAAAGGAAACAGGATTAAGAATCTCCATGATCTTATAAGGTCCAATGAACCTAGGCTTAAACTTAGGAGATGCAACTCTCATAGGGATATTTCTTGAGGACAACCAGACCAAGTCCCCCACTTCAAACCGAGGACCATCAGTCCTATGCCGGTTGGCAAACCGCTGTGCCCTCTCCTGAGAGAGGGACAACCTCTCCACTACCTGGTCCCAAATCTGCTGCATACGCTCCACAACAGTCAACACCTGGACAGACAGAAGCCTCCGTCTGTCCCGAAGAAAATCGAGGGAGAAACCCAAAATTGCAGAAAAATGGAGACATCAAAGTGGCAGAGCTAGCCCTATTATTAAGAGCAAACTCATCCAAAGGCAAAAAAGAGACCCAGTCATCCTGATCAGCAGACACAAAGCATCTCAGATAAGTCTCCAATGTCTGGTTTGTTCTCTCAGTTTGTCCATTGGTCTGAGGATGAAAAGCCGAGGAGAAAGACAATTGAACACCAAGTTTAGAACAAAAAGTCCTCCAAAATCTGGAAACAAACTGGACTCCTCTGTCAGACACAATGTTCTCAGGAATGCCGTGTGTAGCGTCGGCGTCCCTGCCCTCTGCTAGGCAGGGACGTTGTTCCCCTCACCCCTCTGCTCCGAGGCCGGCGTCCTCCTCCCGCTCTGCTGGCAGCGCGCGCTCCTTTCCGGCCACTGTGCTTAGGGTGCGCGCACGCGCTACCCTCCCTCTTAAAGGGGCCGCGCGCGCCGTGCTAAGGAGTCCCCGGCCAATGGCCGGAGGACTTCACCTTATATAAGGCACCTCCCCCAAAATGGAGGTGCCCGAGCAATGTTGTTGCACTGTTCACTACTCTGCTTCAGCCCTCAGGTTCCGTTGCCAGTTACCTGCCAGGTTCCTGCCAGTTTGCTGTCTGTTACAGCCTGCTAGCCTACCTGGAGGCTCCGCCGTCTGACAGTCTGCCCACCATCACCTGCCAGTCTGTCTATGGACCAGCCTGCCCGCTCACCTGGGAGCGCTCATCTGTTGCCTGCCAGCCTACCTGGAGGCTCTGCCGTCACGTTCGGTGACCACCTGCTATTCCAGAGACTCTCGCCCGCTCACCTGGGAGCGCTCATCTGTTGCCTGCCTGCTAGCCTACCTGGAGGCTCTGCCGTCACGTTCGGTGACCACCTGCTATTCCAGAGACTCTCACCCGCTCACCTGGGAGCGCTCATCTGCTATCTGCCTGCTAGCCTACCGGGAGGCTCAGCCATCACAGGTCGTATCTGCCCGTTCATCCAGAGACTGCCCCGGTCACTTGCCGTGACCTCCTGCCCGTTCTTCCAGAGACTGCCCCGGTCACTTGCCGTGACCTCCTGCCCGTTCTTCCAGAGACTGCCCCGGTCACTTGCCGTGACCTCCTGCCCGTTCATCCAGAGACTGCCCCGGTTACCTGCTGTGACTGCCTGTCCGTCTACCCTGGTCGCCACCCGCTCCCTTACAAGGACCGCCCCCTTGTATAGTAGCTCAGAGGTTCCGCCCCCCGGACCCGTTACAGTTTGCTCGGGCCATGGAACCCGGTGGCACCCAAGCTCCCTCGCTCTCGGATCTGTGTCATGAACTGTCTCGTCAGATGTCCCAACAGGAGTCCATCCTGGGTCACCTGCGGAATGTCAATTCTCGCCTGGACACTCTGGCCGCTCCACCAGCAACCACCACTGGTGCCATGACCCGCAACCCGGCAGCTCCGCTCTCCACCCATTCCGTGGTTTCCTGTCCCGGACCCCGGCTTTCTGCACCTCCTCGCTTCGGAGGCGACCCCGCTCAGGCTCGGGGCTTCATTAATCAGTGCACCCTGCACTTTGAACTCCTGTCCCACCAGTTTAACTCCGACCGGGCCAAAATTGCCTTCATCATGTCCCATCTCACCGGGGAGGCCCTGGCCTGGCTAAATCCTCTTTGGGAGAGAGGAGACCCCCTGGTGTCTGACTTGTCTGCCTTTCTCGCGGCTTTCCGGAAGGTCTTCGACGAACCCGGACGGAAGACCTCATCCGCATCATTGCTGCTACGCCTCCGTCAGGGAAGACTCACCGTGGGCCAATATACCATACAGTTCCGTATCCTTGCCTCGGAGCTGGCCTGGGATAACGACACTCTGGTATCTGTTTTCTGGGAAGGTCTGTCCGGTCGTATTAAAGATGAACTCGCCGGTCGGGACATTCCTACCACTCTCGATGACCTAATAACTCTTGCCACCCGGATTGACCTACGGTTCCAGGAGCGGGCCAAAGATGTCACCCGTGAGAGGAGGTTTCCACGTCTAGCTCCTACGTTTCAGAAACCCGTCACTCCTCCGTTTCTCCCCAATTACACTCTCCTGAGCCTATGCAGGTCGACCAGACCAAGATGGTCAAAACCCGTCAGGACTTACGCCGTGCCGATGGGAGTTGCTTCTACTGTGGCAGTAAGGAGCACCGGATCCGTACCTGCCCGGAGAGGTCGGGAAACGCCTGTGTCTAGGTTCGCTCAGAGAGGTCGACCTAGACAAGGATAAATCCTCTCCATCTCTGCTGCTGTCAGTCTCAATTCTCTGCGGGGAGAACCGTTATTTCGAACTAGCCCAACCTGACTCTGGAGCAGCCGGGAATCTTATTTCACAGTCCCTGGTAGAAAAATACCGCATTCCCACCAAATCTTTGGCTGTATCATTATCTGTCGCTGCTGTGGATGGGGGTCTCTTACCACATCCCATCCAACTCATCACCGAATCCATAACTCTGCAGGTGGGAATGCTGCATTCTGAGAGCATCTCTTTTCATGTGCTGCCTGGACTCTCTCACGCCCTCTTACTAGGTCTACCTTGGCTCCAGAGACATGCACCCGTGCTCGACTGGCAGACCGGAGAGGTTCTTCGCTGGGGACAGGATTGTCATAAGACGTGTTTGGTTCCTGTTCATCCCGTCCGTCCATCTCCTACCCCAACTAATCTACCTGGACTTCTGATTCCCTATTGGTCATTTGCTGATGTCTTTAATAAAAAGGAGGCAGAGACATTACCTCCTCACAGACCATACGACTGTCCTATCGACCTGTTACCCGGTACTACGCCTCCCCGTGGGCATATTTACCCATTGTCCGCTGCTGAGACCCGGTCGATGTCCGAATATATCGAGGAGAATTTGGCCAGGGGATTCATCCGGAAATCTACCTCCCCGGCGGGAGCAGGCTTCTTTTTCGTAAAGAATAAGGACGGCTCTCTCCGTCCCTGTATAGACTATAGAGGCCTTAACCAGATTACGGTGAAGAATAAGTACCCCCTTCCGCTCATTCCAGAATTATTTGATCGTCTGCGGGGGGCTAGAATCTTCACCAAACTGGACCTCCGTGGGGCGTACAACCTAGTCCGTATCCGTCAAGGTGATGAATGGAAGACTGCCTTCAACACCCGGGACGGCCACTATGAGTATCTAGTAATGCCCTTTGGTCTCTGTAATGCTCCTGCCGTCTTTCAAGAGTTGGTCAATGACGTTTTCCGGGACCTTCTCTACTCCTGCGTAGTGGTGTACCTGGACGACATTTTGGTCTTCTCTCCGGATCTCCAGACTCACCGGAGGGACGTTCGTCAGGTTCTGCTCAGGCTCAGGCAGAATCACCTCTTCGCTAAATATGAGAAGTGCCTCTTTGAGCAGACCTCGCTTCCGTTTTTGGGCTACATTATTTCTCAGACCGGTCTACGAATGGATCCAGAGAAACTGTCTGCCATCGAGAAATGGCCCCGACCGGAGGGATTGAAGGCCATTCAGCGGTTCCTGGGCTTCGCTAACTACTACCGCCTCTTCATACCGCACTTCTCTTCCCGGACTGCCCCAATTTCCGCGCTCACCCGTAAGGGCACTAACCCCAAAGAGTGGACGCCCGAAGCAGAGGAGGCCTTTCTTTCCTTAAAACAGGCCTTCTCTTCCGCCTCGGTACTGCATCGCCCGGACGGCAACAAGCAGTTCTTCCTGGAGGTTGACGCCTCCTCCTCTGGAGCCGGAGCGGTACTTACTCAAAAATCGTCTTCCGGGAGGATGGTAACTTGTGGCTTCTTTTCCAAACTCTTCTCCTCTTCTGAGCGCAATTATTCCATAGGAGACCGAGAGTTATTGGCCATCAAGCTGGCATTGGAGGAGTGGCGTTACCTACTCGAGGGGCTCTTCATCCGGTAATTATTTACACTGACCACAAAAACTTGGCTTACCTCCAGCATGCCCAGAGACTTAACCCGCGCCAAGCCCGGTGGTCCTTGTTTTTTGCTCGCTTTGATTTTGTTCTACATTTTCGCCCGGCTGACAAGAACATCAAGGCGGATGCCTTGTCCCGATCCTTCCTGGTGTCGGATCTCGAGGAGGAACCTAAACATATCATCGATCCCACCAGAGTCATGCAGGTGGCTCCCGTGAGTCTAAACCGTCTCTTTCCCGGTAAGACATTCGTAGCGGTACCCGATCGGGAGAGGATCCTACACTGGGGCCATTCGTCTAAACTAGCTGGCCACGCTGGTCAGAGAAAGACCCTCCAGCTTATTTCCCGGCATTACTGGTGGCCTACCCTGCACAAGGACGTAATAGACTTTGTTTCTGCCTGTGCCTCCTGTGGCCGCAACAAAGTGCCGAGACACCTGCCTGCCGGTCGCCTCCTTCCGCTTCCTGTACCCGCTGCCCCCTGGCAGCATATAGCCATGGACTTCATAACTGACCTCCCCGTCTCTGCTGGTTGTACGGTCATTTGGGTGGTCGCTGATCGCTTTTCCAAGATGGCTCACTTTGTTCCCCTGCCAGGCCTCCCGTCTGCACCCGAGCTGGCTAAAGACTTTATCCGCCACATCTTCCGTCTTCATGGCCTGCCCCGCCACATCGTGTCGGATCGTGGGGTACAGTTCACCTCACGTTTCTGGAGAGCCACTTGTAAATTGCTAGACGTCACCCTGGACTTCTCCTCCGCTTACCACCCACAGTCCAATAGTCAAGTGGAGCGGATCAATCAGATCCTGACCAGTTACCTCCGGCACTTCGTTAACTCCCACCATTCTGACTGGGTGGATCTCCTGCCATGGGCCGAATTCTCTTACAACAATCACGAGAGCGAATCTTCCTCCAAATCCCCGTTTTTTGTAGTCTTCGGTCAGCATCCTCGGATCCCATTTCCCGTCTCCACCTCAGTGGACAATCCGGCTGCGGAATCTCTTGTTAACGAATTTTCCTCCATATGGGAGAGTACCCGGTCCGCACTTCTTCTGTCATCCGAGCGTATGAAAAAACATGCTGACAAAAAACGTCTGGATCCTCCTCAATTCCGTCCTGGGGATAAGGTCTGGCTCTCGTCCAAGTATGTCCGGCTCAAGATTCCTTCCTATAAGCTAGGGCCTCGGTTCATCGGTCCTCTGGAGGTCATCAGTCAGATCAACCCGGTGGCCTATAAATTGAAACTCCCGGCCAACTTGCGGATCCCTAACTCCTTCCATGTATCTCTCCTCAAACCGGTGGTACTTAACTCTTTTTCCAAGTCTACAGGTACACCTCCTGCTCCGGTTTCAGCTGAAAACGAATTTGAGGTAGAGAACATTCTGGCCACCAAAAGGGTAAGAGGGAAGACCTATTTTCTGGTGGATTGGAAGGGGTTTGGTCCCGAGGAGAGAACGTGGGAGCCTCGGGAGAACATCCATGCTCCTCTCATCCTAGCTAAATTTCTTTCTGGCCTAAAAAAGGGGGGCCTAAAGGGGGGGGTACTGTAGCGTCGGCGTCCCTGCTCTCTGCTAGGCAGGGACGCTGTTCCCCTCACCCCTCTGCTCCAAGGCTGGCGTCCTCCTCCCGCTCTGCTGGCAGCGCGCGCTCCTTTCCGGCCACTGTGCTTAGGGGGCGCACGCGCGCGCTACCCTCCCTCTTAAAGGGGCCGCGCGCGCCGTGCTAAGGAGTCCCCGGCCAATGGCCGGAGGACTTCACCTTACATAAGGCACCTCCCCCAAAATGGAGGTGCCCGAGCAATGTTGTTGCACTGTTCACTACTCTGCTTCAGCCCTCAGGTTCCATTGCCAGTTACCTGCCAGGTTCCTGCCAGTTTGCTGTCTGTTACCAGCCTGCTAGCCTACCTGGAGGCTCCGCTGTCCGACAGTCTGCCCACCATCACCTGCCAGTCTGTCTATGGACCAGCCTGCCCGCTCACCTGGGAGCGCTCATCTGTTGCCTGCCTGCTAGCCTACCTGGAGGCTCTGCCGTCACGTTCGGTGACCACCTGCTATTCCAGAGACTCTCGCCCGCTCACCTGGGAGCGCTCATCTGTTGCCTGCCTGTTAGCCTACCTGGAGGCTCTGCCGTCACGTTCGGTGACCACCTGCTATTCCAGAGACTCTCGCCCGCTCACCTGGGAGCGCTCATCTGCTATCTGCCTGCTAGCCTACCGGGAGGCTCAGCCATCACAGGTCGTATCTGCCCGTTCATCCAGAGACTGCCCCGGTCACTTGCCGTGACCTCCTGCCCGTTCTTCCAGAGACTGCCCCGGTCACTTGCCATGACCTCCTGCCCGTTCTTCCAGAGACTGCCCCGGTCACTTGCCGTGACCTCCTGCCCGTTCATCCAGAGACTGCCCCGGTTACCTGCTGTGACTGCCTGTCCGTCTACCCTGGTCGCCACCCGCTCCCTTACAAGGACCGCCCCCTTGTATAGTAGCTCAGAGGTTCCGCCCCCCGGACCCGTTACACCGTGTAACCGAACCACGTGCTGAAGGAACAAAGGCACCAATTCGGAGGAGGAAGGCAACTTAGGTAATGGCACAAGATGTATCATTTTGGAAAACCTATCACAAATCACCCAGATAACAGTCATTCTCTGAGAAACAGGGAGGTCGGAAATGAAATCCATAGAGATATGGGTCCATGGTCTCTTGGGCACAGGCAATGGCATCAACAAACCACTAGAGCGAGAGCAAGGCTTGGAGCGAGAGCAAGTCCCGCAGGACTGCACAAATTCCCTGACGTCACGAGACAAAGTAGGCCACCAAAAGGACCGACTAACCAAGTCTCTGGTACCAAAAATTCCGGGATGACCGGCCAACGCGGAACAATGAATCTCAGACATCACACTTTTTCCACCGGTCTGGGACAAACAATTTCCCAATAGGGCAGCGCTCGGGTTTATCCTCCTGACACCCTTCCAGAGCCAGTCTCAAATTGGGCGAGATGGCGGAAAGAACTACACCCTCTTTCAAAATAACAGCAGGATCAGATAACTCCGGAGAGTCCGCAAGGAAACTCCTCAAGGGCATCCGCCTTAACATTCTTAGTGCCAGGAAGAAAGGAAACCACAAAATTAAAACGTGTGAAAAACAAGGCCCACCTGGCCTGTCTAGGATTAAGTCGCTTGGCTGATTCCAGATAAACCAGATTCTTATGGTCCGTGAGGACCACCACCTGATGTTTGGCTCCCTCCAGCCAATGTCTCCACTCTTCAAAAGCCCACTTCATGGCCAATAACTCCCGATTACCCACGTCATAATTACGTTCAGTTGGAGAAAATTTTCGAGAGAAAAAGGCACAAGGGTTACTTTTAGAGGTCTCTGGATCTCTTTGGGACAAAACGGCACCTGCCCCAATTTCAGAGGCATCAACCTCCACCTGAAATGGCAGGGAAACATCAGGCTGCCGTAGAACAGGAGCAGAAGTGAATCTCTGCTTAAGTTCCTGAAATGCAGAGACTGCCTCAGGAGGCCAATTCACCACATCAGAACCCTTTTTTGGTCAAATCAGTCAATGGTTTAACAATAACAGAGAAATTACCAATAAATTTACGATAAAAATTGGCAAAACCCAAGAATCTCTGAAGAGCCTTTAATGAAGTAGGTTGGACCCAATCACAGATGGCCTGAACCTTGACCGGGTCCATTTCAATAACAGATGGGGACAAAATGAATCCCAGAAATGAGATCCTCTGTACGCCAAAAAGACACTTTGATCCCTTCACATACAGAGCATTCTCTCTCAAAATCTGGAACACAGTCCGAACATGTTTCACATGAGAGTCCCAGTCATTGGAAAAAATCAAGATATCATCCAAATAAACAATCAGAAATTTATCCACAAAATCCCTGAAAATGTCATTCATGAAGGACTGGAAGACGGAAGGAGCATTAGTGAGCCCAAAGGGCATCACTAGGTACTCAAAATGCCCCTCTGGGGTATTAAATTCCGTCTTCCATTCATCCCCGTGCTTAATGCGAATAAGGTTATATGCCCCCCTGAGGTCAAGCTTGGTAAACCAAGTAGCACTTTTCACCCTGGAAAACAGGTCAGAAATCAAGGGTAACAGATATTGATATTTCACAGTGATATTGTTCAAGAGACGATAATCAATACACGGTCTTAATGAACCATCCTTTTTGGTCACAAAGAAAAAACCGGCACCCAAGGGTGAAGAGGATGGTCTGATATGACCCTTCTCCAATGACTCCTTGATATAAGACCGCATAGCGTCATGTTCAGGTACAGACAAGTTAAAAAGGTGACCTTTAGGGAATTTACTACCAGGCACTAATTCAATAGCGCAGTCATAGCTCCTATGGGGGGGCAAGGATGCAGATTTACTTTCGCTAAACACATCAGAAAAATCAGTCAAAAAGTCAGGAACATCCTGAGCCTGGGGAGAGGCAGAAAAAACAGAAGTGTTGGCATTAACACATTGGCAGCCCCAACTGGTTACAGACACAGATTTCCAATCCAAAACAGGATTATGAGACTGTAACCAAGGGAAACCTAGTACAATAATGTCATGCAGATTATACAGCACCAAAAATTTGCAACTCTCATGAAGATCTGGTTCAACCCTCATTATCACCTGAGTAGAGAACTGGGGTTTATTCTCAGCCAAGGGGGTAGAATCAATCCCCAGTAGTGGAACAGACTTCCGTAGGGGTATCAAGGGAAACCCACAACGTTTAGCAAAATCAAAATCCATCAGGTTAATAGCTGCTCCCGAATCAACAAAAGCCTGAGCAGAAAATGTGGACAGGGAACAAATCAGGGTAACAGTCAACAGAAATTTAGTCTGAACACTACCCAAGACAACTGAGCGTGCAAAACGTCTTCCCCGCTTAGGGCAGACTGAAATAGCATGAGAGGCGTCACCACAGTAGAAATATAACCCATTGCGTTTTTGAAACTCATGACGCTGTGCCCCAGAAGCCACTCTATCACACTGCATGGGTTCAGAAGCTGGTTCACAAGGCAACACTATTCCACGAATACCTCTACGCTCACGCAAACGTCTGTCAATTTGAATCGAAAATGACATAGAATCATTGAGACCAGAGGGAGCAGGGAAACCCACCATAACATCTTTTACATTCTCTGACAGACCCTTCCGAAAAAGGGCTGCCAAAGCATCATCATTCCATTTGGTCAGGACTGCCCACTTTCGAAATTTCTGACAGTATAACTCAGCGTCCTCAAGCCCCTGATTTAATGCCAGCAAGGTTTTTTCAGCTTGATCAGTGACATTAGGTTCATCGTACAATAACCCCAGAGCCAGAAAAAATGCATCAACATTACTCAAAACAGGGTCCCCAGGTGTCAAGGAAAAAGCCCAATCCTGAGGATCGCCGCGCAGGAGAGAGATGACAATTTGAACCTGCTGTGTTGCGTTCCCTGAGGACTTAGGTTTTAAGGCAAAAAACAACTTACAGTTATTTTTGAAATTAAGAAATTTAGCTCGATCCCCCAAAAACAAATCTGGCATGGGGATCCTAGGTTCCACAGCAGGCAACCCTGCAAGATAGGTAGCAATACTCCGAACTTCAGTGGCAAGCTGATCCACACGGCCAGACAACTGTGCAAACTCCATTGAGAGAAAAAAAAAATCCTCAGCACCCAGAGAAAAAGAGGGAAGAAAAAAAAATGCAACAAACAGAAAAAAAAAAAATCTCTGACAACTCTGACAACTTTTTTTTTTCCACACTATTTTTCCCTTCTGTGAGTACCATATAATTTTGGGTTTGTTACCTGGAAAAAAATTGGGGTGAAAAGATCATTTTTGTGGAAAAAATATGATTTTTTATTTTCACGGCTCTACGTTATAAACTTGTGTGAAGCACTTGGAGGTTCAAAGTGCTCACCACTCATCTAGATAAGTTCCTTAAGGGGTCTAGTTTCCAAAATGGGGTAACTTGTTGGGGGTTTCCACTGTTTAGGCACATCAGGGGCTCTCTAAACGCGACATGGCATCCAGCCATTCTGCATTGAAAAAGTCAAACGGCACTCCTTCCCTTGCGACCTCTGCTGTGCGCCCAAAAAGTGGTTTACCCCACATATGGGGTATCGCAGTATTCAGGAGAAATTTCACAACAAATTTTGTGGTTCATTTTTTCTTTTAACACTTGTGAAAATAAAAAAAATTGGTTCAGAAGTAAAGCTTTTGCAAAAAAAGTTAAATGTCAATTTTTTCCTTCCACATTGCTTGCTTCAGCTACTGTGAAGCACCTGAAGGGTTAATAAACTTCTTGAATGTGGTTTTGAGCACCTTGAGGGGTGCAGTTTTTAGAATGGTGTCACTTTTGGGTATTTTCTATCATATAGACCCCTCAAAGTGACTTCAAATGTGATGTGGTCCCTAAAAAAAAATGGTGTTGTAAAAATGAGAAATCGCTGGTCAACTTTTAACCCTTATAACTTCGTAACAAAAGAAAATATTGTTCCCAAAATTGTGCTGATGTAAAGTAGACATTTGGGAAATGTTATTTATTAAGAAATTTATGTGACATATCTCTCTGATTTAAGGGCATAAAAATTGAAAGTTTGAAAATTGCGAAATTTTCAAAATTTTCACCATATTTCCGTTTTTTCATAAATAAAAGCAAGTCATATAAAAATTTTTTTACCACTAACGTGAAGTACAATATGTCACGAAAAAACAATCTCAGAATCAGCTGGATTCGTTAAAGCGTTCCAGAGTTATAACCTCATAAAGTGACAGTGGTCAGAATTGTAAAAATTGGCCCGGTCATTAAGCTGCAAAATGGCTCTGTCGCTAAGGGGTTAAGATACGGTTTGCATCGTGCTCCTAGTTTCAGGGTTTTTATTTTTTATTGTGTCCCTCCCAGTAGTGAAAATTAGCCCTCCATCCGATGGAAGAAATCTCTCGCTGATGCCACATATTAGAGGTAGCTACCTTATAAGTCAATCATCATTAATTATAATTCACGAACATTCTTTTAAAATTAAGAAAACCATATGCAAACAGTTGTTTCAGATAGACTAAACATAGAACAATCGAGCGGGAGTAAAGACCACACAGGAGGTATACTGGGCAGATTTTTATCTCCAGAGATGCCAGTGCAATACGGTGTGGGAGATGTAATTGCTGCTGATAGGAAATGGTTGTAGACCGGAAGTTCTGGAAGCAATTGGCATGTTCCTGAATGATCTGGATCATCAAAAAAAATATCAAAAGACAAAAAAAAGATTATTTTGTGTGGCGTTATCATATGTATAAAATGCTCTCAAAGTATTTGCAAGATTTGCAAGTTTTGTAAAAACCCTTTAAGTTTGGCAAAAGACACAGATCTATATGTCACCTTCAAGTTACATTCACGCATCTGTGTGACACGTTCATGTGCTGTTTGTTCTTTCTTGGACAGCACACAGACCCGTATCATTGATCCAAAAACACATCTGATTTAAAAATGGATTCATATGTCTGTTCTGTGATTCTCAGAGCATGTCCTGTTCTCATCCGTTTTGCAGATCAGACTTGGCCTTTAAAATCTATGGAGATCTGTAGAAAACGGATGAAATACAGAAAATATTCATTTCAAAGTCAAAGCTAGGGGTTCAGCTCAGTGGGTCGAAACATCTGAGTGGGCTCCTAACCAGGTAAATTTGATTACAGCTACAGTGGCGTGGCCTAATCGTGGGTATAGAGGAACCTCAGCCGATAACCATGCTGTTACTGCAAAAAATATCTCTGCAAAGACCAAGATCTATATTACCACCATATGGTGGCCATATAGTGGTAGATACCAGTCCTGCAGGACATATAAGTTATAGATAGGGACTTACAGTTAAAGTTTTTATTTATGGAGTTTTTCACTTTTACCGTCTTCTCCATCTGGCCCAGACAGGCATGAGAACTTCTCCAGCCAGGACTCTGCTGCGGAGATTACAACACAGACACATTTAACTTCTCACATTTCCAGCACCGTCTCCATCTATTGCCAACCTGCACAAACTCCTCATACTGCTGATACCCCAATTTTGAGTTGCTGCTGCCGTGTCGCTATTACTACACCTGCTGTGTGTACAATAACTGCTCTTCTTACTGACCCACATAATAATGCCCACCACTTTGCCCCTTATATAGTAATAATGCCTACTTTGTTCCCTTGGTAAAATTGCCCATTAGAAAATATTCATGCCCTGTGCAAGTGCCTAGAAAACAATGTCCACATTTTGCCCCTATAAAGCATTAATAATGCCACATGTGTACATTTGACAGTCACAGTACTCTGAGTGACCCTATAGCAATAATGCTACTAAAGTGTCCATTTAACATCTAATAATGTCCCCTGAGTCCCCCAATGTACAACTCATCTATATACTTTATAATGGGCTCACAGCTCCACTATACACACTATAATGCACTCACAGTTCCCTTATACAAAAACATGATGTTCCCACAACTGCCCTCTACACAGTATAATGGACCCACTGCTCCCCTACACTGACATCCCAACTGTTTCCCCCAAAAAATTATAATGACCCCCACAGTAGCCATCAGACTGTATAATTGTCCCTGCATTATCCCTTAAACTGTATAATGCCCCCCACATTAGCTCCCAAACTGTTTAATGGCCCCCACATTAGCTCACCAACTGTACAATGCCATCAACATTAGTCCCCAACCTGTATAATATCCCCCCTAAGCTGTATAAAGGCCACTGCATTAGTCCATACATGGTATAATGGCCCCACATTAGTTCCCAAGCTGTATAGTAGAACCTTCATTAGTCCCTAAAATGTATGAGGGCCCCATCATACTGTTTCAGGGTACTCCACACTATGTATACGGGTTTCACATTATTTATGATGCCCCACATCACACCATAAGTTTTAATTTAAAAAAAAGTAGTCATACACTCACCTAAGTTAGAATCCTGACAAGTCCGGCGGCAAGGCAACATGCTATTACAGTGCCATCACACGCACAGAACATTAGAGTCCTGGTGCAGTCCGATGACATCACTGTGCCAGGACTCTGATGTCCTGTGCGTGTGCTGGTTCCTTGTCCATTCTATACATTTAAAATGACCTGCGGTCTACAGAACTTATAGAGCAGTAGTGCAGGGAGATAGTATCTCCCTACTCTACTGCAGAGCTTAACTGTATTGGTGTGCAACGGAGGTGACTATAAGTGTTATTATTTTAAAAGGGGAAAACATAGGGATTCAGACAGGGCTGTCTGAGTAGAGGACAACCCCTTTAACTCCTGACTGATACAGTATATGCAAATTATATAGTTGAAAATGAACAGTCAGACATAAACAAGTGCATAATTCCAGATGGGGGAGCTGAAAGCTCACAAATTTAATGTCCAGTCTGTCTTTGTAAGAGGGTAAGCAGAACAGTCAATTTCAACCCTATAAAGAGAACCTGTCACCAGGTTTCGCTGATATAAGATGCGGCCACTGCCTTTCAGGCTTATCTACAGCATTCTATAATGCTGTAGATAAACCCCCCATCCAACCTGAAAGATAAGAAAAATAAGTTTTATAATACTCGCCCGAAGGGCAGTCTGGTCTCATGGGTGTCGCAGGTCCGGGTCTGGCTCCTCCCATCTTCATTCGATGCCGCCCTACTGCTTGCTTCATGGCTCCCTGGCTCCTGCACAGGCATACTTCTCTGCCCTGTTGAGGGCAGAGCAAATTCCTGCAGTGTGCAGGCGCTGGGTCACTCTGATCTTTCCCTGCGCCTGCACATTGCAGTACTTTGCTCTGTCCTCAACAGGGCAGATAAGTACGCTTGCGCAGGAGCACGATGCCGGGGAGCCATGAAGCAAGCAGGAGGGTGGCATTGCAAGAAGATGGGAGGCGCCGTACTCGGACCCACAACACCCATCGGACCGGACCGCCCCCCCGGGTGAGTATAATAAAACGTATTTTTCTTATCTTTCAGATCAGATTGGGGGCTTATCTACAGCATTATGTAATGCTGTAGATAAGCCCTGAAAGGCAGTGGCCATATCTTATGTCGGCCAAAAGGGCTGACAGGTTCCCTTTAATTCTTATTTGCTTTTTATATAGTAAACTAGTAAACCATGCTGCCAACAACAGAAGTCATTATAATGTACATAGTACATACATAGTAAATGATGAAACAAAGCCAGATATAACGTATTGTGCAACAGTTTTAGGCAGGGTGGAAAAAAATGCTGCACAGTAAGAATGCTTTGAAAAACATAAATGTTAATATTTTATTTTTCTCAATTAGCAAAATGCAAAGCGAATGAACACAAGAGAAATATAAAAGTGCCGTGACCACCATTGACCTTCAAAATGGCATCAGTATATCTATGGAAAACTTGCACTTAAAGGTCATTTTTTTCTTATTAATGTGCACTCTGCATCGCATCTTTACTGAAAAAACACAAATGTAGAAATTTTTGAAAATTTATTAAAAAAGAAAAACTGAAATATGACATGGTCATAAGTATTCAGACCCTTTGCTCAGTATTGAGTAGAAGCACCCTTTTGAGCTAGTACAGCCATGAGTCTTCTTGGGAATGATGCAACAAGTTTTTCAAACCTGTATTTGGGGATTCTCTTCCATTCTTCCTTGCAGATCCTCTCCAGCTACGTCAGGTTGGATGGTGAACGTTGATGAACAGCCATTTTCAGGTCTCTCCAGAGATGCTCAGTTGGGTTCAGGTCAGGGCTTTGGCTGGGCCAGTCAAGAATGGTCACAGTTATTTTGAAGCCACTTCTTTGTTATTTTAGCTGTGTGCTTGGGGTCATTGTCTTGTTGAAAGGTGAACCTTTGGCCAAGCCTGAGGTCCAGAGCACTCTAGAAGAGGTTTTCATCCAAGATATCTCTGTACTTGGCCACATTCATGTTAACTTCAATTGCAATCAGTCATCCTGTCCCTGCAGCTGAAAAGCACACCCATAGCATGATGCTGCCACCACCATGTTTCACTGTTGGGATTGTATTGGGCAGGTGATGAGCAGTGCCTGGTTTTCTCCACACACACCGCTTAGAATTATCACCAAAAAGTTCTATCTTCATCTCATCAGACCAGCAAATCTTATTTCTCATAGTCTGGGAGTCCTTCATGTGCTTTTTAGCAAACTCTATGTGGGCTTTCATATGTCTTGCACTCAGGAGAGGCTTCTGTTGGGCCACTCTGCCATAATGGCCCAACTGGTAGAGGGCTGCAGTGATAGTTGACTTTGTGGAACTTTCTCCCATCTCCCTACTGCATCTGTGGAGCTCAGCCACAGTGATCTTGGGGTTCTTCTTTACCTCTCTCACCAAGGCTCTTCTCCCACGATTGCTCAGATTGGCTGGACGGCCAGGTCTAGGAAGACTTCTGGTGGTCAAAAAACTCCTTCCATTTTAGGACTATGGAGGCCACTGTACTCTTAGGAACCTTGAGTACTGCAGAAATTCTTTTGTAACCTTGGCCAGATCTGTGCCTCGGCACCTGGCAACAATAGGAAGATTGGCCACAGTGATCAAAGTAAAAAAAAATAGTAAATAAACCCCCCCTTTATCACCCCCTTAGTTAGGGTAAAATAATAAAGTACAGAAAATATATTTATTTCCATTTTCCCATTAGAGTTAGAGTTAGGCTAAAGTTATTTGGGCTAAAGTTTTAGGGTTAGGGTTAGAGTTAGGTTAAAGTGAGTTGGGCTAAAGTTTTAGGGTTAGAGTTAGAGTTAGGGTAAAGTAAGTTGGGCTAAAGTTTTAGGGTTGGGGTTAGGCTAAAGTGAGTTGGGCTAAAGTTTTAGGGTTAGGGTTAGGCTAAAGTGAGTTGGGCTAAAGTTTTAGGGCTAGAGTTAGGGTTAGGCTAAAGTTAGTTGGGATAAAGGTTTAGGGTTAGGGTTTGGGTTAGTGTTGGGAATAGGGTTGGGATTAGAGTTAAGGTTGTGATTAGCGTTAGGGGTGTGTTGGGGTTAGGTTTTTGGTTAGGGTTATGGTTAGGGTTGGGATTAGGGTTAGAGTCGTGGTTAGGGTTATGCTTAGGGTTCGGATTAGTGTTAGGGGTGTGCTGGGGTTAGGGTTGTGGTTAGGGTTCGAGTTGGGATTAGGGTTAGGGTTGTGGTTAGGGTTAGGGTTGGGATTAGGGTTAGGGGTGTGTTGGGATTACGGTTGTGATTAGAGTTATGGTTAGGGTTGGGATTAGGGTTAGCGGTGAGTTGTGGTTAGGGTTGGAGTTAGAATTGGGGGAGTTTCAACTGTTTAGGTACATCAGGGGATCTCCAAATGCGACAAGGCGCCACCATTGATTCCAGCCATTATTGCGTTGAAAAAGTCAAACGGTGCTCCTTCCCTTCTGAGCTCTGCCGTGCGCCCAAACAGTGGTTTACCCCCACATATGGGGCATCAGCATACTCAGGACAAATTGCACAACAACTTTGTGGGTCTAATTTTTCCTGTTACCCTTGGGAAAATAAAAAGTTAGGGGCGAAAAAATAATTTTTGTGGAAAAAAAATTATTTTTGTGGGAAAAAAATTTTTTTATTTTCACAGCTCTGCGTTATAAACTTCTGTGAAGCATTTTGGGGTTCAAAGTGCTCACCACACATCTAGATAAGCTTCTTGGGGGTATAGTTTCCAAAATGGGGTCACTTGTGGGGGTTTCTACTGTTTAGGCACATCAGGGGCTCTTCAAATGCAACATGATGCCAGCAGACCATTCCATCAAACTCTGCATTCCAAAATGGCGCTCTTTCCCTTACGAGCTTTGCTATGCACCCAAACAGCGGTTTCCTCCCACATATGGGGTATCAGCGTAGTCAGGACAAATTGGACAACTTTTATGGTTTAATATCTCGTGTTACCCTTGTGAAAGTAAAAATTTGGGGGTGAAATAATCATTTTTGTGGAAAAAAAAATATTTTTTATTTTCACGGCTCTGCGTTATAAACTTCTGTGAAACACTTGGGGGTTCAAAGTGCTCACCAGTCGCCACACATCTAGATAATCTCCTTGGGGGGTCTAGTTTCCAAAATGGGGTCACTTGTGGGGTTTCTACTGTTTAGGCACATCAGAGGCTCTGCAAATGCAACATGGCGCCCGCAGACCATTCCATCAAAGTCTACATTCCAAATTGGCGCTCTTTCCCTTTCGAGCTCTGCCATGCACCCAAACAGTGGTCCCCCCTTACATATGGGGTATCAGCATACTCAGGACGAATTAGACAACACATTTTGGGGTCCAATTTCTCATGTTACCCTTGTGAAAATAAAAATTTGGGGGTGAAAATATCATTTTTGTGGAAAAAAAATGATTTTTTATTTTCACAGCTCTGCGTTATAAACTTTTGTGAAGCACTTGGGGGTTCAAAATGCTCACCACACAATCAGATAAGCTCCTTGGGGGGTTCTAGTTTCCAAAATGGGGTCACTTTTGGGGGGCTTTCTACTGTTTAGGCACATCAGGGGCTCTGCAAATGCAACATGACGCCCGTAGACCATTCCATCAAAGTCTGCATTTCAAAATGTCACTACTTCCCTTCTGAGCCCCCACTTGTGCCCAAACAATGGTTACCCCCACGTATGGGGTACCAGCATACTCAGGACAAACTGGACAACAACTTTTGGGGTCTAATTTCTCATGTTACCCTTTGAAAATAAAAATTTGGGGCGAAAAGATCATTTTTGTGGAAAAAATATGATTTATTTTCATGGCTCCACGTTATAAACTTCTGTTAAGCACTTGGGGGTTCAAAATGCTCATCACACATCTAGATAAGTTCCTTAAGGGGTCTAGTTTGCAAAATGGTATCACTTGTGCGGGGTTTCCACTGTTTAGACACATCAGGGGCTCTCCAAACGCGACATGGCGTCCGATCTCAATTCCAGCCAATTTTCCGAGCTCTGCCATGCTCCCCAACAGTGGTTTACCTGCACACATGGGGTATCAGTGCAATCAAGACAAATTTCAGAACAACTTTTGGGGTCCAATTTCTCTTGTTACCCTTGGTGAAATAAAAAAAATTGGATCTGAAGTAATTTTTGTGAAAAAAAGTTAAATGTTCACTTTTTCTTTAAACATTCCAAAAATTCCTGTGAAGCACCTGAAGGGTTAATAAATATCTTGAATGTAGTTTTGAGCACCTTTAGGAGTGCAGTTTTTAAAATGGGTATTTTCTATCATATAGACCCCTCAAAGTGACTTCAGATGTGATGTGGTCCCTAAAAAAAATGATGTTGTAAAAATGATAAACCGCTGTTTAACTTTTAACCCTCGTAACTTCCTAACAAAAAAAATGTTAGTTCCAAAATTGTGCTGATGTAAACTAGACATGTGAGAAATGTTAATTATTAAGTTTTTTATGTGACATATCTCTGTTTTTTAAGGGCATGAAAATTCAAAATTGGAAAATTGCAAAATTTTTAATTTTTTTGCCAATTTTCCATTTTTTCACAAATAAATGCAAGTCTTATCAAAGAAATTTTACCACTGTCATGAAGTACAATATGTCACGAAAAAAACAATCTCAGAATCATCGGGATCCATGGAAGCGTTCCAGAGTTATTATCTCATAAAGGGACAGTGGTCAGAATTGTAAAAATTGGCCTGGTCATTAACGTGCAAACCACCCTCGGGGTTAAAGGGGTTTGTCCCATGACGGGTCTAGCTCTGCTACATCCAGATGTCAGGCTGCATGGATGCATGATGCATCCACATAGTCTGTCATCCCGCAGACACTGAGCTCTGTGTCTTCCTGTGAACTGCTATTCCCTGCCTGAGGGCACTGCGAGCGTGAGAAAATTCTCCTGCTCGCGGTGCCATCAGACAGGTCCTGCAAGTTAACAGCCAATGAACTCACTTCACCTATGTGACATCGACACGAGCACCGTGGAAAATTTTGCCACAGCGCTCGCTCTGACGTCAGAAAGGTGAAGTGAGTTCCTTGGCCGTGAACTCGCAGGACCTGTCTGATGGGGAATTTTGTTGTTTGTTGCTGGTTATTAATTATAGGGGGGCCCCACATCATTTTTTGGGGGGTGTCCCTCATTTTAATAGCCAGTAAAGGCTAAGTATATAATTGTGAGGTGATATTAATAGTCTGGGAAGCTCCATGGGTATTACCCGCTTCCCAGGCTATAAACATCGGCCCCCAGCCATCGGCTTTCTCTCTGCTGGTTAGGAAAATTGTGTGGCAGCCCACGCTATTTTTTTCTGAAAAATTATCTTTTATTTCTTAAATACCTGTAAAGTAAGCTGCACACACAATGTACTAATTGTGTTTGTCACAAACATCTATATACTGTATCTACCTATTCTATTTGTATTTACTGCATGTAATCCATCTCTTCTATCCTGTTGGCTCCTGCAGTGATTGTACGGTAAACTGCAGATGAATTGCCAGCTTTTCTTCTATCTATCTATGTAATATATATACATTAGGGTGTTTAATTTTATATGGTAAAAATTAAAATGTCAAATTTTTGCAGACTTTGCCCCGAGTCTCACTAATGTAAAAAGTATATATGCCAAATTTCAAGACGATCGAACAATATTTAGAGGTTGCACACTTTTATCAGTTTAATAAAAGTACGCAAAAACAGATTTTCAATGTTAAGTATTTTTTATTAGAAATTCACACAATTAAAAACTTAGAATAATAGTGACAATAAACAGTTACATTGATAGGCAGTATCATACGTAGTAAATGATTTACACTAATGTGCTGTGAAAAATGCAACTCTTTCTTTTGTTCGCTTGGTGACGGCTTTTCTATGATACTCGACAACTCTTAACAAGAACTGTTTCTGTTGTTCATCCCTGATTGAATTATTAACCTTCTTTATCAGAGCAATGCCCCTTTCTACGGTGTCATTCACCACCTTAAGGGCATTGACGGAGCTTCTTAGTGTATCACTGCAATATTCTTCTATGTCGTGTATCCCAAACAATTCAAACAATGTCTTTGTTTTACTTGTAACAAAATCGCTGAGGTCTTTTCCTTCTCAGCCTGACCGATACGTTCATCCAAAAATGCCAATCCTACGTTAGTTTTGACAGATACCAAATGTGTCTCTTAGCCACTGTGAGGGCACTTTCTCTGACATCTTTATCTGGATAATATTGCAAAAGCTGTAGCACCTCCAAATCATTCTTTGGAGCCCATCGACTTACAACTGCCTCGTGCCAAAAGCGGACATATATTAGACAGGCAAAATGTGCTACTTTTCTTATTCCTTTCAATTCCGTATTAGAAATATGCAATTGTTTAGTGAATAGCACAATTTTGATTACATATATGGCCATTGCCATCCACCTTGCTTCAGTCAGAGCCCCTGGAACCTTAAAATTCGAAATCGTTTTCATCCCAACCTCCAAGATATAGAAGTGATAGTTGTAATAGCTCTTTGTAATCTTCTCTTGGATGACTGCCATCTTCCAAGACATTGTTGAGGTAGTCCACCATTTTCACACGTTGTTCTAGAAAACCTTGAATGGGATTTTCTTCATCTAACATCGTGGAATAGGACTTCTTATCAACTTAATTTCACTGATTTTGGAACTTTCGGAAAATCTGGATGTCAGGACCACTTGATGGTATGTTACAACAGTTACCAAACACTCCTTTCAAGATTAATTTGTGGGTGTGGTGGCGGCAAGCCAATCGCAACAATGGTCGCCCAAATTCAGTTTCAATTCTGATACATGCTCCTTGAATAATTCCTGTATTAGATGCAGTTGTATCGAAAGATATACCACTGATATGGTCAAGTAGCGTGAATCGGTCCACCTCCTGAATTACAACTTCAGCCATTAGCTCACCAGTACTTTTTTGGGCAACAGGTAAGTCAAGCAAATGCTCAAAATCTTTTCCAGTTTCAAGAACAGCAACTCTATCTTCTAAAGTTTTGACACTGCCACAGGCAACCGAGGGCAACAATTTACTATCCCAATGTAAGACTAAATAAGGAGGATTTTCAAACAGTGACTTTTCCATGTTCTCAGCCATTTGTCTTCTGTTAATCGCCTGAGCTCGGAAAACAGTAGATTGAGATATGGAAAAGCATGAAACATCGTGACCAAGGATTTTTGCAGTTGCAATAAATGAAATACTTGCTTGTCGAATGAAGAGTTGTTCTCAATCCCATGTAGCCATGAGTGTGTGATCAAGAGGTTTTAATCTACGACCTGCACAAGATTTTTTCACTGGTGGTGCAGAAAATTCATCCTCTTCGTGAATTCATGATGATGGAGATGAGACTGAGTGTTCCACTATATACCTGTCTTGTTCATTTTGGCGATTTCTTTATAATGTTTCATCTTGTATGCCTCCTTTTTTTCTGTATTTATTTTCTTCCTTTTAATTTGTTAGGCAAGAACCTTATCTACACCACTCATTGATGAACTCATACGATCCTCTCTTTGTGACATAGGGAATGCTTTATCGTCTTCTAGTACGCTATTCATGGACATCACATTTTGCCTGGCAATATCAAATAGCTCAACAAGATCACCTTTCCAAATCTGCCACTTCATATTTGCTTTGTCAGTGTTTCTTGAGTTCTCTTTACCCAGATGTTGATATTCCTTGTATAACTTCTGTATACGAGTTCGGATATTCTCCTCTGTCATGACAGGGATACTTGCTTTCTTCCACACTTCCTGTAGTTTAATACTTGTGGATTTAGCAGCACACAGGAGTATTTCTTTCATTTCCTTGTGATGGTAAATAAAAACTAAAAGCACTTGTTCCTTGGAAGGGAGTCGAGCTCCCAAAAATTCACCACCAGGCACCTTTTCAAGTAACCAAATTCTCTTTCTAGTACTTATTTTCAGTTTAACTACCTACAAAACATAATAGAAACACAACATACACATTAGTGTGATGTCGATGATACATTTTCATGAATTTCAGTACTTTCAGATAAAAGTGATCAAAGTGTGCAACCCCTAAATATTAATCGATTTCGCTAAAAACTTTTACATGGATCTTTTAGATGACTTAGACCAATGATTCAAGCAAAGTCATATGAAAATCATAACTTCGGAAAAATGAAACACCCTAATATACATATATACTGTATGTGTGTGTGTCACTGACATCTATATATCTATTTATTCTATATGTATTTACTGTATGTAATCCATCTCTTCTATCCTGTTGGCTCGTGCAGTGATTTTACAGTACACGGCACGTGAATTGCCTGCTTTTCTTTAATCTATCAATCTATGTAATATAAATACATATATATGTGTGTCACTGACATCTATATATCTATTTATTCTATGTGTATATATATATTCTATCTATTCTATTCTAATCTGTCAGTTTGATTTTACTGTACACGGCAGATGAGTTATCAACTTTTCCAAGGAGATCAGTGTGTAAAAATCGGACAGCACTCGCATGATCCAAGTGCTGTGTGATTTTTTTCTCACACCCATTGACTTCTATTGCTGGATGAGATCCGATTCCGATTACAACTGCAGCATGCTGCAACTTTTTTCCAATCAGATCGTGATCCGATACGGGCTGGAAAAAAATGCAGATGAACACACAATCATACAATCACACAATCGGATTGCATTCGTCCAATTTCATCGCAAGTGGTAATGATCCCTAAACGTATAAAAAAGGTCCAATTCTCACTGCTGAGAGTAGCATGAGTGTAATGCAAGTGTCATGTGAGTGTCATGCAAGTACAATCCGATTTTTCACACCTAGCATCCAATTTACATCCGAATGCAGTGCGATTGCTATCTGATTGCAATGCAATGTTAACATGAGCTTTTACATAGATACATTCTGTCATTTACACACCATTTTCAAAGGAAATATTCTTAAACACACACATATATATATATATATATATATCCACAACCCTGAGATTAAGAGTCTCATGCCCCACGTTGGGCGCCAGAAATTAACGGCAGTATATGGTACACGGTACGAAGATACACATCTTTCCTACGGCAGTATATGGACGCATGGCAAAGCAGATGAACCAACTGCTAGAAGCAGGCCACCACCCATATTGGCTAACACAAGGTAGAGCAGTGCTGATCATGAAGGATCCTCATGAAGGAACAGTTCCATCCAACAACCGCCCAATAATCTGCCTTACAACTCCTGGCAGTCATCATAGCCACAAAGCTACAGAACCATATCAACCAGGACATGAATCCAGCTCAAAAAGGCATTTGGTTGGGACCAACACCACAGGCTCTAAGCACCAGCTCCTAGTAGATAGAGCAGTTACTCAAGACACAAGATCCAGACAGACCAATCTCAGCACAGCCTGGATTGACTACAGGAAAGCCTATGGCTCAATGCCACACACATGGATCTGTAAATGCTTGGCTCTCTACAATGTCAACAGGAAATTCAGAATCTTCCTCAGAAATTCAATGGGGCTATGGAGAGCAACATTGGAAATTAACTCAAGACAACTAGCACAAGTGACCATAAAATGTGGCATATACCAAGGTGATGCACTGTCCCCATTGCTGTTCTGCATAGGCTTGAACCCCCTCAGTCAGATAATTACAGAGTCTGGCTATGGATATAAGTTCAAGAGTGGAAGCACTATCAGCCACCTCCTTTACATGGATGACTCCAAGCTGTATGCGAAAAATGAATGAGACATCAATTCACTGATCCACCTGACAAGGATCTACAGTGAAGACATCGGGATATCTTTCAGACTGGAGAAGTTCAGCCGGTTATTAATAAAGAGAGGTCAGGTAGTCAAGACTGATGGAGTGGAATTACCAGCATGGCACATATTAGATGTACAGACATGCTACAAGTACCTTGGCATCCCACAGGGATACAGTAACCATTATGAGGAGGCAAGGAAAGCAGCATCATCCAAATACCAGACAGGTCCTGAAGAGCCAGCTCAATAGGAAGAATAAAATCCGTGCCATTAATACATATGCCCTGACAGTTATCAGATACCCTGCTGGCATAGTGTGCTGGCCAAAAGAAAAGATGGAAGCTGCAGATATAAACACATGAAAGCTCCTCAAAATGCATGGAGGTCTCCACCCTAAGTCTAGCACCCAAAGATTGTATACCAACAGAAAGGAGGGTGGTCTAGGCTTGATAAGCATCCAAGCTGCCATAACGGATGAAACAAGGAGTATCCAGGAATACATCAGAAAAATGGCACCAAAAGATGACATGCTGAGAGAATGCCTAAGACAGCAACAACAACAGATGTGGAAGGAAGAACAAGAACATAAAGCGCCATGGCAAGACAAGCCGCTTCATGGGATGTACCATTGACAGATAAATGAGGTCGCTGACATGGAGAAATCCTATCAATGGCTGGAGAAAGCTGGACTCTGACACAGCACAGAGGCACTAATCATAGCGGCACAAGATCAAGCACTAAGTACCAGATCCATAGAAGCAGGAATCTACCACACAAGACAAGACCCAAGGTGAAGATTTTGCAAAGAAGCCTCAGAAATCGTCCAACACATAGTGGCAGGTTGCAAAATGCAAGCAGGAACAGTGTATACTGAACGCCACAACCAAATAGCTGGAATTGTATACAGGAACATCTGCACAGTGCATGGACTAAGTCCCCCTAAGTCCAGGTGGGAGACCGCAGAAAAAGTGGTGGAGAATGAAAGGGCTAAAATGCTGTGGGACTTCAAGATCCAGAGGGATAAGCAGGTATTGGCTAACCAACAAGACATTGTGACAGTAGACAAGGATCAGAATACTGTAATGAAAATAGATGTTGCAGTGCCAAGTGACAGCAACATCAGAAAGAAGGAATATGAGAAGCTGGAGAAACACCAGGGCCTCAAAGGAGAACTGGAGAAGATGTGGAAGGTGAAGGCAACAGTGATTCCAGTGGTGATAGGAGCACTTGGAGCAGTGACACCTAAGTTGGAAGAATGGCTACAATAGATCCTAGAAGCAACAGTTGAGCTCTCTGTCCAGAAAAGCGCAATGCTGGGAACAACTAAGATCCTGCGCAGAACCCTCAAACTCCCAGGCCTGTTGTAGAGGACCCGAGAATGAGAAAGGACAACAAAGACCACACCCCATTGGGGGTGAGAAAGAAGTATATATATATCTATATATATATAGATATATACAGTACAGACCAAAAGTTTGGACACACCTTCTCATTCAACGATTTTTCTGTATTTTCACGACTATGAAACTTGTAGAATCACACTGAAGGCATCAAAACTATGAATTAACACATGTGGAATTATACATTACACTTTACAAAAAAGTGTGAAACAACTGAAAATATGTCTTATATTCTAGGTTCTTCAAAGTAGCTACCTTTTGCTTTGATTACTGCTTTGCATGCAGAAAAGGTGAATGGCTGGACTCTACATGCCTGGTTCCCACCGTGAAGCATGGAGGAGGTGGTGTGATGATGTGGGGGTGCTTTGCTGGTGACACTGTTGGGGATTTATTCAAAATTTAAGGCATACTGAACCAGCATGGCTATCACAGCATCTTGTAGCGGCATGCTATTCCATCTGGTTTGCGTTTAGTTGAACCATCATTTATTTTTCAACAGGACAATGACCCCAAACACACCTCCAGGCTGTGTAAGGGCTATTTGACCAAGAAGTAGAGTGATGGGGTGCTACGCCAGATGACCTGGCCTCCACAATCACCAGACCAGAACCTAAACAAGATGGTTTGGGGTGAGCTGGACCGCTCACCGCTTCAATTTTGAATAAATCCCCAACAGTGTCACCAGCAAAGCACCGCCACACCATCACACCACCTTCTCCATGCTTCACGGTGGGAACCAGTCATGTAGAGTCCATCCGTTCACCTTTTCTGCGTGCAAAGCAGTAATCAAAGCAAAAGGTGGCTACTTTGAAGAACCTAAAATATAAGACATATTTTCAGTTGTTTCACACTTTTTTGTAAAGTGTAATGTATAATTCCACATGTGTTAATTCATAGTTTTGATGCCTTCAGAGTGATTCTACAATTTTCATAGTCATGAAAATACAGAAAAATCTTTGAATGAGAAGGTGTGTCCAAACTTTTGGTCTGTACTGTATGTATTCAGTGGGTACAGAAAGTATTCAGACCTCTCTACATTTTGCACTCTTTATTCATTGCAGTCATTTGGCAAATTCAAAAAAGTTCATTTTTTTTCTCATTAATGTACACTCTGAACCTCATCTTGACTGAAAAAAACAGAAATGTAGAAATTTTTGCAAATTAAAAAAGAAAAACTGAAATATCACATGGTCCTAAGTATTCAGACCCTTTGCTTACTATTGAGTAGAAGCACCTTTTTGAGCTAGTACAGCCATGAGTCTTCTTGGAAATGATGCAACAAGTTTTTCACACTTGGATTTGGGAATCCTCTGCCATTCTTCCTTGAAGATCCTCTCCAGTTCCGTCAGGTTGGATGGTGAACGTTGGTGGACAGCCATTTTGAGGTCTCTCCAGAAATGCTCAATTGGGTTTAGGTCAGGGCTGTGGCTTGGCCAGTCAAGAATGGTCACAGAGTTGTTCTGAAGCCACTCCTTTTGTTAGGGTCAGGGTGGGACGTGGCATAGCTTGCCTAGCTAGCCAACGCCCCCACGACGCCAGGCCACGATGACGTGGGGCGTGCGTCCCAGGTGGTAAGGGAATGTGGACCCACTGGACCACATAGGGGGACCCAGGCCTACCTGGACTAGGGAAGGGCAGTGACCGGGGTCTGTGGTAGCTGAGCATGTGGGCAAGATGGTGACATGCAGGACTATATGACACCGCATAACTTCAGGTATGAAGAAACATAAAGTTTACTTAAACAAAGTCATGATACAGAACACAAGACATAATAATGCTAGGCTCCCGATTCTGCACATCATGGAAGGGTGAACATCACAGGCCTGCAGACGTCAGACGATGGCAGGAGGCCATCACGGGTTGATGCAGTCCAGGGTCATCCGGCAGGGGCATATCAGGAGAACCTCTCTCTCAGGCCTCAGGCATAGCGAAGGCACAGCAGGAGAACATCAGACACTGACCTCGGACAGACATCATCACAGGATGGACCCCAAGGATCCGGCAGGACATCGAAACACATGCAAGACATGGACAGCCCAGGTTCAGGAGCATCGGCATCGCAGCTCAGGACATCGGCTGGTCAGATCAAGGACACACAGGCAGAGCCGTCACCGAGAAACAAGACTGGCGACTCCCCAGAAACACGGAAAAGGAGCCCGACCAGGAACATGAGCGGGACTGAATCTGGAACACCGGCTGGACCACCAGGACCATGGACTGGACATCTGGACACAGCCTGAACATCTAGGACAAAGGCAAGACATCTGGATTCCGGACTACAGACACGGCTCCATGTAGGGAACGTCAGGACACGGGCAGGACATCAGAGACACTGGCAGGACTTCAGGAACACTGGCAGAACTTCAGGAACACCGGCAGTACTTCAGGCAATGATCGCCAGACTCCAGGCCCTAGATGACGGACATCTAGCTCCAGGCATCGGGCAGCAGGCATCAGGCTCCAGGCACCGGGCAGAGATAGTCAGGCTCCAGGCACCAGGCAGCGGTCATCAGGCTCCAGCAGCGGTTAACAGGCTCCAGGCACCAGGCAGGGGTCATCAGGCACCAGGCAGCGGTCATCAGGCTCCAGGCACCGGACACTACCTAGAAAGTAACTCAAGTGGTATGGTGCAAGCACCGCAGACTCGGACCGGAGCTGGTCGGAGCTAGCACCGCATAATAAGGCCCGATTGGTGGAGGGCTGCAGTGATAGTTGACTTTGTGGAACTTTCTCCCATCTTCCTACTGCATCTATGTAGCTCAGCCACAGTGATCTTAGGGTTATTCTTTACCTCTCTCACTAAGGCTCTTCTCCCATGATTGCTCAGTTTGGCTAAATGTACTGGTCTAGGAAGACTTTGGATGGTCCCATACTTCTTCCATTTAAGGACTGTGGAGGCCACTGTACTCTTAGGAACATTGAGGACTGCAGAAATTCTTTTGTAACCTTGGCCAGATCTGTGCCTTGCCACAATTCTGTCTCTGAGCTCTTTGGCCTGTTCCTTTGACCTCATGATTCTCATTTGGTCTGACATGCACTGTGAGCTGTGAGGTCTTATATAGACAGATGTGTGCCTTTACAAATCAAGTCCTATCAGTTTAACTAAACACAGCTGGACTCCAATGAAGGAGTAGAACCATCTCAAGGAGGATTAAAAGGTAATGGACAGCATGTGACTTAAATATGAGTGTCTGAGCAAAGGGTCTGAATACTTATTACCATGTGATATTTCAGTTTTTCCTTTTAATAAATTTGCAAAAATTTCTACATTTCTGTTTTTTCTCAATTAAAATGGGGTGCAGAGTGTACATTAATGAGAAAAAATGAACTTTTTTGAATTTACCAAATGCCTGCAATTTGTTCCTATTGGGTACACCTTATGTGTAGCCCAGCTGTGACTGGAGCCACATGTTACCCTGGAAGATGCACGAAAGGTAAACCCACAACAACCCATAAGCACACAACACTCCACATTTTCCTGGTGCCACCAGAGGGAGCCCTTGGAGACGACAGCAAGGAGATGAAGGCTGTCTAGCTGAGAGTTAGCTAATCGTTGGTTTTACCTCAGAGTGTCAGTTTTACCTCAACAGAGGAGATTAGAGCAGACTGTGAGAGATTCTAGTCAGAACGGCAGTGACCTCAGACGAGCTGAGAGGGAAAGACTAGCCAGAAAGAGAAAGCCTGAAGACTTCAGCAAACACTCAGTTTAGGAGTGGAGTCCAGTAGTAGTGGGAAAGATTACCACTTAGCCTGGTCAAAATTGAGTTTACTGAGAGACCTTCAGTGAGCGTTTCAGTGAGTAAGCGTGCCGACGCTTGGAGAGCGGTGAAGATAAAGAAAGCTGACATCTGCTGCTAGCTTGTGCTTATGATAGTGGTGAGAGTAGGACGAAAGGCAGGTGGAAGAAAGAAGAGAGAGAGTGACAGAGGTTAACCAGCATTTACAGCTTACCTCCACTCTGCACCACCGGATACCGGGTCCGCGCTTGCCAGCATCTGCACGACTGGTAGGAGACACCGGAGACCCTGCTGGACTACAGGTCGCAGGGGCCCAACAGTGTTGATACGTAACCAGGGTCAGGAAGAACAGGAGTCTGGCCTGATCAGCCATATAGAGACTTAGTTCTGTCCACAAGAGGCCTCACCACAAGGTCAGCCGGGCGTAGCTGAGAAGATGGAGTTAGGCTTTGTTTTATGCAAGTCAGAAACTCACACACATTAAAGGAGTAAGGAGGCCCTACACCTACTCAGTGGGATTACTGGACGTGCATCCTCCACCCTGACAGCTTCCCGGGTCGTGCCTACAACTTCACCATCAGTAAAGGTACAGAAAGAGACTTTCTTGTGTGTGTCTGCCTTATTGCTCCTGCACCCCTATATTACACCGCCATATACCCTGAGGGATCAGTCTCGCCTGTGGGAGACTTAACACCTTGCTGCCCAGTAACAACCCCTCAGAGAATCTACCTTGCAGCGCTGGTCATCCTGACCAGGAACCACAAGTGGCGTCACGAACATTTCTACAAACTTATAATCCCCTGTAAATATCCCCCTTTTTAGTGAGCGCCCAGGGCAACGGACCGAGCTGTGCTACCCGTGACATTCCCCAGTGAAGTGAACGGGCTCGGTGCCGAGTACCCCACAGGCCCTGGCTACGTGCGACTCACTTGTCATGGTGATGACTTTTATGCTTTTTTTAATCAAAATGGTGTTAAGTAGGTACCCCATGTTACTTACATGTACTATTACTATTTATTTCCTTACTAATATTATATATGCTCATTTTATTTTATCTTAGGTTTTGTTAAATGGCCACAGTGTGAACATGCTCTTACACAGTGCATGTATACCAACTTATGCTCCAATTCATTTCCTTGGTTTTGCTGAATCTGAGAACTGCAGCGTTTTAAAATTTGCAGCAGGTTAATTCTTTCAGAATTTTTGCAGCATTTTTATTATCCATAGAAAGCAATGAGAAAGTGAAAAAGTGCTGCAAAAAAACACAACAAACGTTTTTGAGGCATTTCAGCAGCATTTTTTAAGCATTTTGGACGAATAAAACTAGCTTTATTAAACATGTACTGTAGATAAAAAACATGTAATCTGCACCCAAAAAACACTGCTAAAAAGCTACAAAAATGCATTTTGAATGCAACGTATTTACTGCCAAGAGACCAAGTTTTGGCTGCATAAAACAACACAGTAAAAGTGCAGCGTGTGAAAGTAGCCTAGTTGTTCCCTGTTGATATTTCTGTCTCTTCACTGCACTCTGCAACATAAGGGTTAATAGCCTTTGTAAAATTGTATATTGTGAAAAGCTCCAATGAAATTCCTGTTCAGCTCCACTGGATGAAATATTGATCTCCTCCTGCCTTTCTTTTCTACAAAGGACACAGTTTAAAATGTTCCTATTACTTGTTTTCAGTTCATTCTGAAATACATGACCCTATGATGTTTAATGTTCAAGCACTTGATATCTGACTTACCTGCTGTGGAAACTGGGAAATTGAAAAGAAATAACAGAATCCTAGCAAGGCAGGATAATGACTAAGACTAGTAAATGGTGAGATTACCAGGACTGGGAGAGTCCTAAGAAGCCACATCACACAAGTCAATTGTCTGTGGCTGCTTCTCTGAATCCGATGACAAGGAGAAGGCTTGTCATCATTGCAAAGGGTAGAAAAACCCTCTGCTCGGGGTATAGATAAGATGCCAATGTGCACTAGGGTGAACAGCCTTGAAGAATTGGACTTCACTGCAGTTGATCTTCCCTGTTTTTAGATTTGCATCCTAAATATATTACAGAGGTTTTAGTTATGCATTTTGATTGAACAGTACCATCAGCCTAAAATGGGCTTCAACAGTGAAAATTGACTGTTAAGGGTATGCCACACTAAGCGAGATCGCTAGCGAGATCGCTAACGAGATCGCACCTGCGTCACCATTTATGACGCAGTAGCGATCTCGTTAGCGACTTAGCTGTGTGTGACATGTAGCAGCGATGTAGCCCCTGCTGAGATGTCATTGATCGCTCATGAACGTTCTGAGCCGTTTTTTGGTCGTTGGTGTCCCGCTGGTGAACCTGAATCGCTGAGTGAGACACCCTTTATGAACGACTTCACCAGCGTCACAGGTGGGACTAGGTTTTCCCAACGACCGCAGAGGTCGTTATACAGATCGCTGATGAGATGTGTTTGGAATCACAGATCGCTGATGAGTTGTGTTTGGAATCTAAGTCAACAACTGGAATATTGGGCATATAGTGCTATGCAAAAATATTTGGCAGGTGTGGAAAAAATTAAGTAAAGTAAGAGTGCTTTAATAAAAAAAAACTAGAATGAATGAATAAAAGAGAAATCTAAATCAAATCAATATTTGCTATGACTACCCACCTTAAAACAGTATCACTTTTTCTAGGTACACTTACACACAGATTATGAAGAAAATTGCCAAGGAAGTAAATTCAGATATCTTGGAGAACTAACTACAGATCTTCTGTGGATGTAAGCGTCCACAACTCCATGTATCTCTTCATGTAATTCCATACAAACTTGATAGACTCTGTGGTGGCCATATCATCACTTCCAGGACTCCATGTTGTTCTTCAGGCTGTATGTTTTAGGGCCCTTGTCTTGCTTTGTCTTATTTTGAAACCAGATGCTTCCCTGAAGTTGCTGTGTTCATTCCTGCAATGGTATATAACTGTACTGTATCACTATTGTGTTACATCTTCATATTCCTTAATTACAGCGTTGCCATCATAATATAATGGTGTGTGTAAGTGTTTATGTATTTTAGTCACCAAGCAATGTATTGTTTTACTTTAGGATTATGAGCAGCATACAATAAATATATAATATTTCTTATTACTCTGTATTAAATTATTAAAATCAGTCTTTTTAGTCTTTATTTGTCATTTCTGTCCTTTCACCCCCTATAGAATATACATTTACATTTGTATTTCTATGCTCTGTCTAATCTTTGTGATTGACAAGTAGAATATAATAGTATTGGATGAGAGTCGTTTCTCAGGATCCATGCTAACATCTTGTATCTGATGAAACCTTTCCACATTGTCAGTTTTCAATTTTCTTCTTGTATTGGTGTCTGTTGCATCTCCCCTGCTGGGAGGCTTTACATGAGCATTATGCCCTAAGGTGTAATACACAAAAGAATATCTTAACGTTTCCAAGTCAGTTAGCAGTAAGAATATTTCAAAAAACTTTACAGGAAAGTCAATCTTCAAGAATGATCACAATCCATTTAACTAAAAATAGGATCTACATTGTATTGGTCTTAAGGTTATGGGCTATAATAAAATGTCTAGTTACCAAAAGAAGGCCAGTGTTGTCTTTATTTGCATGAGTCCTGAGCCAGAATTTTCAGGTAGCATCAGGTAAGTTATTTTTAACCAAAATACCTAATAGCAATTAAACTGATGAGTCAAAGTACGCAGCTGGGAGAGTCACACAGATCCAACCAATGCCACCACTTGTAAAAAAAATACAACCTGGTGGGTCACACAAATCCAAGTGCTGTTACCACTTTATCACAGATGACACCAGGAAGATCACACAGATCCACCTATTGTCACCAGTTTGTCAAGGAAATGCAACTCTGCTGCCTCCAGTCATCAGGACAATTGCGCAAGTGACTGATGAGCGATGGACTTGGAAGCGGCTGATTCCATTACTGGGCCAACTATTGAAGGAACTCACAATGAGTGTATGGTATATACACCTACGATTCCAATGTATGGAATATATCTATACCTCGTTATGGTCACTGCCAGCTCCACAATAACAGAAAAAGAAACTACTACTAGCTGCCACCACCAATTGTTTACACAGGCCGATGGACAGCCATTACACATAGCGTATGGCTTCATGGGAAGACCACGACAGAGAGTGCCCAGAAGATTGTAGTGTCTAGTCACACAAAATCATGCACTGATTAGAACTGCTTCACCACCCTTTGGAACAGTGAAGGTTGTTTCCTTGATATGTCATTGCAAGGGTTAATTAGTTCAGTTGATCTCCTGGAGCTCTCCATTCCGAATTGCCTCAGCTGTTCTGTGTTAGCCACTCCCCTCTTGTTTATATGCTCACCACTGGCACTTGGGAATTGCCAGTGATAGTTCTACTTTCTGGTTAGGTGCTGGAAGAGAAAATTAGTATTTGTACTAGGTGGTCGGAGAGTTGTTCAGGGGATTTCTCCTTGGAGTTGAGGGTATGCCACACTAAGCGACATCGCTAGCAAGATCGCTATTGGTCACCATTTATGACGCAGTAGCGATCTCGTTAGCGACTTAGCTGTGTGATTCCAAACACATCTCATCAGCGATCTGTATAACGACCTCTGCGGTTGTTGGGAAAACCTAGTCCCACCTGCGACCCTGGTGAAGTCGTTCATAAAGGGTGTCACACTCAGCAATTCAGGCTCACCAGCGGGACACCAATGACCAAAAAACGGCTCAGAACGTTCATAAGCGATCAACGACATCTCAGCAGGGGCCACATCGCTGCTACATGTCACACACAGCTAAGTCGACAACGAGATCGCTACTGCGTCATAAATGGTGACGGAGTAGCGATCTCGCTAGCGATCTCGCTTAGTGTGGCATACCCTTTGGTTTGCATGCTAATCCTCATCCTCTCCTATTTGGTTTCTCCTACCTATCCCTCCCCTGTGTTTCACTCTGTTATTTTGCGAGTATATTTGTAGCTTTCTCTCATCCCTGTCTGTCTACCCTTGTCTGTCTGATTAGTGTAATCCTATGCACTTTAGCCTCACACCTCACTGGGTGGGGGAGAGAACAGATAAGATTTATAATAAGAGCATAGCAAGGTACGTGATCCCAGCATTTCCATCTTCAAGGGTAATCAGGGGGTTTGGAATAGAATATAGCAGCCCCTAGTTTGAGCAACTGAAACCCCAAATAGTATTCATGATGCACTTAAAGCTGTTAATTTATTTTTGACATTTGAGAAAGACATGAAGAATGAGATCCTACATCAACTAGATGCAGACTTTCTGGCTATTTGTATTTCCGAGAAAAAAATACCTAAAGGATTGAAAATCAACATCCCCTCCACCTTCCTGGATGATAAAACATTCACTACAGACTGTAATTCACACCTAGAGAAATGCTCTTTTAGTAAACATCTTAATTGAAAAACGTAGGGATCTGGCAACTCAAGCATCAATTCGCTGCAAAACAATTTTGTCAGATATAGATAAATATAAAACATTTACCTACTTTGATGAGTTAGATAAAAATGTGATCAGTAGATTAGAAACTTATGAGAAAGAGTTAGCAGAGAAAAAGCAACAAAATTGAAACGGGAAAGAAGTACAGTATATGCGCAGAAAATCCCCCAATCACTCCATCACCAACTCTGCGTATGGAATACTGTCCAAAACTCATTTTTCAAGTAACCAACAGAAAATAAATGTACCTTCTTATCATCCTAGCACATACAAAATATCTCAGTCTTTTTTTCCATCCAATCCTAGGACACAAGGGGTCCCACTGTTACCTCCATAAACCTCACAAAGTCACACAGGAGTCCAGAACCCCTGAACTGGTCACACTGACAGTTTCCACTAAACCGGCAATTGCATTAGTTTATCCTCACTTCTGGCTTCTACTCATGTAGTCTTATTACAATGTACTATACAGACCAATTTATCAAACAAATCTACCCTTAGTGCATCCACCACTTCATCTTCTTATTCAATCAGAAATGCAGTTGGCGTTGGCTTTCATGATCATTCCGGGCAGCAACCCCATCAATATCCAAATCCACAACCAACAATACACCTTATGAAGACTTCACAGACATCCCATTGGATGTAAGTGAGCTGACATAACATGAATTCTCATATCACTCGTCCACACAGAATACCATATTACAACAACCCCTCCCCGTCTCCAACTCCTCAGCTAGCACAGCCTAACACATCTCTTTTTTTAGAACTGGGACTCACATGTCGACCCCCTACAACCTCTCTCACCACATTAAATTTACTTCAGGAATTCCCTAAACAACACAACAGTATTCCACCTCATATTCCAGATTGGAATTCAATAAAATGTTATTTCTTCGCTTTTGTCTCTCACAAAAGAAAAGGAGGACCAGGGGGAAATGAAGAGGAGCAAAAAAGTATAAGAATAAAAATAAAAGAGTAACAAAATATGGCAAAAGAATGACTTAAACCAAAAACAAACTATTAAGATCTTTAATCCTTCTGATTATACCTTAAATGAGGGGAAACGTTCCCTTTTAAGTAAAGGTTTCCATTTTTCCCCATACCAAACAACAAAGATTTTCAACGTTTTTTAGACCTCAACAAGTTTGTTAGGAAACTTTGTCATGAAACGTTTTATCTTTTAATCAGGAACTTGCAGCTATCTGGCGTCCCCTTACCCTGCTGGCCAATAAGGGTATTGCCAGAGGATAAAACAATGAGCGCAGCTGCTCTAATTTATGTTGAATATTGAGGCACGTGATGTGCCAGGATGTATATATACCGCGATCCAGTCACCATCAAGTCCCCAACACCACATTAATACGAAAATTATGCTGCCATCACCGACCTCTTATAGGAGGATTGGACACCTGTTTGGTAATGTGAATTTGCGCGGAGTACGTGGTGGATCGCTCATAGAGCAAGAAGGACGAAGCTAGCAAATTTATAATTTGTACTCCCAAAAAATCGGCAGTGTTTACAAAAGATAAAAAAAGATAAATACAAAAGAGACAAAATACAAATATGTATATACAGTAATGAAATAAAAGGGATAAAAGTCAAAACTTACTAAATCTCAGTCACAGATATGACGTGTCGATAAAGGGGAGGAGAGAACCCAAAGAAATGGTCCAGTATCACAGCATGGTGTTAGCTGTCTCTCCTGGCTCTGTCTTACCTATTGCATTATTTCTTTGCTGTGTTGTGTATAAATATGTGATTCTTCAGATTTTGTATTAGTCTATGCCTGATGAAGAGACCTGAGTAGTCTGGAAAGCTTGCAATTTGTTACCATCTTTTCAGTTGGCCATTAAAAGGTATCAACCACTGAGGACTCTCCATTCTAAATATTTTTCTAACATTACATGGGCATTTCACTCTGAGTCAGAAATCTTATATTACAACATCTATATAAGACCACTACAGACATCAGGACTTGAAACCAATCTCCAATTTTTACCCATTGCACCATAGGGGGCATTATCTTGATATATTTCTTTCACTGGTAGAAGAGGATTTTAAGGCTATTGAGACTTTGCAGGGGGGAAAGAAAAGTAAAAAAAAGTTGAGAAGGAAGCATTGAGATCCTTACAAAATAATGAAATGATCATGGTCAGGCAAGCTGACAAAGCGGGGGTGGAGTAGTCATACAGAATGTGGAGGATTACATTATTGAGGCATATAATCTATCAGACAAGAGATATTAGTCAGTAGTAGATAAAAATCAATCAACCAAATTCGAATCAGAATACCAACATTGATAGAGGAGGCATATAAAAAAAGGTAATAAGAAAGAAAGAAGATTTTTATACCAAACCTCCAGCAACAAGGACAAAATTTTATCAGCTGCCAAACATTCATTAAAAACCCATAGATATCAACAGGACATCTGATAATATCGGTATTGAATCTCTTGCAAGCTCCTGTCATACTACATAGATTTATGTTTATAGGATTATGTCAAAACACTTCCCTCTTATCTGAGGGACTTTACGCAATTGATTGAGGAAATTGGGAATATTAGGTGGGAGGATAACTATTTATTCTTAACATTGGCCATTACAGCCCTTTACTCTTAAATTGATCACAAACTAGGGCTGAAATCAGTTGAATTTTATATTGATGCAGAACCTACAATGAAACCAGAGAAGAAACATTTTTACTTGTAGGTCTTAGGTTCATATTAGAACATAATATTTTTGAATTTGAGGGTAAACTTTACCAGCAACAGGTTAGGACTACAATGGGGACTCAAGTCACTCCAATTTTTGCAAATCTGTTTATGGGGCATTCTGAGTCCCTGTCCTTGATAATGTCCGACAAATTGTAAGATGCACATTAAATACTATCGAAGATATATTGATGACCTAATGATACTATTGAGTGGTAGCAAACAAAAAATGCTTCACTTTGTGAGTGGATTAAATCAAAATGACTGGAAACTTGCCTTGTCGGCACATACAGTATATCAAAGGACTTAATAGTGTTTCTAGACTTTGAATTATTTCATGGAAATCATGTAGTTATGAGTAGAACACACTTCACACCGATTGACACAAAATGGTATATAGATTTTGGAAGTGTCCATTTCCTCAAATGGAAGAAAAACTTTCCAGCAAGTCAGTTCCATCATATTAGAAAAAACTCCACCGTGACCACTAATTGTATCAACCAATCAGAAATCCTAGAAAAAAGATTTTGTGAAAAGAGATACCCAAAAAATTTGGTCACATTGGCTTTTCAAAGTAATCTGTTTTATTAAACAAAGTAAGGATGGGCAGGCTAATAAAAAGAAGTGGAGATACCCCTTAATTACAGCCTACAATCAAGGGAGCCATTACATTTGGGATACTTTTTAAAAAATCTGGTATTTACTGAAAGATCCCATACTTAAAATGTTATTACCAAGAAACCACAGGTCACCTTTAGAAGTGGCAAAACGATTAAGAATATGATTGTCCCCAGTAAACTAAAACAGAAAAAATGGGGTATTTAGGAGGTAATAATGGTATTGATGCGCCAGTTCTATGCAAGTCGGCGATCAAAAATGTTCAGTAAAGAAATGTTGTAGCTGCAAAATCATTACTCATGGACTAAAGGAAATTAAATCATATTCAGTATTGCACAAAATTTGTCATATGATTCTAATTTTGTGGTCTATGCAGTCACCTGTGTCTGTGGCCTCCAATATGTAGGTCGAATGACACAAACTCTAAGATCATGTATGAACGGCCACGGGTACAACGTTAAGAATGGATTCCTTAAACAAAGTTTATCCCATCATCTAGTTTTGAAACATAACAAAAACTTCAATTTAGTTAAAGTAACACCATTGGAATAAAATAGTAATGACTCCATGAAAAGAAAAAAGACCCTAAATTCCAAAGAATTATTCTGGATCTTTAAACTACAAACTCTGTATCCAGATGTTGTAAATGACAGGTGTAACCAATAGACCAATGAACATCATAGGGGGCTGTCTACGTGGTGTCTCGGGAACTATGGGTAAGAGCATTTTGTAATCATATGCGTGGATGCAGATGATCTGTGGCTTAGAATTGGTAATTGACTTATACAGGCTCCAATTTGTGGGCAGATACTCGGTTATCACGCTCTGAGCATCCCTACATACATAGCAGTATATTGTATTTAAAACTTTTAAGCACTAGCACTTTATAATTAATTGATACATATCCTCTGTGCCTGCTTCTCCAGCCCCCTTATCACAATTTGCAAGAGAGATTCACCTTTTTCTACCTACCTCTCACTATAATCATGATATTGTATTGATACATGTTTTTACTTTTTATGTGCCTTCATGTTTAATAAAGATACATGTTTTTGCAATTGATTTTGGACTCCCACTACATATGTTTTTTGTATTCACTTCAGCAAAGGAATGTCCTTGTGAAATTGTACAAGATTCTACTTAATAAGACATAGGACTTTTCTGAAATGTTATTTATATCATTGTGTTCTGTTTTGATTATATTGTGTCACATTGTATATATAAGTTGTCAAGCAATAGAAACTTTCTCTTTCTCTTCTTCCAAATCACCTCCCTTTTTCCCCCACCACCTCCATCTTTAACCCCTCCCCCTTCCTTTCCTTCCTCCCTTTTTTGCTTTCCTTGTCCTAAAGTACCACACATATCTTCTTGAAAGTGGTACCGATATTCATATCTATATGCACATAGACCAGGGCACCCCTCGTTCGAGGTATCAGGTAGGTGCCTACTTTCCCTAGTCACTACATGACATTATCACTGGCCGTACCTTTTCTAATCCATTATGGATCCTGTGGCTGCTCTGGCAGGGCAGCAACAACAGGGCAGAATAGGGCAGCAACAACAACTTAGCCTGGAGGCTTTGCAGCACCCATTAACTCCAGGCTTATCGTCCACAACTGCCAGCAACCCCTGGTGGAGCCCCAAACCGCTCTGTTGGATAGATTTTCTGTGAGTCGGTATAAGTTCATGGCTTTCAAGAAGGCCTGCAAACTTTATTTTAAGTTGCATCCTCACTCCTCGGACACCGAGGAGCAACGGGTGGGGAACCGTAATGTCTCTTCTACAGTTTGACCTTCAATTCTGGGCATTTTCTATTTTGTCTGACTCCCAGTTGCTTCAGATGGTCAAATAATTTTTTCAGGCTCTGGGTCTTATCTATGACAACCCCAATCATGTCTCTTTGGCTGAGTCTAAACTACGTCAGCTTCAGCAGGGATACCGGCCAGTGGAGGAATATTGCTCCGAGTTCCATAGGTGGTCTATGAATACTTGGTGGAATGACCCCGCACTTTGCAGTCAGTTCTGTCAGGAGCTTTCTGTAAGGGTAAAGGATGCCTTTGATCTGTAGGAGACCCCGGTTTCCATGGAGGCAGCCATGTCTCTAGCTGTCGATGTGGACCACCATCTATGTCGGAGACATAAAGAGGCGCCTCAATTTTTTGGGGATCAGGGGTCAATGGAACCTAGGGCTGAGTCTACGAAGGAACCCATGCAGTTGAGGGGATGACTCATTTTATTGGTCCTTCTGGAGTTTGGGAGGGAGTGTGTTTTTTCTGTGGTAAGAAGGGTCATTTTGCATGTACCTGTCCATACATATGTAACCCCAAGCAGCTGCCAGAAAACTAAGAAATCTGGTTTGTGGGGAGGTTAGCAACCTGAGTGTACATATTTCCTCCGTGGGTAGGTCTCAATTCTTTTTACCAGACGAAATCCATTTTGGAGAATATAAGGTGGTTACGATACAATACGATACGATACACTTTATTGATCCCGGGGGGAAATTACAGTATTACAGAGGCAATACAAACAGCAGTACATAAAATATTAGGACTAGTGTTGAGCGATACGATAATGCAAATATCGGCTATCGGCCGATATTAGCTCTATCGGCCTTTCGATAATTCGTTTCGATATTTTCGTCTTATCGAATACCGGAATCGGAAGTTCCCATAATTGTTTGCGAGGCAATGTGATTTTATTCAGCCAATAAGGAATCCTAAGAAGTGTGGGCACATCCTGTACTGCTGCGGTCATGTTAACTAATGGCATGGCTGTGATTGGATGCTGAAATGATGTCAGAATGCACTATAAAAGGCGCCGCCGCCATTTTAGCGTCACTGTACTGTGAATTCAGTAAGGGACAGAACGCTACTGTGCTGACTCTGAGGGACAGTTAGAGATTGCGATTTAGTGTACTGTGCTGTAGGCAGGCTAGCACCAACCGCTGTGTAAAGCTTCCTTTTGCCTGCAGTGTTGTTTTAACAGCTCTGCAAGGTGTGTGTGAGTGCAGGTGACGCTGCAGTTTGCTCTGCATGCAACGCTGTCTGTAGGCATCTGCACCTGTCACTCACAGACTATTTTTTTTTTCTTCAGTGTATAAAAGGCGCCGCCGCCATTTTAGCGTCACTGTGCTGTGAATTCAGTAAGGGACAGAACGCTGCTGTGCTGACTCTGAGGGACAGTTAGAGATTGCGATTTAGTGTACTGTGCTGTAGGCAGGCTAGCACCAACCGCTGTGTAAAGCTTCCTTTTGCCTGCAGTGTTTTAACAGCTCTGCAAGGTGTGTGTGAGTGCAAGTGACGCTGCAGTTTGCTCTGCATGCAACGCTGTCTGTAGGCATCTGCACCTGTCACTCACAGACTCTTTTTTTTTTCCTTCAGTGTAATTCTTGCTGCTCCATGCAATTTAACTATTAGTGTGACGCGCTTCCATCCATATCCAATACATTGGTTGCAAACACTATAGAAGTAGACAAAGGAGTAGCCTTTCACAGATTGTGATTTGTGAACAGTTGTGTTTCAGTGTTCACTTCAGTCTCTGCGTAATAACCACACTTAGGCCTTAGTTATAACTTTTCTGACTTTCTTTATCAATCTACCAAGATGAAGAAGTCAGTGAGTAAGGCACGTGGTCGTGGCCGTGGAGTTTCAGCAGGGAGAGGACGTGGGGATTCTGTGTCTGCTGCCGCCCTCAGTGACACAGCATCCACCATTTATCCCCGTGAGCATTCCTTTATGCGCACTTTGGTAGGAGCTCGGCGTGCCCCCCTGCTGCGGGAAGAACAAATTGAAGCCGTTGTTGGTTGGATGGCAGCCAATGCATCGACTTCAATTCCTTCCACCTCCTCTCAGGAACACAACACTGTTGAGCAACCATCTGTCTGTTCACCGCCTGTCAAATTGCCAAGGCAGTCAGAGAGTTCTGTACAGGAGCCAGCTGAGTCTCTGCTTCTGTTCTCAGAATCTGTTGGCTCGCAAACACGGGCACAGGCAAGCAGCATTCTGCAATTTGAAGAAGAGGGAGTATGCAGTGATGCGCAACAGCTGTGTCTCTCTCAATCTGAAGAGGCGGGTGAGCCAGTGCCGATGGACAGCACACCGCAGAACGCATCTTATGATGATGATGAGACTCAGGTGCCAGGTTTTGTGGAGCATGGTGCTGCCCAGACCATCCAACAGCAGCAGGTGTTGGAAGAGGGTAGTGGAGATGATGAAGTCCGAGACCCAACATGGCGTGAGCAACAGCAAGGTGGTGGGAGCAGCTCTGAGGAAGAGATTGTCCCAACGGTACAAAGAGGAGGGAGAGGTAGGCTGCAGACTCGCTTGCCTGTAGCCTCCAGTTTGGCACCTGTTGGGAGCAGTTCTCTTAGAAATGTCAAAATTGGCGCTCCCATGACTTGCACTGCGTGGTCCTTTTTTGACAGACTTGTAGATAATATTTGCTATGTTCAATGCAAGCTGTGTAAGCAAAAAGTTAAAAGAGGTAAAAATATCAGGAACCTGAATACCACAAATATGTGGACACATGTACGGACAAAGCACGTAGCTGAGTTCCAAAGACACACTGGAGATGTAGGCCAACCTACAGCAGCACCTACATCTTTACGTCATGTTCGAGCCTCTACCTCCAGCTGTCACACACCTGTTTTGGCTTCCTCACAGGATCTCCATGGAAGAACCTCGGTCACTGTTGTCCATAGAGAAACTGTTATTCCACCCACTGCAGCAAGTTCACAGTCATCGTCACACTCCCAGTACAAAAAACAGCCATCGGTAACACAGGCATGGGATAAAAGACGGCCATACTCGGCAAACCATCCACGAGCACAGGCTCTGAATGCTGGCCTTGCAAAACTCCTGTCCCTTGAAATGCTGTCATTCAGGCTGGTGGAGACTGACAGTTTCAGGAACTTTATGGCATTGGCAGTCCCACAATATAATGTGCCAAGCCGATTTTATTTCAGCAGGCAAGCTGTCCCTGCTCTGCAAAAACATGTCGAGGGAAACATTAAACATGCGCTACTAAACGCCGTCAGTAGCAGGGTCCACCTGACCACCGATGCGTGGACCAGTACCCATGGCCAGGGACGATACCTTCCCTCACTGCCCATTGGGTCAATGTTGTGGAGCCGGGTACAGATCTTGCCAGTGGCGCTGTACGTGTTCTGCCAACTCCAAGGATTGCAGGAATCCAGTCTGTGCACATTGATTCCTCCTCCTACTCCAGTTCCTCAGAATCATCGCTGCACGAGCCGTCACGGTATACCTCCACATGGACCCGTGAACGCTTACCTGTTGCGACCGATATGAGCACAGCCGTGGCCAAACGTCAACAGGCCGTCCTGAAATTAATTCCCATGGGGAATCGAAGCCACACAGCGCAGGAGCTCTGGGATGCCATCAAGCAGGAGAGCGACGTGTGGTTTTTGTCAGCTAATCTCCAGCCAGGCTTGGTAGTGTGTGACAATGGCCGAAATCTGGTGGCAGCTCTGGGCCTTGGCAACCTCACTCACATACCATGTCTGGCACATGTGCTCAACTTGGTCGTGCAGAGTTTTTTGAGGGACTATCCGGATCTTGATGCACTGCTGCACAAGGTCCGCCTAGAGTGCGCTCACTTGCGACGTTCCAGCATGGCCAGATCGCGCATTGCAGCTCTTCAAGTCAGATTTTGCCTTCCTGAACATCGCATCATATGTGACGTACCCACCAGGTGGAATTCCACGTTACATATGTTGGAGCGGTTGTGTGAGCAGCAGCCAGCAGTAATGGAGTATCAGCTGCAACAGGCGCAATCAACTCGCAATTTGCGCCGTTCACACTTCACCACTACTGAGTGGGCCTCTATGAAGGACATCTGCGACGTTTTGCGTGCGTTTGATGTCTCAACGCGGATGGCGAGTGCAGATGATGCACTAGTCAGCATGACTGTCCCCCTTATCTGCCTGCTTCAGAAATCACTGAAAGCACTAAAGGAAGAGGTTTTGAAACAGGTGGAGGATGAGGTGTCACAAATTCAATTACCTTCAGGACAGTCAGCGCAACGTGGTTCCTCACAAAGGGCTGGGCAGGGCTCACTTTGTGAGGAGGATGAGGAGGAGGAGGAGTCAATGGAGGAGGAAGAAATCCCTACAGAGGAAGGTACACAACGCTGTAGTCAGTATGTAGAGCGAGGGTGGGGTGATGCAGAGGAGACAGAGATGACGCCTCTTCCAGAGGACAGCCTTTGTTGGCCAGTTGGGAGTCTGCAGCACATGGTTGATTTCATGCTTCAGTGCCTAAGAAACGACCGCCGCATCGCCCACATTCTCAGCACGTCAGATTATTGGGTGTACACCCTCCTAGACCCTCGCTACCGGGACAACTTACAAACCCTCATCACACCGGTGAACCGGGACCGTAAAATGCAGGAGTACCAAGACACACTGGTGCAATCCATACTGTTGTACATTCCAGCCGAGAGAGATGCTGCTGCTGCTACTGCTTTACAAAGCAGCTCTGTGCGTCGAGGCAGTGTAGACACCTCTACAACAAGAGGGAGCAGAAGCAGCGCCTCTGCACAGGGCAAGAACTGTATGTTACAAATGTGGCAAAGTTTTGTGACAGCGCCAGCAAGGTCTACACCATCCGAGACGGCTCCAGTCACCAGGAAGAAACGTTTCCGTAAGATGGTGACAGACTACTTGGCTTTCCCTCTAAGTGTACTCCCAGATGCCTCTTCCCCTTTCAAATTTTGGGTCTCTAAGTTGGATACATGGCCAGAGCTTAGCCAGTATGCATTGGAGGTGCTGGCTTGCCCTGCTGCCAGTGTATTATCTGAGCGTGTCTTTAGTGCTGCAGGTGGTGTAGTAACAGACCGTCGCATGCGACTATCCTCAGAGAATGTAGACCGGCTTACTTTTCTGAAAATGAACAAGGCATGGATCTCACACTGAATTTGCCTGTCCGTTTTCAGATTAAATAACTGTTTGGCAACGTTTTCCATGTCTCCGGTTATGTTCATCTTTCTACCACCTGAACTCTACTCCCTGGGCTACAACACCGCCATTTGTTGCTCGTAAGTAATTGGCAGGGGTACTGACTCCTGGCCAGCCTGGTTACAGCACGACAGCTGTTTCCTGGCAGTGTGAACGTCAATTATCCTCCAATAAGTTGTGCTGTCGTGTTGCATTCGGGTTAGCCGACTCTATGGTGCCTGCAGTTTAGGTGATTCCTATGTGTGCTGTGGGATATGTAAATAAAGGCGGTTTCCATTGTGACAATAGGATAAGCACCCACTGTAGGACTGTGTGATTCGGTAACTGCGGACGGCTTGCGTCCTGTCAACTTACATTTTCATGGGTGCGTTCTTCTACCCGTCCGGGGTCCAGTACCGTCAAGTGGTTCTCCCCAGTGCCTTTGGCCTAGGTGCCTCCATCTCCGTATCCGAGTTCCAGCAACGTCTGCTGGTCCTTGGTAGTGCTTTGGAGCACAGGTACCTCCTGCTTAGTAACCGTGTCACAGTAACGTCAGCTGGTACTCGGTTGTGACATTGCCTCTTTTCCTTCTGCTACCCGTCCGGGGTCCAGTACCGTCAAGTGGTTCTCCCCAGTGCCTTTGGCCTAGGTGCCTCCATCTCCGTATCCGAGTTCCAGCAACGTCTGCTGGTCCTTGGTAGTGCTTTGGAGCACAGGTACCTCCTGCTTAGTAACCGTGTCACAGTAACGTCAGCTGGTACTCGGTTGTGACATTGCCTCTTTTCCTTCTGCTACCCGTCCGAGGTCCAGCACAGTCAGCTGGTCCTTGTTACTTCCATTGTCTCTTGCTCCATCTGATACCCGTCAGGGTTCCAGTAACGTCAGCTGTTTCTCGGAAATTAGACGACATTAAAGACCACCCAGAAGAAGATGACGACAACAAGGACGACGAGCATGAAGCCAACCAGCCTGAACACCATCACAAAGAAAAAATAAAAGATTACCAAGAAGAAGATCACCAACAGGACAAAGAAGGTTAAGACAAACTACAAGATACAGAACAAGAGACAGAAGAACAATAAGCAGAAGATCAAAAAGCAGAAGAACATGAAGTATAAGACCAAAATGAAGAGCAAAATATATGCTCTAAATTCTAAGCAGAAGAAGACTAAGCAGTGTATGGGGGTGAGTCCGTTCCTCCTCGTGGTGCCCCTGGAAAATGCCTGCTGCTGCTGCAGGCTAAACTGAACACGGACAAATACTGTTGTAATTTAAATCTTTTGTGACAGCAAGAACGGAAGGATGAACAATTCATACTTTTACAGATTACAAGTACAGGAATCTCTGTCACAAATAAGAATATGATGAAGAAGATGAAGAGGAAGAAGATGAAGAATTTGAATATGAAGAAGATTAATTAGTTTAATAATAACAATATGAGTAATGTAAACAAAAACATGAATAGCAAGAAGTTTAAGAAGAAGATTAAGAAGGTGAAGATGAAGAATAATTTGATGAGAAAGATGATGCTGCTGCTGAAGATTATGAAGGAGAAAGTGTGGCACTGGCAAAAGTTAAAAAGGTGAAGAGCATGGAAGTTGTGAAACATACATATTTGCCAAAATAGAAAAAAGGTTAACAACATTGTCAATTTGTTAGTCAATCCAAACGTATTTCCAAAAAAATATATATTAATGCTATTCCAATGCATTGGGTTAAACATGTATGCCTTTATTGTCTCCTCAACCTCCCCCAATACATTCTACATTAGTCTTTGTTGTTTTCCTTCATGTACAATTAACCAACAAGGCAAGAATGTTTTTTTTTAATTTCGATATTTTGTTCCCATAGACTTACATGGGACTTCCGGTATCGAAATCGGATATCGACGATATTTAGTGCTATCGGCGATACAATTTCGATACGATATTTTTAGATATCGAGCAATATAGCTCAACACTAATTAGGATACAAATCTTGCACAGGTATACCAACATTACATAATAAATAAAAGTGGGTAGTTCAGGTGTATATAAGTCAATGTTAATTGACATTAGTACACCAGCCATCAGTCATTATTTTCTACCACCCTTAGGAAATTATTATACATCCCCATAGCAGTAGGTACAAACAATTTCCTGAATTTCTCCTTCTTGCACCTTAATAGGATTAGACGGCTGCTGTATGTGCTCTTCTGCTTCAAGAACAGCTCGTATAGGGGGTGTGTATTATTGTTCATTATAGCCCTACACTTCTTCTGAATTCTATCCTCCAATACCTCCTCAAAAGAGTCAAGATGGAGGCCAACAGCTGCACTTGCCTTCTTGATAAGTTTGTTGAGCTTATTAGTGTCAGCTACTCACACACACTGCCCCAGCAAATGATAGCAAAAAAGATGGGGCTTGCTACAACGGACTGGTAGAACATCTCCAACTTAACAAAGCCGATGTCTTTCTCGTACTGCCTGAAGCACTGGCGGCACATGTTCAGTCCATATTTGCGGATCAATCCGTGTCTATTAGAGCATCTAATCTCCAGTATTTTACTGCACACATTAAACGACTTGAGCTTCCGCAGAAAGTACAGCCTGCTCATTCCCTTCTTGTAAACCTTTTCTGTATGACACCTCCAATCAAGTTTACTGTCAAGGTGAACCCCCAAATATTTGTAGCTCTCAACCATCTCCACCTCCTGGCCAGCAATAGTGATCGGTAAGTAATCCTCCTTTTTCCTTCTATAACTCACCACCATCTCCTTGGTTTTCTTTACATTTAGTTCTAGACAGTTAGTCTGACACCAATCCACAAAGTCAGAAACCACCCTTCTATATTCCTCCTCCCCCGGCACCCCACAATGCCCCGTACAATCATGGAGTCATCTGAGAATTTTTGGAGGTGACAAAAATCAGATTTATACTGAAAGTCAGCTGTATACAATGAGAAGAGGAAGGGTGACAGCACTGTGCCCTGAGGGGCTCCAACACTGCTCCGTACACTGCCAGATACCACCTCTCCCATCTTTACAAACTGCGACCTGTCTGTCAGGTAGTCACTTATCCAGTTCACCATCCCCTCATCTACTGCCATATCACTCAACTTATTACGTAGTAAGAGCGGCTGTAGGGTATTGAAAGCACTAGAGAAGTCAAAGAACATGGCGCGCACTGCAGTTCCATCATTGTCCAAGAACGAATGCATTGTATGTAGCAGAGACACTACCGCATCATCCACCCCCAATCTCTGCTGGTATGCAAACTGCAGGGGGTCAGTGTAGGCCCTCACTCTCGGGCACAAGTAGGCGAGTATTATTCTCTCCAAGGACTTCATAGCATGCGATGTTAAGGCCACTGGACGATAGTCATGTAGGGAAGTTGAAAAAGTGGTCTTAGGAACCGTCACCAGGCAGGTGGTCTTCCACAATTCTGATGCCCCCTATGATTGAAGGCACCAGTTAAACAGGTGCTGGAAGACAGTACACAGTTGGTTTGCACATGCTCTGAGGACACGTGGGCTGAGACCATCAGGCCCAGCTGCTTTGTCAATAACAAGTCTGCTAAACTGTCTTCTCAAGTCGCTTTGGGAGACAGTGAAAGCAGGCAGCTTATCCCCCAATGTCAATGCTGCAGATCTTTTCCCGGATCCATCCCCCATTTGATGACGCTGTGTTTGTGTTGGTGAATCTGTTGAAAAACTCATTCATTTCATTAGCCCAGGGCAGATCCACTTCCCCATGCTCCGACTTTGCCTTAAACCCAGTTAGCTGTTTCATGCCCTACCACACCTCCATGGAATTGTTCTGTGACAATTTATTTTCTAATTTAATTCGGAACGCCTCACGGGCATTCTTAATTTTCCCCTTTAAATCCCTTTGTATCAATTTCAGTTTCTTAGTATCCTTCATTTTAAATGCCATTTTTTTCTTGTTTAGTAAGTGTTTCAATTCTTTTGTAATCCAAGGCTTGTTATTTGCATAACATCGAATCTTTTTAGCTGGTACAACAGTGTCAGTACAAAAATGTATATAATCCGTTACTCGCCCGACAATATCATTTACATCATCATGCTCTCCCCTGTCGCATATCACCTCCCAGTCTGTGAGGTCAAATCTGTCTCGTAGAGCCTCTCTGCCGCTGGAGTCCACTTCCTAATTAATTTTATTGTCACTGGTTGTTTACTGACAACAGGTTGGTATGATGGAGACAATAGTATGAGGTTGTGGTCTGATTTCCCCAGAGGGGGTAATGCAGAAGATGAATAGGCGTCTTTAACATTCACATAGAGGAGATCCAATATACTGCTGTCTCTTGTGGCACATTTTACATATTGATAGAACTTTGCAAGAGCCTTTGAGATCATGGCTCTGTTAAAGTCCCCAGAGATTACAGTTAACGAGTTTGGGTGCTTTGTCTGAATGCAGTCTAACACTCCTGACAATAGTTCCCCGCCACCTCTTGGTTTGCGGATGGAGGGATATACAGGACTACTGTAATGCAAATGGAAAATTCTCTAGTTAAATAGTAGGGCCTGAGGCCAACAGCTAAGAGTTCAATGTTTTGACTGCAGTGACTTTCCTTAACAGTAATATGACGCTGATTGCACCATCTGTTATTAATGTATAATATCACCCCACCACCCTTTTTCTTACCACACTTAGCTTTGACTCTATCAGCCCGGACCATGTGAAACCCTGGAATCGAAACACTTGAATCAGGAACATCCCCATGTAACCATGTTTCTGTGAAGCACATGAGACTGCATTCCTTGAACTACATCTGGGTTTTATACAGAGCTAGAAGTTCATTTGTCTTATTTCCCAGCGAGCGTACATTACCCATGATAATGGATGGAACTGCTGGTTTAAACCTTCTTCTCCTGGACTTCACCTTTTTTCCTGCTCTGCAGCCTCTGAAAGGTCTCCACACTTCACGGGGAATAAGTGGTATGTCCACAGCTGTAGTAGCCTTCATCCTGCTCAGCTCCAGAAGTCGATCCCTTGAATACACAACACGTTTAGTGACAGACTTAGGGGCAACCAGCAGATCAGTGTCCCTGTCCTTTGCTCCAGTCCGCGCCATATCTGACTGTTTCCAGTGTTCTCCTCTGTACACGGATGGCTGTATCAGTAACCAACAAGGTTGAAGCTGTGTGTATTGTGGAACTGTAGCTGGTAGTGGTTGCATTAGATTCATGTCCATGGGTGTGTCGCATTACTGGTATCCATTTAGGAGTTGCATGTACCTGTAGGGGAATGTACGTAGTAGTGGTAGATCCAGGTGCTGATCCAGCGCTGCGTGTCCAGAGGCAGTTGGTTGTATGGGTGAATGGTTTCCACCTTCCCACAATGGTCCGTCATACAGGAACAGTGCGATCCACAGAGTATAAACCATCCATCAATCCGCAGTTGCAAATTAGGAGTCCATAAAGGTACCAAAGCCAGTAGAAAGTCCAAAAGAATGTCCAAAAGAACAGACAACATACAGAGACAAAAGAAACAAAAGAGTAGCTGCTGCTGCAATGGGCTGCCAGTAGCACGGCGCCTTGTTATATCTTCTGACTTGCAGAGAGCAGACAGACACGTCTGCTCACTCCGAAGTCTAGAGTCTAATGGTTATTTCAGCCTTATTTCAGCCTTTTCATACAGTGGGGCTGAATTTAATCAGTTGGACGCCAAGTTCGTCCAAGACCAGGGATCTCAATCCACATAAATTGTCTAGACCTACAAATATAACCGCTATAGATTCTGCACCCTTGAACCAGGGATATTTTACTCAGATCATTTGAGAGATACATCCGTAGGTAAGTGCCATGCACTAGGATACAATTGACTGATATATGCTGGAGGACTTGCCCTCTCCAGTGGTTCTGGGACTACCTTGGCTTGCGTTGAATAGTCTTGTAGTGTATAGCCAGACTCGACAGCTGGTAAGATTGAGAGAGTACTGTCAAAGACACTGCTTGAGTACCCATTTAGCCAGGATTGATATCTGATTTCTACTGGAATACCTGTATGATTTTGAGGATGTTTTTTCGGAACAGGGGGGTCAAAAACATTCTCCTTATGATTGCACCATTAATTTAATTGCTGGGGCCAAATTTCTTAAAAGCATGTTGTATAATGCTTCAGGTCAGGAGAGGCAGACATTGAAGAACTATATCTCAGAAAGTCTGGCTAAGGGCTCTCTCCCACTTGCAATGTAATCGGACAAATGCAATCCAATAAAAAATTTGATTGCACTCGGTCAAATGTTAACCTACTGGGCAGCTCAGATCTGCAATTATTTTCTCATTCCAATTCAGCATGCGAAAACAGTTGCAGCCTGCTGCGATTGCATCCATGAATCGGATCGCACGCATGGGTGTGTGTGAAACATCGCACTGCACTCGGATATTACCTGAGTTCAATATGATTCCCTTGAATTCCGGCAATGGAAGAGATGGAGAAATTAATTTCCCCGTCTCCTGAGCATCTGGGTTGCGATTGTCTAATTCGATAGGATTCGCGCACAGAGCACTGACACTCGGCTCCCACTCGCAGCAGAGCAGGAGCCAAGTGTCATTAGCATATCGTATGCGATGATTTTGCATCGAATGTGCTACACTAATGTGACTCTGGCCTAAGGGTTATAGCAAACCTCCCCCACTCCCGTTGCAGCAGGGTTTTTGTTTGTGAACAAAAGCATGGAGGCTTACACCCCTGTCTAGATTTCCGTAAACTAAATCGGATCACGATTTGGGATCCATATCCACGTCCTCTCATTCCGGACCTTTTTAATACACTCATCAGGGTAAAGTGGTTTTCTAACCTTGACCTCAGGGGGGCATATAATGTCATTCATATAAGGGAGGATGATGAGTGGAAAACTGCTTTAAAACACCTGAGGGACAGTAAGAAAACCTTGTTATGCCATTTGGGTTGATGAATGTTCCTGCCGTCTTTCATCCCTTTGAAAATTACATTTTTTGTCATCTGGCAGGTAAATTTCTGGTAGTCTATCTGGATGACATACTGATTTAATCGCAGACCTCAGGTCACATCAGATACATGTCTTACAAATATTCAGAGCCAATAAATTATATGTCAAACCAGAGAAATGTAAGTTTTCAGTTCAGAAGATCCCTTTTCTAGGTTATTTCATATCATCCACCGGTTTTCGCATGGATCCAGCAAACGTATAGGCGATACTGGATTTGGATTGTCCTAAAGACTTAAAGGCTTTATAAAGGTTTTTATGGTTTCAAAATTACTACCATAAGTTCATCAAGAACTTTTTAGTAATGACCAAACCACTTATGGATATGACCAGGAAAGGGATGGACTTTTCTAAATGGTCCAGTCTGGCCAGTGAGGCATCCATGTGCATACTTTTCAAAGAAACTGTCATCCACTAAACGAAACTATGACATTAGCAATAGGGAACTCTTGGCAATAAAATGGACCTTTGAGGATTGGCGTCATGTTTTGGAGGCTGCAGTTCATCGGGTCATGGTAATCACCGATCATAAAAGTCTTTCGTATTTGGAATTTGCAAATCGTCTGACACCTAGACATGCAAGATGGTCATTATTCTTTACCGGATTCAAATCTTTTGTGACTTATATCCAGTGGATAAGAACATTAAGTCGTATACTTTATCTCTTTGTTTTCCCGGGGGAGGAGGTAATTGTGAGCCAGTTCCTATTTTCAGAAAGGGTAATTATTGCTATTGCATGTTCTGATATGGAGAAGGAGGTTGTAGAGGCCACAGTTGAACCCCCCTGCTGCCTGTCCTTCAGGTAAACTGTTTCTTCCTGTAAACCTCCGTCTTCGAAATTTGAGTGAACATCATGATTCGGTTTTGGTTCGACATCCTGGTAGTAAAGCCACCACAGATCTTCTTACTCATTGTTTTTGGTGGTCTGGGGTGCACCAGGATGTTTGGGAGTATGTAGCTGCCTGCAGTACTTGAGCATGTTCTAAGATCCCACATACTCATTCGTCCGGGGCTCTTCAACCTCTGGCGATTTCTTGTAGACCATGGACTCATTTATATGTACATTTTTATCCCTGAACTACACTTATTAGCAGGTAATTCTATAGTACTGGTGGTCAACAGATTCAGCAAGGTGACTCATTTCATTGCACTAAATGCTTTTCCCAATGCTAAGACTTTGGAGCAATTTTTTTAATAAAGAAATCATGAAATTATATGGGATTCCATCTGATATTGTTTCTGACTGGAGGGTTCAATTTATTTCCAATTTTTGGAAAGCATTTTGTGCTCACTTGGGGATTCATCTTTCATTCTCATTTTTTCCTTCATCCTCAGTCTAATGGGCAAATCAAATGAGCGAACCAGAATATTGAGACATATCTTAGGTATTTTGTGTCCTAGAATCAGGAGGATTGCGTTTCTTATTTACCTCTAGCTGAGTTTGCTGTAAATAACCGCTGTTATGAATCTGCTAGCAAGTCTCCTTTCTTCAGAGTTTTCAGCCTCAATTCTGCTTCGATCAATAGGAATTGTTCTTCGGGAGTACCTGAGGAGGAACAGTTTTCTTTGTTTATTACATCAGTATAGCAAGGTGTTCTTAATCTTAGAAGATGGGGTCTAAATATAAAAGTATGGCTAATCGGGGATGCTTTGTGGATCCGGATCTATGTGTTGGTGATTTGGTGTGGTTGTCCTAAATGAACATTAAGTTGAAGGTTCCTTATTGAAAACTGGGATCCAGGTTCATCAGCCCCTATAAGATAGTTGCTGTTGTTAATACAGTAGCATTTCGCGTTGCTTTTCCACCCACTTTTAAGATTCATAATGTGTTTCACCGATCAATTCTCAAAAAGTACATTGCTTCCTCTGAACCATCTCCACGTCCTTCCTCAGTTATTGTTGATGGGAATCTGGAATTCCAGATAGCAAATATTATCGATTCTCACTTTGTACACTGGTCTCTATTATATTTGTTACATTGGAAGGATTACAGTCCTGAAGAGAGAATGTGGATACCAGCATTTGACGTTCTTGCGATCTGGTTGATCTGAACTTTTCGCATCCAGATAACTCTGGTTCTGAGTTTCCAGAGGTCCCTCTTAAGAGGGGGGCACTGTCTCTGGGATACCGCAACAGAGAGGGGCCAGAAGATTGTAGATCCTGGTCACACAAAAGCCTGCACTGATAAGAACTGCTTCACCATCCTGTGAAATGGTGCAGTTTTTTTCCTTGCTCTTTTATTTCAAGGGTTAATTAGTTCAGCTGATTTCCTAGAGCTCTCCATCTTGAATAGCCCCAGCTGGTCTGTGTTAGCCACTCCCCTCTGGTGTATATGCCCGTCAATTGCACTTGGGAATTGCCAGTGATAGTTCTACTTCCTGGTTAGGTGCTGCAGGAGAAATTCAGTGTTTGGAGCAGCTGGTTGGAGTGTTGTTCTAGAGATTTCTGCTTGGAGTTGTTTTACATGCTTATCCTCATCTTCTCCTATTTAGTTTCTTCTACCTATCCCACCCTGTGTTCCACTTTGTTGTTTTGTGAGTATATTTGTATGATTGTAGCTTTCATTCATCCCTTTCTGTCTAACCTTGTCTCTCTGGTTAGTGTAATCCTATGCACTTCACCCTCACACCTCCCTGCCTCCCAGGGTGGGTGAGGGAACAGATAAGTTTAAGATAGGCGCATAGCAAGGTATGTGACCACGGCGCCTCCACCTTCTGGGGTAATCTGGGGGACAGGGATGTACTAGGGCACCCACCATCCTTAGTCAATACATGACATGCAGTTTACAGAGTAAGAGGAACAGATCTTTATATATTTAATCCAGAAAGGTAGGCAATGGTCATGAAAAATACGCAAAGATGATACAAAATGGGAACAAAACAATAGAGTATATACAATTACATAAAATAAAAGTGATAGCAAAAGAAAATTACTAAGCCCGATGACATAGATATGGCTCAAAGCTTAGTGGAGGGAGGTACTCCTTATTAAAAAGGACAGTACCTACAGCAAGCTGTACATTCCACGACTGACAAATGACCAAACCCAATTCTGCTTTTTAATAGATCAAAGTTACGCCTATGTGGCACCCCTGAGGGTTCAGTCGCCACAGAGGGGTTGCACCTCATCCAGAGGTGTGACACCCCACTCCAAGGTAAGGAGGGAGTACCCCTAGGACGCCAACACCTGCATCCAGCACACACCATATCAGCTGGGCATATGGACGTACCCTACGGGAGGATGGTCTCATCCCAGGCTGGTTAGCAAGGGGTGTATGGATGGGTGGAGTTAGCAGTAGCTGAATAGGAGGAGAGAAGTTAAGTAAGGAGCAGCACTTCATGTGAGAAGGTTGTGAGGAGACTCAAGCTGATAGGAGCTCATCCCCTAAGAGGAGAGAGAAAGAGAAGTCAGTGAAGGGGTCCTTGGGCACAGACAGTGAGTATTGCATCCGTGGCCCTTTCCGGGATCGGAAGGACCAGGCCATAAGGGAATCGGCCCCTAGACTAGTGGGAAACCTTCAGGCCACGCTAGCAAGCTGACGGCGGTGATCACTTTATGGGTCATTGCTACCAACCACCAGCGCCATCTCCAGGAAGGAAGCTACATAGGGCCAAGGACGCACAGAATTAATCTGTTACCCGACGGGGTCCGCAGCTTCTGGATTGGAAGACTGCTTGGTGAGGTGCTAGGAAGAGAGGAGTGGAATAGCACAAAGAGAGAGAGACGGCCAGGAAAGGACACACACAGAACGGGAGTCCTGGGCAGGTGCGACCGAGTTACCTGGGGGTTGCTGGATCTCTCGCCCAGAGGACACAGTACCAGGCGGGCATCTGTCTTGCTGGCAACAGACTGTGAGTAAAATCTTGAAACTGCACTTGGACTGTTTCCTGGAGTTATTTCAGCGACGCACACCTCTCTCTGCTGCATTCATCAGTATCATTCCCAAATATGACATCTACTTGCCCTGGAAGAATACAACCTCACCTGTGGGAGGTTTACCAACTAGCTGCATAATACCATCTCTTCCAGAGGACCTGCACCGCAGCACTCGTCACCCTGACCGGGTACCACAAGTGGCGTCACGAACATTACGACAAACTTGTCATTCCCTGTAAATATATTTCACTTTTTGGTGAGTGCCCAGGGCCACAGACTGGGTCGTCATCGCCGTGACATCCCCCATAGAAGTTAACGGGCTCGGTACCGAGTACCCCACGGCTCTGGCGGGCGACTCATTTTTTTGCGTCGCTAACAGGATACCGAAGCCCGGTGTCACCGGGTCCTGTGTGCCTATACTGAACTGTTCATTGTGCAAGAGTTTTTATTGCAACTTGTGAAAGATCACCGCCATATTTGCGCCACGAGGTGCTGGAGAGGAAGAAGGGCGTATCTTCGTGGGCGTGAGCTCACCCTGTGGCGCGAAAGTTATGACCGCCCAATCCAAATGTTACTGCAACATCAGGACATGCCCGTCAGCGAGAGAAATCCACCTCCTTATCCTCACTGACGGGAGAAAGAGGAAGAGAAAACCCCGCCCCCTGAAGAAACAGCGGGAATTCCTCCATGAAGGAACCGAAAAGTTCCTTACCAAGATGGCGACCGGTAGCGATCTGGAGAGCCGAGGAGCTGAAGAGAGCTTCTTCCCCAGGATGGAGGAAGAATCTGCGGTCACCATAGAACCCAAGATGGAGGGAGCTGAGACGGCAGAGCTGATCCGGCAGCGAGAGGAGGCTGAGATGATGGAGAAGAGCTGGAGAGCATTCACCCTCAGACGAACCCAGCCGCTGGAGCTACAGCGTCCGCTGAGGCATCCCCTCACGCCGACACCCGGAGTGGAGGAAGAACCCGGCTCCGGAACAACCAGCGAGGTGGAAGAACCAGGTCCCGTTGAGGAGTCGCTGGTGGGACTGCTGCCCACGCCGCCAGCCAGAGAACCCGGTAGACCCCGAGCATCCTTGGATTGGGACAGGCCCTGAGGACAGGAGCACCGGTTCGGGCCAGTTTTGCAACCCACTCCAGCAACTGCACCAGCCCGCGCGGAGCACGTGATTTACCAATGGTCCAGAAGAGGCCCGGAACTAATGGGGTTCCCGGACCAGCCGGGAGAAGAAGGCGAGGTTGAAGTACTTTCTGAGGAGGCCTAAAACTGGAGGTTGGAAGAGAAATGGAGACATCGGGACCGGAAGGCCCAGCTCCAGCGTCAGGAACAATTGGAGAAGGACCTGGCAGACAAGCAGCGAGTGCGTCAGGACAAAGGTACTGACCGGGGGCCGCTGTAGCAGGGTGCCATCAAAGAGTTCTGGCTAAGGGGAGGCTGGGGCTTTATAAAGGAGCCTGGGCTATATGCCGAGGTCTTCGTTAATAGGCGGGATGTTGAATCGTACTTTCAGGAGGGACACCCGGGCCGGGACCTGTTCCCGGGAGATCTCGTCACCTACACCCGGCACTGGGGTCTAAAAGGGTGGTATGCCTTGAATGTAAGAAAATGCACTTCTACCCCTGCCGACCAGGGAACAGCCGACAGAGTTTCCCCTAGGAAAGCCCAACCAGTGCAGGCCTCAGCCCCCACTACCCCACCAGTCAGGCCGCCGGGAGTAAAACTTGTCCGGGACGTAGCCATTCAGAAGGTAGCTCGGATTAGGGATGCGGCCACCCAAACCCAGATAATGGGACATGATTTGTTGGTAAAATCCACCAGGGGGCATCAAGTTAGAGTGGCCCCAGGAGTCATAGGAGTGCTGGACCTGCCTGAAGGGCCCCAAGTGACAACCAGTGTCACACCAGCAAAATAAAATCTTGACTGGGTCTGATTTAGTGTAAATAGTTTTTAAAATTTTCCTTGCTGCAAGTTAACCCGGATAGGTTCGTAATACCAGTATTTTAAGTTTTGGAACTTAGAGGCCATGGACAATGCTGGTCCACACACTGTGTTGTATATAGTTTAGCACCTATTTAGGTGCTCTATCTTGGTTTTACATGAAGCTTTCACAGTGCACTGTCAGTATCACCACCTCAGAAGACGAAAACCTGTTAGGTGTGGCCGAAGATGAGGTCTGTGGAAAAAGACCAGTTATGTCTTGCAGCTCACCCAAGACCAACGTTGGAGGTTTGGAGCGGGTCCTCCACAAGTGTACGGACACTTGAACTTACCCGTCTGGGGCTTGCCTTACAAGAAGAAGTTATAGTGAACTTAAATGTGAAAGTTTATTGCACTTTTCCTGGTATAAATTAAAAAGGAGTTTTATTAATGTTGAGTGTAAATAAATGACAGTTAATGTTATTCATGCAATGTTTAAACGAAAAGTGCCTCCCATAAAGGGAAGTTGAGTTTTAAATTATATTTCTACCTGTTAGAATGCATTCTTAAAAATTTGCAAGTTTCTTAACACCTGTTTCCTCTGTTTCAGCCCGCGGACGTTCTGTGTTTAACGGGGGGAATGTGGCGCCCCTGAGGGTTCAGTCGCCACAGAGGGGTTACACTTCATCCAGATGTGTGACACCCCACTCCAAGGTAAGGAGGGAGCACCCCTAGGACTCCAACACCTGCATCCAACACACGCCATATCAGCTGGGCATATGGACGTGCCCTACGGGAGGATGGTCTCATCCCAGGCTGGTTAGCAAGGGGTGTATGGATGGGTGGAGTTAGCAGTAGCTGAATAGGAGTAGAAAAGTTAAGTAAGGAGCAGCACTTCGTGTGAGAAGATTGTGAGGAGAGCTCAAGCTGATAGGAGCTCGTCCCTAAGTGGAGAGAGAAAGAGAAGTCAGCGAAGGGGTCCTTGGGCATGGACAGTGAGTATTGCATCCGTGACCCTTTCCAGGATCGGAAGGACCAGGCCATAAGGGAATCGGCCCTAGACTAGTGGGAAACCTTCAGGCCCGCTAGCAAGCCGACGGCGGTGATCACTTTATGGGTCATTGCTACCAACCACCAGCACCATCTCCAGGAAGGAAGCTACCTAGGGCCAAGGACGCACAGAATTAATCTGTTATCCGACAAGGTCCGCAGCTTCTGGATTGGAAGACTGCTTGGTGAGGTGCTAGGGAGAGAGGAGTGGAATAGCACAGAGAGAGAGACGGCCAGGAAAGGACACACACAGAACGGGAGTCCTGGGCAGGTGCGACCGAGTTACCTGGGGGTTGCTGGATCCCTCGCCCGGAGGACACAGTACCAGGCGGGTATCTGTCTTGCTGGCAACAGACTGTGAGTAAAATCTTGAAACTGCACTTGGACTGTTTCCCGGAATTATTTCAGCGACGCACATCTCTCTCTGCTGCATTCATCAGTATCATTCCCAAATATGACATCTACTTGCCCTGGAAGAATGCAACCTCACCTGTGGGAGGTTTACCAACTAGCTGCATAATACCATCTCTTCCAGAGGACCTGCACCGCAGCGCTGGTCACCCTGACCGGGTACCACAGGTGGCGTCACGAACATTACGACAAACTTGTCATTCCCCTGTAAATATATTTCCCTTTTTGGTGAGTGCCCAGGGCCACGGACCGGGTCGTCGCCGCTGTGACATCCCCCATAGAAGTTAACGGGCTCGGTACCGAGTACCCCACGGCTCTGGCAGGCGACTCACCTACCTACCTCCTCTTGGGGAGTTAACTTGGGGGCTGGTTGTGGGATGTACTGAGTCTTTCAAAATTTTATGAGAGACCCAATAGACCGGTTATCTTCGCCTCTGGAGTTCATAGGGGGTAGATATTGTCGTCATGTTTCTCATCTTGATTTTTTATAGAAATGAAACATGACTTGGATAGCACCATCCATTGGACCAAAATCATGTTGGATTAATTCTGCTGGCATTACGGTGATGTGAGTGAATGCGTTATGTATGTCCCTTCACTATGACACCGAAAATATATCTCCCATAAATATCGGTTCAATTGAAACCCAAATATTCATCATTGACCACTACATCCAAAGCCTCTCAGAAAGATCCTTTGATCAGAGGAAGCTCATTGGTTTGAAAGCGTACTTCCTGGCCCTGCGCAAATGAATCTCAGACTTGATGTCTTTTCCCCAGCAAATCACCATGCTGTAATTACCCGGTCAAGCAGAAAGTTCCTACTTAAATGGAGATTAAAGTGTCAGCTCTCTCTCTCTCTCTCACTTCCCTAGTTATAATTAGCTTCATATGTTCAAGGTGAGGGTGATATATCCACTCTCTGGAGATGTCTTATGGATTTTAATTTCTCTCTATGACATGAAGTTTTGACTACAGATCAGCAAGAAATCAGCCTTTGAATTAATTAGCAATGAAGAACACCAGTTGCTACAGAAGGGTAGACTACTATTTCCATATACATAACTTCTACCTTTGGATATTTATGCTTATATTGCTATTAAGACAATTTTAATTATACATACTAGCAGTGTTGGAGTATACAACTGCTATATGCTTATACTGAGAGTTTTTGTTGAGGGGAGAAAAATTAAAACAAGAAAAATAATAAAAAAGTGCTCCCATGAGTTGTATTGTACATACAATTAGTTTACTCACATAATAAATATCATATGTTCACCTTGTAAGAAATGCAATGAGGCATAGCAGTAATGTGACTGGCTGCCGTCTCCTAGCCAGTTTACCAGAGAGGATAAATAGTAGAAAAAAATTGGGTTGAAAAAAATGGAAGATTTTTTCGGCGCTGTCTCGTGACAAAAAAACAATAACCCATATACACCATGTTCCAAATTATTATGCAAATTGGTTTTAAGTTTCATTGCCTTTTTTTTGTAAATGAAACCCATTGATGGTATTGTGTCTCAGGGTTCTTTGGATCACTGCAATCAATCTCAGATACCTGTGACAATTATTTTGCCATGTGAGCCCAATAAAAGGAAAACTGGATGTTCCACACTATTAAGCAGGCCAGAGTTTTCAAGTAACATGGGAAAGAAAAAGGATCTCTCTGCTGCTGAAAAGCATCAAATAATGCAATGCCTTGGTCAAGGGATGAAGACATTAGATATTTCCCTGAAAACTTAAGCGTGATCATCGTACTGTTAAAAGATTTGTGGTTGATTCTGAGTACAGACGTGTTTGTGCTGATAAAGGCAGAATGAGGAAGGTTTCTGCCAGGTAAGTTCATCGTATTAAGAGAGCAGCTGCTAAAAAGCCATGACAAACAAGCAAACAGATGTTTGAAGCTGCTGGTGCCTCTGAAGTCCCTCGAACCTCAAGATGTAGAATCCTTCAAAGGCTTGCTGTGATGCATAAACCTACTATTTGGCCATGCCTAACAGTGCTCACATGAAGACTAATTTTCAAACAGTCTTGTTTACTGATGAGTGTCGAGCAACCCTGGATGGTCCAGATGGATGGAGTAGTGGATAGTTGGTGGATGGCCACCATGTCCCAACAAGGCTGCAATGTCAGCAAGGAGGTGGAGGAGTCATGTTTTGGGCCGGAATCATGGGGAAACATCTGGTAGGGCCCTTTAAGGTTCCTGAAGGTGTGAAAATGACCTCTGCAAAGTATATAGAGTTTCTGACTGACAACTTTCTTCCATGGTATAAAAAGCAGAAACGTGCCTTCAGGAGCAAAATCATCTTCATGCATGACTATGCACCATCTCATGCTGCAAAGAATACCTATAATTCATTGGCTGCTATGGGCATAAAAGGAGATAAACTCATGGTGTGGCCACCATCTTCCCCTGACCTCAACCCTATAGAGAACCTTTGGAGTATCATCAAGCAAAAGATCTATGAGGGTGGAAGGCAGTTCACATCAAAACAGCAGCTCTGGGAGGCTATTCTGACTTCATGCAAAGAAATACAAGCAGAAACTCTCCAAAAACTCACAAATTCAATGGATGCAAGAATTGTGAAGGTGATATCAAAGAAGGGTTCCTATGTTAACATGTAACTTGGCCTGTTAGGATGTTTTGGAGTTAAATAGCTTTTTTGTTCAGTGAATTTGACCTCCTAATGCTGCAAATTCCACAAATGAGCATTTTCGGTTCTTTAAAACATATCAAATGTTTAGAAATTCTACTGTGCCTAATAATTTGGAACAGTGCATTTTCAGTTTTTATTCATTTTGGAGATTATACTGTTATCATTGGGAGGTTTCTTCAATAAAATTCGATGTATACTCTAAAGGAGGATGACTTTTATAAGACTGACTGTCATTTGCTTAGGAAAATCAGAGAAAAATATCATTTGCATAATAATTTGGAACATAGTGTTATTGTTACGCTGTAAAACCACTAAAACCAGTAAAAGTACAAATATAAACAGCAATAGGATAACTAATATGTAAGGTAAAAAAACATGTTTTCAGTTCAACACTAGATCTTCATCATGTTCTACAAAAATGTGTCCAGAACCTGATGAAAATACTAGTACAGGAACAAAAACACATTTATTCCTTTAGATATATTTTATCCTACAACCGTTTATTTTGTACTTTTACCAATCCCTTAATATATTAGTGGTTTTGGGGTGAAGTGCAGGACGAGGAGGATGAGCCTTGAAATGTTAAAGGCTGCCTCCTCCTCCTGGCTGGTGCAGTAATTCCCCTCAGGCTGGAGTCACACTTAACGTATAAAAAATCAGTCCGATTTTGACAGCCGAGAATCGCACAAATGTTCTCCATACGGCGATCCGTGTGTAATCCGTTTGCAATGCGAGGATGCGATTTCCTCGCATCTAAGTATCCGTGTGACATCCGTATGGCATCTGTATGGCATGCGTATGCCGTGATTTTATTGCAGACTTGCAAAATGGACATATAAGGGATCCATGGCCTGAAATTAATTTAAATTCTAATCAGCAACCCTATTGGCTCTACAACATGTGATACCCTCCAATCTTTGCATCTGAGTTTGTGCTTGTGTTGTGGTATTGCTGCTTTGTGTTAAACATGTCAGACAGACTTGCTTTCAACACTACTGATTTTTTGGGTAGTCATACCCAATGATCGTGGATCCAAGGAGGCGGAAACGAATGTGGGTACATCCACTTTTGAGGCGACGGCTGATTAAAGGCCATTTCCACCATCTGTATGCTTCTCTACGCAGCCACCCTAACAAGTTCTTCCAGTATTTTTGGATGAGCATGCCAACATTTGACATTCTGATTGTGCTCCCTGGAATCACCTTCAAGGACACCAAGATGCACAAGTGTATTTCCGCAGAGGAGTGCCTTTTACTTACATTACGGTATGTATTCATCCTCTGTGTTGATTATGTATTTTACTTGTATTTTAGTTAAATACACTCATCCATTCCTTTTGTTGTAGTGTTTTTTTCATTTTTATTTCCTTATTTTTATTTTTAGTATCACATTTTGCCTTTCACATTATATGCTGCTTTGAATAGGAGCAAAGGCATTAAATTGTGTTATATTTTATGCAGACAGGGCTTATTTTCTACTGCACATAACTTTTAGGAAGGCCTTTAAGTGTTTTTTTGAGGCATGGATTTGTAATTTTTTTTTCTTCCCTTATAGATGCCTTTCCACTGGGCTCTCCTATGCGGCACTGCATCTTGAGTTCTTAATAGGCAAATCCACCATCTCAGGCATTGTCTGTTCTACATGCACGGAAATATGGTTACGACTGCATCAATCGGTCATGCCTGAGCCCAAAATAGAAGACTGGCTGTGGATAGCCCGTGGGTTTGAGGAAACGTGCCAGTTTCCAAACTGCATTGGATCCCAGGATGGGAAGCACATTCGTGTGGGTAAGCCGCCAAATTCAGGTCCCAATATTATAATTATAAACAGTATTTTTGCGTAGTGCTGTTGGCCCTGTTCGACAGTGCCTACAGGTTTATAAGTGTAGATATTGGGGCCTATGGAAGAACTGGAGACTCCAGAGTCTTCAATTCTTCCATTATGGGTCGGCGGCTGCGCAATAATGAGTTTGATCTCCCACCCCTACGACAGCTACCAGGGTCTACTATGGAAAAAGTGCCTTATGTGATGGTTGCTGATGAGGCCTTTCAATTAACACGCAACGTCATGAGGTTCTATCCAAATAGAGGCCTGGACCAGCTGCGCAGAATCTTTAATTTTCACCTATCACGCGCACGATGACTTGTGGAGTGTGCCTTTGGCATTCTCTGTGCCAAATTGCGGGTACTGCAGTCAGCCATTCAACTTAGTGAGGGAAATGTGAATGAGGTTATAAACGCCTGTGCTGTACTTCATAACTTCACCAGATTTCATGCTGGTGATGAAGTTGCGTATGCAAATAACGGAATGGCTACTACACATGTACTTCATCCACGTCGTCAGCCCTCTGAACTGAAAGTGGGTGATGTGTTTACCAATTTTTTTGTTTCACCAGATGGATATACTCCATGGGAAGACAATGCTGTTTCTATGTGTTATTTTTTTGATTTTGAGCAACCAAAATAAAGTAACGTTAATGTTTGATTTGTGTGTTGTGTTGGCCTAATAATGTGTACAGTATGTAATTAAGCACATCATCTATATCGACAAAGCATCACAAAACACTCATATTGTTTTAATTTGTTTTAATTCAAACATGTTTTTTTTTAACAAATCAACCATATTTGTATCATATGGCACATTGGGACAACAAAACTGGGCCTATATTATAGAAAATAAAACAAAAAATTGTAAGGTTTACAATTAACCTAACAAGTTCTGGTAGGTTGGGGATGGTGATGGCAGAAGGTCAGCATGTGAGGTAGACCTAGTTTGTTGGCCAATCTGACTTTTACCCTGTGGAATGGATGATGCTGAGGCAGGAATCAGAAGCAAGGAAGGATCCTGTTGGGGAGCATAGTAGGGGGGTGCATGGTATGGCTGTTGGTACTCCTGGGTAGTGGTGTGGCCCATTTCTTCATACCCCCAATATAGCCATGTCGAGCATACCCATGTTGGGACCAGTCTAAAACAGTGGGTCTGCTCAAGTGGCCATATTGGGCAGGTGCTGTATGCTGATAAAATTGCACATGTTGTTGCGGATTTTGCATTGGGGCAGGCTGTGGCTGAGGTGTTGGCATACATGGGGGAGGTTGCGCAGCATCTGATGCAGCTGGCTCTTCTGGGATTCCTGGCATTTGCAGTAGGTTATTGTTAAACATTTGGCACCTTTCCAGGAAAACAAATACCAGGTTGGGATTGTTTGGGAGTGTGCACGCATCAATTACAATTTGTATGGCCCCTGTGGCCCGCAGCCTTACTTCACGGGGAATGGGATGTATGTAGCGTGCCAGACTTCGTGTGTACGCTTCCTCCCTATCATCATTTACAGTCCTGTAAACACCCCAGTGTCCACCTGCCTCCTGCTGCCTGTGGTAGTAAGCTCCCTCATGTGCCGGCCATGGCGTGGGATGACAGCAGCCTGGGGTGAGGTATCCAGTGGCAAGGTTGGGCTGCTACTGTGGCCCCGATCCTCCTCCTCTGGTGTGCCTCCTGTGGGGCAGAAGCCGCTGCTGGTGGTGGTGGTTCGGTGCTGCTTGATGGTGTGGAAGATGGGCCAGCCACTTCTTCACCTTCCCCCATTGGATCTATGTCGACCTCTGGGTCAGAAGCTGTCTCCCTCTCTGTAAGGTTTGACTCAGTTCTGTTTTTATACACAAAGTGTGAAAAAAAACATATTAAGATTTGCCCGTAAAAGCATGTGTAAAATGTGGTGTCATGCATGCACTTACGATAAACTCGGCACTTAACTTAAGATTAGTAGTAAGTATTTAATGTAGTCCACGGTAATGATGAAACGTTTCGGTCTTAGCACTCAGACCTTCATCAGTCACTACATGAAGAAAACAATGATACAAACAAGAAACAAACAAAAGTATATACAAGGAAAATGGTCAATTGAAGCAAACATTCTTATGTAAAAAAAAGAGCTTAAACTCAAAACAGGTTCTAGTTCAGATTTATGACCGAAAATAGATACAGTTCATGGAAGGACATTCCACAATATACCGGGAGAGGGTGGATTTACCCAGGTAACCGGAGACGGTAAGTACAGTACAGGTGAAATCTGGTTGTGATAAAAGCCGTGGTAAGAAATGAGAGTGGCTCACGAGTGAGTCTATACTGTTATTAAGCGTTACATACCAGGTGTGTTGCAAGCAACAGCCCTTTTGTTAGGGTGATGAGGTTAATCACCTGAAAAGTAACAGCGGCTCAGTTTGGTGTGTGGATGAATTATACAAGATATGCGATATCGGCTGGTGGGAACGCAGAAGGACATACCTGGATGAGGTGTGGAGTATGAAGTCCGGTATCAGCGGAGGGCAGTGAGAAGGATGCGGTATCCACCGCTAGTCCATGTGCATCACTAACAGGCAGCACGTGTGAAAGGAAGAAAGGAAGGGGTGGGAGTAACCGCTGAAGACGCCAATGACAGTGCTGGGTGAGAGACCGGAAGTGACCAGAGCGGAAGGCAATGGCCGTGCGTGTCACAGGCAGGTGCTGCGTTCCAGGAGTGATGCCGACGCATAACATAGTCCTAGGGAGCGGATGTGAGAAGTGATGTGCACGGACGTAAGAGCACTAAGTGTCTTGTGAGAGCAGGAGATCCCCGGACCAAGGTGTCTTTAATATAGGTGACTCTAGAGAGAAAGAAGCAACAAATTAGTAAATAGTTCAGACAAAAATCAATAAAATTATTATTGTTGTGTGATGAGCAGGCGTTGTGATTATATGGAGGTGGAATGATTTCACTATAACCTGGGCAGGCAACCAATCAATAATTATGCATAAGAGACTACAGGTAGATTATATTAGCAGGAGAATGCGGTCATGCATGATGAATTTTAATCCCTGTAAGATTATGTACATACTTATTTATACATATATAGAAAAAATGACTGGTATGCAACTATGTGGATACATGTGTATCCCTAATATGAGAATAGGCATGATGGGTTATACACTTGAGCGGGATGACTAAATAAGATTTAGATAAAAGATAATAGATCGTAGTCACAATTTAAACCCTTCATCGAGGGTCCCCCGAGGAAGCGGTGTGTTCATAACGCGAAACGTGCATTGGGGTTAGCAGAGCCTGTGTCCACTTTACTAACAACGCCATGATGGGTATGTGTTTATGAGCAATCTTATCCAGTGTTGATATCCTGTTACTTCCCTGCTATAGGTCTCTCACATGTGGATCATTGTTATTTGCAAGATGACTAGTTAGGAAATGTTTTTGCACTGTTGCACCTTATCCCAGGATATAGCATGCAGAGCTGCTTTCTGAATATAATACAATTGTAATATTACATACTATTTGAATGAACGCACGGAGAAGGTCCACCATTGAGTCCTATGGGAGTACTCCTTTACTCCCTCTGTGTGATTCCTTCTATAAACTCTGATCCTATACATTACTATGGGCAACGTGCAATATGTTTTTCCTTTCCCACTGGAATATTATGCCTAGCTGCACAATACCATACATAGGCAATACAGTGTATATTTGGACAGTTATAGTGATACTACTCTCTGCTTTCTTGTTGTCCCTGATTCAGTGTTTATTGTAAACCCTTGTTACATAATTAGCATATGTCCTGTTCTCAATCTGTGTTCTTTTTATTAATAAAATAATTTCATATAATAGTTAGGACTCTTTTTCTCTTGTTTATTACATTAGCAGTCTGTGTCATCAACAGGAGGCTTGTTCTGTGCATGCTTTTTAATGCTGCTGATGAGCAGTCAGTGCCTGTGTGGGATTGTTACTAGCACTCACTGGATATGAATGGCCCTCAATATAGTATAGTGGCCTCCACAACCTTCTACACGGTATAATTGTCCCCAAACAAACCTCTATACTGTATAATACACACATACATTATAATGCCTCTCCACTATGCTTGCAAACAGTATAACGGCCCCCATATAGCCCTCCAAACAGTATAATGGCCCCCACACCACCCTCTAAACTGTATAATGGGTACCACATAGCTTTCCAAACAGTATATTTGGCTCCCACACAGCCCTTCAAATTTTATAATCTCCCCCACATAGACCTCCAAATAGTATGATGGCCATCACATAGTCTTCCAAATAGTATGATGGCCCCCAAATACCTCTGCAAGTAGTATGATGACCCCCAGCTAGCCCTATATATAGTATGCTGTCCCCACAAAATGCTCATTTATAATAAAAAAATAATATGAAAAAATACTCACTTCTCCTGCTGCTCCAGTCTTTGCAGCCTGTGGTCTGAAGTTCTGCGCTACTTGGTACAACAGGCACGATTTAGTGATATTATCACACCTGCTGCACAGGGAGAATGATGGAGGAGGGGGATGACAGCTTCTTCTTTCATCTTTCATCATTGCTTACAACTGTAACTGCATCCTTGATGCAGATACAATTGAAAGTGCAATGTCGCAAGGGGGGACAGTGTTAACGCTGGCACCAGGCCTTCCTGACACACAGGCCCCATAGTGATAAGCCACTGGATGTGTGTCTTTAAAAGCAAAGCATTTTTGTCTTAGTATTTTTCATGCCTCATTGTTTCATAATTTTAAGATTGAAAGAAGGCACAAGTCTATTGACTTCATCCTATAACCTAACATATTAACCCAATGGAAGGCAAAAACCCCATCAGTCACCTGCTAATTGCACCATATTGGGGGAAAATTCCTTCCCAGCTGTGCATATGACAATCAGACTAGTTTCCTGGATCAAGGTCCCATCACAGAATCTAGTGACTATAACCTAAAAAATTTTTTAAAGAAAGTCAGCCAGGTCTTCCTAGAACTTTTTTGAATGACTGAACCATTGCAACTAGAGATAAGCGAACGTGTTCAGAAAACGTTCGCCAATCTCAAATTCGGCACGAACGTAGCACATTCGGATTCGTGTTTGCTTTCACAAGCATTTTTACTTAACCCCTTTGAGACGAAACCTTAATGACTGAGCCAATTTTTACAATTCTGACCACTGTCACTTTATGATATAATAACTCTGGAACGCTTCAACAGATCCCGGTGATTCTGAGACTTTTCTTGTGACATATTGTACTTCATGACAGTGGTAAAATTTATTTGGTATGACTTGCGTTTATTTGTAAAAAAAAAATGGAAATTTAGCAAAAATTTTGAAAATGTCACAGTTTTCAAACTTTTAATTTTTATGCCCTTAAATCAGAGCTTCATATCACACAAAATAGTTAATAAATAACATTTCCCACATGTCCACTTTACATCAGCACAATTTTGGAACCCAAATTTTTTTTGTTACGAAGTTATAAGGGTTAAAATTTCACCAGCGATTTTTCATTTTTTCAACAAATTTTACAAAACCATTTTTTTTAGGGACCACCTCATATTTGAAGTCACTTTGAGGGGTCTATTTGAAAGAAAATACCCAAAAGTAACACTATTATAAAAACTTCACCCCTCAAGGTACTCAAAACCACATTCAAGAAGTTTATTAACCCTTCAGGTGCTTCACAAAAATTTTTGGAATGTGGAAGGAAAAAATAAACATTTACTTTTCTTTCACAAAAATTTTCCTTGATACCTAATTTTTTTTTTACTTTTGCAAGGGTAGTAGGAGAAAATGGACCATACATTTTGTTGTGAAATTTCTTCTGAGCATGCCGATACCCCATATGTGGGGAAAATCCACTGTTTGGGCACACAGCAGGGCTCGGAAGAGAAAGAGCGCCATTTGACTTTTTGAATTTAAAATATGCTGGAAAAATTAGCGGTTGTCATGTCACATTTGGAGAGCCCCTGATGTGCCTAAACAGTGGAAACCCCCCACAAGTGACACCAGTTTGGAAACTAGACCCTTTAGGGAACTTATCTAGATGTGTATTGAGCACCTTGAACCCACAGGAGATTCACAGAAGTTTATAACGTAGAGTCGTGAAAATAAAAAAAAATCACATTTTCCCAAATAAATCTTTTTAGCTCCAAATTTTGCATTTACATAAGTGTAAAAGGAGAAATTGCAGCATACAATTTGTTGTGCAATTTCTCCTGAGTACACCGATACCCAATATGAGGATGAGAACAACTGTTTGGGTGCACGGCATGCTTTGAAGGGAAGGAGCGCCATTTGACTTTTGGAGTGGAAAAATTGATGGAATAATTAGCAGACGCCATGTCGCATTTGGAGAGCCCCTGATGTGCCTAAACAGTGGAAACCCCCCGACGAGTGACACCATTTTTGAAACTAGACCCTTTAGCGAACTTATCTAGATGTTTATTTAGCACCTTACAAGAGAAAAAGGTAGCACACTGTAGCGCTATAGCTTGCAAACACGAAATATGAAAATATGAAAAATGAATTGCATCATTACCTTAGAAATATGAAAAATTGAGAAGTCTTAGCGCATAAATGGCCAAATTATGTGAGCCTGATAGCCACGTCAAGGCTCTTCTCGTATATCAGGTCCTAACTAATGCTATCCTCGCTTAGAAAGTCTGTCTGCATGGGAACGTATGAATCCTCTCTTCAGACTAAAATCTACATCTCTGTGGAGGGGTGATGAACCTGTTGTAATTAAAAAGCCTGTGACACCAGGTGGAGTGCTCAGGGAGAAGGTAAATGAATACATATCAAAAAACTGACCGGCACATCCAAACATAGATTCAGTGTGAACAGGTGTAAACCTAGAGTCACCAACTCATATACATACAAGAGAAAAGGTAGCACACTGTAGCGCTATAGCTTGCAAACACGAAATATGAAAAATATGAAAAATGAATTGCATCATTACCTTAGAAATATGAAAATTGAGAAGTCTTAGCGCATAAGATGGCCAAATTATGTGGCCTGATAGCCACGTCAAGGCTCTTTCGTATATCAGGTCCTAACTAATGCCTATCCTCGCTTAGAAAAGTCTGTCTGCATGGGAACGTATGAATCCTCTCTTCAGACTAAAATCTACATCTCTGTGGAGGGGTGATGAACCTGTTGTAATTAAAAAGCCTGTGACACCAGTGGAGTGCTCAGGTAGAAGGTAAATGAATACTATCAAAAAATGACCGGCACATCCAAACATAGATTCAGTGTGAACAGGTGCTAAACCTAGAGTCACCAACCATATACATACAAGAGAAAAAGGTAGCACACTGTAGCGCTATAGCTTGCAAAACACGAAATATGAAAATATGAAAAATGAATTGCATCATTACCTTAGAAATATGAAAAATTGAGAAGTCTTAGCGCATAAGATGGCCAAATTATGTGAGCCTGATAGCCACGTCAAGGCTCTTCTCGTATATCAGGTCCTAACTAATGCCTATCCTCGCTTAGAAAAGTCTGTCTGCATGGGAACGTATGAATCCTCTTTCAGACTAAAATCTAATCTCTGTGGAGGGTGATGAACCTGTTGTAATTAAAAAGCCTGTGACCACCAGGTGGAGTGCTCAGGTAGAAGGTAAATGAATACATATCAAAAAACTGACCGGCACATCCAAACATAGATTCAGTGTGAACAGGTGCTAAACCTAGAGTCACCAACTCATATACATACAAGAGAAAAAGGTAGCACACTGTAGCGCTATAGCTTGCAACACGAATATGAAAATATGAAAATGAATTGCATCATTACCTTAGAAATATGAAAAATTGAGAAGTCTTAGCGCATAAGATGGCCAAATTATGTGAGCCTGATAGCCACGTCAAGGCTCTTCTCGTATATCAGGTCCTAACTAATGCCTATCCTCGCTTAGAAAAGTCTGTCTGCATGGGAACGAGAAGAGCCTTGACGTGGCTATCAGGCTCACATAATTTGGCCATCTTATGCGCTAAGACTTCTCAATTTTTCATATTTCTAAGGTAATGATGCAATTCATTTTTCATATTTTTCATATTTCGTGTTTGCAAGCTATAGCGCTACAGTGTGCTACCTTTTTCTCTTGTATGTATATGAGTTGGTGACTCTAGGTTTAGCACCTGTTCACACTGAATCTATGTTTGGATGTGCCGGTCAGTTTTTTGATATGTATTCATTTACCTTCTACCTGAGCACTCCACCTGGTGGTCACAGGCTTTTTAATTACAACAGGTTCATCACCCTCCACAGAGATGTAGATTTTAGTCTGAAGAGAGGATTCATACGTTCCCATGCAGACAGACTTTTCTAAGCGAGGATAGGCATTAGTTAGGACCTGATATACGAGAAGAGCCTTGACGTGGCTATCAGGCTCACATAATTTGGCCATCTTATGCGCTAAGACTTCTCAATTTTTCATATTTCTAAGGTAATGATGCAATTCATTTTTCATATTTTTCATATTTCGTGTTTGCAAGCTATAGCGCTACAGTGTGATACCTTTTTCTCTTGTATGTATATGAGTTGGTGACTCTAGGTTTAGCACCTGTTCACACTGAATCTATGTTTGGATGTGCCGGTCAGTTTTTTGATATGTATTCATTTACCTTCTACCTGAGCACTCCACCTGGTGGTCACAGGCTTTTTAATTACAACAGGTTCATCACCCCTCCACAGAGATGTAGATTTTAGTCTGAAGAGAGGATTCATACGTTCCATGCAGACAGACTTTTCTAAGCGAGGATAGGCATTAGTTAGGACCTGATATACGAGAAGAGCCTTGACGTGGCTATCAGGCTCACATAATTTGGCCATCTTATGCGCTAAGACTTCTCAATTTTTCATATTTCTAAGGTAATGATGCAATTCATTTTTCATATTTTTCATATTTCGTGTTTGCAAGCTATAGCGCTACAGTGTGCTACCTTTTTCTCTTGTATGTATATGAGTTGGTGACTCTAGGTTTAGCACCTGTTCACACTGAATCTATGTTTGGATGTGCCGGTCAGTTTTTTGATATGTATTCATTTACCTTCTACCTGAGCACTCCACCTGGTGGTCACAGGCTTTTTAATTACAACAGGTTCATCACCCCTCCACAGAGATGTAGATTTTAGTCTGAAGAGAGGATTCATACGTTCCCATGCAGACAGACTTTTCTAAGCGAGGATAGGCATTAGTTAGGACCTGATATACGAGAAGAGCCTTGACGTGGCTATCAGGCTCACATAATTTGGCCATCTTATGCGCTAAGACTTCTCAATTTTTCATATTTCTAAGGTAATGATGCAATTCATTTTTCATATTTTTCATATTTCGTGTTTGCAAGCTATAGCGCTACAGTGTGCTACCTTTTTCTCTTGTATGTATATGAGTTGGTGACTCTAGGTTTAGCACCTGTTCACACTGAATCTATGTTTGGATGTGCCGGTCAGTTTTTTGATATGTATTCATTTACCTTCTACCTGAGCACTCCACCTGGTGGTCACAGGCTTTTTAATTACAACAGGTTCATCACCCCTCCACAGAGATGTAGATTTTAGTCTGAAGAGAGGATTCATACGTTCCCATGCAGACAGACTTTTCTAAGCGAGGATAGGCATTAGTTAGGACCTGATATACGAGAAGAGCCTTGACGTGGCTATCAGGCTCACATAATTTGGCCATCTTATGCGCTAAGACTTCTCAATTTTTCATATTTCTAAGGTAATGATGCAATTCATTTTTCATATTTTTCATATTTCGTGTTTGCAAGCTATAGCGCTACAGTGTGCTACCTTTTTCTCTTGTATGTATATGAGTTGGTGACTCTAGGTTTAGCACCTGTTCACACTGAATCTATGTTTGGATGTGCCGGTCAGTTTTTTGATATGTATTCATTTACCTTCTACCTGAGCACTCCACCTGGTGGTCACAGGCTTTTTAATTACAACAGGTTCATCACCCTCCACAGAGATGTAGATTTTAGTCTGAAGAGAGGATTCATACGTTCCCATGCAGACAGACTTTTCTAAGCGAGGATAGGCATTAGTTAGGACCTGATATACGAGAAGAGCCTTGACGTGGCTATCAGGCTCACATAATTTGGCCATCTTATGCGCTAAGACTTCTCAATTTTTCATATTTCTAAGGTAATGATGCAATTCATTTTTCATATTTTTCATATTTCGTGTTTGCAAGCTATAGCGCTACAGTGTGCTACCTTTTTCTCTTGTATGTATATGAGTTGGTGACTCTAGGTTTAGCACCTGTTCACACTGAATCTATGTTTGGATGTGCCGGTCAGTTTTTTGATATGTATTTAGCACCTTAAACCCCAGGTGCTTCACAGAAGTTCATAACGTTAATTAATGAAAATAAAAAAATCACATTTTTCCCACAAAAATCATTTTTAGCTACAAATTTTGTATTTTCACAAGGGCAAGCGAGAAAATGGACCCCAAACTTTGTTGTGCAATTTCTCCTGAGTTCACCGATACACCATATGTGGTCAAAAAACTACTTTTGAGGCACAGTGCAAAGCTTAGAAGGGAAGAAGCGCCATATTACAGTGCAGATTTTGCTGCACTTGTTTGAGGGTGCCATGTTACATTGACAGAGCCCCTGAGGTGCCAGTACAACAGAAACCCACATAAGTGACCCCATTTTACTAATTAAACCTCTCATTGAATTCATCTAGGGGTGCAGTGATTATATTGACACCACAGGTGATACCATTGGGAAGTGAAGAAAAAATAATTTGCATTTTTACCATAAAGATTGTGTGTTAGCCTCAAGTTTTACATTTTCACACTGGTAAATGGGTAAAAATGACACCAGAATTTGTCCCCCAATTTCTACTGAATGTAGAAATACCCCATATGTGGTTGTACAGTACTACTTTGCCATACAAAGTGACTCAGGAGGGACAGAGCACTATTTGCCTCATGAAGCACATATTTTCTTAGACTAGTTTGTGGATTCCATATAAAGAGCCCCTATATGCTAGAAAAGCAGAATCCCCAATCAAGTGACCCCATTTTAGAAATTATAACCCTTTTGGAATTTATCTACAGATGTAGTGATGATTTTGACTCCATCTGTGTTTTCCAGAGACAGGCAGCAATGGATGTTGCTGAGTGAAAATTGCAAACTGCCGTTTTAGTGACCAGTACGTTGTAGTGACCAGTATATTATGCCCAGCCCATGCTTCTGGATACACATACCTATAAATTAGGCAGGTTCTCATCACTACAGAAATGCCAAATATGTGGGCGCTAAATGTTGTTTAGGCACACTGGGGCACAGAAGGGAGGCGGGCATTTGGATTTGGGAGCTGAGAATTTGCTGAATTTCTTTTGGTGGGTGAGGAGCCATTTTGCTTTTCCAGAGCCTTTGTGCTACCATTAAGATGGAAGCCCTCTATATTTCCGTTAAAAGATGACACATCTGAATGGGGACTTGCTTTTTTTGTGGATTGAGTGGAAGCTTTTATTGGGAACATTTTACATAATGTTTGGGATCACAGTTATCCGGCGCTCTAAGCTGACCACTTACTTTGGGGTTTCAATCTAAATCTCTGAGTGACGTGATTCAGATGAAACCCCCGAGGGATCTATTCACTATAGTGAGGCAGTAGAGTAACTCAGGACTCTGTCTGGCCTCTGTTCAGCGGTGTCCTTTTCAGAAGTGCACAAAACTTTGGCCGACGGCACTTTTATGCAATCCTAAAAAGATGGACACCGCCGGATCACAGGTCATATGGCGTCCACAGTGCCTCCATCTGCCTCATCATAGGGAATTTTCTGCCGGTGGTTCTGCCTGAATCACGTATTTCAGAGATTTACAGTGCCTTGCGAAAGTATTCGGCTCCCTGGAACTTTTCAACCTTTTTCCACATATCATGCTTCAAACATAAAGATACCAAATGTAAATTTTTGATGAAGAATCAACAAGTGGGACACAATTGTGAAGTTGAACGAAATTTATTGGTTATTTTAAATTTTTGTGGAAATACAAAAACTGAAAAGTGGGGCGTGCAATATTATTCGGCCCCTTTAATTTAATACTTTGTTGCGCCACCTTTTGCTGCGATTACAGCTGCAAGTCGCTTGGGGTATGTCTCTATCAGTACCTCAGAGAACAGCACCAGAAAGGAGGCCTCACAACCCACCTGGATGGGGAGATTCCCAAATTGCTTCCAAGCTGACCGGCTCCAGTACCATCTGTAACCTGAGCCCTGGACTGTACCTGCACTACTTAGTAAAAGGTAAAGGAAATAACAGCCTTTGTGTCCGTCAGTAATTCCTCAAATTCTCAGTCCTGCACCCCAACATCCTCGTTCCCTTACAGCCTGCCATATCTGCCCTGGGGCCCTGTTCTACCCGTGGGGAATGGTAACACCTTTGCTGCACTGCCATCGGCCCCAGAGGGTCTGAACTGCAGCGTCGGCTATCCCTTGCCGAATACCGCGGGTGGCGTCACTAAACTTTTCCTTAAACTACCCCTCACCATTTCCATTGCACTCCCAGGGCCACGGACCAGGTCACTGCAGCCGTGACCATTCCTTTAAGAGTTGTCTGACCCTGTCTGAGTACCCCACTGCCATAGCGGTTGTCGCACTCTCTGGCTGCTTAGACGACCCCCTTGTTTTAACTCCTGCAGCACATAGTGATGGTATGCGAGATGGGGTCTGTACAAGATCATGCTCTCCTTCTCTGGATCTCACCTCACCCCCTTCAGCCCCACCGCAGCTGCATAGCTGGAAGGGGCGGCGGCCAGGGGTGAACCTAGCCTCTGTGCTGCCTGAGGCGAACTGCAAAACGGCGCCCCCCAATTTGAGCGAGAAAGGTTGCGGCGCGCATAGCGCGGCGCGGCAAATTTTAAGCCACGCCTCTACCACACCCATTTCACAACTAGTCACACCCATGTCCACGCCCCCACCACACCCATTTAGCACTGGTGATCACACTGACTGGTACTGAGGGCACAGTGACTGGTACTATGGGCACACTGGTACTGAGTAAAAGAAAGAACAGAGAGAGAAAAAAGAAAACAGAGAAAGGAGAGAGAGAAAGAGGGGAAAGCAAGAAAGAACAGAGAGAAAGTAGAGAGAGAAATAAATAAACAAAGAAAGGGAAAAGAAAGAACAGAGAGAGAAAAGAACAGAGAGAGAAAAAAAAATACGGGAAAGAAAGAACAGAGAGAAAGAAAGAACAGAAAAAGAAAGAGGGGACAGAAAAAAAGAACAGAGAGAAAAAAAGAAATAGGGGAAAGAAAGAACAAAGAGAGAAAGAAAGAACAGAGAGATAGAGAGAGAAAGATGGGAAACAACGAACAGAGAGAGAGAAAGAGAAATAAAGAAAACAGATAGAAAGAACAGAGAGAGAGATAAAGAACAGAAAGATAGAGTGGAGAGAAAGAGAAAGAAAGAAAGAACAGAGAGAAAGAAAGAACAGAGAGAGAAAGAAAGAACAGAGATAGAAAGAAAGAGGGGAAAGAAAGAACAGAGAGAAAGAAAAAGAACAGAGAGAGAAAGAAAGATGAGAAAGAAAAAAACTACTGAATAATGGCCCCATATACTGCTGCATACAGTAAAATGGCCCCACATGATGCTCCATACTGAATAATGGCCCCATATACTGCTGCATACAGTATAATGGCCCCACATGATGCTCCATACTGAATAATGGCCCCACATAATGATGCATACAGTATAATGGCCCCATATGATGCTCCACACTGAATAATGGCCCCATATACTTCTGCATACAGCATATTAGCCCCACATGATGCTCCATACTGAATAATGGCCCCATATACTGCTGCATACTGTATAATGGCCCTATATACTGCTGCATACAGTATAATAGCCCCACATGATGCTCCATACTGAATAATTGCCCCATATACTGCTGCAAACAGTATAATAGCCCCACATGATGCTCCATACTGAATAATGGCCCCATATACTGCTGCATACTGTATAATGGCCCCATATACTGCTGCATACAGTATAATAGCATCACATGATGCTCCATACTGAACAATGGCCCCATATACTGCTGCATATTGTATAATGGCCCCATATACTGCTGCATACTGTATAATAGCCCCACATGATGCTCCATACTGCATAATGGCCCCACATAATGATGCATACAGTATAATGGCCCCATATGATGCTCCATACTGAATAATGGCCCCATATACTGCTGCATACAGTATAATAGCCCACATGATGCTCCATACTGAATAATGGCCCCATATGCTGCTGCATACAGTATAATGGCCCCATATACTGCTGCATACAGTATAATAGCCCCACATGATGCTCCATACTGAATAATGGCCCCATATACTGCTGCATACAGTATAATAGCCCCACATGATGCTCCATACTGAATAATGGCCCCATATACTGCTGCATACAGTATAATAGCCCCACATGATGCTCCATACTGAATAATGGCCCCATATACTGCTGCATACAGTATAATAGCCCCACATGATGCTCTATACTGAATAATGGCCCCATATACTGCTGCATACTGTATAATGGCCCCATATACTGCTGCATACAGTATAATAGCCCCACATGATGCTCCATACTGAATAATGGCCTTGCATAAAAAAAAAACTACTCACCTCTGCCCATTCCAACGCTGATATCGCTTCCTCATCTATCACACACACACACAGAGTCTCATACACACACACACACACATACATACATACACACACACAGCAGCTACACACACACACACACACACACACACACACCAGCTTCACAGGCACAGCGGCCAGACTCACCTCTCCATGATCTGGCAGCTTCCTTCTCACTTCCTCTCACACATTATGAGTTCTGCTCTGCCGCCCCCTGGCTGCCGCCGCCTGAGACAACAGCTCAACTCGCCTCATTATAGCAGCGCCCCTGGCGGCGGCCATGTTTGTGCTCCCCTTGTTGGCCAAGGTTCCCAGAGGAAAGTTCTGTATGCCTCTTTTGCTGGATGAGAGGCTCTTAGATCTGCTGCAGGATGGTCTCCCCTTCCTCCTACAGCTTATGCTCTGAGCAAAACACCCCAGGGAGTTCACTATCGGCTGATTCTGGGCCCGGAGAAGAGAGCTGAGGTGAAGTGTGTCCTCACTCCTCCATAGCCAGGCCACAAACCCCACGATACCAGATTTATACCGGGTTTTTATATTTGGCCGCTGTCACACACTAAAAGATGCTTTTTATTGCGAAAACTAGTTTTTGCGTTACCATATTTTGAGAGCTGTAATTTTTCCATATTTCAGCCAACAGAGTCATGTGAGGGTTTGATTTTTGCGGGACGAGCTGATGTTTTTATTGGTACCATTTTCGGTTCACATGACATTTTTTTATCGCTTTCTCTTCCGATTTTTGGGAGACAGAATAAACAAAAAACAGCAATTCAGGAATTGCTTTTTCTCTCTCACCCATGACAGCACCACAGAGAGAGGGGATCTGCCCTTCAGGGACAGGAACCTACCGATAAAAGGGCATTACCTCTCCTCCGCCCCCAGTTGGGTTCCTGTCCCTGACGGGTGACTTACAGTTTGCGGTACCTGGCAAAGAAGCTTGAAGATCCGGGGCTGGCCTGCCGAATCCTGGCAGCGGGGAGGCCCCTGTCACGGCAGGTGCGGTTCCCGAAGCCGCCGCTGCCGGGTCCGATGGGCTGCGGGATGAGCGGGCGGGATGATGATAGCCGCCGCTCCGTATAGGAGGCTGGGGTTGAGAGGGACCTGGAGCAGCGCCGTTGCACATGGAGAATTCAGGATGGCAGCTGCCCCAGAAATAAGAAGCTCCTTCCGGGTCCCTGAGTCTGCGCATGCGCAGTGCGCGCTCCCGGGGGCTAAACCACGCTGCAGGACAGGAGTGATGACGTCACATGCCGGGAAACTTGAAAAAAGGGCATTCTGCAGCTGCTTCTGGTTAGAAGCATCCCGTGGCAATGGAGGATAGCGACCAGAAACAGGAGCAGCCCAGGCAGCAGCAAGCCAAGCAGCAGCATCATCACTGGCATAAAGACCAGGTCAGACGAGACACCCGGTCAAGTAGTCTCTCCACACAGCATAGCAGATCTGCTGCAAGGAGCAATTCACCATCTGCGGAGCATCCTATACAGGATCGGATTCTGCCTCCCGAACCGATACCTGCGACCACATCTGTATGATGAGTGATCTTCGTGAATGTGCACCATTGTAATTGCCTTCTTTTCCCTTACACTTTGTTCCAAATTATTATGCAAATTATATTTTTCTCTGATTTTCCTAAGTGGTCTGTGCAAATGACAGTCAGTCTAATAAAAGTCATCACCCGTTAGAGTATACATCGAATTTTATTGAAGAAACCTCCCAATGATAACAGTATAATCTCCAAAATGGAAAAAAACTCAAAATGCACTGTTCCAAATTATTAGGCACAGTAGAATTTCTGAACATTTGATTGTTTTAAAGAACTGAAAATGCTCATTTGTGGAATTTGCAGCATTAGGAGGTCACATTCACTGAACAAAAAAGCTACTTAACTCCAAAACATCCTAACAAGCCAAGTTACATGTTAACATAGGAACCTTTCTTTGATATCACCTTCACAATTCTTGCATCCATTGAACTTGTGAGTTTTTGGAGAGTTTCTGCTTGTATTTCTTTGCATGAAGTCAGAATAGCCTCCCAGAGCTGCGGTTTTGATGTGAACTGCCTCCCACCCTCATAGATCTTTTGCTTGATGATACTCCAAAGGTTCTCTATAGGGTTGAGGTCAGGGGAGTTTATCTCCTTCTATGCCCATAGCAGCCAATGACTCCAAGGTATTCTTTGCAGCATGAGATGGTGCATTGTCATGAATGAAGATGATTTAGCTCCTGAAGACATGTTTCTGCTTTTTATACCGTGGAAGAAAGTTGTCAGTCAGAAGCTCTATATACTTTGCAGAGGTCATTTTCACACCTTCAGGAACCTTAAAGGGCCCTACCAGCTGTTTCCCCATGATTCCGGCCCAAATCATGACTCCTCCACCTCTTTGCTAACGTAGCAGCCTTGTTGGGACATGGTGGCCATCCACCAACCATCCACTACTCCATCCATCTGGACCATCCAGGGTTGCTCGACACTCATCAGTAAACAAGACTGTTTGAAAATTAGTCTTCATGTATGTCTGAGCCCAATGCAACCGTTTCTGCTTGTGAGCACTGTTTAGGTGTGGCCGAATAGTAGGTTTATGCACCACAGCAAGCCTAAGGCTGGAGTCACACACAACGTCTAAAAAATCGGACCGTTTTAGTCGGTGAATAATCGGATTAAAATTTAATGAACATTGATGCGACTGGCATCCGATTTTTAGTAGTTGATGCGATTTTGTAGCATGTACGCTTACGTTTCACATCGATTACCCAGCGACTACCGTTTTTTAGTGGCATCATAGCAAAATGGACATTTAACGGTTTTGAGGCCTGCAAATAATTTGAATAATGAGCCAGACCCATATTTAAGCGTGGTTTGACTGTTCTTACCCTCCCAACATTGCCGTGGAGTGTTTGGCTTCTTAGTGGTTCCTGTTGTGTTGCTGCTAAGTTACAATTATGAGTGACAGACTAATGTTTAATAGAACTGAGCGTCTGCTGTACTATTGGCTGCTATCCAGAAGTTTTGGGGAGTCATACTGTGTAGCCCAGCTGCGCTTGGTGCCACATGTTCCCTGGAGGATGCACGGAAAGGTAATTCACAAATACCTGATAAGCACACAACACTTGACATTTTTCCTGGTTCCACCAGAGGGAGCCCTTGAGACAGCAGTGAGTTAAAGACAATCTAGCTGAAAGTTAGTAGTCGTTGGTGTTACCTCAGGAGAGAAGACACGACATCTCTGAACGGAGTTACCTCAGACGAGCTGGGAGGGAGAAACCCTGTCAGATTACCTGAGGGCTGAGGAAGCTTGAACGATAAGCTGACATCTACTGCTGCCTGTGCTCATATTAAGGTGTGCGTAGGACGACAGGCGAGTGGACAAAAGGGAAAGAGTGACCGAGATGATATAGCAACGATAGCTGCCTCCACTCTATACAACCGGACACCGGGTCCGAAGCTTGCTAGAACCTTCACGGCTAGTGGGAGAAAACCGGAATCCCTGCTGGACTTTAGGTCGCAGAGGGGCCCTTCAGTGCTGATACGTAACCGGGGTTAGGAAGACGGGGGTCTGGCAGGTACCGCCATAGAGACACTGTCCTGTCCACAAAAAGACCTCTTCACAAGATCAGCCGGGCGTAGCAAGGAGAAGGAGTTAAACTTAGCTTCATGCAGGTTGGAAACTCACACATTAAGAAGTAAGGAGGCCTTAAACCTACTCAGTGATTACCTGGATGTGCATCCTCCACCCTGAGCAGCTTCCCGGGACATACCTGCAAATACCACCAGTAAAGGTATGGAAAGAGACTGACTTGTGTGTGTCTGCCTTGTTGCTTGCACCCCTGCACCGCCATTTACCCTGAGGGATCCAGTCTCGCCTGTGGGAGACTTAACACCTTGCTGCCAAATAACAACCCCTCAGAGGATTCACCCTGCAGCGCTGGTCACCCTGATCAGAAACCACAGGTGGCGTCACGAATAATTCCTACAATCCCCTGTAAATATCCCCCTTTGAATGAGCGTCAGGGCAACGGACTGAGCCGCGCTACCCGTGACCTATTCCCCCATTGAAGTTAACGGGCTCGGTGCCGAGTACCCCATAACCCTGGTACCATGTGCGGCTCATCTTTGGCGTCACGAACAGGATAAGAAGCTCGCTATATGTGAGTCCTGTGTGCCTATTTGGACTGTTTTTGTGCTAGAGACTGTGTTGCTGTTTTGTGCTTTTTGGCGCCAATTGTCCGCCATTGCCCGCCAAAGTAAAGCAGCTACAGCGCAAAGAGAAGGGGCGTATCTGCAGAAAGCGCGCGGAGTCCCGGACACGCCCCCAACGCTGACGCGGCGGCAGGTCCTGTGGAGAGCTTCAGAGTGCCGGCGACGCAGGTCCTTCCCCACCGCTGTGCCTGGCAGAGCTGCAGCCTTCAGGAGAAGGTAGGCCACACTTAACTAGGAGGGGCACAGACATGTCGCAGCCACAAGCTGACAGCGCGGCCGAGGGCGACCGCTCCAATGACTTACCCGCCGTCGCTGCAGCGCAGGATGGAATCGCTGGCCCCTCACCAGATCCGGTGGCCCCGATAGTACCGCTGACGCTCCCATACCTGCCTGGAGCAAAGTGGCTCCCTCAGTATAGCGGTAAGCCGGATACCCTGCCAGGGTTTAAACGCAAAATATGCAGCATAATGGACATGTACCCTATGTCAGAGAAGCAAAGAGCTGCAGTAATATTGGGACAATTGACTGGGGCTGCAGAAAGGGAAGTAGAGACTTGGACAGCTGCAGACCAGGAATCAGTGCTTTCAATTTTCTTAAAGCTACAGACTATTTTTGAGGACAGCACTGAAACAGATCTCCGGATGAGGTTCTACCAATGCTTTCAGAGACCAGATGACAGTATTAGGGACTACGCCTGCCGACTACAGGGGATCCTGCGAGCTCTCAAACAGGTTAACCTATAAGTGCCATTAATGAAAGCAAAATGTTGAAGGAACAATTTGTACGGGACTGAGGTCCCAAGCTGAAAGCAGAACTGTGCACTGGTGGTCCTTGGATCATCCTGACGCTACCTTTGATGCCTTAAAAGATATGGCTATAAATGGACTGCGACCCTAGAAAAGCCTGAGGTGGCAACCCAGTGTCACCCGGGTGAAGCCACTCTAAAGCCGGCAGCATCCACCTTTTCCCCGCTGGTGGCGGAAGCCAAAACGCAGGTGGCGCCCCCTACTGAGTTGGACTGTCTGCGCTCAGAAGTGCGCCAGCTGACTAAAAACCTGGCCGCTGTGATGAGTGCCCTGCAACTGCGGAAGGAAGAAGGAGGAAAGATCCTGCTAGCCGACTGCCCAGAGGATGTCCCTTGGATGAACCGGAGGAAAAGAAGGACGTCGCCCCACCAGAGGAGGACAACGCCACCCCCAGGAGCGACCCCTGATCAGCACCATCCTCGCCGAGAGATCATCTGCTACCGTTGCAACGGAAAAGGTCATCTAGCCCGACAGTGTCATTTAAACGAGCAGATCCTGGGTCCGAGGGCCAACCCCCAGGAATAGACTCATCAGGCCCCTCAGACTGGAACCGCAGGTTTGTGGGAGGAAGACCCTACCTGTCCATAATCCTGGACGGGATCGCAATCCCTGCCCTGCTGGACACTGGATCTCAGGTGACCATCATACCTGATGTCCTTTATATTAAGTTTTGGTCCATGGACAGTCTCCAGCCCCCGAGCCCTGACTTTGCTGTGTATGCCTCTAATGGTCTCCCTGTTGATATACTAGGAGCCAAAAACGTGGACGTAAAGGTGGGCAGAGTGGAGCTGAAGGCCAGGGACTCTTAGTAGTAAAGACTGTAAATGAGGAAAATGGCTTAAATGTGGTTTTAGGTACAAACATTATTAGTAACTGTCTGGGAGAAGTTGTGTTTTTGCTCCAACAGCTCGCCGAAGTTGCCAGGCCAAAGCAAAAGGGAGTGATCCAGAGGGAGATCCGGACCCTGATGTGCCAGCAGCAAGCGAAGCTGACAGATGGTGAAATTGGTAATGTATGGGTGACAGACCCGAACCCCATTGTGATACCCCCAATGAGTGAAATGCTTATATGGTGTAGAGCAGCAATAGGTCTGAGAGGACAAAACTACCAAGCAGTAGTAGAGCCCCATTGTTCAGAGCACAGACCTACACTCTTGACTGCTAGAGGGGTAGTGGAAGTAAGAAATGGGGGAGTACCAGTACGTCTTCTCAACTGGGGAGAAGATGAAGTGAATTTACCACGCTATGCCACAGTTGCTAAATTACATACTGTAGATAACAACTCCATTCTCACGACCGAGTCCTTAGCCTCCCGCCAACCAGCGGAGGATAATGACCCAGCAACCCAGGTGGAGGATTGGTGTCAGCAGCTCCATGTCGGGACAGACACCACTCCCGCCCACCAGAAACAGGGAGTACTACGGGTGGTACAGGAGTACACACAGGTATTTAGCAAACACCCACTTGACTTTGGGACCATTAAGGGAGTACAACATCATATCCCTACAGGCAGCCATCCTCCCATCAAAGAGCAGTATAGGCCTGTACCTCCAGCACACTACCAGAAAGCTAAGGAAATGTTGCGTGACATGAAGGAAGCAGGGGTGATAAGGGATAGTTGTAGTCCCTGGGCAGCACCTCTAGTTCTAGTTAGGAAAAAGGATGGAAGCATGAGAATGTGTGTAGATTACAGACAAGTAAATCGCATAACACATAAAGATGCATACCCTTTACCACGCATTGAGGAATCCTTAGCTGCCTTAAAAACTGCTAATTACTTTTCCACCCTCGACCTCACTAGTGGGTACTGGCAAGTAGCTGTGGCTGAGGAGGATCGGGAGAAGACGGCTTTCACCACCCCGATGGGACTCTGTGAGTTTGACAGAATGCCGTTTGGACTCAGCAGTGCCCCGGGAACGTTCCAGAGAGTGATGGAGAGCTGCCTGGGACATCTCAACTTTGAAACCGTGTTACTGTACCTGGACGACGTAATTGTGTACTCCAAGACGGATGAGGATCATCTGAAGCACCTGGCAGAGGTATTCGAGTCACTGTCCAAATACGGGATGAAACTGAAGCCTTCAAAGTGCCATCTGCTCAAACAAAAGGTACAGTACTTGGGACATATTGTCAGCTCGGAAGGAGTAGCGCCAGACCCCGAGAAGGTCACTGCCATCCAGAAATGGCCAGAACCAAGGAATCTCAAGGAGGTGCGTCAGTTCCTGGGACTGACAGGTTACTACCGGAGGTTTGTAAAGGACTACACCAAGAAAGCAGCGCCTCTGCAGGACCTCCTGGTAGGACAACCCCTCAAGAGCAGAAATCCTCCATTCCACTGGGGTAAAGAACAAGCTGAGGCGTTCAAAGAGATGAAGGAGATCCTGACAGGCGATGAGATCTTAGCCTATCCTGACTACAGCCAACCGTTCCTGCTGTATACTGATGCCAGCAATGAAGGATTGGGAGCTGTCCTCAGTCAGAAGCAAAATGGCCAAGAAAAAGTCATCGCATATGCAAGCAGGAAGCTCCGGCCGACCGAGAGAAACCCAGAGAACTATAGCAGCTTCAAGTTGGAGTTCTTGGCGCTGGTCTGGGCCATTACAGAAAGATTCAAGCGTTACCTTCCTCCAGCAAGTTCACTGCTTACACAGACAATAACCCCTTGACACATCTTGAAACAGCCAAGCTGGGAGCCATGGAGCAACGTTGGATGGCTCGGCTGTCGAATTATCAATTTACAATTAAGTACAGGGCAGGCCGTAAGAACGGCAACGCTGATGCCTTGTCCAGAATGCCGCATGAGTCCGACACGGAAGAGGAATCGGATGATCTAGAAGAGATTGAGCTACCTGCATTCCACAGAAATGGGATGATCCACGAGCAACGAGCCTACAGGAAGCAGCGTGGTAAGACGTTAAACCCTTTACCTCACCACAGCTGGAAGGAGACCCAGAACACTGACCCGGTTGTCAGCCACATCAAGGAACTGATAACTCAGGAAGGTTCCTACTTGGAGAAGGATGCGTCTCAACAAGCAAAGCAGCTGTGGAACGAGAGAAGCCGGCTGTTCATCTACCGAGAGAAGCTGTGCCGAAGGTACGTCAACCCCAGAACCCATGAGATGGTATGGCAGATAGTAGTGCCAAGAACAGACATCCAGATGGTGTTGGAAGCCTACCACGATCGAGCGGGGCACTTTGGCTGGAAGAAGCTGGAAACCCTACTGAAGTGTCGTTTCTACTGGGTGGGAATGCGAAGTTCCATCGAGAAATGGTTGTAAAAACTGTGTGTCCTGTAGCCTCCGAAGAAAAGACTACAGCAGCCAGAAAGCACCCCTGCAACCCATCAAGACGACTCGTCCCTTGGAGATCGTGGCATTGGACCATGTCAAGTTGTCACCCAGCAGGTCAGGATACTCATATGCCCTGACAATGGTGGATCACTACTCCAGGTTCCTGGTGGTCGCCCCTGTCAAAGATCTGACAGCTGAACAGCAGCAAAGACGTTTCAGGCGTATTTCTGCAGACCCCATGGATATCCAGAGCAAGTGTTAACTGATCAGGTCCTGCATTTGAAGCCGAGTGTTTAAGGAATTCTGTCACTTGTACGGGTGTAAGAAGATAAGAAACACACCGTACCACCCCCAAACCTAATGGTCTCTGTGAGAAGATGAATCACATAGTCATTGATCTGCTGAAGACGGTACCACTTGAGGAGAGGAATAGGTGGCCAGACCTACTACCTGACCTAGTAGATCTGTACAATCACATACCGGTGAGTTCCACCAACTGCACTCCAGCCTACCTTATGCGAGCAAGACCAGGAAAGCTGCCCATGGATTTGGAACTTGGTGTTGTAGAACCAGAAGCTGATGTTACTACTGAAGATTGGACACAAACAGACAGGAACAGTACAGGAGAGTACAAGCCTGCGTGGAAGATAGTCTCAATAAAGTAAGGGAAAAGCAAGAGGAGAACTACAACAAAAGTGCGCCAGCTAAACCTTTTATGCCTGGAGAAATTGTGCTAAAAAGAAAAAGAAGAATGCACAAATTGGACGATCAGTGGGAACAAGAGCCATATGTCGTGCAAAATTCCAAATTTGACAACAGGAAAACCTGTACCATTAGCAAAGATGGAGGAAAGACGACCACCACTGTATCCAGAGACCACCTAAAACTGTGTCCAGACATGTTAAAACTTCATGAGGAAGAACTTGTTATGGAAAAAGAGAAACCAGGTGAAGTCATACACACGGACCTAGGAGATTTTCCTGCAGATTGGCCTTGTATCGGGGATGCTGTGATTATTCCAGTACTTCAATTTTACCAACCACAAGAAGCGCTTCAACGTCCAGTTGAGCCAGTTGCCGCAGCAGAAGAAATAGTTCAAGAGGAACCTGCTCCTGTAGCACCTCTAGAAGTAGAGTCTCAAGAAATGGAACCTCAAGACGTGGAACTACCAGAAGAATCCCCGGCGAAACAGAACCGCATCGCCCAGCCACAAGTATGCTTGCCAGATCCCTAGAGAGGTTAAGGCAGTATTACAGTTTGCCAGCACGCAGGACAGATAGGCCAGAGGCTACTATACCTGACACCACACCACGTAGGTCAGTACGCACGACAAAAGGAAGGTTACCTGTTAGGTACCAAGAGTAGTCCTAGCAAATTAATCTAGTATGACCCAGACAGGGTTTACTTAATTGTACAAAGTTATGAAGAGAATTGCACTTTAAAATTTCACTCCAAGGTGGTTTTGACCGTGTAGACCTGCGCACAATTTATTTAAATTGGCACTTGTCCCTCTTTTATAAGTTCTAACTCTGAAGCATAAACCGTGGTTCTTGAGTTCTGCAGAAGTTCTGCCCCATCCGTGACCCTATTGGTGCGGTTCCACGTATTGATATGTAAAATTTATATTTTCTATTTAACTTGGTAACTTTAAGAAAGGTCATACTCGCAAGATATTATTTAGTTATGCAATGATCAAAATTTTTTTTTTATTCACCATTAAAAACAGAGGGAATTTGTGCCACATATATAGTTCAGAAGAATTACAAATACCAAATGACTACCTTTACATCCTAGCCACCATTAGGAACCAAAAGTATTAAGTTAGTTGGAAGTTATATGGGTTATAAAGAAGACACGACATCTCTACATTTCAACGACAAAACCCTTCAATAGCCTAGTTGAATTGATAGGACACACTCTCCTGATGCTCATTTAAGGGTCTAACACAGGCATGAAAAAAAAGGATATAGCAAATAGTGCCCCACTCATACAACAACGGGCAACCGAACTCACGGTATAAAACAATCCCTGCTGGAGCTTTAGTCAAGGGCCCTTCAGTGCTGATACAACCAGGATTAAAGCACGTGGCAGGAACCCATGAACATTTCCTTTTACCACAAAAATGACTCTTACAAACTTATCACAGGCGTAAAGGAGAAGGAGTAAATGCTTCAGCTAAGTTGGAAATTCACCTTGAGTAGGAGGCCTAAACCATAGTGAATTACCTGGTTGGCACCCACCCTGGGGAGCTTCCCGGACATATTGCAAACTAACATTGGCTGGAAATGAGATTGACTGTGTGTGTTTGGCTAGCACCCCTGACCGCCATTACCAGGGAAACCCTCCACTGTGACAACATTTGGCAAACAACCCCTCAAGGTACATCCTAGCTGTGTGAGTCACTATGAAACCTCTCACAATATTCCACAATACCTTAAATATCCCCTATGGGAGGCAACGACAGCGCGCAACACAATTTTCCACACCATTGATTTAGCGTCCAAATACCTAATTTCCCTGGTACCTTGGCCCAAAGTAGTTGTATTTCACTGAATCGCTGAACAGATGTGGGGTGCGAACCTTGTATTGCGAGTGCACGGCAGAGGCGCTGACAATGGAGATCAGACAGTTTTTTGGCTATTGTATGGTGTTCATTGTTCGTTTGCAGTGACAATATGCCCATGGGAAACACCCACAAGTGCCCTAAATTTTGTGAGAAACTGTTAACCCCTTACGGAATTTTCTAGATCTTTGTGAGCAAATTTGAACAACTTCACACTTATGTTATTAACCGGGCAAAGGAATTATTCATTTTGTTTTCCCTAATTATCTTTTGTAGCCATCATAATGTTTTTAGTCTAAATAACAGTGAATTGGAACAATACCACTGTTTTTGGTTCATCATGTTGTACTGTTCCTGATTTACATTATTGTTTGGTTGGAATTCACGTTTTTATGGGCTCTACGCGCCGCAAGAGTGAATGGAAATCCACCACCAAATTATTGGACATTTTCAAACAAAAAATTGAGCTGGAATGTTGAGGATTGCCATGTGATTTCGAAAATGCCCCTGATTGGCCTAAACGGGAACCACAACGTGTGAACCCCATCTTAGGACAATCTACACAATAAGCAAATTTTTCTATAGTTTGTTGGTGTGACAAGTAACCCAATGCTTCAAAAGATTCTATAAGGACTGAGACCCAGTTTCAATTTTATCATTTTTTCCACGAAAAATTGACTTCCACCACCATTTTTAATTCTTCCAAGGTAAAAGGATCATCCAAGTTTATCGATGAGCTCAATTTAACCATCGCTGATAGCGCCATATCCTCGGGCAATCTAACCTCAAGGCACTAGTTTAACGCCTTCTCGGCACGACGCCGGTACTGCACATTTTATCTACAGCCAAATGGCGTGCCTACGCCATTCATGGTCAAATGTTATTGTAGTGCAAGCATCTGGACTACATAATTTACAGATGCAGAATCTCACCACTGAATGCCTGACCATTCTTGAACTATGACGGCCTAGAGAAGTCATCATCTCGTGTCCTTCTGGACAGCACTTATTAACCATATTGTTTCCTGCAGGTGCTAATTTTGGAAGAGCCTAGCATGTAGTGTTTGTTAAGATACAGAACTTTATTTATTTCATCAACAGGAAACTGAATTCTTTTAGTCCCACTTTACCCTATTTAGAAGGACTAACAAAAAATTCACGCAACAAGTGCTTCACTAATTTTACTCATTAATGATTATTTTGGAGCTTAGAGTATATGTTTGTAACGACCAGACAGTCGAAGGGAACAATAGAAATATTTAGAAATTCAATTATGATAGAATGTCTAACTACATACAAAGAAACCTATTAAGCTACAATTAGTGGAAGCTTGGTGGTGAGGATTTGGGCAGTTTGTGTTAGGCCCCACATCTGAACTGTGTTTGACTGGCTGGTGAGCACTTAACACCACGTTAAGGCTGCATCCCGAGTTGTGGGTAGGTACATAGGAATTGAATGCTCAAGATCATTTTTATATATGAATACAAATACAATATGCCATGTTAATATGTTTGCCACCAACAACATTTATTTAAAGTGGATATTGGAACCCAAAAGTTGTTGTCCAATTTGTCCTGAGTACGCTGATACCCAATATGTGGGAGAAAACTACTGTATGGGCGCACGTCAGGGCTCGGAAGGGAAGTAGTGACGTTTTGGATTGCAGACTTTGATGGAATGGTCTGGGGGCGTCATGTCGCATTTGGAGAGCCCCTGATGCGCCTAAACAGTGGAAACCCCCCACAAGTGACCCCATTTTGGAAAATAGACCCAACAAGGAACTTGTCTAGATGTATGGTGAGCACTTTGAACCCCGAAGTGCTTCACAGAAGTTTATAACGCACAGCCGTAAAAATAAAAAATCCTTTTTTTTTTTGCAAAAATGATTTTTTTGCCCCAATATTTTATTTTTACAAGGGTAACAGGAGAAATTGGACCCCAAAAGTTGTTGTCCAATTTGTCCTGAGTACGCTGATATCCAATATGTGGGAGAAAACTACTGTATGGGTACACGTTGGGGCTCGGAAGGGAAGTAGTGACGTTTTGGATTGCAGACTTTGATGGAATGGTCTGGGGCGTCATGTCGCATTTGGAGAGCCCCTGATGCACCTAAACAGTGGAAATCCCCAACAAGTGACCCCATTTTGGAAAATAGACCCCACAAGGAACTTATCTAGATGTGTGGTGAGCGCTATGAAGCCCCAAGTGCTTCACAGAAGTTTATAATGTACAGCCGTAAAAAAAAAAAAAAAATATTTTTTTTTGTACAAAAATGATATTTTCGGCCCCAGTTTTTTATTTTCCCAAGGGTAGCAGAAGAAATAGGACAAATTGCACAATAACTCTTGTGGTCCAGAGTACGCTGATACCCCATATGTGGGGATAAACTACTGTTTGGACGCATGGCAGAGCTCAGAAGTGAAGGAGCACCGTTTGACTTTTTCAACGCAGAATTGGCTGGAATTGAGATCAGACGCCATGTCACATTTGGAGAGCCCCTGATGTGCCTAAACAGCTGAAACCCCCCAATTCTAACTCCAACCCTAACCCCAACACACCCCTAACCCTAGTCCCAACCCTAACCACAAACCTAACCCTAACACACCCCTAATCCCAACCCTAACCCTAATCTAACTTTAGCGCCAACCCTAACCCTAACTTTAGCCGCAACCCTAACCCTAACCCTAATGGGAAAATGGAAATAAATGCTTTTTTTTAATTTTATTATTTTTCCCTTACTAAGGGGGTGATAAAGGGGGGTTTGATTTACTATTTATAGCGGGTTTTTATGATTGGCAGCTGTCACGCTAAAAGACGCTTTTTATTGCAAAATAGTTTTTGCATCATCACATTTTGAGAGCTATAATTTTTGCATATTTTGGCCCACAGAGTCATGTAGGTCTTATTTTTTGCGGGACGAGTTGACGTTTTTATTTGTACCATTTTTGAGCACGTGACATTTTTTGATCGCTTTTTATTTCGATTTTTTGGGAGGTTAGAATGAACAAAAATCAGCAATTCATGAATTTCTTTTGGGGGAGGCGTTTATACCGTTCCGCGTGTGGTAAAATTGATAAAGCAGTTTCATTCTTCGGGTCAGTACGATAATGGCGATACCTCATTTATATCATTTTTTCATGTTTTGGCGCTTTTATAGAATAAAAACAATTTTATATAAAAAATAATTATTTTTGCATCGCTTTATTCTGCGAGTTATAACTTTTTTATTTTTTCGCTGATGATGCTTTATGATGGCTCGTTTTTTGCGGGACAAGATGACGTTTTCAGCGGTACCATGTTTTTTTATATCGGTCTTTTTGATCGCGTGTTATTCCACTTTTTGTTCGGCGGTATGATGATAAAGCATTGATTTTTTGCTTCGTTTTTTTTTTTTTTTTTTTTAAGGGGTTCACTAAAGGGTTAACTAGTGGGACAATTTTATAGGGGGGTCGTTACGGACGCGGCGATACCAAATATGTGTACTTTTATTGTTTTTTTTTTTTTATTTATAGGAAGAATGTGAATTTATTGGGAATATTTTTTTTTTTTTTTTATTTATTTTGGATTTTTTTTTTACACATGTTTATTTTTACTTTTTTAACTTTTTTACTTTGCCCAGGGTGGGACATCACTGTATTTTATCAGATCGCTGGTGTGACAGTGTGCACAGCACTCTGTCACACCAGCGATCGCACAGGCATAGATGCAGGCTTCTCAGTGCCTGCTCTCGGCAGGCACTGAGGTAGCCGCCTCCCTCCAGGACCCCGGCGCCATCTTGGATCCGGGTCCTGGGAGGGAGGAAGCCCTCAGAACAGCGCGATCACATCGCGCTGCTCTGAGGGTCTCAGGGGGACGTGCAGGGAGCCCCCACCCTGCGCGATCCTCCCCTGTGCCCCCAGTACACCGCGATCATGTTTGATCGCGGTGTGCTAGGGGTTAATGTGCCGGGAGCGGTCCGTGACCGCTCCTGACACACAGTCACGGGTGTCAGCTGATCGCCTATGACGTACTATCCCGTCCCCGGTCATACGGGCCCAGGTACCATGGACGGGATAGTACGTCCGATGGCAGTAAGGGGTTAATGAGAATGTTATATGTGAAATGCTGTTTTGAAGGACTGCGTGCTGAGGACTCTTGCAGCACAGAACTTTAGTTGTAAATAGTTGGCACTTTTGTGCCCCATCTTGGTTTTACGTAAAGCCATTCTACCTCTGAAGAAAAACCCGTATGGTGTGGCCTTGAGTGAGGTCTGCAGCAGAGAAGTCCTGCAGCCCACCCAGGACCACCGTGGGAGGTTTGGTGCGGGTCCTCCACAAGAATATTGTATTTATTGTGAAAAGTATTTTGATATTTTTCTATTTTGAAACTTGTACACAATGTAACGTTAAAGTGTCCTTACCTCCCGCAAGGGATGAGTTATGTTGTTGATGTTATGATAAAAAATTGTTTTTTTCCTTTTTCAGCCCGGGAGTGCTGAATATAACTAGGGGGGGATGTGTAGCCCAGCTGCGCTTGGTGCCACATGTTCCCTGGAGGATTCACGGAAAGGTAATTCACAAATACCTGATAAGCACACAACACTTGACATTTTTCCTGGTTCCACCAGAGGGAACCCCTTTAGACAGCAGTGAGTTAAAGACAAACTAGCTGAAAGTTAGTAGTCGTTGGTGTTACCTCAGGAGAGAAGACACGACATCTCTGAACGGAGTTACCTCAGACGAGCTGGGAGGGGGAAACCCCTGTCAGATTAGCCTGAGGGCTGAGGAAGCTTGAACGATAAGCTGACATCTACTGCTGCCTGTGCTCATATTAAGGTGTGCGTAGGACGACAGGCGAGTGGACAAAAGGGAAAGAGTGACCGAGGTGATATAGCAACGATAGCTGCCTCCACTCTATACAACCGGACACCGGGTCAAAAGCTTGCTAGAACCTTCACGGCTAGTGGGAGAAAACCGGAATCCCTGCTGGACTTTAGGTCGCAGAGGGGCCCTTCAGTGCTGATACGTAACCAGGGTTAGGAAGACGGGGGTCTGGCAGGTACCGCCATAGAGACACTGTCCTGTCCACAAAAAGACCTCTTCACAAGATCAGCCGGGCGTAGCAAGGAGAAGGAGTTAAACTTAGCTTCATGCAAGTTGGAAACTCACACATTAAGAAGTAAGGAGGCCTTAAACCTACTCAGTGATTACCTGGATGTGCATCCTCCACCCTGAGCAGCTTCCCGGGACATATCTGCAAATACCACCAGTAAAGGTATGGAAAGAGACTGACTTGTGTGTGTCTGCCTTGTTGCTTGCACCCCTGCACCGCCATTTACCCTGAGGGATCCAGTCTCGCCTGTGGGAGACTTAACACCTTGCTGCCAAATAACAACCCTCAGAGGATTCACCCTGCAGTGCTGGTCACCCTGATCAGAAACCACAGGTGGCGTCACGAACAATTCCTACAATCCCCTGTAAATATCCCCCTTTGAATGAGCGCCCAGGGCAACGGACCGAGCCGCGCTACCCGTGACCTATTCCCCATTGAAGTTAACGGGCTCGGTGCCGAGTACCCCATAACCCTGGTACCGTGTGCGGCTCAATACCCTGTAGTTGTTTCTCACAGAATCCGCAGAAGGATGTGGGTGCATCCCCTTGTGATGCGAAGGATCAGCAAAGGGCATTTTGAGCGCCTGTATTCGACACTGCGTAGGAATCCAGACAAGTTTTTTGGCTATTGTCGCATGAGTGTTGCCACCTTTGATATTTTGCTTGACATATTGCGCCCTGGAATCACCTTTCAGAACACCAGGATGCGTCCTTCAATTTCTGCTGAGGAAAGGCTTCTTCTAACATTACGGTATGTGTGTCAACGATATGTTGATGATGTTTTCCAGAATTGAACAACTTTCACATTGTTCTTACTTTGTTCATCTTAACATACTGTACCCAATGGCATTATTACATTTTGCCCTTTTCCCTATATGCTTGTGTGTAGCCGTCATAATGGTTTGTAAGTCATAACATTAAGTGAATGGGTGAGTAAACATATGTCCACTGTTTAAATTTGGTTAATGCAGTGCTTGTAGTTTGTTTGCCTGATGTGTACATGTTTGTTGTTGTTTGTGTATTGCAGGTTCCTTTCCACTGGGCTCTCATACGCTGCTCTGCATTTAGAGTTTTTAATAGGGAAATCCACCATTTCCGGAATAGTCAGCTCTACTTGTGGACAAATTTGGTCAAGACTAAATAAAGAGGTGATGCCAGAGCCCAAAATGGAAGATTGGTTGAGGATTGCACGTGGATTTCAAGAAAGCAGTTTAATTTTCCACACTGTATTGGAGCCCTGGACGGGAAGCACATACGTGTGCGTAAGCCGCCGAACTCAGGGACCCAATTCTACAATTATAAGCAATATTTTTCTATAGTTTTGTTGGCCTTGGTCGACAGTAACTACCGCTTCATAATTGTAGACATTGGGGCCTATGGAAGGACTGGAGACTCCTGAGTCTTCAATTTTTCCATTATGGGTCGGCGGCTACGCAATAACCAATTGGACTTACCACCACCATGTCAACTTCCAGAGTCAAATATGGATGCAGTGCCATATGTTGTAGTAGCGGATGAGGCCTTCCAATTAACTCGTCATGTTATGAGGCCATATCCTCGGCGCAATCTGAACCATCAGAGACGCATCTTTAATTATCGCCTTTCTCGTGCACGACGCCTGGTGGAGTGCACATTTGGTATTCTTACAGCCAAATGGCGTGTCCTACAATCAGCCATTCAGCTAAGTGATTCAAATGTTAATCTTGTAGTGCAAGCATGTGTGGTACTACATAATTTTACTAGAATGCATGAATGCTCATCAGCTGATATGCCTGACCTTCAGTCTGATAATATGACGAGGCCTATGAGACCAGTCATCCATCCTCGTCGTCCCCCTTCTGGACTCAAAGTCCGTGACTTATTGAGCAATTATTTTGTTTCTCCTGCTGGTGCTATTCCTTGGCAAGAGGAGGCCATAGCTATGTAGTGTGTTTTATGTTATATGACACCATGAACTTACTTGTGATTCATCAATTCATGGAAGACTGTAATTCTTTTATGTCCACTTTACCCTACTTTAGACAGGACATAACATAAAAGAATAATCACAGACAACCAATGGCACTTCACTAATTTTACTCATTAGTGTATTTTTTGGAGCCTTTTAGAGGCTGATATGTTTTGTAAACCGGACCAACATGTCCAAAGATAACAATAAAATATTTAGAACATTGTCAATATGAAAAAATAAAAATATATAACTTACATACAAAAAAACCTTATTACAGCTACAATTGATGGTAGCTTGGTGGTGGTGAGGATGGAGGGCCAGGTTGTGTGTTAGGCCTTCCACTATCTGCAACCTGTGTTTGACCCTGAGCTGGTGCAGAACCTAACGTACCAGCTGGTTACTGGCTGCATCCTGATGGCCTTGTGGGTAGGGGTACATAGGGAATTGATGCTCATAGTCATATTGATATGACTGAGCAGTACCAGAATGACCCCCAATATGCCCATGTCTAACATATCCATGTTGTGGCCAGCCAACAACATTGGGTATGTTAGAGTGGGCATATTGTGCATGGCCACTCTGTCCCATGGCTTGGAGCTGGGTAGCTCCGTAGTATGAAGGAGCTGCAGTAGGATGAGGAGGAGGAGTTGGGTTCTGTTGGACACAAGGACGAGGTGGAGGAGGAGGATGATGATGAGGAGGAGGATAAGAGGCTGAAGCAGATTGTGAGGGCTGGGGTCCAAACAACCTTAAGACATTTTCAGGACCAACCTGCCATCTTTCTAGATAATCTAGTAGGTTGCTTGGATCATTAGGCGCTGTTCCAGCATCCACAACAATCTGCAGTCCGCCTCTGATCCGCAGTCTGTGCTGTCTTGGAATAGCCCGGAGGTAACGGGCTAGACTGCGGGAAAATGCCTCCTCCCCATCATCATTTGCTACACTGGACAAATAGTCCAGAACTCCTCGATCCACCTGCCTCCTTGTCACAGAACCCACTCCTTCTCGTCGACGCCTACCTCGCCTTGTGCGTTGGGAAGGAGGAGGAGACACATCCTGAGGCCTATTAGGGCTGCTGCTTTGAGGTAGGTCCTCATGTTCCGGTTGCTGGCTTTGTGACTCCTCAGCTCCTGCAGCTGCTGGTTGTGCTGCTTGGGTGGAACCACATGCTGCAGAGGAAGGGCCTGCCTCCTCTGCCCCATCACCAACGGGGTCTATAACCACTTCGGAGTCCGACCCCGTCTCCCTCTCAGTTAGGTTAGACTCCGTCCTAGAAAGGAAATAAATAAAATCATTTAAAAGGCAGCAAATAACAAAGTTTTCCATGAAAGTGGTTCAACAGACATGCACTTACGGTCGCAGATCCATCACAGGCGCAAGGAAGTTGAGGCATCAAAATATAGGTACTTCCTCTTCTTAGAAGCTGAAGCCCCACTACGATCCCTCATCTGCCTCTCCCTCCGGTAGCAGTCCCGACAGCTGCGCCACCGCCTTGTCACATCTGTCACTACAAATTTAATAACAGCATAACGGTTATTATGACTGATATGTATTTATAAACCAAAAAAAAACCATCTGGAACACTGAACATTTAAATAGTGGTCATGTGTGATGGGATTTAGAATATTAAAAGACATCAACATACAACCAGAAGTGTCCATGTTATAAGCACTAAGATACATTTACAAAACTGCTTGGCCCTTTACAAAACGCCTCAATAAATTTGAATTTTAGGACCTAGACACTACATCTGAGGTGAAGGGGAGTACAAAATGTTGTAGTCAATAAATGCCGAAGCATCGATGATATTTTAATATATATGGATATTGTTTGTGAACACACACATCAATGTGTAGTTCTAAATATGAAGAGTTAGATAATGCTGCATTTTAAATATCATTTAAACACATATGCCTACATTATTAGTTTCTTAAGAACATTTTTAAAAAAAAAAAAAAAAAAAAACAGTTACATGTCGTACTTACTAATACGCTCTTGGTCCTCCCTTGATCTCTGCTCATAGTCTGGGAAAATGTGTTCACATATTCTTCGCCATGCAGCCTCTTTGCGCGTCCGATTACTGTAATTGGGATTGCGCTGGTCCCACAATTCAGGCCTCGCCTGCACCAAAACTATGAGGAGTTCCACATTGATGTGGCTAGATGCCATGTTTCTGGACTCCGTGTGGGCGTTCTTCCTGTTTTTTTTTAAGATGTGCTTAGCTAATTAGCATGTAAAGGCTTCCTGAGAATTTCAAAGGCAGTTTCCTGTCACCTGGAAAAGTTGTGCGATTTCATCGCAACTCACACGTGCGGTCCGTTTGAAATCCCACTTTTCATCGCACCCATAGACTTGCATTGGCGATAGTCGACCCACAATCGATGACAATCGCAGCATGATGCGATTGCACTCGCACGTTTAAATCGGACCACAAAAAATCGGATGCTGGGACCTACTCCATTGATTAATATTGGATCGACTGCAAAGCGATATTTCATCGCTTTCTAGTGGTACGATTTAGTCGCCAGTGTGACCTCAGCCTTAGAAGGATCCTACAACTTGAGGTTCGAGGGACTCCAGAGGCACCAGCAGCTTCAAATATCTGTTTGCTGGTTTGTAATGGCTTTGTAGCAGCTGCTCTCTTAGGCTACTTTCACACATCAGTTTTTTTGAATCAGGCATATCCGTCCTATGCCTGATAGGACGGATCCGGCGCTGATTTAAAAAAACTGACACAACTGATCAGGTTTTTTGCCTGATCCGTCCTGACCGTTTGAACCCGAAAAAGAAAATTTTCTATGTTGAAAATGCAGGAGAGAGAGAGAGAGAGAGAGAGGGGAGAGATATTCCGGATCAGTTTTCTGACGGATTTGTCAAAATTCTGGTCCGGCTCCATAGGTTCGCATTGTTTCCGGCCGCCTGAAGTGCCGATTCAGGCACTATCAGGCGGCTCCGGGAAAAAAAAAAACGTTACAGCAAGCGTCTTGTCCGGCCGCCGGAATGTACATTTCCAACGGATCCGGCCAAAAACGGATGCAACGCAGTGACATCAGGCGCGATCCGGCGCTAATGTAAGTCAAAAAACGCATCCGGTAACGGATGCGTTTTTTTAAAAACACGCCGGATCGCGCCTGATACAAAAAGCCTGAAGTGTGAAAGTAGCCTTAATCCGATGAACTTGCCTGGCAGAAACCTTTCTCATTCTGTCTTTATCAGCACAAACACGTCTGTGCTTAGAATCAGCCACAAATCTCTTAACAGTACGATGATCATGCTTAAGTTTTCAGGAAATATCTAATGTTTTCATCCCTTGACCAAGGCATTGCACTATTTGATGCTTTTCAGCAGCAGAGAGATCCTTTTTCTTTCCAATATTACTTGAAAACTCTGGCCTGCTTAATAGTGTGGAACATCCAGTTTTCCTTTTATTGGGCTCACATGCCAAACTAATTATCACAGGTATCTGAGATTGATTTCAGTTATCCAAAGAACCCTGAGACACAATACCATCAATGGGTTTCATTTACAAAAAAAACAAAAAACGCTATGACACTTAAAACCGATTTGCATAATAATTTGGAACATAGTGTATTATGGAAAGAAGAAGGGGAAAAGGAAGAACAGGAATGCCCCACTTGTAGCAGAGCCCTACCAGTAACATTGGATAAAAAGCTCTGTGAATCTTGTATGCAAGAAATTCTCTGTGAGGAAAACCCGGATTTCACCTCTGACCTGAGCTGTAATCAGATCGGAAGTCCAGAGTGACCTGATATCCCTAAAACGGGGTGAAAGGAAGAAAAAAGGGATCCTTAATAGATCCCCAAACTGATCCCTTCACATATGGGGAAGTTAACTCTGATACATCGGATTCCGCTTCCTCATCCTCAGACGAGGGAGAGGGAGGGCCCCATTGTTTCCCCCTGGACGAGGTATATGCCTTAGTTAAAGCTGTAAGGCCTCTTTCACACTTCAGTCGTGCGACGTCAGTCAAAATCCGCCAAAGTGTGAAAAAAGCGGATCCGCCATTTTTTTTTGGCGGATCCGCTTTTTTCCCATTGATTTGCATTAGTGGCAGATTTTGACGGATGGTCGTCCGTTAGGTCCGTTTTTTTACGGATCCGCCAAAAATTTGGCGTTCGCCGTTTTTGAAAAACGTCCAATGCAACGTTTTTTGTGCATCAAAATGGCAGGTTATGGCGGATCAGTCAAAAAACGGATCTCACGGACGACCATCCACCAGCGGATCCGTTGCTCCCATAGAAAATGCATTAAAAATGCCCAGAACACTGTCCGGGGTCTCTCTCTCTCTCTTTCCGGGATGTATTCCGGGTTGAAAAGTTCATGGCGGATCCGTCAAAAAACGGATCCGTTTACATACTTTTTCACCTTTTCTGGTGGATCCGCCATTTTCACACTTTGGCGGATTTTAACTGACGTCAAGCGACTGAAGTGTGAAAGAGGCCTAAGAGCTACCATGGGGGGTCGGATCCTCACCCTGACAGGTCCGTCCAGGACATTATGTTTGGGGGACTGGGCCAGGAGAAACACAGAGTGTTCCCACTTAATGAGAATGTACAAGGCCTGAATAAAAAGGAATGGGACAAAATAGACAGGAAAAATTCCACGGTCCCTTCCCTTAAGAGAAAATATCCCTGCGATGAGGAGGTATCCACATCATGGGACAAAGCCCCGAAACTCGATCTGGCCGTGGCCAAAGCTTCAAAGAGATTCACCCTCCCCTTTGAAGATATGGGTACGCTTAAAGATCCTTTGGATAAAAGAGCTGACACCTTCCTCAAGCGTACCTGGGAGTCTGCGGGGGCAAATATTAGATCATCTATAGTGGCAACATGTACCTCCAGATCCCTGATGGTTTGGGTAGATCAACTCAAAAAACAACTGAGGGAGGGGACACCTAGAAATAAGATCCTAGAATCTATACCAGTGATAAGGGGAGCGGCGGCCTTCTTAGCAGACTCATCGGCTGACTCAGTCCGCCTAACATCTAAAGCGGCAGCCCTCTCTAACGTGGCCCAGAGAGCATTATGACTTAAATGCTGGCCAGACGATCTACAAACCAAAATTAAACTATGTTCAATCCCATGTGATGGGAAATTCTTATTTGGCGAAACACTGGACGATATTCTCCAGAAGGCAGGGGATAATAAAAAGGGCTTTCCGAACCTGGGTCCTCTGCTATTTAAGCGTTAAAAAATTATTTCATAAAAGGCCACCAAGAGAACAGAACAGATGGGAGGAGGGAAGAAAGCGAGATAGAGGGTTCCTCTTTGGCAATTCTTCCCGAGACAAGAAATCCTTCAAGTAACATTTTGCCCAAGGTGGGGGGAAGATTAACCTCTTTCCTTCCGGCCTGGGAGAAAATCTCGAACAGCCCTTGGATATTAAATCTAATCAAGTCGGCCCTAAGGATAGACTTTCTCTCCCTCCCACCTCAAAAATATGTGGTAACCTCACTAAGATCCTCCACACGAGACCAAAAAGCCCTAGAAGGGGAAGTCCTAAAACTACAGGAAACTACAGGCGGGGGGTTCTACTCCCCACTATTTCTAGTGTCCAAACAGGACGGCACATACCGAACAATTATAAATCTACGAGGATTAAACGGGTATGTCAAAAACCAGAAATTCAACATGGAGTCGATCAAGTCCACCATCAAAGTCCTGTTCCCAAACTGCTTTATGACTGTATTAGATCTCAGCAACGCGTACTATCACGTTCCCATTCACAAAGATTTCCTCAGATTTCTCAGACTAGCAGTTTCCATAGAGGGGGAAATAAGCGAGTTCCAATACAGAGTTCTGCCTTTCGGAATATCTATAGCCCCACGGGTGTTCACAAAACTAATAGCAGAGGTGATGGCCCATCTAAGGGAGCAGGACATTCTGATAGTTCCATAATTGTACGACTTCTTAATAGTGAGCGGCTCTGCCCAAAGTTGCAGGGAACTAAGGGACAGAGTGATGAACACTACAAAACCTCGTTTGGCTCCTAAACCTAGGAAAGTCAAAGCTGGAGCCCAGCAAAGTACAAGAGTTGCTATGGCTCATACTGAACTCAAAAAGACAAAATGCCGACTCCCAAGCCACAAGAAAGGGAAAGTTGTACAGATGGTGACAAAAGCAATACGAAACCCCTCTATGACGCTAAGGAGAGCAATGTCTCTGATGGGTTCCCTTCCCTTCTGCTTACCGGCAGTCCAATGGGCACAGCTACATACGAGGGAGCTCCAATGGGACATACTAGCAAATCAGTCAGCATTAAGAGGTCATTTAGAAGGTCATATAACCCTAAACTCAGCAACTATTCATTCCCTAGCCTGGTGGGGAAATATCGACAACTTATCCAAAGGGGTCCCCTGGGTAACAAAAATATCTCGCGTAGTCACTACAGATGCAAGTCCCAAGGGATGGGGAGCACACATGGCGACAAGAGTTGCTCAGGGGGAATGGAGTGGTCAGGAACTAGAAGCCTCTTCAAACCAGAAAGAACTGTGGGCGGTAAACTACGCACTATCACACTTCCTACCTTCTCTACAAGGTCATCATGTTTGCATATTCTCGGACAACCAAGTGACGGTGGCTTATATAAACAACCAGGGGCTAACAAGATCTCGAACCCTAATGCATGCCTTCTTCAAACTCCTCAGAATTGCAGAGGAGAACCTACTATCCTCTCCGCGTTACATATTCATGGGGAAGACAACAAAAAAGCAGACTTTCTGAGTCGCACTCGGTTGAGACAGGGCAAGAGGGTTCTAAATCAGTCCATTTTTCGGCAGATTGTGAGAATGTGGGGAACCCCAGACATAGACCTGTTCACCAATTTCAAAAACAAGAAAGTGGAACAATTCTGTTCTCTAGATCCCAGGGGGAATCCTCGGGCCCTGGACGCCTTTATGATACCATGGACTCAGAACCTGACATATAACTTCTGGGATGAGGATAATCGGGGGAAATGCATAAGGAAAGTCAGGAAGGACAAGACAAAAATGATATTAATAGCCCCCTTTTGGCCAAAAAGAACTTAGTGTTCCTGGCTGAGGATGCTATCGATCTCCGACCCCTGGATCCTACCAGATCTCCCAGACCTACTATCTCAGGGGCCAATATCACACCCTCGGGCAGTGAACCTCCATTTAACAGCATGGATTTTGAGAGGACACTACTTAGGGGGAGGGGGTTTTTGGAAAATTTAATAAATACACTACTAAAAAGTAGGAAACCAGTCACGACAAAAGCTTATGGGAAAACCTGGAAGAAATTCCTATCCACCTCTGGGTAAAGGTCCAGGTCACCAAAATTATTGAATTTCTGCAGAGGGGCCTTGAACGAAGCTTAGCATTAAAGGTGCAGGTAGTGGCTTTAGGTGCTTTATATAACCATGATGTAGCAGGTAACCTCTGGATAGCACGATTTATAAAAGCTGCAGCCGATCTAACCCGGTAGTTAGCCAAAAAGTACCATCATGGGATCTTAATCTGGTATTATCTGCGCTAACAGGACCCCCATTCGAACCAACTGAGTCAGCTTCTTTAAAAATACTATTTCTAAAACTGTCCTACTTGTAGCACTAACGTCAGTTCGTAGGGTGAGCGATATTCAGGCCTTATCTGCAATTCCACCATTCACAAAAATTCTAGAACATAGAGTCATCCTAAAACCTGACCAGGCCTACTTACCTAAGGTAGCATCACATTTTCATAGATCCCAAGAAGTAGTCCTTCCTTCCTACTGCCCAAACCCTAGGAATAGGGGAGAAGAGAGGTTTCACACCCTT
>JARQOD010000009.1:132784782-132816983 GCA_033576555.1 Oophaga sylvatica | reverse complement strand
AAACTCGCTTTAGCCTAACCCTAACCCTAAAACTTTAGCCCAACTCACTTTAGACTAACCCTAACCCTAAAACTTTAGCCCAACTCACTTTAGCCTAACTCTAACCCAAACCCCTAAAACTTTAGCCCAACTCACTTAAGCCTAACTCTAACCCTAACTTTAACCCTAAAACTTTAGCCCAACTCACGTTAGCCCAACTCTAACCCTAACCCTAAAACTTCAGCCCAACTCATTACAACCCAACTCTAATGCTAACCCAAACCCTAACCCTAAAACTTTAGCCCAACTCACTTTAGCCTAACCATAACCCTAAAACTTTAGCCCAACGCACTTTAGCCTAACTCTAACTCTAACCCTAAAACTTTAGCTCAACTCACTTAAGCTTAACTCTAACCCTAACCCTATCCCTAAAACTTTAGCCCAACTCACTTTAGCCCAACTCTAACCCTAACCCTAACACTAAAACCTTAGCCCTACTCACTTTAGCCCAACTCTAACCCTAACCCAAACCCTAACCCTAAAACTTTAGCCCAACTCACTTTAGCCTTACCCTAACCCTAAAACTTTAGCCCAACTCACTTTAGCCTAACCCTAACCCTAAAACTTTAGCCCAACTCACTTTAGCCTTACCCTAACCCTAAAACTTTAGCCCAACTCACTTTAGCCTAACTCTAACCCTACCCTAAAACTTTAGCCCAACTCAGTTTAGCCTAACTCTAACCCTAACCCTAAAACTTTAGCAAAGCTCATTTTATCCCAACTCTAACCCTAACCCTTAAAACTTTAGCCCAACTAACTTTAGCCTAACCCTAATGGAAAAATGGAAATATATTTTCTTTCTTTTATTATTTTTCTCTAACTAAGGGGGTGATAAAGGGGGAGGTTATTTACTATTTTTTTATTTTGATCACTGTGATAGCATTTATCACAGTGACAAAAATTAACCAATAGGAAAAATCTTCCTATTGTTGCTGGGTGTCGGCTGGCAGATCGCGGCGGGCGCACTGCACATACGCCCACCATTTTCTGACCGGAAGAAGATGGCGGAGCCCTCCAGAGGATGCAAGAGGGCCCGAGGACCACCGGGAAGTACCGGGGGGAATCGGGGACCCTATTTCTCTCTCCTCTGATGTGTGATCACATCAGTGGAGAGAGAAATTAAATGGCACATCAGATTTTTTTTTTTTGCGGTTGCCGTTATACGGTTAAAAACTGACCCGAATCATGTTCTCTGGGGGGTGTTATACACTTTTTCCACAGCACCCTTAATTAACGGTGCTGTGGTTTAAGTACTCTTAACAACCGCCAGTAAAAGGCGTATCGGCGGTCGTTAAGGGGTTACGTCTCTTTTTTTGGTCCATTTTGCTTGAGTAAACCAATTTGCCTAATAATTCTGCACACCTTGATAAAGGGAGTTGTGTCCTTAGGTCACAACCTTGCTCATTACACAAATACACATCACCTGATCTACTTCATCCAATAAGCATTCAGGTTTATACCGCTTGGAGTTGGAAAATCTGCATAAAAATGATGATATGATGAAAATACTCACTTACCTAATAATTCTACTGACAGTATAGCCAGAGTGAACAATATGTCTTTTGCCATAGTGGCTGTAGTCTTGACTGATATCACATCACTATACTGTATATAAAGATTATCAGATTTCTGAGTTTAGAGGTGGATCCAATTTAATTTCCTATTGTATGTCTTCCCCAGATAATGGGATCCCAAGGAAACCTGGCCACAAAGATTGATGAACAGACTGGTCAGAATATACAAGGATATAATGCCAACTATCAGAAATCCAAGGAGAATGTGCTACAGCAACTTTTAAACCTGATCTATGATGTTAATCCAGAGCTTCATGCTAATTATAAGTACACAATATAGGTAAAAACTGCATACTAGGAATCCATCTGTTCATCACCACTGGAGAGAATATATTTCAGCAAATCAAATATTTGTACAAAGAGTGTTGGCATAAAGCAATGGGGTAGATTTACTAATCTTGCCTAATTTTAGATAGTGTATGTTTGAATTGAATTAAAATGTGCCAAATGTATCACAGTGGCTCATGCTGGATGATAAATATAGTGCAACTTTACACACTTTTGGCTAAATTTACCCCACCTCTTGGTTTGCTTAAAATTTTTCTCCTAAATATTGGTGAAATATGGCACACAGTACCACCTTACCTTGCACACACCACATGAAGACATAGATACCACGTTTTCATGTGAGCTGCAAACAGTGTTTGGGGCAAATAATACATAGGTCTAGCTAGATGTGCCAATATGCTCCAATATTTGCCAGAATTTTGCACAATTTCATTAGAATTCCGGCACACTTATAATACTATATCTGCCCAATGTTTTTAACCTTTTGTGAAGCATTACAATTGCCAAAAATACATTTTCCAAATAAATTTGTTGTAAAATCTTAGACTCCTAATTCCTGTGTGAATGTTAGCCGTGTGATCAGCCATGCTTGCAGTCGAAATTCTTCTTCAAAAAGGTCTCTAAGTCAATAGCAAGAGGTTTTCCATGTTTCAAGAAGAAAAATGTGTACATGTCCATATAACTGTTCTCATGCAATCCAGTTATCCATAGTTAGTGATTATCATAAGTAAAATGAATCAATAAAAGAAGGTTAAATAGACAGGAGGAAAACCAGCAAAGGACATGAAGGTCATGTTATCATCTGTTCTGGTTGTTCCTGTTAGGCTTTGTCTATACATAAACAGACAGACGTCATTAGATGTATTGTGGGACGAGCATTGCATTCCTATTCTGCTGGACTATTTTTAGAGAACAATCTTCTTAGGATAGTATCAAATATGACTAGGTCAAATATTTTAGACAGAAGTTCAACTTGAAGCTCCGGTCTGCAAAATCTTTAACTGAACCTTAATTTGCCATGTTCATTCATAACACTGGTGTCCACCAGTATGTGGCTTATTTGCCATTTCACAAGCTTCGAGGCTCTAGTGTGACCACTATCTTCGCAGCTTCTTATATTATGGTATGCAGCATTTCCAGAAACATAGGAAGACTGTGTTCCCATGAAAAGTTTTTGGGGCAATTTCTGACGCTGCTTATTTTCGCTGTGTCAAAAACACAATGTCCAGTAAAGTGGATGGGATTTATAGAGATCTCATACTCACTGAGCTTTTTTTACTCAACATAAACTGACTTTGCGGTGCGAGATTCAAATCTGTAACATGTCTCTTTCCTTTGGGGGTACACTGAGTTTTAAGTGCAGATTTTTCATACATACTTGTATTAGATGTGTAAGATCTGCATGTAAAAGACACACATGCATTTTAGTGCATTTATGGGGTGGAAATGGATAAAAAATGCATGTAATCCACACATGACTGAATCAATTTAGTTTCGTCCAAGCCAAATATCAGGAAGTATCAAAATCAAAGCAGCTTTATTTAAAACAGGACACAAAAATAGCATTGTCACAATTGCGTGCGAAAAAAACACACTCAAAAATGCAATGAAAAAAACTAGTTAATGTAATAGGGGCAGAAATGGTACAGAAAATCTGCAACATCAAAAACTCAACAAAAGCTCATTGTGGGAAAGTAGCCTTAAGTCACTGTCACACTTAGCGATCGCACCAGCGATCACGACAACGACACGACCTGGCGAGATCGTTGGTGCGATCGCTATGTGGTCGCTAGTTAACTTCCAAACACATCTCATCAGAGATCAGCGATCTGTATAACGACCTCTGTGGTCGTTGGGAAAACCTATTTAAGAAAAAAAGGTAGCACACTGTAGAGCTATAGCTTGCGGACACAAAATATGAAAAATATGAAAATGAATTGCATCACTGTCTTAGAAATATGAAAAATTGAGAAGTCTTAGCGCATAAAAGGGCCAATTTATGTGTACCTGGGAGCCACGTTAAGGCTCTTCTCGTATCCCAGGTCCTAACTATGCCAACCTCACTTAGAAAAGTCTGTCTGTATGGGAACATATGAATCCTCTCTTCAGACTAAAATCTACATCTCTGTGGAGGGGTAATCAACCTGGTGTAATTAAAAAGCCTGTGACCACCAGGTGGAGTGCTCAGGTAGAAGGTAAATGAATACACATCAAAAAAACTGACCGACACATCCAAACATAGATCCAATGTGAACAGGTGCTAAAACCTAGAGTCACCAACTCATACATATTTAAGAAAAAGTGAGGTTGGCATAGTTAGGACCTGGGATATGAGAAGAGCCTTAACGTGGCTCCCAGGTACACATAAATTGGCCTTTTTATGCGCTAAGACTTCTCAATTTTTCATATTTCTAAGACAGTGATGCAATTCATTTTTCATATTTTTCATATTTTCATATTTTGTGTCTGCAAGCTATAGCGCTACAGTGTGCTACCTTTTTTTCTTAAATATGTATGAGTTGGTGACTCTAGGTTTTAGCACCTGTTCGCATTGGATCTATGTTTGGAAGTGCCGGTCAGTTTTTTTTTATGTGTATTCATTTACCTTCTGCCTGAGCACTCCACCTGTTGGTCACAGGCTTTTTAATTACACCAGGTTCATTACCCCTCCACAGAGATGTAGATTTTAGTCTGAAGAGAGGATTCATATGTTCCCATACAGTCAGACTTTTCTAAGTGAGGTTGGCATAGTTAGGACCTGGGATATGAGAAGAGCCTTAACGTGGCTCCCAGGTACACATAAATTGGCCTTTTTATGCGCTAAGTAGTGTTGAGCGATACGATACCGCAAGTATCGGGTATCGGCCGATATTAGCTGTATCGGACTTTCGATACTTAGTTTCGATATTTTCCATATATCGTATACCGGAATCGGATTTGTCACTGTCACTGTGAGTGTCCGTCGGTCGGGTCTGTCAGGAGTCAGCGGCACTTACCTGGCAGAAGATCTCCGGTGGTCACGGCCTGGACTGGTTGATGGCCGCCATCATCTTTCCCCGGCGGTCACATGCAGTTTCTCGCGATAACTGCAGTGACTGCTGGGTAATCCCGGCCGTAAAGCAGTCAGTCCGATGACGTCACCGCCGGGGAAGCAGGTAATCAGCTGTGCTGCGCCGGGATGACAGCCTCTGCCTGTCATTCCGATGTAGCAGAGCTGGATCGCCGTGGGACAGTCGTTACTATGGACTGCGTCGGACAGGTGGTATACTGTTGGTTTTTTTTTTTCCTTTTTTTACAGGAGATCGATGGCGTCGCAGGAATGGGAGTATAATAAAATAAATGAAAACTGTGTTGTCTCTTTTATTTCATTAAAATACTTTTATTTGCTGTGTCTTTTTTTTATACATTTTAAAACTTTGGGATTAATAATGGATCGGTGTCTTATTGACACCTCTCCATTATTAACCGGGATTATTGTCACCGTGCAATCAACGGTGACATTAACCCCTTATTACCCCACTTGCCACCGCTACAGGGCAGTGGGAAGAGCCGGGTAAAGTGCCACAATTGGCACATCTTTTGATGCGCCAAATGTGGGGCTGCTGTAGCCTGGTATTATCAGGCTGTTGAGGGCCAAAATCCATGGGCCTTGACAGTCTTTTAATACCAGGCCGCAGCAGTCTGCATTTTACTTGGCTGGTTAACAAAAATAGGGGGACCCCTACGGCTTTTTTTTTTCGAGGGGATCCCCTATTTTTGTTAACCAGCCAAGCTAAGCAGACTGCTGTGGCCTGGTATTATCAGGCTGGCAAGGTCCATGGATATTGGATCCTTACCAGCCTGAAAAACCAGGCCTCAGCAGTCTGCTTCATCTGGCTGGTTAACAAAAATAGGGGGGACCCCACGCCTAATTTTTTTCGAGGGGATCCCCTATTTTTGTTAACCAGCCAAGATATGCAGACTGCTGTGGCCTGGTATTATCAGGCTGGCAAGCAGGGTCGGACTGAGGCACCGGGACACCGGAGAAACCTACGGTGGGCCCCAGCTCCTGCGTGGTGGGCCCTGATTTGAAAGGATAGGTCGCGGGGCAGAGGGGGCGGTGGCCCCGGGGCCCGCGCTCTGAGGGGGCCCACCCGGAGCTACGATACAGTTACATTCTGCGGCAGAGCAGGGAGAATTGCTCTCCCTGCTCTGCCGCCCGGAAGCTATGGGGCCTGAACAGGCGTTGGGGGGGCCCGGTGCCAGCAGTGGGCCCCCCACCCGTCATCGGAGGGTCAGCTGTATCGGCATTCAGCCGATAAAGCTGACCGCATAGAGAGAGAAGGAGCGAGCGCTCCTTCTCTCCCATAATCCCCCTCTCAGCGTATGACAGCGGGCGCAATAACATCACCTGCCGGCGCCCGCTGTCAGACGCTGAGAGGGAGAACAGTGAGCAGCACAGGAGCCGGGAGGTGAGTTTTTTTTTTTTTTTTTTTTAATGGGGGTGCAGTCGAGTCCTGGCTGGAGAAGTCGTCATGTCGGTGTGGGCCAGATGGAAAAGACATGAAAAGTGAACAATTCCATTAGAAAGAACATCAGCGGTAAGTCATTATCTGTACCTGTGCTGTAATCTATATGTTCTGTAGGACTGGTATTATTTAACACAGACCATATGGCGGTAATATCAATATTGGTCTTTTTATATATAGATTATTTTGGCCAACAGCGCGGTCATTTGCTGAGGTTCTCTGATGATGGGCCCACTCAGAAGTTTTGCCCCCACTAAACCAAAACCCTAGCTACGCCTATGGCTCTCTCTCTAGTCTTTCTTTCTCGCTCTCTGTTCTTTCCTTCTCGCTCTCTGTTCTTTTTTCTCTCTGTTCTTTCTTTCTCTCTTTTCTTTCTTTCCTCTTTCTTTCTCTGTTTGTTCTTCTCTCTCGCTGCTCTTTCTTTCTTTTCCTCAGTACCAGCCACTGTGCCCTCATTACCAGTCAGTGTGATCAGCAGTGCTAAATGGTTACGCTTGGGGCGAGGATATGGGTGTGATTAGCTGTGAAATGGGTGTTGTCGGGGCGTGGCCTAAAATTTTCAGCGGCGCGAAACACGCGCCGCAGCCTTTAATCCTCTTTCCTGTCTTCCAAATTTGGGAGGTATGCTGTATGACCTCCCTACAACTTCTGGCCATGCTCCTGATGAGCGCGACGGATGGTCTCGTGAGGGATCTCCTCCCACACCTGGACTAAAGCATCCACCAACTCCTGGACAGTCTGTGGTGCAACGTGGCATGGCCTAAAATTTTCTGCAGCATGCACAGCGTGCCACAGCCTTTGTCCCTCTTTCCCTTATTCAAAGGTTGGGAAGTATGATGTTGGGCCGCAAGAATATATTTTCTCTGGTGGGCCCAAGGTACTCCAGTCCGGCGCTGCTGGCAAGGTCCATGTATGTTGGCTCCTTAACAGCCTTAAATACCATGCCTCAGCAGCAGGGGCGTACATATAAATCATGGGGCCCCATAGCAAAAGTCTGAATGTTCCCCACCCCCCCAAAAAAAAACCCAGAGGCATTGTAAATGAAAAGTGCCAGCACAGTGAGGGAAGTTGAGTCGCACAAAGACAGGGGTTTTGGGGGTACTCGGCACCGATCACGTCGACTTCTATGGGGGATGTCACGAGTAGCACAGCTCGGTCCGTGACCTGGGCGATCACTGGAATGTGGGATATTTCCAGGGGATGATAGAATGTTCGTGCAGTTTGTCGTGACGCCACCTGTAGTACCTGGTCAGGGTGTCCAGCGCTGCTGTGCAGGTCCTCTGGAAGGGATGGTGTAGTGCAGGTAGGTGAAAAGTCTTCTACAGGTAACACGCTATCCTTCCAGGGCAGATAGATGTGAGATAGAGCAATGGTGCAAAGTGATGTAGCAGAGTGGACTATGCGACGTAGTAAGAAAGCAGGAAACACTTCAAGTTAAATGTTGCATAATAAAATTTTTAATAATAACATTACAAAAGTGCAAATAGCATTAGTGCCGAAGTTCGTGGAGACTTCTTAGGACTACCCCCACCGGGGTAACTTCACAGTGTCCTTTACTTGTGCTTGTGGAGGACCCGCTCCAAACCTCCAACTGTGGTCTTGGGTGGGCTGCAAGACTTTCCTTGAGCAGACCTCACTTTCGGCCACACCAAACGGGTTTTTAGTTTCTGAGGTAGTTGAAAATAGTGCACAGTTAAGTTTTTTGTAAAACCAAGATGGAGCACCGAAGTGCCAACTATTTACAGAAAAGTTTGTGAGCCAGTACAGTTCATGGCTTCAAAGTTCAACATTTTGATTACAGTGAAACACCATTACCCAACCTGGGTATATTAAGGCAACAATAAACTTGTTCTTCTGAACATTCACCCGTCCGGGTACATCAAACCATTACCCAACCTGGGTATATTATGGCAACAATAAACTTCTTTTTATGAACATTCACCCGTCCGGGTACATCAATAATTTAACTATTTACATACAGAGACCCTGTCCGGGTTATTTAGACTTCTTTGGCTGGCCTCTTACAGGTACCACCTGGTACTGTTCTGGAGCTTGCCAAACATCCGTGACAGGAAGGTCCACCCAGACCTGATGACGTCGTGTGGCCTGTACAGTGACGTCGTGACCCGCTATCTGGGTCTGTGTGGCCACCTCTTTCGTCTCCCTCCGGGTCTGGACCCTATGTCCCGGACTGAACGAACCCAGGGGGCCTAACAGGCGCCGGGTACGGGCCAGCTATCATTATCATGTCCATAGCTGGGGCTGCTGAGGAGACCACTGAGGGAGGCTTGGGAGATTTACGGCGTGGGGTGGGCACTTGTGCAGAGGCCTGGTTGGGGGAGGCTGAAGGCTCGTAGGGTCTGTCAGTTTCCTGACACTCTGGGGAGTAGGGGTCGCACCTGGTAACATTTAGGGCGTACCATCCATTGTAACCCCAGTGTCGGGTGTAAGTCACCAAGTCTCCTGGCAACAGGTCCCTCCCCGAGTGTCCTTCTGGGAGGTGAGCCTCCACGTCCCGCCGGGTTACAAAAACTTCTAAATAAAGTCCAGGCTCCTGGATGAAGCCCCAACCACCTTTTAACTTAAAGTTCCGTACTGCACCCTTACGCCGCGGCTCCCTCAGCGTACTTTTATCCTTTCTCATACGTGCCTTCTCTGCCAGGTCCTTCTCCAGGTGACGTTGCCGAAGCTTTTGGGATTCTCTCTGCTCCCTTTGTCGCTCTGCTTCCCGCTCCCGACGTCTCCACTCTTCCTCCTGACGCCGGTTGTAATTCTCCTCCACCAGCAGCTCCATGTCTCCACCATCAAACGCCAGCTTACGATGTCCGGTTTGCGGCAGCTCTCCTGGCGCCCGCCAGTCCTGGCGGCGCTCACCTGTGGCGGAAGCAGCCGGCTCTGGAACAGATGACGGTCGGGGCTCCGGTACAGGCAGGTAGAGCTCTGGTGCCTGGCGGCCTCCTCCATGAGGACGGGTGTCGCTTCTTCTGCCTCAGCGACGGGGGCAGACAGCGGGATCTGGCGTGCTGGTGCGGCGTTTTCTGCAGGAACGGGTGCCTCCACTGTGATACTGGCAACCGGTTCAGATTGCAAGGGCTGGGATGCCCGCACGGCCTCCTCTACTGGAACGGGTGCCTCCACTGAGATACTGTCAACCGGTTCAGATTGCAAGGGCTGGGATGCCCGCACGGCCTCCTCTACTGGAACAGGTGCCTCCACTGAGATACTGTCAACCGGTTCAGATTGCAAGGGCTGGGATGCCCGCACGGCCTCCTCTACTGGAACGGGTGCCTCACCTTCCGGTACAGACACTTCAGGGGGTAAGAGGGATTGGCGCCGCTCCAATTGTAGTTTTAGGGCCCGCCAGCTCGCTTCCATCCTGGCGACCTCCTCCCGGTGCCGGGCCAGGTCTCTCAGGGTATCCTCTGCTTCTTCCAGCGTAGGAGGGTTTCCAGGCCGGGTGCCAAACGGTGGCTCTGTGGCGATCGGGTCGCTTCCGTGGGGGGAGAGCTCTGACTCCTCCATCCCTTCCCACTTCTGCTCATGTCCGTTCGCCATCTCTGCCAAGTCACATGTGTCATTAGCATCAGGAGAGGCGCCATCTTTTGTAGGGAGGCGGGACCTTCGCGTTAGTTTCCGCCCACTGAGGAGGATGAGGAGGCGGAACTCCAGAGCTGTGGGGCACGATCTTACATTGCAGTAACATTTAGAGTGTGCGGACATCGTTTTCGCGCCACGGAGTGAGTGTATGCCCACGAGAGCACGTCCTTATTCTTCACCTGTGCCTCGTGGCGCAGATATGACGGAAAAAATGGCAAATACAGTCTATGATGATTTTTGCAATTCTCAAGCAAAAAAACAGTTCAATTAAGGCACACAGGACTCGCTTATAGCGAGCTTCTGAATCCTGTTTGTGACGCCAAAGTTGAGTCGCACAGAGCCACAGGTTTTGGGGGTACTCGGCACCAAGCCCGTCGACTTCTATGGGGATGTGACGGGTAGCACAGCTATGTCCGTGCCCTGGTCGCTCACTGGAATGTGGGATATTTCCAGGGGATGATAGAATGTTTGTGTAGTTTGTCGTGACGCCACCTGTAGTACCTGGTCAGGGTGACCAGCGCTGCTGTGCAGGTCCTCTGGCAGGGATGGTGTAGTGCAGCTAGGTGATAAGTCTTGTACAGGTAAGACGGTATCCTTCCAGGGCAGATAGATGTGAGATAGAGCAATGGTGCAGAGTGATGTAGCAGAGTGGAGTATGCGACGTAGTAAGAAAGCAGGAAAGAAAACAATTCTTACTACAAAGACATGCAGCATAAGGCTGCCTCAACCCCTCCCATCCAACTAGCTACACCCTGTTCTAACCAGCCTGAGCTAGACCATCCCATTGGGTCCGCCTACACTCAGCTGGCATAGTGTACTGTTGAATGCAGTGGTTGGAGTCAATGGGGTGTTTCCTCCTTACCTGAGAGTAAGTTGTCACACCGCTGGGTGCGATGCAACATCTCTGTGGCGACTGGACCCTCGGGTGCTTCTGTCTTTTCACAAATGCCGGCTTTACCCGGCAATTGAATCAGAGGCTATTTTACTATGTAGAAGTGAATAAACTATAAATATATGTATATATATATGTCACAATGACATGTATATATATATATATATATATATATATATATATATATGTATTCTAAGTGTGTATATTTTGTGTTTACAAGGAAAGAAAGTGTTTTTTTAGTTGCGATATTTTGTTCCCATAGACTTACATGGGACTTCCGGTATCGGTATCGGGTATCGCCGATATTTTAGTGATATCGGCGATACCATTCCGATCCAATATTTTTAGATATCGAGCAGTATCGCTCAACACTAGCGCTAAGACTTCTCAATTTTTCATATTTCTAAGACAGTGATGCAATTCATTTTTCATATTTTTCATATTTTCATATTTTGTGTCCGAAAGCTATAGCGCTACAGTGTGCTACCTTTTTTACTTAAATATGTATGAGTTGGTGACTCTAGGTTTTAGCACCTGTTCACATTGGATCTATGTTTGGATGTGACGGTCAGTTTTTTTGATGTTGTTGGGAAAACCTAGTCCCGCCTGCGACGCTGGTAAAGTCGTTCATAAAGGGTGTCACACTCAGCGATTCAGGCTCACCAGCGGGACACCAACGACCAAAAAACAGCTCAGAACGTTCATAAGCGATCAGCGACATCTCAGCAGGGGCCACATCGCCACTACATGTCACACACAGCTGCGTCGCTACCTTAAAGGTACTGTCACACTAAGCGAGATCGCTAACGAGATCACTACTGTGTCACAGATTTTATGACGCAGTAGCGATCTCGTTAGCGATGCAGCTGTGTGTGACAGTACCTTTAGGCTAGGGTCACACCATCGATTTTTCTCTCATCCAAGGAAATCAGTCCTATTGTGCTAATCACTCTCTAATCAGACTCTGAGTGTGATCCAGTTTTCGCGAATGTGGAGAAGTACAACAAAACGTCCGTTGGGGTGGAGGGACATTAACTAACATGAGCATTCGTCGGGGTGGAGGGACATTCCCTATGTCTCTTTCGAGTCCAGGCAGCCCACTCTGATGGTAATTACTAGAGATGAGCTGCAGAGGGAGCCCGGACACATGGAGCGCACCGGCTGATCAGCTGTCCGGCGCAGCAGCCGCATGTGTTGCTGTTGTGTCACAGGCAGAACACATGCATGGAGAGCCTGTGTGTATTTTATAAAAATAATTGTAAAAAATTTCTAAAGTTTTTGCACACTTGTTTTAATAGTTGTAGTTTCCATATTCTTCCTCCTATCCCTCTGCTGCATTGTCAGTCAGCCTTTTCTGTGTCCAAGAAACATGCATTCAGTTTCCCGTCAATCAATATATATAGTGTCCCCAATTCTAAAATACTAATTCACTGTCAAATAAAATTGGTGTAGTATCATTAAAATGTAACTTTTAATATACAGTTGTGATTTCCTATTTCCTATTTTTTTGCACGTTTGTCACACTTAAATGTGTCAGATCAGCAAATAAATTTAAATATTACACAAAGATAGCACAAGTAAACACAAAATGCAGCTCATAAATGAAGGTCTTTATTATTATGCAAGAAAGAAATCCAAATCTACAGGGCTCTGTGTGAAAAAGTGATTGCCCCCTAAACCTAATAACTGATTAGGTCAACCTTAGCAGCAAAAATTACAATCAAGCGTTTGCGATAACTGGCAATGAGTCTTTTACAACGCAGTGGTGGATTTTTGACCCACTCATCTTTGCAAAATTGTTGTAGTCATGGAACAGACTAATGAATAGAAGCAAATACATCATATATCGATTAACCCCAAATGGGAATGCCATCTAGGACTATTAAACCTGGATCTATCGTATAAACAACGAACGAGGGGTGGTAAAAAAACCACAAAAACACGACCACAGATCCATACTAAACCAAAAATTACAAAATTCTTTATTAAATATTCAATACACACAGGGAAATGCAATGACAGTAAAAGCTAGCACTCATGTGAGAAAACGTGCAGCAATGGAAAAGCGGTCACTCAGAAAACCGGGTACAATCGAGCATATAACATATTATTCATATTATTCAAGAGCTGTTATTTAAGGATACACAATTGTATTGGATATAAGATATAAAAATCTAAAAAGGATAATATTGAACTGGACACACTTTATATATAGAAAGATTATTAGTACAATATTGAAGTGTCCTATTCACAGACCAACGTCCTATCGTGTGCTTATGGACAAACGAATCACCAATAGTATGTATCCCATAAACGGACATATGGCTGTGCTAATCCCATATTCACCAATACAAAAGTACCGCCAGTTAACTAATTATGAGCCCATCTTAATGTGCTAGATACAAAAGTACCGCCAGTTAACTACTTATGAGCCCATCTTGTTGTGCTAGAAATACCACAGCTCAAATAAGCCGAATGATGGAACATGCCTACAACCATATCTACCTCAGTGGGAATTACACGAGGCACGCTCAGAGAGACCCGGTGTCCGGTGCGTCTGCCCCGACGCACGTTTTGGATGAACTCTATCGTCAGGGGGCGTGGCTAGAACGGAACAGCACGGGCTTAAGAACCCCCCACCAGCGGAAGTTGCTACTCGCAAACCGGATGTGACGCATCCGATGTCATGACTACAGGAGACGCCGGGCCGCGCCGGCGTCACACGGCAGGAAGCAATGGGTAAGAACCCAATGGCAACCTGACGCTACAGACGCTTGGAGCAGTGCGGCCTCTTCCGAGTACAACATCCATGCGTGCAGGAGTGCGATAGCAACCATAACAGGTATAGAAAGATGAACAGAGCATGGGAGAGCATATAAAATAGACATACATTAGAAGTACCGTATTTACTCGAGTATAAGCCGAGATTTTCAGCCCATTTTTTAGGGCTGAAAGTCCCCCTCTCGGCTTATACTCGAGTCATATACAGGGGGTCGGCGGAGCGCAGCTGTGCTATATACTCACCCTCCTGCCGGCGCGTCTCTGCAGCCCCTGCTCTTCTCCCACGGTCTCCGGCGCCTGTGTTCAGCCATCAGTGGTACCGCTCATTAAAGTCATGAATATACACATATTCATGACTTTAATGAGCGGTACCACATGACCGCTGAACACTGGCACCGGAGACCGCAGGAGAAGAGCAGGGCAGAGACGCGCCGGCGGAAGGGTGAGTATAAGCGATATTTACCTGTCCCATTCCACCGCTGCTCGCCGCTGTGTTCTCGAGTCCTCTTGCTGTTATGATCAGTCAGAGGGTGCGATGACGTGGTTACTGGCGCCGCGCCCTCTGCCTGATCATTCACTGCTGGAGGACCCGGAAGACAGCGGCGCCAGCGGTGGACCGAGGACCGGTAAATATCGCAGGTGCCGGGGCTTTGAGCGAGTGGTGACACTGGCACCTGTCCCCCATAGCGCGCCGGTGTCCCCGCCTGCTCAGGACACCGGCACCTGGCCCCCAGCGACGAGAGGTGAGTATGTCTTTTTTTTGCAGCAGCAGCTGTGGCAGCATCAGGGACCTATTCAATGCAGCATCTAAGAGGGGTCCTAATCTATGGAGCATCTATAGGGGCATAATCTATGGAGGCATAATCTATGGAGCATCTATGGGGGCATAATCTATAGAGCATCTATGGGGGCATAATACATGGGGCATCTATGGGGCATAATCTATGGAGCATGTATGGGTATAATACATGGGGCATCTATGGGGCATAATATGTGGAGCATCTATGGGGCATAATACATGGGGCATCTATGGGGGCATAATACATGGGGCATCTATGGGGGCATAATCTGTGGAGCATCTATGGGGCATAATACATGGAGCATCTATGGGGGCATAATACATGGGGCATCTATGGGGGCATAATACATGGGGCATCTATGGGGGCATAATATGTGGAGCATCTATGGGGCATAATACATGGGGCATCTATGGGGGCATAATACATGGGGCATCTATGGGGGCATAATCTGTGGAGCATCTATGGGGCATAATACATGGAGCATCAATGGGGGCATAATCTATGGGGGAACAATTTATGGAGCATCTATGGGGGCATAATCTATGGGGGCACAATCTATGGAGCATCTATGGGGGCATAATACATGGGGCATCTACGGGGGCATAATCTAAGGAGCATCTATGGGGGCACAATCTATGGAGCATCTATGGGGGCACAATCTATGGAGCATCTATGGGGCACAATCTATGGAGCATCTATGGGGGCACAATCTATGGGGCACAATACATGGGCAGCATATGGGGCACAATCTATGGAGCATCTTGTGGGGCATAATACATGGGGCAGCATATGGGGCACAATACATGGAGCATCTTGTAGGGCATAATATATGGGGCAGCATATGGGGCATAATCTCATTTTCCACCCTAGGCTTATACTCGAGTCGACAAGTTTTCCCAGTTTTTTGTGGCAAAATTAGGGGGATCGGCTTATACTCGGGTCGGCTTATACTCGAGTATATACGGTAACCATAATTAACAAAATTTACAAAATGCTAAATACATAAATCAAAACACACCAATATATCTTACAAATCTCATATAAATATGCGCATAAGATGATGTAGACAACGCACATGAAGTCTCCAGAAGAGGAATGTAATCTAAATCATATACATCATATTGAAATAAAATGCCACATCAACAATAAGAGCATTGCCAATGGACCGTATATATTTAGGCCATTTCAATACACGGGAACCATGCACGTAAATCTTCCAGTGCGCACAAGAATTAAACAATAAATAAACAAATAATAAAAAATAAAAAATAAAAAATGAAAATAATATAAATAACAAAATATAAACATAAAAACAATGAACCCCCATACCTATAATTGTAGTACAAAACAATAATTCAGTAATTCAGCCACATTGGAGGGTTTCCTAGCATGAACAATCTTTTAAAGGTCATGCCACAGCATCTCAATCAGATTAAGATCAGGACTTTGACTAGGCCACTCCAAAGTCTTAATTTTGTTTTTCTTAAGCCATTCAGAGGTGGACTTGCTGGTGTGTTTTGCATCATTGTCCTGCTGCATAACCCAAGTGCACTTCAGCTTGAGGTCACAAACAGATGCCCGACATTCTCCTTCAGGATTTTTTGGTCGACAGCAGAAATCAAGTTACCATATATCACAGAAAGTCTTCCAGGTCCTGAAGCATTAAAACAGCCACAGACCATCACAATATCAGCACCATATTTTACTGTTGTCATGATGTTCCTTTTCTGAAATGCTGTGTTACTTCTACGCCAGGTGTAATGGGCATACACCTTCCAAAAAGTTCAACTTTTGTCTAGTCAGTCCACAGAGTATTCTCCCAAAAGTCTTGGGGATCATCAAGATGGTTTCTGGCAAAACTGAAACAAACCTTTATGTTCTCATTGCTCTGCAGTGGTTTTCGTCTTGGAACTCTGCCATACAGGCCATTTTTGTCCAGTCTCTTTCTTATGGTGGAGTCATGAACACTGACCTTAACTAAGGAAAGTGAGGCCTGCAGTTCTTTAAATTTTGTTGTGGGCTCTTTTGTAACCTCTTGGATGAGTCGTTGCTGTGCTCTTGAGGTAATTTTGGTCAGTCGTCCACTCCTGGGAAGGTTCACCACTGTTACATGTTTTCATGCTGTGTAGATGATTATCACTATGGTTTTATGGTATCCAAAGCTTTAGGAATAGCTTTATAACCTTTTCAAAACTGATAGAACTCAATAACTTTGTTTCTCATTTGTTCCAGAATTTCTTTGGATCACAGCAAGATGTATAGCTTTTGAGGAGCTTTTGGTCTACTTCACTTTGTCAGGCAGGTCCTATTTAACTGATTTCTTGATTGAGAACAGGTGTGGCAGTAATCGGGCCTAGGAAAAATAATTATTTTTGCATTGCTTTATTCTGAGTGCTATAACTTTTTTTATTTTTCTGCTGATGGAGCTCTATGGTGGCTTGTTTTTTGCAGGACAAGATGATTTTTCAGAGATACCATTTTTATTTATCTTTATCATTTTTATTGTGTTTTACTCCACTTTTTGTCTGGCAGTATGAAGATAAAGCATCGTTTTTTGTTTCATTATTTATTTTTTGCAGTGGTCACTAGTGAGACAGTTTTATAGGTCAGCAGTTCTGGATGCAGCGATACCGAAAATGTGCACTTTTTTAATAAAAATATTTATTTATGGGTACAATATTTTTTTATTTTTTTACTTATTTTGTGATTTTTTTTTCGATTTTTTGATTTTTGCTTTCAATTTTTTAACTTTCCTACTTTGTCACACTATGGGACTTTCACTTTTGAAGACTGATCGCTTTTAAAGCATAAGAATGCAGGAGCATTCCTATTCTGTATAAACTGTCAGTTCTGCTCAAACTAACAAACTTGCTACAGCATGCTCCAAGCATGTTGTAGCAAGTTTGCTAGCTCTGGTGTCCCAGATGTCATTATGACAACATCAGGTCACCATGGCAAGTATCGACCCCTCGAGATGACGTCGTGGGAGTGCCGATCGGAGAGCAGCGGAGGCTCCCTCCCACTGTTTGCCTGCTAAATACTGCAATCGATTTAGATCGCAGTGTTTAGGGGTTAGGCCAGTGTCACACTTGCATGTGTGATGCGAGAAACTCGCACAAGTCTCTCGCATCAACACCTGGCCCTGCCGCCGGCACTCGTACCAGAGTGTGCGGCTGCATAGAAATACATGTAGCCGCACACTCGCCTGCATTGAGTGCCGGTTGACAGCTGTCAGAATCAGCTGACACCTGGTGGCAATCGCCCGAGTACAGCCCCTGTGCTCGGGAGATCACCATGACGTCAGTTGGTAAATACCAGCCAACCATGATGTATGGATACATCCAATGTCGGGAAGGGGTTAATGATGGATTCTATCAAGCAGCTAGATCGTGAAAAAATTAATACTAAATCTGATTGATTAACTCAGACTGTATTAGCGAAGTTAGGGCAGTTATATTGGTGTATTGACACCAGTAATTAGCAATAAAAATGTCTACTACAATGTTGGTGTGTTGACACCAGTAATTAGCAATAAAAGTGTACACTACATTTAGTGTTCATTTATAGTTAAATGAGACTGTAGTATTACCTATAAAATGAGTGGCTGTGTTCCTATTTAGTGCTCGCTATAATAGTGGCCTTTCATAAAGCTAATATACGCTGGTGATCAATAGTATTGGCATCCACTAAATCAGTGGTCGCGAGTGGCTGTGTTTAATACAGTGTCCATATACAATGGTCACTGATTAGTATATAGGTGTGATTGTGTGGCAGCTGTTTCTAATACAGTCTGAGTTCATTACTAAGATTTGGTATTAAAGGGAACCTGTCAGCAGGATTGTGCACAGTAACCTACAGACAGTGTCAGGTCAGCAACATTATACTGATTGAAATGATACCTTGGTTGATGAAATCCGTCTTGTGGTTGTTGTTTAATCTTTATTTTCAGTTTTGAGTTAATGATATGCTCATGCTCCAGGGCGGGCCTGCGGGGGGGGTCACTGTAGGCTGGTCACTGAGGGATTAGTGACCTGTGAGAGGATGGTAGGAGTTATACTTCACCCAAAATTACGATGTAAGACACAGATGAAGTTATTCTTCCCTTATCTGGACATTTGGACTGACGCCCAGAAACTAGATTGTAACTTGTTTTTAGCTGTCTCAGCAACCTTCTATTACTATGAATTATCACTTTTCTAATTATGAAACTTTCTTATCAACATTCCACTGTTATGAATCACTTTGCTGCTTATGGAACAAAGGAATTTTACTGCGCCTGTGCGACAATATCTTATGATTTGTTAGTATAAATAAAGGGATAGCATCCATAGAGCGGGCGCGCTCAGGGGCTTCCCAGTACCTGATTATACACTACGTGTCTGTGTATTTCTTGTTACGGGGATACTCCGACTCCAACAAGGACCCTCCATGGCTGAATGATCCTAACAATTCCTGGCGCCTGAACAGGGACCCGAGGTCTGCGTATTCCTTCAAGTTCATCGACCGGCACGAGTAACCGCTGAGATTGGGACATTGGAACAGCAGATGACAAACCTGGCCAGGTAAGAGACACTGTTAGTTCTCTTACATCTGCTCTGCGATAGTCCGTAAATTTCATGCATATCTTGTGTTGGGATTGAGGAACTAGTAGAGAAGAATACCTATAGCTCGGGTCATTCATGTATATACTGTAGGATCTGCCGAAGGAGAGGTCAGAGAAGGTCATGAAATGTATGGTATGAAAGAGATGTGGATGTCGGGAATAGCCTCATAAGCCGCACTAAGGTAGATGACATAAGTATTACGGAGATTGCCTAACTGAGTCATAAGGTTGTGTCCTTTCGGGGAAACCTTCGCTCACGCTTAACTCCCGAACCTTTGTCCTCCTTTCTGACGGATAAGAGATTGATAGAATGAGCCCATGGAAGTAATGATAATACTCCAGGGACACGATATGTAATGGAGACTGTATGGTTCATTTTATGTATTGTTGGTCTTGCCCTTGTTGCCATATATATGTGTGTTAGAATTACTCTACACTTCAGACAAAACGGTTCAGATAAACCGTTTCAGATACTGGCTCCTTAGGACAGAATAGGTAACGAGGAAAGGTAGAATATAGAATATATTCTATCTAACCCAAAAAAGCCTCCTAAGGTAGGAATAGTCAGGAAAAATGGGCAACAAACAGACTAAGACCACAAATGATGAACAAGATGTCTATACAATCGTGAAAGAAAGGTGTGGTGTAGAAGCAACTAAGAATTTAGGGAAAGTTTGCAAAACTTTTCAGGTAGCAAGGCATGAAAGGTTTAACAGGAAGATATGGAAGGACATTCAGGTTAGAAAAGCGGGAGTAATAAGGGATAAAGGATGGCAAGAGCAGGTTGACTCTATGGTCAAATTATCCAAACTAGCAGAAACAGACCATTGGTCTTTTAATAAAGACAATGGGTTATGGAGAACTCCAGTCAGACAGGGTCCCATTGTACAAACTGAGAACAATAAACAAATGAACCCATTGGCACCACCATATCAGCCCAGGTCAGAACCCACACTGTATCCTGATCTTCGGGGTCCGGGTGGATGGACATGTACAAACTGTGGACTCCAGAATCCAGACTGGAGAGACACATGTGCAGGATGTGGAGCACCACAACCACATGATATGTTGGCACCAGTGCGTATCCTCAGTCGACCATACAGAGAAGAAGATGGTGGCAATCCACCGCGTAGAGTAACTAGATACCATCAGACTAGACAATATTTTCCATGGACCCCCGCTGAGGGAATGTCCCTACTTCAGAATGCACCAGATCCGATACAATGCCCACTAAGATTTGCTACGTACATACAACAGATAATACACACCCATAATGGAACATGGTCAGATGGAACAGAATTATGTAGAATGAAAATGACACCAGGGTTGTATCAGGAATTGATGACAGTTATAGAACCTCATAGACCTCAACCAGTAGATGGTGAGGATCCAAATACCGCACTGTCAGGACAGAATTTTGTGCAGAGACTACTAGAGTTTATGAGAACCAAGCAAAGAATGAGAGGGACTTCAGGAACTGTTTCCCAAAAGTCAGGACAGCCAGTAGATGAATACTACCTAGCGGTAGAGAACAGTTACAGAGATGAGGGAATGGATCTTACTAATGAAGGAGTCATTCGACTGATGACTAAAACTTTTATAGAGAATCTCAACCCAAAACTTAGGGAAAAGTTCAAGGCTGCAACTCCTGATTGGAGAACACTAGATGATCCCCAGATAGTCAGACAAAAACTATTAGGGATAGAAATGGATATGCGTGAGGCAGCATCCAAACCCGTCAGAGTGGCGGCAAATAACAGTCTGGTTAATAAGAACAACAGATCAAATCAAACTTATGACAAAGGGAATTTGGATAAGAAAACTAATCCATGTCACTACTGTAAGAAACCAGGACATTGGATTAGAGAATGCAGGAAAAAAGCCAGGGATATAGAAAATGGTATTTATGTCCCAAGACAATCACAAGAAAAGACAGTACAGGCTTCTGCTCCTGCAGCTAGCGAGTGACTAGACGTAATGCAAACCACTTTGACTGGAAGGCGCCCAATAATTCAAGTAAAAGTAGCAGGAAAGCAATGTCCTTTTTTAATAGATACCGGAGCAACTTCCTCCGTCCTCAATGAAGACGCCCTACCAAATGCTGATTGTTTATCAGATGATGTAACTTATACCGAAGGGTATGATGGAGGAATCAGGCCACTCCCATATAGTATTCCCCTTGAAACAAAGATAGGATCTAAAATATTTTTATCAAAATTCCTTTTTGTTAAAGGGGCACCTACTTGTCTTCTAGGTATGGATTTACTAAAACAGACAGGAATGAATATCCAATTTTTGGAAGATGGTAGAGTCCAAATTTTGGTGCCTGATGACCAAGAGTCTCTAGAAAACATTGTAAAAGTCCAAGCCTTAGAGGATGAGAAAGATCCTGCCCCTACCCAAATTATTTTGGATCTTTCTGAGGTACCAGAAAAATTATGGGCACAACATGACACCGATGTAGGACTAATGCCAATAGCTCCTGTAAAAGTCACTCCTGTTCCAGGTGTGACACTACCCCAATTGAGACAGTATCCTATTAGTGCCCAACAAGAACACGCCATAGGAGAACAGATAAAAGATTATCTAGAAACTGGAGTACTGATAGAAGTAAAGTCACCAGCTAATACACCGTTGTACCCCGTAAAAAAGAAATCTATTGAGGGGTCAGCTGCTAAGTACCGGATGGTACATGATTTAAGAGAGATAAATAAAATTTTGGAACCTATTACTCCTGTTGTGCCAAATCCACACACGTTGCTATCACAGATTCCAGCAACAGCACGAGTATTTTCTGTCATAGACTTATCAAATGCATTCTTTTCAGTACCATTACACCCAGACTGTTACAAGCTGTTTGCATTTACATTCAAGAATAGACAATTAGCATGGACAAGATTACCACAGGGTATGATACATTCACCTACCTTGTACTCAGAAGCTATGAGATCAGTTCTACAAAATTTTAAACCTACGGATGAGGTTGTAATTCTCCAATATGTTGATGACCTATTGTTATGTGCCCCTGATCAAGAGTCCGCAGACAGCAACACAATAAGGTTGTTAATATTTCTAGCAGACATGGGCTGTAAAGTTAACAAGAGGAAAATACAACTTTGTATGACTACGATAGTATTTCTAGGACACTGCATTTCACAAGGTATTCGGCACCTCACCGCCGACAGACTAAAATCATTAGAGATCTTGTTCCTCCCAAGAACTACAAAACATTAAGAGCATTTTTGGGAATAGTATCACACTGCAGACAATGGGTTATACATGCTAGTCAGCTTATGCAACCTCTATATGATTGTTTAAAAATCGAACCTTTCCAGTTAACTGAATCAGCGCTCATAGCCTTTCAAGACCTCAAGAAAGGTCTCATGTCAGCCCCGGCCTTGGGAATCCCAGACTACGCCAAACCATTCCAATTAATGGCTGCAGAAATATCTAATCATGCTACAGGGGTACTAACACAGAAACATGAAAATAAACAAAGACCTGTCGCATACTACTCTGCTCAATTAGATAATGTCACCAAAGCTGCACCGTCATGTGTCAAGGTAGTAGCAGCTGTTTCTCTTTTGGTAGAAAAAGCCTCAGACATAGTACTAGACCATGCCTTAATAGTACAAACGACACATGATGTACATGGCATACTGAATCAGGTATTGCCAAAACACATTTCAATGGCTAGACATCTTAGATTACAATGCTCCTTACTAATGCCACCAAACCTCACTTTTCGCCGTATATTGTCTCTAAATTTAGCCACTCTGTTACCATTAGAGACAAAGGGGGGGGGGTGGAAGGAGACTATGAAGATAAAAATTTTTACAATTTCATGAACAAAATAATGGAATACATGATTGTTTACAGTGTATAGAACAAGAAACACAAGGGTTACCTAATGTACAGGACATACCTCTTGACAATCCAGACTTACAAATGTATATAGATGGTAGCAGGTATGCAGATGAAGCTGGTAACTTTCACACAGGTTATGCTGTTGTATCAGACCATGATGTTATTGAAGCTGAACCAATGCAAGCCAGCTGTTCAGCCCAGGAAGCTGAACTATTAGCTCTAATACGAGCATTACAATTAGCAAAAGAAAAAACCGCTAATATTTTTACTGATTCTAGATATGCATATGGCATTGTACATGATTTTGGATGCATATGGAGAGCTAGAGGTTACATGACAGCTTCAGGTCAACCAGTAAAACATGGACAAATGATTAAACAAATTCTAGAATCAGCTGCCTTAACTAAACAAGTAGCAGTAATGAAAGTACCTGTACATGTAAGACTCGACACAGAGATAGCTAGGGGTAATGACCGAGCCGACAAGGCTGCTAAGCGAGCTGCAGTAAAACCTCTGACAACTGACCACACTATTAGCGCAGTATCAGAATTTGACTTAATTACACGGCTCAAAGAAGCCCACCAGCAGGAGAGTAGAGAAGAAAAAGAAGAGTGGCAGAAACAGGGGGCAGAAGAAAAAGAAGGACTATGGAGAAAAGGAGATGAGCTTTGTCTCCCCCGAGCGTGGTACCCTGTTGTGGTCAGTGAAGCCCACGGACCTACACATGTGTCTGCAAACGGTATGATACAGAGGGTCAGACAGAAGTGGTTAGCCCCAGGGTTCGGCCAGGTAGCTCGAGCAAAATGTGGTTCTTGTGAAATCTGTTTAGCCTACAATCCAGGACAGACTATTAAGACCCCCCAGAAGCACCATGTAAGACCACTATATCCGTTCCAGAGACTTCAGATCGATTATATCCAGATGCCTAAGCATGGACACTATGAGTATGTACTGGTATGTGTGGACATGTTTTCGGGTGGCCGGAGGCTTATCCAGTTCATAGAGCCACGGCTAAAATCACTGCAGTAAAAATAGCACATGAACTGGTACCCCGTTATGGTATCCCAGAAGTGATCGAGTCAGATAGAGGTACACATTTCACTGGAGAGATCTTTCAGAATGTAATGAAAATGTTGTGTATAAAGAGTGAACTACACACCCCTTACCACCCACAGAGTTCTGGTAAGGTTGAGAGAATGAACGGGACACTCAAATTGAAAATACAGAAAGCTATGGCAGAGACACAGAAACCATGGACTGAGTGTCTTCCAATAGCATTGTATTCAGTCAGAAACACCCCCCAGGGAAAGAGCAAACTCACCCCCCATGAAATATTGTTTGGTAGAGTTGCCAATACAGGATTGTATTTCCCACAGACTTTAATGCTAGAAACTGAGAGTTTAACAGCATATGTACAGAACTTATGTAAACATGTGTCTAAAACACACTCTTTAGTGTTCTCTTCTATTCCAGATCCAGATTCCGTTGAAGGGACACACAAGCTACAACCAGGGGACGAAGTGTATGTAAAAAGACATAACAGAAGGACACTAGAACCCAGATTCGAGGGTCCTTATCAGGTGTTACTAACCACGCCTACTGCATTAAAATTAGAAGGAAAGGCTGCATGGGTGCATGCTAGCCACTGTAAGATAGCAAAATGAGAATTCTTTATCAAATCATTGCGTTGATAGCGATATTGGTAAGCTACACTGTTGCTTGGACACCTGGGACATCCATCCCCAAGGAAAAAGAACTGGAAGAAGGGGAGACCTACTCTTCCCTTTGGAAATGGAAAAGCCATACACAAAATAGGACGCAAAATAACTATACCTGCAGAGCAAACACAGAATGCTTGACCATGACAATAAAAATCACTGGCCCCTGTACAATATTCAGACAGGAGAAGTCTAAAGTATGGTATAACCGATATCTCATACATGTAAAAACGGGTTTTAATATAACCATTAATTCCACAGTAGAAGGGAACAATGTATGTTCATTTGTGAATACCACAGAGATCACTAACCACAATTTTAGGAATTTTGCGATATATTACACCAGCAAGAAGTATCAAAACTCAAACACCACTGTTCTAAATGCCCCTGGGTATTATGTTTGTGGTAACACGTCTGAAATAAAGGGAGGATCTTGGTTTGCCATAGGCATATATGTGTATAACGCAAGTATCCTGCCTCATTTCAGCAACCACTCTCTTATCCCCATCCCGAGCACCTGTGTTAACACTTCTACGATACATCAAAAGGTAAAAGTTCAGTTCAATGTATCTTTTCCACTTATCCCTACGTGTTCAAGGCATAAGAGGGCTTGGTATGACACCCTGCTGGGGGCAACGGGTACTGGAATGGGAATTATGAATAGCATGCAAATGGAGTCTATGGCCAATAAATGGTCTAGAGCAGGACAGGATATGGCAGAAAGTGTAAAAATTAATGGTAAATGGATTCCAACTTCCTTAAAAGTTAACCGACTTGGATTGCAGATCCCTAATGATATTAATAGTATTTTTAATCAGAGTTTATTCTTAACAGAAAAATCATGGGAAAATATTTCATCATTAATAAATGCAACACAATGTGGTTTCGAAATAATAAATTGGCAAATACAGAAAAACAGAGCACAAGCTGGCCTCATGTCTGGAAACTATTTTGAGTGGGCAAAAATATTTAATATTTCCCAGTCAGATACCTGGTTCACGGTCACTGGGAAAGAGGTCCAGTGTTTAGATTTATGGTGTACGGGTACTTTCACAGCCTTTAAAATCCGCGCTAATAGCACTATGGTAATGTGTAAAATATTTGTAATGCCCATAGTTATACAAGAGGAATTTTGGTACCCAGAAATTAAGGGTACCTATATGGACACTAACAATCAGACACATGATCTCTCAAGCTGTCACGAGACTAACAAAGGTTATGTTTGCGGACAGGGTACTCCCATGTATGAGCCATGTCTATTACAACATCAAACTAATATATGTCCCCTATTACGAGTTCCCCTTAACACAGTGGAAACATTTATGGAACTAGGGCCACAATATATTTGTATAGTGACCAACGATAAAAATACCACAGGACCCCTGCACCTAAATACCCCATATGTTGGATGTATTCAAAAATATTACTACTCTAAACTGGAAAGGAAGCACTTATTTCTTTTTACCTGAAATAAACAATGAAATAAGTGAAGGAATGAACTTTGTAAAAATGTTGCCTAACATACCTGTTAGTTTAGACTGTACCAAGCTAAGAGAATTGATTAATAGATCAGAGGAAGTGCATGCTCATATTACTGAGTTTAAACATTCTTTGAACAAACTCCTGGTAAATGCATATATAGACTCAGAAAAATTGATTAATTTAGGGTCTGCAATTCAAAGTGAAACTGAACATCATTGGTATGATATATTTAGTGGATGGTCCCCTACTGCCACACACTTTATTCAAGTTTTTTGTTATCCCCTTGTTATATTAGTATTACTTATATTTGTGTTAACTATGCTAAATATATTCGTGTACCGACGGGTGGCAAGGAAGATGAAAAAACTTCAGGAGAAAATTCACTATCAACATATATAAGGAAGAATCAAAGGGGGGACTGAGAGGATGGTAGGAGTTATACTTCACCCAAAATTACGATGTAAGACACAGATGAAGTTATTCTTCCCTTATCTGGACATTTGGACTGACGCCCAGAAACTAGATTGTAACTTGTTTTTAGCTGTCTCAGCAACCTTCTATTACTATGAATTATCACTTTTCTAATTATGAAACTTTCTTATCAACATTCCACTGTTATGAATCACTTTGCTGCTTATGGAACAAAGGAATTTTACTGCGCCTGTGCGACAATATCTTATGATTTGTTAGTATAAATAAAGGGATAGCATCCATAGAGCGGGCGCGCTCAGGGGCTTCCCAGTACCTGATTATACACTACGTGTCTGTGTATTTCTTGTTACGGGGATACTCCGACTCCAACAAGGACCCTCCATGGCTGAATGATCCTAACACCTGTCAGAAGCCATACTGGTGAATACCTAAGCAAAGCACCACATGAAGACCCCCCATAGTCCCGCCCCTGAAAATAAAGATTAAACAACAACCGCAAGATGGATTTCATCAACCAAGGTATCATTTTAATCAGTATATCAGCACCAACCTGACACTGTCTGTAGGTAACCGTGCACAATCTGCTGACAGGTTCCCTTTAATTTTATCACACTCTAACTGCTTGATAGAATCCATCATTTAAAGCAGCTGCTGAAGCTAATCCCAAATGGCCCTATGGCCCTGTGAGATTTTTTCGTTTTGTTTGGTTTCGTTAAATGTTTTAATACAAATATATTAAAAGTTATATTTTAATAATATTACTCCAGTTGAATTTGACAGTGAATTAAAGATGCATTCAGTCTTCCATTTGTGTGGCAAGTTCACCACAATCGATGCCAAACCACCTTGAAAGTACTGCCTTTTGCAAAAGAAATGTGAGCCTTCAGCCTCAATGGAAGATGTCTATCCACCATTATACTGTATATTGCACAAAGCCATTTCTGCTTTATACTTTCACGAAGCAGAGACCGTGATCCAGTTCTTGAAATTGATGTGCTGCAAATTGCAGTTCATCATCAGCCATGGACTTTAAATGTATTTTATGGTCTATTGTGTAAATGTTTTGCATAACATCAATGCACCACTGAAAAAGGGTAATTGTTTACTGGTGGTGATTAGAGATGGTCAAATCTTTGGAAATTCAAATTCACAATATAAGACAAAAAATGTACAAAATGTGCGGTAAGGGACAAGGAAGTGAAAGAGCTGCTGATGGTGCATGCAGAAGCAAGGAAATGGACCAGGTGAAACTGTGCCTGCTGCGGGAGCACAACACACATGCTCATCCAAAAGACCTAGCTTCCTGTCCTACTTTGTAGGGGGATGCGGGACACCACTCTTGATGACAGAAAAGTGTAAACACATGGTCAGTTGGATGGCAGATAATGTTTCCAGTATGTTTCCCAACACCACCATGTCTTCCACATGGTCCAGTCTCACTAGCCAAGAGTCTGTACCACATAATCATCAATCTGATCCTTCATCCTCACACCATGGTAAGTCCCAGGAGAGAAGTGATCCCACAGTCCACACTACGAGGAGCTCTTTATATTTCTATTTACTGATTCTGGCCCCTTGCTCTACACATTTCAAGAGGGACATGAGGAAATTGTGTGTAGTGATGTGCAAACATTTTATTGCCAGGGTCAGAAGAAGACAATGGTGGGGAACGGAAATTACTGTCTCAAGAGATAGATGATGATGAGACATAGTTGCCAACAAGTGATGATGTTAAATCAACATGTCAGGAGGACCATAGTGCGGAAGTGGAAAATGAGGTGGTGGACGATGAAGTCACTGACACTACCTGGGAAGGTGCCATGCAAAGCAAGGCAAGCAGCAGAGAGGAGGAGAGATCTGCAGCACTGGTGGCCAGAGGGAAATGGTGGGCAACTGTTCCCTAGAGTACCCACACATGTCAAGTTCCCAGGCCAAGGGTTAGGTGTTCCCCAGTCTGGCGCTTTTTTAAATAAAGTAGGATGGAAAAAGAATGGTCATTTGAAACCTGTGCAGTACCAAGATCAGCAGGGGCCTGACCACAATCAGCCTGACCACGACCAGCATGCTTAGCCCGGAAGAAGCCAGCGGTGAAACGCGCATCGGGTGGGGAGCCATCACTTCGTCACCACACAGGTAGTTATTTTTATGTCCTCTTGTATGCACCTTTTTTGGCGTTTAACATGAGCTATCTAATATCACTGGATAGTAAGTTTGGGCCATGTTATTAATGCCATATTATTGGACTTCTTGCATAGGATCTCTGTGTTTTTTGTTGGTAGTCACCTTCTATCCTCTTGCGGTCTTTTCATAGCATTTTTTGATGGGCTGGGCTAATGTAGTCTGTTTTAACTATACATTGTGCTTTGGATATATTACTTTGTGGCTGCATTTAGGAATTTTTTTTTCATATATATATATTTACTTTTATAATCAATTGGTGAATATTTAGTGGCTTGTGTTATATACATTATCACAATCCCCCTTTGTTCTCTGGCTTACACTGCAGCAACACTTGCAAGTATCAGCTCACCGACTGGTGTGCGACATGACCACGCGCTGGAACTCAACATTACATATGTTGCCAAGGCTTTATGTTCAGCAGAGGGCAGTAGTTGAATACCAGCTACAACATGCCCATCGGTATTTGAGGAATCAACCAAGATTGTGAGCAGCGATGACACCATAATCATCCCACTTATGTGTCTACACAAATGCTCGCTGCTCACAGTTAAAGAGGAAGCTTTGCATGTAGACCAGGTGGAAATGTAGGAAGAAAGTACACAGGGTGATATTACCCAGCCCAACCTCATCTCATCTTCTCAGTGTGGATTGGGTGATAATGAGGAGGAGGAACAAGAGATTATTTCTTGCGATACAGAGAGTAGTACCCACACCGGCTTCATCCTGTCTGTGTAAAGGAGAAACAGGACTCTAGTCGTGACATGAATTACTGCAAGATCTATGTTCAGTCCTTCCCCTACATGAAAGTGTATTCTTCTCTTCAGCATACCTACACTCCAAGTTCAGCTTCCCCTGGGCACTTCCCAAGTGACGACGGTCCCTCTTTCAGGCAACCATCAGTAATGGAGACACAGTCCAGGATAACTTGAACATTCTCTTTACTTAACACTTCGCACGTTACATCCACAGTTGGCACATCATGGGTTTCACTTGTTTCCTTATCTTTCCCTGCTTTGCTGTCACTTCTGTGCAGTACACACCCAGATCGGACCGTACTAGACTGCTTCCCAGTTCCTTCCAGGCCTAACCTCGCTGTAATGAAATTTCCTTCAGCCTGTTTCGCCCCAGACATGAATTCATCAATGATTACTTTTGGTGACCCCGATGAAGCATACGGCCCTTCTGTACCGATCCTGTCGAAGTTCCAACTCCTTTCATCTCCTTAGTCCAGCCAACTTCTGCCCTAAAAGCATAGACGGTAAGATGCCACATCTTCCTTCTCTGTACCAGCCCACTGATATGTTATACAGTGGCCATGGGTAACATGGGTTGCAGCACTTGAATGTTGCGTGGCTGCCGGCTGTCCGGGCATATAGCCCATGTGGACACTTGGGCACTCTGCCCTGTCTAAGCTAACTACCTAGAAACTTCTCACTACTATCCTGCAGCCTCTCCTACACTTAACCCTCTATGGAACATACTATAAGCTATACCTAACATAGCCCAATAGTATGCCCCCATCTAGTGGCCCACAATAGAACTACACTTACCCATGTATAAGAACTATATACTAAGTTGCCCTCCTAAAGTGTCCCCAGAGGAAAGCACCTAACTTTCCCTATACTGTACACATCACATATATTATATACAATGTTATACATAAAATGGTAACACAGTAGAGAATGTGGCGATACCATTACTATGTGTGGTAATACATGTTCCATGTAGCATTACCACCAAAATATTTATGACACACAATAATTAGTACATATAAACATTAAGAACACTTAAGGGGGGCAGGGCAAGGCAGTAATACTCCTTCACCCCCTTACGTCTGTTTAGCATGGATAACCAGAAGAGGAGGAGGAGGAGATGGAGAGTCGTTCTCCTGGTGGGGACAGGGAAGCCTTGCCTGTTGGGATCTGCCTCACATGGCTGACTTTATGTCACCTTTTGGAATATGTTTGCTGCAACAACTCTATTCCTGTCTATGAGTATTTAGTTGCTAGATTGGTATGCTGTTTATAAAGTTAGAACAAAAAAAAATTCCCAGAGGCTCAAACAGTAATAGCATGTGACTATATTTCCTATTTTACTGTGTCTGTGTATGAGATACAGGAAACATGTATATCTTAGTACTGTGTTAGCCAGTAGATAGAAAAATATTTAGAATTGAGAGTCCTCATTGGTTGATACCTTTTAATGGCTAACTGAAAAGATGGTAACAAAATGCAAGCTTTCGAGACTACTCAGGTCTCTTCATCAGGCAAAGACTAATACAACATCTGAAGAATCACATATTTATACACAACAGGACACAGGACTAGTGGAATGGATAAGACAAGTGACGTAAAGCAGAACTATCAATATGGGAGAGGGATGAACAGTTGTGGCAATAAATATTGGATGACATAGATAAGGAATGTGAAAGTTTTACTGCCCTCTGATTGGGGTCTGGTAATGTTTTGTGATGCTCCCACAGGGTCTTAGGAGCAAATTCCTTAATTGGTTTAAAAAGCCATAAATCCATGCGATATGTTCATTCCAGCATTGAGAGTGTCAAAGGTCGTCATCAGTTTGTATTCACAAACTCTCCTGTGTCTCTGAGATGTGAAATTACCTTTCAATACAAGTAATTTCATGTCCATGGTGCTGTGATTAGGCATACAAAAATGTTTGGCCACAGGTAGATCCATTCTCTTTTCTCTTATTGTGTGGCGATGAGAATTCATCCTTGTTCTCAGTTTTTGCCCTGTCTCCCCCACATACAGACCCCCAGTTGGACATTTAGCACAAATAATTAGGTACACCACATTAGATGTGATGCAACTGAAAGTCCCTGGGATCTTGTAGTCCTGATGTGAGTTGGGGATCTTTATCTTGTCCGTGGTCATTATAAATGGACAGGTTTTACATTTTTTCTCGTTGCAAGGAAAGGTTCCTGCAGCTGTTGGAGAGGACAGGGGACTTCTGACAATGATGCTTCTTAGATTTGGGGGCTGCCTAAAACACAGTAGTGGGGGGTCTGGAAATATGGATTGCAATCTGGCATCTTTTTGTAGTAAAGGTTGTAATTTCCGTGCAGCTCCTCTTAGCACCTCCAGATTTGGATTGTAGGTGACTACTAGAGGCACCGGGTTATTTTCTTCTTTAGTTTTGTAATGTAGCAAATGATTCCTTGATATTCTGGTGGTTCTTGTAATTTGGTTTTCAATTGTTCTTGGATGGTAGCCCTGATTTAAAAAGGTCTTTCTGAGGTGACCAAGGTGTTCATCTCTATCCATGGGGTTGGAACATATACGGTTGTATCTGATGGCTTGGCTGTAGATAATAGAGTTTTTTATGTGTTTTGGATGGAAACTGTCCCACAGATAGAGCAACAGAAATAATTTATTCCTGATCTATTAAGCTTGTCATATATTGTTTCTGATTGCTCCTG
>JARQOD010000009.1:132672979-132784682 GCA_033576555.1 Oophaga sylvatica | reverse complement strand
ATATTTTTTTGATTGCCCTAAAAAAAAACAAGTTCTGCTGTACATGCTTGGAGAGTTTGGAGAATCCACTGTCAACAGTCCCACTCCCCTTTCCTGGGACCTTTGTTATATGCTTTTAGATCAACTTGGTTACTGGTTGTTCACCCTTCTCAACCCACGCAAACAAGGGAATTTTCATCTCTCCTTCCTGCGGTTGAGGGGCTAGATAAATGGTGAAATACCAAGTCTAGTAACAATTAGTAAAAAAATTTTACCATCTGACAACTTGGTGGCAGAGTCATAGATCCTTGGGAAAACAAGGAGGAGAGGAGGGAGAAACACCATGTCCCGTGGCAGGGGAAACTATAAAATGTGGGATAGTTTCATTGACCCTTCGCCCCCAGGCCCTCATGCGTGGATAGTCTGACAAGGGGGAAAAGTTTGGGAGTGATGGGGAGTACATAGTCAAACCTTCCCAGTCCTCCGTGATTCCTCTGTGCCGTACAATTTTGGGTTTCCAAATGGAACGTGGCATGAACTGTCCCTCTCGCCTTGGGAGGTGCTTGGTTGGCCTGCCACTAGGTTTTTCAGTGTGGGTTTTTTTTTTGCCACGGGGGCATAATAACTGACAGGCCATATGCTGTCAAATGAAAATGCTCACAGGCTGACTCATCAAAATGAATAAGGCCTGGATTGGCCAGATTTCTCAACCTCACCGGATGACAGAAGTGGAACATAAAGCCAATTCAAATATCTATTTTTTCTGGTGTATTTCCTTGTACCCCTTCCTACCAAAAAAAGGGTATACTGCTCATGGTTTCTTCTTTTCCCTCCTCCCCCATATCAACAGGGTCATCAGGCAGCACTCGCTCCAAATTTTTACAGGGTTATGCGGCCCTGCTCCAAATTTTTAGAGGGTCATCATGCAGTCCTCGCTCAAAATTTTTTAAAGGGTCATGATGCAGTGTTCACTCAAAATTTTTTAGAGGGTCATCATGCGGTCTTTGCTCAAAATTTTTACAGGGCTATCATGCGGCCCTCGTTCAAATTTTTACAGGATCATCATGAGGTCCTCCTTACAAATTTTTACAGGGTCATCATGCGACCCTCACTCTTAATTATTATAGGCTGTGTATAATGCACTCCTTCATAATTTTTACAGGATGTGTATAAAGCCTCCTCTACAATTCTCTTACATTTCTATTTATATATATGTTTACCCCCCCAGGGTAAATGTTTTTCAGGCATTGCACTTAGTGCATAGGCTTTACCAGTCAGGAGTCCCATTCCTCAAAAATTGGAAAAAAAAATGTTTTCTGAGGCCCTTCACATGTCTTCCAGGGTGTAGTATAGTCCCTCGTTCTAATTTTTGGCGGCCCTTGCACTTGTGCTCTACCAAGCTAGGAGTCCCACTTCTTAAAATATGGGGAAAAATAATTCTGAGGACCTCCTCTATGTGTCTTTTAGAGTGTTTTGCAGTCCCTCATTCTAATATTTGGCACCTCTTGCACTTAGTGCATAGGCTTTATCAGTCTAGGAGTCCCACTACCTAACAATTTTAACAGAATGTGAATGAGGTCCTCCTTTTTGTCTAATACAGGGTGTATGGGAGTCATTCTTCCTTCTAATTTTTGGCAGTTTTTGCATTGCCAATATAGGCTTTGTGAATTTCAGAGTCCCTCCTTCAAAAATTAAACAGGATATGTCTGACCATGCCACACACAGCACATGATAAGGTAGTTAAAAATATTAAAATTACATTTACAGGTATGTAATCTACTGTATTCCTAGTACATATGGAAGACGAAAAGAACAATACAAAAAATGGTGAGCACACCTGATGAAATGCAAAAAAAAATTCACACCTTTATTAATTACTGAGGACATACACGAACAGACCATTAAAAACATCTAAAATCATACTTTTAGCATGTAAAGCAGGGCAACAAATATACTAGGCGGATACAAAAACAATTAGAAGCAAGAGCAAGGCAAAATTACAATAGTAGAACATCCAAATATCCTATAAGTAGCCGCAATAAAGGCAACCGGGTTGGTTTTAAGGGGATGTGTCACGGCAGCAGTGACCCGGTCCATGGCCCTGGGCATCCAATGAAAATGATGATAAGGGGATGACAGGTTTATGAAAGATAGTTTGTGAAGCACCTGTGGTATTCGGCAATAAAGATGTTAGCTGACGCTGCTTCAGAGTCCGCTGGGGCTGATGGTGATGCAGCAGAGTTGTTACAGCTCTCCACAGGTAGAGCTAGGCCCCAGGGCAGCTGTATGTATAAGATGATGGTGATGATTGTTTGTGCAGCTGAAGTGCAGTACCTCTGTGGCGACTGGACCTCAGGGGCGCCACATTCTTTCCCGGTTAAACACAGCACTCCTCAGGCTGGAACAGAGCAAAACAGATTTTAAGACATGCAAACATTTTTGGTAATGCATTACAACAGGATAAACAGTTTGCAGGAAACTCTTCTTCCCTTTATGGGAGGCACTTTTACTTGAACGTTGCATGTAACTAATATTAGCATAAATATAACTTTAATATCACTATCAACTTTTGATAAATATGAAAATATAGCTTTACCATTAATAGAAATCTATCAAAAATATTAAATATACCTCTTCTGTAATAGAAATTATCTGCACATAAAATAATACTATACTATTAATAAAACATTTTCAATCAGGTGTAGCAAAGTTAAGTAACATCTCGAACTGCGGTATTCTTCTTCTTTTCTTAGTGCAATATGGGGGACCCGTCTCAAACCCCCAACGTAAGCCCAGGGCATGGCTACAGGGCATAGGTGGTTAAACTGTTGGACCACTTTTTCAGCCACGCCTGATGGTTTTTGTTCTGTGTTCAAGTGGAAAAGATAGAGTGCCACTTTTCACACTCTAAAGGTTTTGTGTAAAACCAATAGGGAGCACATTAAAAAGTGCTAACTATGTACAATAACAGTTCAGATCACTCACTGTCCATGATCATAGCGTCTTTTCAATTATCAAAACCTAACCAGGTAGATTAACTATTTACATTAACTTGCTGCTACTTTACTCTTTTAATTCTTCTGCTGTCTTCAGGGTAGTTCCTGGGGACTGTGACTCCCTGACCTGGAATATTCTGGGTCCAGTGCTACACCGGGTAACACCAAATGGTCAGGTCCTACTACTGGGGTTTGGGTAGCCTGATTGTGCATGGTCGGTCTGCCTGGAGCTGCAGATGTAGATGATGCAGTATTTACCAGTTATGTTTCTGATTCTGGTGGACTTTTAGCAGAGACCGTTATAGCTTTTCATACTGTAGGCACTGATGGACTTGTTGTCACTGAACCAGGAGCTGTGTGCTTACTTTTTCCAACATTCAGGGCATACCAACCCTTTTCACCCCAGTGCCGGGTGTAGGTCACATGATCCCCCTGGTACAGATCCCAATCAGGGTGTTCTTTCCAGGAGATGCGATTCCACATCCCGCCAGGTGACAAAAATTTCTGCAAGCAGTCTGGACTCTTTAATAAACCTCCAGCCTCTCTGAAGTTTGAAAGTCACCACTGTGCCCTGCCTCAAGGGACCCCTGTGTGCACGTATGGCCTTGCAGGTCTGGGCCTTGGCCTGCAGGTTCCGCTCCTCAATAGCCCTGCGCTGGGCGTCACACTCCTTGTCCTCCTTCTCCCACTTGAGCGCTAGCTGTTCATTGTATTCTTCCCAGCTGAGGACCGCTATGTGGGACCCCTGTTAGGATTCGGTAACCGAGGCATATAATAGGGAAATAGTCTAGGCAACCAGATACCCAGAGAGGTTGGTAACTTAGCGGATTGCAGACCCCTAAACTGACAACACAACTACAATTAGCTGCGGGACGTACCTGTGTAGCCCAGCTACGCAGGCACACATAAAAATCCAGGAGAGTGCACAGGAAGGTAACAGCAACGCTTGATATTCATTCACAGTCACTCACACTTTCAGACACACCCATCTGAGATATAAGGGGGAGTGACACGTGGTAGTGGGGGAGTCTAGTCTAGCTTCCTGTCTAAGGACAGTGTAGTTTAGTCTGGCTTAGTGAGACAGCCAGTCAGTTAAGCTCCGAGAGGCTCAAGAGTGAGTCATCCCTTGGATAGTTTTCCTGTCTGAGGAGAGATCAGTCAGTGGAAGAGTGTTTTGTGGACTTCAGCCAGTTAGCTTCTGTTCAAGGACAGAGCAGCCATTCAGTCTCGGTCCAGTTGGGACTTTGGAGGAAACTGAGAGCTGTGCAGCGAGCTCTGGAGGAAACGGACATATCCACAGATACCACAAGTGCTTATGTTAAGAGCGTGAAGCAGGGCGAAGGGCACAGTGGAGAAGATATAGAAGTGCTACAGGTATTGGATTGCCTGCACTAAATTGCCGGACACCGGGGTCCGAAGCGTTGCTATTGTTTCAAGCATAGTAACAAGAAAACCGGAGGCATCTGGACTACAGGTCGCAGAGAGCAGCCCTAAGTGTCAATACGTAACCGGAGTCAGGTGGAACAGGGACTTGAGCTGGGCCCAGCAAAAGTAAGGACTTAGTTTCATCACTTAGAAGGCTCCACCACAACATTGGCCGGGTAGTACAGCTATTGAGAAAGCTGGAGATTCAGAGTTAACTTCGCTTCAGGCAAGTTGGACTCACATGTATATGGAAGTTAAGGAGGCCTCTAACCTGCTCAGCTGTTACCCGAATGTGCACTCTCCACCCCGACCAGCTCCCGGGATCTGCTTGAACCATCTACCAGTAAAAGGTATGAAAAGAAGCTGTATTGTGTGCGACTGAATTATTATCCACACCCTGCATCATCGTCACCATAGACTTCCAGGGACCCATCTCACCTGTGGGAGACTTACTACCAAGCTGCCCCATAACATCCCCTGTGAAAGTCCTTAGAGCAGCGCTGGTTCAAATAACCAGATACCACAGGTGGCGTCACGAACTACCTATACCTAATAATCCCCTGTAAATATTCCCCATCGCATTGACTGCCAGGGCCACGGACCGAGCCACCGCTACCGGTGACAACTCCCATAGACTTCTATGGGCTCGGCTCCGAGTACCCCATAGCCCTGGTATCCACAATTGTGGGGCGAGTCAACTAGACTTTGGCGTCACGAACAGGATCCGAAACTTGCAAGTGTGAGTCCTGTGTGCCTATTGAACTGTTTATTTCATGAAAAAGACTGTTTGCTGCTTTTGGCGCCAAATACCGCCATTTTGCCGCCATGTTGGCGCCCTGAGGCGCTGGTGAAGAAGGTGGGCGTGTACCCCCCTGAGGCGCGAAAGAAATGGCCGCCCTCTCCAAATGTTACTACAATGTGCGGTCCTGCCCCACTGCTAAAGAAATCCGCCTCCTCTTCATCCTCTGTGCGAAGAGGAGGAGACGCAAATCCCGCCTCCACGGAAGAGACCCGACTGTTCCTAATGGAAACTACACTCTGGCCTGGGACGAGATGGCGGAAGGACAGGAGAATCTGTGCCAAAGATCGGAAGATTTTCTACCTGTGCCGGAGCTGTCCCCAGATAGGGACACCGACCCCGCCATGATGGAGCTGCGGAAGGAGAATGAGGAGCTAAGGAGGAAGCTCCAGTGTCGTGCTGATCGACAGGAGACGGAGAGACGCTGGCGCACCCAAACACAGCGGCTGCTGTGGGACGCCATGTTCTCTCCTACAAGCCAAGGGCCGTCTCCTGAATTCCTGAAATCGCTGCTGGAGAAGGCTGAGGGACGACCGGAGGTTACCGCCGAAAGTGCTGTACCTGATCCCACCGATGCGGAGGTGGAGGAGAAGGAGGCTGAGGAGGTATTGCCCGGACCGGAGTGCCAGCCAGGCCAGGAGGCCACCGCAGAGTACCGCTCCCCGGTAAGGTCACCGGAGGGGTCCCAGCCATCGTTGCCGGAAGTCGACTGGGACGAGATGGAGCGATTAGATGACGTCACCTATGCCGTTCAGTGGGAAAGTGAGTGGCGCCGTCGTGAAGAGGAGCAGCAACGCCAAAAGCAGGAGAGAGAAAGAGACATCCAGCGGTCCCGACAGAAACAACATGAGGAATTCATAGCTGACAAGGAGACCGTCCGCAGGGATAAAGGTACCCTACGGGAACAGCGGCGGCAGGGGTGCGTCACCGAGTTCCAGCTCCGCAAGGGCTGGGGCTTCATCCGCGAGCCAGGCCTCTTCGCAGGGGTCTTTGTAAGCTGCAGGGACGTAGAATCCCACCTGCCCATCGGTCATCCTGGGAGGGACCTGATTAATGGGGACATTGTGAGCTACACCCGTCACTGGGGTTTAAAGGGGTGGTATGCCCTGAACGTCTCCATTGTTAGTGACCCCGTCCCCGACGCCGGTACTGAAGCGTCCCAGTTCATAGCTCCCACCGCACTAGGCCGTGCCCCAGCATCGCCCCCTAGATCACAAACAGCGACCTGCTCTACATCGCAACAGGCGACCTACCCGGCATCGCCCCCTACATCGCAATCAACCAAGTGTCCCGCAACGCAAACTGCAACTCATTCTGGATCGCAACCGGATGATGCGACCACCGTTGAATCGCAGTCCAAGCCTGCATCTAAATATTTGCCTGAGACCCCCGTTGCGTCCCCGTTGGTTCGCACAAGGACTGTGGCCACGCAAACGCAGATATCGGGGCATGACTTATTCGTTATGGGATCCAAAGGGCATCGCGTTGTTCCAGCCCCAGGAGTGGAAGACGTCAGTGAAAGTTTATAAAAGTGAAGACCGGTAGGACCCAGACAGGGGTTTGCCGCATCTAAGAAATGTATAAAGTTTTGAAAGGAAATTGCCATTTTTGCACTTTAGTATTATTGTATACTGATGTTTTACATATTTGGAATAGAATACCCGGCTGGGTAAAGAGAGTTAGAGAATTTGAAAAAGTTAAATACAGTTAAAATTATAATGAGAGTATTGCAGCTAAAGTATATGTGAATACTGAATTTCTGAAGTTACAAATATGTGTCTTTAACCATGTTATGGACTGAGAGGCTGAGGACTGTGCCAGCCCAGAACTTATCCTGTAAATAGTTGCGCTTCGGTGCATTATCTTGGTTTTACATGAAACCACTACTACTATCTACCTCTGAAGAAAAACCCGTATGGTGGGCCTAGAGTGAGGTCTGCAGTCGGAAGTCCTGCAGCCCACCCAGGACCCACGTGGGAGGTTTTTGGTGCGGGTCCTCCACAAGTATCTTGTATATATGAGAATGTTTGATATTTTGATACTTTTGATACTTTTGTATTCTTCATTGTACAAATTGTAACGTTAAAGAAGTCGTACCTCCCGGATGGGAAGAGTTATAATGTTGATGTTAATGCAAAACAAAATGTTCTTTTTGTCTTTTACAGCCCGGGAGTGCTGTGTTTTACCAAGGGGGGATGTGTAGCCCAGCTACGCAGGCACACATAAAAATCCAGGAGAGTGCACAGGAAGGTAACAGCAACGCTTGATATTCATTCACAGTCACTCACACTTTCAGACACACCCATCTGAGATATAAGGGGGAGTGACACGTGGTAGTGGGGGAGTCTAGTCTAGCTTCCTGTCTAAGGACAGTGTAGTTTAGTCTGGCTTAGTGAGACAGCCAGTCAGTTAAGCTCCGGGAGGCTCAAGAGTGAGTCATCCCTTGGATAGTTTTCCTGTCTGAGGAGAGATCAGTCAGTGGAAGAGTGTTTTGTGGACTTCAGCCAGTTAGCTTCTGTTCAAGGACAGAGCAGCCATTCAGTCTCGGTCCAGTTGGGACTTTGGAGGAAACTGAGAGCTGTGCAGCGAGCTCTGGAGGAAACGGACATATCCACAGATACCACAAGTGCTTATGTTAAGGCGTGAAGCAGGGCGAAGGGCACAGTGGAGAAGATATAGAAGTGCTACAGGTATTGGATTGCCTGCACTAAATTGCCGGACACCGGGGTCCGAAGCGTTGCTATTGTTTCAAGCATAGTAACAAGAAAACCGGAGGCATCTGGACTACAGGTCGCAGAGAGCAGCCCTAAGTGTCAATACGTAACCGGAGTCAGGTGGAACAGGGACTTTGAGCTGGGCCCAGCAAAAGTAAGGACTTAGTTTCATCACTTAGAAGGCTCCACCACAACATTGGCCGGGCAGTACAGCTATTGAGAAAGCTGGAGATTCAGAGTTAACTTCGCTTCAGGCAAGTTGGACTCACATGTATATGGAAGTTAAGGAGGCCTCTAACCTGCTCAGCTGTTACCCGAATGTGCACTCTCCACCCCGACCAGCTCCCCGGGATCTGCTTGAACCATCTACCAGTAAAAGGTATGAAAAGAAGCTGTATTGTGTGCGACTGAATTATTATCCACACCCTGCATCATCGTCACCATAGACTTCCAGGGACCCGTCTCACCTGTGGGAGACTTACTACCAAGCTGCCCCATAACATCCCCTGTGAAAGTCCTTAGAGCAGCGCTGGTTCAAATAACCAGATACCACAGGTGGCGTCACGAACTACCTATACCTAATAATCCCCTGTAAATATTCCCCATCGCATTGACTGCCAGGGCCACGGACCGAGCCACCGCTACCGGTGACAACTCCCATAGACTTCTATGGGCTCGGCTCCGAGTACCCCATAGCCCTGGTATCCACAATTGTGGGGCGAGTCATACCTACGATGCCCTAGATGCCTTAACACAGCCAAAGAGTTAGCTAAGCCTAAAGAGAGAAAGGGGAAAGCTAAACTGCCCCGGAGTAGAGCCCCAAAGGAATAGATAGCCCCCAAACATATATTGCCGGTGAGACAGATGAGGCACAAAACACAGGCAGAAAATAGAGTAAGCAAATGCTGGGGCCCAAACTGTCTGGATAGAACAGGACAGTAAAGGATACTGTCTTAAATCCCGCAAAAACACTAAGAAAAATTGCAACACGTCTGATATGCAAAAATACTGAGGCCACACGACCTCTCCCCACGAAATCAGAACTCTGGTGTGAACTGGACGCAAAACAACAGGTACTAAAATAACAGTGGACTGGAAATACAAAAAGATTGACATAAGCTGTGGCAAATGAAAACAGAGTCCAGCACAGGTCCCAGCAGGGAACCCGGCTGAACTCACATCAGCAAGGCAGAAAACAGAGAAAAGCAAAAAGGGAACAAATGCCACAGATTAAAACAGACAAATAACTTATCTGAAAGATGCAGGACAAGCAGGGAGCAAGCAGACTTCCAAAAGGCTCAGGAAGAAAACCAAATCACAGGCAACAACTAAGGGAAGGCTGTCCCTTAAATCTCTTCAGTCTGTAACACCTGACCTCCAATCATCCTCTTCAGGTGATTGATTTCTGTCAGCCAGACCAGCTCCATTATCAGCAGCAACCACGAGAGGGAGTGCAAACTCAGAAGCCAGATCAAAAGTGTTCACAACAGTACCCCCCCTTGAGGAGGGGTCAGCGAACCCTCACCCAAGCCACCAGGCCAATCAGGATGGGCCTGGTGAAAGGCGCGAACCAATCTCTCGGCATGAATGTCAGAAGCAAACACCCAAGAATTATCCCCTAACCATAACCTTTCCACTTGACCAAGTACTGGAGTCTCTGTCTAGCCAGACGAGAATCCAATATCTTCTCTACTTCATACTCCATATTGCCCTTAACCAATACAAGATCAGGGGGCGCAGCCATGGGAACTACTGGCTCAACAAACCTTTTCAACAAAGATTTATGAAAGACGTTGTGAATCTTAAACGTTCCTGGAAGAAAAGAAAGAAAGAAAGAAAAGGGATTAAGGATTTCCGAAATCTTATAAGGTCCAATGAACCTTGGCTTAAATTTTGGAGAAATAAAAGTCCAGCTCACCAGTGCAGCATACCAGAGATCGGAGCAAGGAACCGCTGTGTCAGACGTAGAACATTGCAAAAGGAGAAAATCCAGCTCAACGATGAAGTGAAGATAAAAAAATCTTTATTCACTTGTCATTCCAAATACAGAGGAGTATCAGCATAGATAGCAGCAGATGAATGCGTTATCAACGCGTTTCAGGTGACGCAGCACCCAGGGTGCTGCAATCTCATAGATTCCAACTGCTCTGGTGTATTGCCTTTTTTACCTGCACTCCTCAGCTACCGAAACATAACAGTATCACCGGCCTAAAAATTGAAAATTGTATGGTACTCACAGAAGGGAAAAAATATTGTGAAAGAAAAAAAAAGGTTCTCAGAGTTGTCAGAGATATTTTTCTGTTTGTTGCATTTTTTTCCCTCTGTATCTCTGGGTGCTGGGGAGGATTTTTTCTTTCTCTCAATGGAGTTTGCACAGTTGTCTGGACGTGTGGATCAGCTTGCCACTGAGGTTCGGAGTATTGCTACCTATCTTGCTAGGTTGCCTGTTGTGGAACCTAGGATTCCCATGCCAGATTTGTTTTTAGGGGATCGAGCTAAGTTTCAGAATTTCAAAAATAATTGTAAATTGTTTTTTGCCTTAAAATCTAAGTCCTCAGGGAACGCAGCGCAGCAGGTTCAAATTGTCATCTCTCTCCTGCGCGGCGATCCTCAGGATTGGGCTTTTTCCCTGACACCTGGGGATCCTGTTTTGAGTGATGTTGATGCATTTTTTCAGGCTTTGGGGTTATTGTACGATGAGCCTAATGTCACTGATCAAGCTGAAAAAGCCTTGTTGGCATTAAATCAGGGGCTTGATGACGCTGAGTTATACTGTCAGAGATTCCGTAGGTGGGCAGTCCTGACCAAGTGGAATGACGACGCTTTGGCAGCCCTTTTTCGGAAGGGTCTGTCAGATAATGTAAAGGATGTTATGGTGGGATTCTCTGTCCCCTCTGGTCTCAATGATTCTATGTCATTAGCGATTCAAATTGACAGACGTTTGCGTGAGCGGAGAAGTATGCGTGGAATAGTGTCTGGGGCACAGCGTCATGAGTTTCGAAAGCGCAATGGGTTATGTTTCTATTGTGGTGATGCCTCTCATGCTATTTCAGTCTGCCCTAAGCGGGGAAGACGTTTTGCACGCTTAGTTGTCTTGGGTAGTGTTCAGACTAAGTTTTTATTAACTGTCACTCTGATATGCTCTCTGTCCTCATTCTCTGCTCAGGCTTTTGTTGATTCTGGAGCAGCTATTAACCTGATGGATTATGATTTTGCTAAACGTTGTGGGTTTCCCTTGATACCCCTACAGAAGTCTATTCCCCTACTGGGGATCGATTCTACCCCTTTGGCTGAGAATAAACCTCAGTTCTCTACTCAGGTGATAATGAGGGTTGAACCTGATCATCAGGAGTGCTGTAAATTTTTGGTTCTGTATAATCTGCATGATATTATCGTACTGGGCTTCCCTTGGTTGCAGTCTCATAATCCTGTTTTGGATTGGAAATCTGTGTCTGTAACCAGTTGGGGCTGCCAATGTGTTAATACCAACACTCCTGTTTTTTCTGCCTCCCCCCAGGCTCAGGATGTTCCTGACTTTTTGATTGATTTTTCTGATGTGTTTAGCGAAAGTAAATTTGCATCCTTGCCTCCCCATAGGAGCTATGACTGCGCTATTGAATTAGTGCCTGGTAGTAAATTCCCTAAAGGTCGCCTTTTTAACTTGTCTGTACCTGAACATGACGCTATGCGGTCTTATATCAAGGAATCATTGGAGAAGGGTCATATCAGACCATCCTCTTCACCCTTAGGTGCCGGTTTTTTCTTTGTGGCCAAAAAGGATGGTTCATTAAGGCCGTGTATTGATTATCGTCTTTTGAACAATATTACTGTAAAATATCAATACCCGTTACCTTTGATTTCTGACCTGTTTTCCAGGGTGAAAAACGCTACTTGGTTTACCAAGCTTGACCTCAGGGGGGCATATAACCTTATTCGCATTAAGCACGGGGATGAATGGAAGACGGCATTCAATACCCCTGAGTGTCATTTTGAGTACCTTGTGATGCCCTTTGGGCTCACTAATGCTCCTTCTGTCTTCCAGTCCTTCATGAATGACATTTTCAGGGATTTTGTGGATAAATTTCTGATTGTTTATTTGGATGATATCTTGATTTTTTCTAATGACTGGGACTCTCATGTGAAACATGTTCGAACTGTATTCCAGATTTTGAGAGAGAATGCTCTGTATGTGAAGGGATCAAAGTGTCTTTTTGGCGTACAGAGGATCTCATTTCTGGGATTCATTTTGTCCCCATCTGTTATTGAAATGGACCCGGTCAAGGTTCAGGCCATCTGTGATTGGGTCCAACCTACTTCATTAAAGGCTCTTCAAAGATTTTGGGGTTTTGCCAATTTTTATCGTAAATTTATTGGTAATTTCTCGGTTATTGTTAAACCATTAACTGATTTGACCAAAAAGGGTTCTGATGTGGTGAATTGGCCTCCGGAGGCAGTCTCTGCATTTCAGGAACTTAAGCAGAGATTCACTTCTGCTCCTGTTCTACGGCAGCCTGATGTTTCTCTGACATTTCAGGTGGAGGTTGATGCCTCTGAAATTGGGGCAGGTGCCGTTTTGTCCCAAAAAGATCCAGAGACCTCTAAAAGTAACCCTTGTGCCTTTTTCTCTCGAAAATTTTCTCCTACTGAACGTAATTATGACGTGGGTAATCGGGAGTTACTGGCCATGAAGTGGGCTTTTGAAGAGTGGAGACTTTGGCTGGAGGGAGCCAAACATCAGGTGGTGGTCCTTACGGACCATAAGAATCTGGTTTATCTGGAATCTGCCAAGCGACTCAATCCTAGACAGGCCAGGTGGGCCTTGTTTTTCACACGTTTTAATTTTGTGGTTTCCTTTCTTCCTGGCACTAAGAATGTTAAGGCGGATGCCCTCTCGAGGAGTTTCCTTGCGGACTCTCCTGAGTTATCTGATCCTTCTGTTATTTTGAAAGAGGGTGTAGTTCTTTCCGCTATCTCACCCAATTTGAGACTTGCTCTGGAGGGGTGTCAGGAGGATAGGTCCGAGCGCTGCCCTGTTGGAAAATTGTTTGTCCCGGACCAGTGGAAAAAGAGTGTGATGTCTGAGATTCATTGTTCCGCGTTGGCTGGGCATCCCGGAATTTTTGGTACCAGAGACTTGGTTAGTCGGTCCTTTTGGTGGCCTACCTTGTCTCGTGATGTCAGGGAATTTGTGCAGTCCTGCGGGACTTGCTCTCGCTCCCAGCCTTGCTCTCGCTCTAGTGGTTTGTTGATGCCATTGCCTGTGCCCAAGAGACCATGGACCCATATCTCTATGGATTTCATTTCCGACCTCCCTGTTTCTCAGAGAATGACCGTCATCTGGGTGATTTGTGATAGGTTTTCCAAGATGATACATCTTGTGCCATTACCTAAGTTGCCTTCCTCCTCTGAATTGGTGCCTTTTTCCTTCAGCACGTGGTTCGTTTACACGGCATTCCTGAGAACATTGTGTCTGACAGAGGAGTCCAGTTTGTTTCCAGATTTTGGAGGACCTTTTGTTCTAAACTTGGTGTTCAATTGTCTTTCTCCTCGGCGTTTCATCCTCAGACCAATGGTCAAACTGAGAGAACAAAACAGACATTGGAGACTTATCTAAGATGTTTTGTGTCTGCTGATCAGGATGACTGGGTCTCTTTTTTGCCTTTGGCTGAGTTTGCTCTTAATAATAGGGCTAGCTCTGCCACTTTGATGTCTCCATTTTTCTGTAATTCTGGGTTTCACCCTCGATTTTCTTCAGGACAGACGGAGGCTTCTGTCTGTCCAGGTGTTGACTTGTTGTGGAGCATATGCAACAGATTTGGGACCAGGTAGTGGAGAGGCTGTCCCTCTCTCATGAGAGGGCCCAGCGGTTTGCTAACCGGCATAGGACTGATGGTCCTCGGTTTAAAGTGGGGGACTTGGTCTGGTTGTCCTCAAAAAATATTCCTATGAGAGTGGCATCTCCTAAATTTAAGCCTAGGTTCATTGGACCTTATAAGATCATGGAGATTCTTAATCCTGTTTCTTTTCGTTTGCTTCTTCCAGGGACATTTAAGATCCATAACGTGTTCCACAAGTCCTTGTTGAAGAGGTTTGTTGAGCCAGTGGTTCCTACTGCTTTGCCTCCTGACCCTGTTCTGGTTGAGGGCAATATGGAGTTTGTGGTTGAGAAAGTATTGAATTCTCGTTTTTCTAGACGGAAACTCCAGTATTTGGTTAAGTGGAGAGGTTATGGTCAGGAAGACAATTCTTGGGTGTTTGCTTCGGACATCCATGCTAGGAGACTCATCCGTGCGTATCATAGAACTCATCCTGACCGACCTGGTTGCTCAAGTGAGGGTTCGGTGACCCCTCCTCAAGGGGGGGGTACTGTTGTGAATGGACTTGAAATGAGTTCTGAGCAGAGGCTCCCTCTGGTGGTTACAAGCGGTACTGGACTGTCCAGTGAAGATTGTGAGGAGTGGGAATCAGGTGTTACTGACTGGTCTTATATAAGGGAGTCGCCTTCCCATCAGGGTTGCCGGTGATCAATTGTTCTAGTCTCAATCCTTGAGTCCTGTTTCCTTTGTAGCCTGCTGTGTCGTGTCTGCATCTCCTGCTAACAGATAAGACATTTTCTTCTTTTTGTTTTTGTGCTTGATTTTTGCATTTTGTCCTGCACTTCTGTGGGGGCCTTCAGGGTCCCCTCCGGGGGCTTTTGCCCTCTCAGTTTGGTTCAGCCACTGATGTTTGTACTTTTGCTTTTTCCAGTTTTTTCAGTGGCTGCTGTTTTGATTTTGTTACACCAGAGAACTAATTTAGGTGGTAGAGGTCGTGTGATCTCAGGTGATTTTGAAATTAGTAGAGTTGGTGCTTTTCAGGGTTTTTTGGGATTGCAGTAAGTGCCCTTCCTATCCTTTCCTATTTAGGTAGTTTGGGCCCCAACGTTTGCTCATACTATTTTCTGTCTGTGTCAGTATTTCTTCTTGCCTAACCGCCATTACATGTTTGGGGGCTTTCTATGTTCTTTGGGGATCTGCTCCGGGGCAGATAGCTTTCCTCTTTCTATCTTAGGTGTAGTTAGTTTCTCAGGCTGTGACGAGGCGTCTAGGACCAACGTAGGAACGCTCCACGGCTGCCTCTAGTTGTGGTGGTTAGTCAGGGTACTGCAATCTCATAGATTCCAACTGCTCTGGTGTATTGCCTTTTTTACCTGCACTCCTCAGCTACCGAAACATAACAACCTGCCCTGAAGAAAACCGAGGATGAAACCCGAAGTGGCAGAAAAAAAGGGGACATCAAAGTGGCAGAAATAGCCCTATTATTTAGAGCAAATTCAGTCAAGGGCAAAAAAGAGACCCAGTCATCTTGATCAGCAGACACAAAACATCTCAAATAAGTTTCCAAAGTCTGGTTTGCTCTCTCTGTCTGCCCATTGGTCTGAGGGTGAAACGCAGAGGAGAAGGACAACTGAATTCCCAGTTTACAACAAAAGGCTCTCCAAAACCTGGAAACAAACTGGACTCCTCTGTCAGACACAATGTTCTCCGGAATTCCGTGCAAACGAACCACCAGCTGAAAAAAAAAGGGTACCAACTCGGAAGAGGATGTCAACTTCGGCAGTGTTACAAGATGGACCATCTTGGAAAATCTATCACAGATCACCCAGATAACAGTCATTTTCGAAGAGACAGGGAGGTCGGAAATAAAATCCATTGGGTCCATTGTCTCCTGGGAATCGGCAGTGGCACTAATAATCCACTAGTGAGAGAACATGGTTTGGACCGAGAACAAATCCCACAGGACTGCACAAAATTCCTGACATCACGAGATAAAGCAGGCCACCAAAAACACAGACTCACCAAATCTCTGGTACCAAAAATACGGAGATGACCAGCCAATGCGGAGCAATGAATTTCAGACATTACTTTCCTCCTCCATTGGTCGGGGACATACAATTTCCCCATAGGGCATCGTTCAGGTTTATCCTCCTGAAATTCCTCCAGGGCAAGTCTCAAATCGGGTGAGATAGCGGAAAGAACCACACCCTCATTTGGAATGGTAGTAGGCTCAGTCACATCAAGAAAATCTGCAAAGAAACTCCTAGAGAGGGCATCCGCCTTAATATTATTAGTGCCCGTAAGAAAGGAGACCACAAAATCAAAACACGTGAAAAACAAGGCACACCTAGCCTGTCTAGGATTCAATCGTTGGCTGATTCGAGATAGATCAAGTTCTATTGGTATTCGGCAACATAAGATGCTAGCCGACGCTGCAGATTCAGTCCTCTGGGACAGTTGTTGATGCAGCAGAGTTGGTGCAGCCCTCCACATGCAGGGCTATGTCCCAGGGCAGATGTAGTATGTTCAAGATAGTAATGATGTAGTATTTGGCAAGGGATGCAGCAGTGCTGAGTGGGTGTTGCAGGAAGAACTTGAGAGGACACAGTCAGGTGCAGTTTCCAAAGCTTTACTCACAGTTTTTGCATGCAAAGTTGCCCGATTGGTGCCGTGTCCTCCAGGTGAGGGGTCCAGCAAACTCCCAGGTAGATCGGGATACACCTTTCCAGGACTCCCTTCAATATGTTCCTGTTATGATTCAGTAACCGAGGAGGATAATAGGAAAAATAGACTAGGCAACCAGACACCCAGAGAGGTTGGTAACTTAGTGGATTGCAAACTCCTAAATTGACAACACGACTAGAATTAGCCGTGGGACGTACCTACGATGTCCTAGACGCCTCGACACAGCCAAAGAGTTAACTAAGCCTAAAGAGAGAAAAGGGGAAAGCTAACTGCCCCGGAGTAGAGCCCCAAAGGAATAGATAGCCCCCAAACATATATTGTTGGTGAGACAGATGAAGCACAAACACAGACAGAAAATAGAGTAAGCAAATGCTGGGGCCCAGACTGTCTAGATAGAACAGGACAGGAAAGGATACTATCTGCAATCCAGCAAAAACCCGAAGAAAACTCCAACACATCTGATATGCAAAAATCCTGAGGCAACACGACCTCTCCCCCGCTAGATCAGAACTCTGGTGTAACTGGAAGTCAAAAACAGATACTGAAATAACAGGGAACTAGAACCACAGAAAAGACTGAAGCAGGCTGTGGCAAATGAACACAGAGTCCAGCACGGGTCACTGCAGGGAACCCTGGCTGAACTAACTCCAGCAAGGCAGAATAACTGAGAAAAGCATAATGTAAACAAAGCCACAGATTTAAAAGCAAAATAACTTATCTGAAAGATGCAGGACACAGCAGGGCGCAAGCAGACTTCCAAAAGGTTAGGAAGAAACAAATCACTGGAAAGCATTCTGGGAAGGCTGCTCACTTATATCTCCCCAGTCAGTAACACCTGATTTCCAATCATCCCTCTCAGGTGATAAACTTCTGTCAGCCCGAGCAGCTCCATTACCAGAAGCAACCACCAGAGGGAGCCCAAACTCAGAAGCCAGATTGAAGGTGTTCACAACATGCTCCTTTCCTGGCTGTCTCACTGTGCTATCTTTCCACCTGTCCTATCTAACACCTCACAGTCAGTGTCCCGAGCCAGCAGCAGCAGAACCTGTCGGGTGACGTCCTCTCTGCATTTCCTTGCTCCTATATGGCTGCCTTTTCACTGAAGATAACTGTGGCTGTGGCGGAAGCACCTACAGGTGCCACTGCCTCCGCTTGCTATCTGAGTCTTGAAGTTCTCCACTAGGCTTGGGGGCCAGTACCCCTACTGTTACCTGGTCCCTCCACTACTGGATCGGACTCCACAGATGTACTACTCACTGTAACAACCCTGCTAACATCACTGCATGGCTTCCTATCTCCCGCACACCAACATACTCACTGCTCCAGGTCTTGCTGTGATTTCTGTCTGTTGCCAGCTCCATGCTTTGTGCCTCTTGTCTCCTATCTGCTCTGTGCATGTTTCCTGGCTGTGTGCATAGGGGGGCAGCGCCAGAACTCTCTGGTTCTTATGAGTCAGGGTGCACCTGTCTAATGTGTCCCTGACCAATCACCAAGAGCCCTCTAGTATTTAGGGAAGCTCCACGCTGTGGATCATGCCTCTGCAATGTGTTAACTCAGTTAGTGTCTTGCTACTGAGCTGCCAGATCTTGCTCTGTGTTCCTCCTTCTTGGAGGCTTCACTCCTAGCTTTGCCTTGTACCTGTTTGTCCGCCCTCCAGGAGGCTGAATATCCTGGTCTTGTTTTTGATTATTCAGCTGTGTGATCCAACAACCCCCTTTTTTTTCCTCTCAATATCCTGGTCTCTGTGCTCTCGCTCCTTACTTTGTCTTAGACTTGTCCTTGCCACCCTCCAGGAGGTAGAATATCCTGGTCCCTGTACCTTGTCTCGTGTCATTTCCTTGTCTGAACTCTGTCCTACCTCTGTCTCTTGATCTCCTGGTCTGTGGTTTCTTGCCCTGCTGTGTCTTTCCTTGTGTTCTCTCTGTACCACTTCCTGCCTCTTCGGCGCACTCATGCGGTTCTGCTCCGTTCCACTCTGCTTTGCTCCTTCTGCTGCAGAAATCTCTTTCTGCAGCTCCTCTCCACATATCTTGCAGTTCCGCTCTACCTTGCTCCTGCAGCTGCAGAACCTCTTGCTGCAGTTCCTCTCTGCATACCTTGCGATTTTGCTTTGCATCGCTCCTGCCACTGTAGAACCTCTTGCTGCTCTACAGCACTTCTCCACATCCTTGCGGTTCTCCTCCTGTGTGAACAGGTCCAAACCTGCTCCTCCATACAGGATTCTTTCCAGTCAGTACCAGTACCTGCACCCGCTGTGTGAACAGGTCTCTACCTATTCCTCCATACGTCATTCCTTCCAGTCAGTGCCAGTACCTGCACCTGCTGTGTGAACAGGTCTCTACCTGTTCCTCCATACACCATTCCTTCCAGTCAGTACCAGTGCCTGCACTTGCTGTGTGAACACTACCGTACCCATTACACACACCACTTTGTGTCCCTGTGTCTCAGCCGTGCCTGTCTGCCCTATGTCTCAGCTGTGACTGCCTGCCGTGTTTCAGCCGTGCCTGCCTGCCCTGTGTCTCAGCCGTGCCTACCTACCATGTGTCTCAGTCGTGCCTGCCAGCTCTGTGTCTCAGCTGTGCCTACCTACCCTGTGTCTCAGCCGTGCCTACCTACACTGTGTCTCAGCCATGCCTGCCAGCCCTGTGTCTCAGCCGTGCCTGCCTTCCCTGTGTCTCAGCCATGCCTGCCTGCTCGTGTCTCTGCCATGCCCGTCTGCTAATGTCTCAACCGTGCCACCGTCTCCCCAAGTGGGATCAGCAGCCACAAACAGACACCACCCTGGAGTGGCACCTGTCAGCCGCCTGCCGCACAAGTCTGACCTCACCATCAGAGGCTCCAGGGAAAACCAAGGCAGCTGTCCTAGTCATGCCCTTCCAGGGTAGTCTGGTTTGTGGCACAGTGGAGCCACAAACCCCTGGCTCACACACACCAGCCAGGGCGTGAGTGTGACACTCACTATCCATGCCCCTAGGACCTCTTCTGTCCTTTCCGAAGCTTCTTTCTGTCTCGTGCTTATTACTAGCTTCCTGCATCTGGGGACAAGCTCCTTACGGCTTGAGCTCCCCTCTCACTCTGACTCTACAGCAGGGGTCTCAAACTCGTGGCCCGCGGGCCAATTGCGGCCCTCGGGACACTAGTTTGCGGCCCTCACCTCATGGGCCCTCGGTACATACTTTGCGGCCCTCGGCTGGGATCACACATGCGAGAAACACCGCATGTGAAATCCCAGTCACTCGTAGTACCGCTCATTAAGGTCATGAATATGGACGCCATTCCTCTCATAGGCGTGGCGCCCATATTCATAAGCTTAGTAAGCGGTACCACAGAAAGATGTCAGCGCCGGTGCCGGGCATACTCACCTCATCTCCTGCTGCTGCCGCCGCCCGCGCTTCCTGTCTCTGACACAGAGAACAGTGCCGCTGGATGACGTCATCATTCAGCGGCCTGCTCTGTCAGAGCGAGGAAGCGCGGGCACCGGTAATGCTGCGGACAGGTGAGGTGTGTGTGTGTGTGTGTGCGCGCGCAGGAGAGTGATGTGGAAAAACAGTGATGGGGAAAAGCAATGTGGGAGTAATGGGGAAAAGCAATGATAGGAGTAATGGGGAAAAGCAATGTGGAAAAACAGTGATGGGGAAAAGCAATGATGGAAGTAATGGGGAAAAGCAATGTGGAAAAACAGTGATGGGGAAAAGCAATGATGGGAGTAATGGGGAAAAGCAATTTGGAAAAACAGTGATGGGGAAAAGCAATGATGGGAGTAATGGGGAAAAGTAATGGGGAAAAACAATGATGGGAATAATGGGGAAAAGCAATGTGGAAAAACAGTGATGGGGAAAAGCAATGATGGGAGTAATGGGGAAAAGCAATGATGGGGAAAAGCAGTGATGGGGAAAAGCAATTATGGGAGTGATGGGGAAAAGCAATGATAGGAGTGATGGGGAAAAGCAATGATGGGTGATGGGGAAAAAGCAATGGGGAGAATGAGCGCTGGGGAGGATGAGTGCTAGTGGAGAATGAGCGCTGGGGGGAATGACTTCTTGCTGTTAACCAGTTAATGTTTTCTTGTCCACCACACTGCAGTGTCAAAAGAGGAAGACAGCGAGACAGGCAGCAACATCGCATCAGAGAGTTCTTGACCTCGAAACAGAAAATCCTCAGATCCTGGTATTGTAACATAATATTAAGAATAATAGTTTTTCATTATGTGTTGCCTATAAATATGAAACTGTCCTGTCTAACCACCACTCTTGCCCCTGACGAAGCCACTGAAGAGGCGACATGCGTTGGGCATAGTTCGGTCACGTTCTAAGCATGGGACTTCCCATATTTAGCCTTCTACTTTTGGCTCTTTGTATAGGTTCATTTAGTCGTGATAGCCTATTTCCACCTGTTTTGTAAGAGCTTTTCTTGTGGAAAACCTGAAGCGGCCCAGCCTCACCCAGATTCTACCTCCAGCGGCCCCCGGGTAAATTAAGTTTGAGACCCCTGTTCTAGTCTAATCCATACTGAGGCTGAGAGCGTCTGTGTGTGACTCCGCAAATATATACGGAGATTAACAATTTTCCCCTATATTATATACACCTGGTATCTTGTGATACAGTACCCTTTTTCTGCTTCTAATATTCTGGTCTAATCCATACTGAGGCTGAGAGCGTCTGTGTGTGACTCCGCAAATATATACGGAGATTAACAATTTTCCCCTATATTATATACACCTGGTATCTGTGATACAGTACCCTTTTTCTGCTTCTAATATTCTGGTCTAATCCATACTGAGCCTGAGAGCGTCTGTGTGTGACTCCGCAAATATATAAGGAGATTTACAATTTTCCCCTATACTATATACACCTGGTATCTTGTGATACAGTACCCTTTTTCTGCTTTTCATATTCTGGTCTAATCCATACTGAGCCTGAGAGCGTCGGTCTGTGACTCCCAAATATATACAGAGATTTACAATTTTCCCGCGGTCGTAGGCGGAGGGGCCAGCTGGTACTGATGGTGGTGGTGGTGCATCTGCTGGTAGTGCCAAGAGCACAATAGCACCTAAGGCAGGAGGTGTTGAGCCTGCATCATCGTCTGGCTCCAGAAGGCCTGGAAGGCTCACTTTTCTGGGAGTAGGTAAACCGCTTTTAAAGCCGGAGCATCAGGAACAGGTTTTAGCTTACGTTGCCGAAACAGCCTCCAGCTCTATCGCCTCCTCTTCTGAAGTTTCAAAAAATGCAAGCACTGAGTCGTCAGTGCAGGCTCCTGGTCAAGAACAACACCTTTCCTTGTGTCCTTCACCCCCACCAAAAGTGAAGGATGCGGCAGGCCACACTTCAGATTACTCCATGGAGCTCTTTTCACATACCACGCCTGGGTTATCAAGTCAAATCCTGAATTCCCAAGTCCAAGATGAATCTGACAAGGAGTGCACTGATGCACAGCCATATTATTCTGCTGGTACATTCACCCAGAGCACTACATTGCCCTCGCAGTCTACTGAGCCAGAATCTGACCCTGATGAAACTCAGGTGCCCCTTCCCGCATACTCTACCACCTTACACGGTGACACTGAGGAAGGTGCAGATGAAATTGAAGAGGAGGTGATGGATGACCCAGTTGTTGACCCGAATTGGCATCCATAGGGGGAAGAGGGTGCCTCTGGCGATAGCTCAGAAGAGGAGGAGGATCCGCAGCAGGCATCGACATCGCAGCTGGTGTTATCTGGAAGACCCGTAGCAGTCCAAAAAGGTGTTAAAAAAACAAAAAGAGTTGCAGGACAGCTTGGCCAGACTGTCAAATTAGCACAGCGTGCAAGCCCTGAAAATTCATCCCATGGTAGGAAGAGTGCAGTGTGGCACTTTTTTGACCAAAATCCTATTGATGAGGCAAAGGTTATCTGTAAGAAGTGCGGAAGGACCTTTAGCCGAGGGAAAAATCTCAGAAATTTGAATACCAGTTGCATGCTTAGACATTTAAACACCATGCACTTTCAAGCGTGGACGGACTACAAAAACTCAGGTAGCACATGTGCACCTGCTCAGACTGAAGGTAGCCAGCAACGCTACAACGCTTCCCCCACTGTAAGCCCACCGGTTAGCACACCACCAGCAAGAAATGTTGAGGTGTCGTCGCAAGGCCAAATCAGTCAGGGAATCACAATATTTTTGCAACGAAAGACTGAATCTAGGCCATCACCACCACCACCATCACCATCACCAACCCCCTCTCAGTCCGCCATGTCCAACGCTAGTTCACCCATATGCAGCTCTCATGTCCAGATCACCCTAGCAGACACTCTGAGTAGGAGAAGAAAGTACTCATCCTCTCATCCGCGTGCACTGGCTTTGAATGCCTACATTGCCAAACTGATCTCATTAGAGATGATGCCCTTCCGTTTGTTTGAAAGCACAGTATTCCGAGAGCTCATCGCCTACGCTGTCCCATGCTATGACCTACCCAGTCGGCACTTCTTTTCTAGAAAAGCCATCCCTGCCCTCCACCTGCATCTGAAAGACCGCATTGTCCATGCACTCAAACAATCAGTGAGTAGAAAGGTGCACCTCACAACAGATGCATGGGCCAGTAGGCATGGCCAGGGCCGTTATGTGTCCATCACTGCACACTGGGTTAATGTGGTGGATGCAGGATCCACAGGGAACAGCGGCGGTGGGACAGTGCTGCCTAGCCCACGGTATAGGCAACAGTTGGCTGTAGGCGTTCGAGCCTCCTCCTCCAGTAGCAAAAGCTCGTCGACAGAGCGCAGTCGCACGAGCACTCCATCCGCAGCTGCCAGTGTTGCACACGAGGAGTCCCAATATCGAACAGCTAGTGGTAAGCGTCAGCAGTAGAGTTGAGCATTCCGATATCGCAAGTATCGGGTATCGGCCGATATTCGCTGTATCGGACTTTAGATACTTGGTTCCGATATTTTCCATATATCGTATACCGGAATCGGAAGTTCCCATAATTCTTTGAGAGGCAATGTGATTTTAGTCAGCCAATGAGGAATCATAAGAAGTGTGGGCACATCCTGTACTGCTGCGGTCATGTTAACTAATGGCATGGCTGTGATTGGATGCTGAAATGATGTCAGAATGCACTATAAAAGGCGCCGCCGCCATTTTAGCGTCACTGTGCTGTGAATTCAGATAGGGACAGAACGCTGCTCTGCTGACTCTGAGGGACAGTTAGAGATTGCGATTTTGTGTACTGTGCTTTAGGCAGACTAGTTTACCAACCGCTGTGTAAAGCTTCCTTTTGCCTTGCAGTATTGTTTTCACAGCTCTGCAAGGTGTGTGTGTGCGTGCAGGTGACGCTGCAGTTTGCTCTGCATCCAACGCTGTTTGTAGGCATCTGCACGTGTCACTCACAGACTTATTTTTTTCTTTAGTGTAATTCTTGCTGCTCCATTCAATTGAAATTATAGTGTGACGTGCTTCCATCCGTATCCAATACATTGGTTGCAAACACTATAGAAGTACAGAAAGGAGCCTTTCACAGATAGTGAACAGTTGTGTTTCAGTGTTCACTGCAGTCTGTGAGATATATTTTTTTTTTTTTAAATGCAGATCACGCTCCAGTTACTTCTTCAACTAATGCTGCGTGTACTCTGCTGAGCGTGTGTCACTGCCTCATCCTTGTCATTTTTCTAAAATTGTTGCTGCTCCATTCTATTGAAAAAAACTAAAATCTATGAGTGTGACGTGCTTCCATCCTGATACAATACATTGCTTGCAAACACTATAGAAGTACACAAAGGAGCTTTTCACAGATAGTGAACAGTTGTGTTTCAGTGTTCACTGCAGTCTGTGATTTTTTTTTTTTTGAGTGCAGATCACGCTCCAGTTACTTCTTCAACTAATGCTGTGTGTACTCTGCTGAGCGTCTGTCACTGGCTCATCCTTGTCATTTTTCTAAAATTGGTGCTGCTTTATTCTATTTTGAATTTACTAAAATCTATTAGTGTGACGCTCTTCCATCAAAATACAATACATTGCTTGCAAACATAATAGAAGTCCACAAAAAGGCCTTTCACAGCAAGTGAACAGTTGTGTTCACTGTTCACTCTAGTCTGAGGTTTAAATTTTTGGTAGGAGTGTAGATCCCGCTCCACTTACTTCAACCACCGCTGCGTGTACTCTGCTGAGTGTCTGTCACTGGCTCATCCTTGTCATTTTTCTAAAATTGGTGCTGCTTTATTCTATTTTAAATTTACTAAAATCTATTAGTGTGACGCTCTTCCATCAAAATACAATACATTGCTTGCAAACATAATAGAAGTCCACAAAAAGGCCTTTCACAGCAAATGAACAGTTGTGTTCACTGTTCACTCTAGTCTGAGGTTTAAATTTTTGGTAGGAGTGTAGATCCCGCTCCACTTACTTCAACCACCGCTGCGTGTACTCTGCTGAGTGTCTGTCACTGGCTCATCCTTGTCATTTTTCTAAAATTGGTGCTGCTACATTCAATTTCAAATAATTCAAATTTATTAGTGTGACATGCTTCCATCCGTATCCAATACATTGGTTGCAAAGAATATAGAATTACACAAAGAGGGCTTTCACAGCTATTGAACAGTTGTGTGAAGTGTTCACTGTACAGTCATGGCCAAAAGTTTTGAGAATGACACAAATATTAATTTTTACAAAGTCTACTGCTTCACTTTTTCTAATGGCAATTTGCATATACTCCATAATGTTATAAAGAGTGATCAGCTTAACAGCAATTACTTGCAAAGTCAATATTTGGCTAGAAAATGAACTTTATCCCCCAAAACACATTTCAACATCATTGCAGCCCTGCCTTAAAAGGACCAGCTAACCTCTTTTCAGTGATTTCTCCATTAACACAGGTGTGGGTGTTGATGAGGACATGGCTGGAGATCAATCGGTCATGATTAAGTAAGAATGACACCACTGGACACTTTAAAAGGAGGCTGGTGCTTGGCATCATTGTTTCTCTTCTGTTAACCATGGTTATCTCTAAAGAAACACGTGCAGTCATCATTGCAATGCACAAAAATGGCCTAACAGGGAAGAGTATCGCAGCTAGAAAGATTGCACCTCAGTCAACAATCTATCGCATCATCAAGAACTTCAAGGAGAGAGGTTCCATTGTTGCCAAAATGGCTGCAGGGCGCCCAAGAAAGACCAGCAAGCGCCAGGACCGTCTCTTAAAAGTGTTTCAGCTGCGGGATAGGGCTACCAGCAGTGCAGAGCTTGCTCAGGAATGGCAGCAGGCAGGTGTGAGTGCATCTGTACGCACTGTGAGGCGGAGACTCTTGGAGCAAGGCCTGGTCTCAAGGAGGGCAGCAAAGAAGCCACTTCTCTCCAGAAAAAAAACATCATGGACAGACTGATATTCTGCAAAAGGTACAGGCAGTGGACTGCTGAGGACTGGGGTAAAGTTATTTTCTCTGATGAATCCCCTTTTCGATTGTTTGGGACATCAGGAAAACGCCTCATTCGGAGAAGACAAGGTGAGCGCTATCACCAGTCTTGTCTCATGCCAACTGTTAAGCATCCTGAAACCATTCATGTGTGGGGTTGCTTCTCAGCCAAGGGAATCGGCTCTCTCACAGTCTTGCCTAAAAACACAGCCATGAATAAAGAATGGTACCAGAATGTCCTCCAAGAGCAACTTCTCCCAACCCTCCAAGAGCAGTTTGGCGATCAACAATGCCTTTTCCAGCATGATGGAGCACCTTGCCATAAAGCAAAGGTGATAACTAAATGGCTCAGGGAACAAAACATAGAGATTTTGGGTCCATGGCCTGGAACCTCCCCAGATCTTAATCCCATTGAGAACTTGTGGTCAATCATCAAGAGACGGGTGGACAAACAAAAACCTAAAAATTCTGACAAAATGAAAGCATTGATTGTGCAAGAATGGACTGCTATCAGTCAGGATTTGGTCCAGAAGTTGATTGAGAGCATGCCAGGGAGAATTGCAGAGGTCCTGAAGAAGAAGGGTCAACACTGCAAATATTGACTTGCTGCATTAACTCATTCTAACTGTCAATATAAGCTTTTGTTACTCATATGTTTGCAATTATTATATTTCTGTCTGTGATAAAAACATCTGTCAAACACACATAAAAACTAGAGGCAGCAGATCATGTGAAAATATAATATTTGTGTCATTCTCAAAACTTTTGGCCATGACTGTAGTCTGAGGTTTTCAGGTATTATTATATTTACTTGTATGCTTTTATTTAAAAGCCAAGAACAATGAAGGCAAACATTCGCACTGCAGCTGTTGTCAAAGTTCAACCCACATTATGCACTTCCAACATTGCAGCTTTTGAGGCATGATGTGAGTTTGATTTGCCTAAGTTATGGAGTGACAAAATGGCTCAGGGAACAAACATAGAGATTTTGGGTCCATGGGCTGGAAACTCCCCAGATCTTAATCCCATTGAGAACTTGTGGTCAATCATCAAGAGATGGGTGGACAAACAAAAAATTAAAAATTCTGACAAAATGAAAGCATTGATTGTGCAAGAATGGACTGCTATCAGCCAGGATTTGGTCCGGAAGTTGATTGAGAGCATGCCAGGGAGAATTGCAGAGGTCCTGAAGAAGAAGGGTCAACACTGCAAAATTAGACTTGCTGCATTAACTCATTCTAACTGTCAATATAAGCTTTTGTTACTCATATGTTTGCAATTATATTTCTGTCTGTGATAAAAAAAATCTGTCAAACACACATAAAAACCAGAGGGCAGCAGATCATGTGAAAATATCATATTTGTGTCATTATCAAAACTTTTGGCCATGACTGTACAGTTCAGGTGGTAGAAAGATGAACATAACAGGATACATGTATAACGTTGCCAACCAGTTATTTAATCGGAAACAGGACAGGCAAATTCATGCGTGATCCATGCCTTGTTCATTTTCAGCAAAGTAAGCCGGTCTACATTATCGGAGGATAGTCGCATGCGACGGTCTGTTAGTACACCACCTGAAGCACAAAAGACGCGCTCCGATAATACACTGCCAGCAGGGCAAGCCAGCACCTCCAATGCATACTGGCTAAGCTCTGGCCATGTATCCATCTTAGAGACTCAAAACTTGAATGGGGAAGAGCCATCTGGGAGTACACTGAGAGGGCAAGACATGTCGTCTGTCACCATCTTACGGAAACGTTGCCTCCTGCTGACTGGAGCCGTCTCGGATGGTGTAGACATTGGTGGCGCTGCCACAAAACTTCGCCACATTTGGAACATACTGGTCTTGCCCTGTGCAGAGGCGCTGCTTGTGCTCCCTCTTGTTGCAGAGCTTTCTCCACTGCCTCGACGCACAGAGCTGCTTTGTAAAGCAGTAGCAGCAGCAGTGCTCTCGGCTGGAATGGAGAACATTATGGATTCCGACAAGCTTACAACCTGCAATGATCCTCAGTGTACTCAACCATCGTACGACCAGCTCTACCCTTTCCTATTGCATTCTCACCCATCCCTGCAGACTGTGAGCCCTCGCGGGCAGAGTCCTCTCTCCTTCTGTACTTGTGTGTCCCTTGTCCAGCACATCTTTATTGTACCTGTCTATATTTTTCCCTTGTCATATGTAAAGCGCCATGGAATAAATGGCGCTATATAAATGTATAATAATAATAATAATTGCAGCAGTGTGTCTTGTTACTCCCGCATTTTACGCTCCCGGTTCAACGGTCTGATGAGGCTTTGAAAGTTGTCCCGGTAGCGAGGGTCTAGGAGGGTGTACACCCAATAATCAGACGTGGTGAGAATGTGGGTGATGTGGCTGTCGTTTTTCAGGCACTGCAGCATGAAATCAACCATGTGCTGCAGACTTCCAACTGGCCAAGAAACGCTGTCCCCTGCAAGAGGCGTCATCTCTGCCTGCTCTGCATCACCCCACCCTCGCTCTACATACTGACTAGAGCGTTGTGTACCTCCCTCTGGAGCGATGTCTTCCTCCTCCATTGACTCCTCCTCATCCTCCTCACAAAGTGAGCCCTGCCCAGCCCTTTGTGAGGAACCACGTTGCGCTGACTGTACATAAGGTGATGGAATTTGTGACTCCTCATCCTCCACCTCTTCCAAAACCTCATCCCTTAGTGCTTGCAGTGCTTTTTCAAGCAGGCAGATAAGGGGGACAGTCAGGCTGACTAGTGCATCATCTGCACTCGCCATCCGCGTTGACTCATCAAACGCACGCAAAACGTGGCAGATGTCCTTCATAGAGTCCTTCGCCAGTCCTTACACTGGCTGCCCATCCATTATAGGATCCAATTCAAAGTACTTGTTCTCACCCACAAAGCTCTCCACAGTGCAGCACCCCCCTACATCTCCTCCCTCATTTCTATCTATCGGCCTAACCGACTGCTGCGCTCTGCAAACGACCTTGGACTAACCTCTGCACTAATCCGTACCTCCCACTCCCGACTCCAAGACTTCTCCCGCGCTGCGCCAATCCTCTGAAATGCTGTACCCCAAGAAATTAGGACTATCCGCAATTTGCATGGTTTCAGGCGCTCCCTCTAAACACATTTGTTCAGAGCGGCCTATCACATTCACTAATCAAAGTCATTCTATGTGTGTGTGTGTGTGTGTGTGTGTGTGTGTGTGTGTGTGTGTGTGTGTAGCCCATTCACTATCTCCATCCATCCATCCCTCACTCCCTCAAAATGGCTGGACCATCATTGTAAATACGCCATTGTATATAAACACCTGTACTTTGTAGCTCCCCCTCCTCATTGTAGATTGTAAGCTCTCACGAGCAGGGCCAGCTTATATTGCTTTAATTATTGTATTGTTAACGTTGTTACTTATGACTTTTGTTCTGAAACTGTTAAACTGTAAAGCGCTGCGGAATCTTTTGGCGCTATATAAATAAAGATTATTATTATTATTATTATAGAGGCCCACTCAGTAGTGGTGAAGTGTGAACGGCGCAAATTGCGAGTTGATTGCGCCTGATGCAGCTGATACTCCATTACTGCTGGCTGCTGCTCACACAACCGCTCCAACATATGTAACGTGGAATTCCACCTGGTGGGTACGTCACATATGATGCGATGTTCAGGAAGGCGAAATCTGCGTTGCAGAGCTGCAGTGCGCGATCTGACCATGCTGGAACGTCGCAAGTGAGCGCACTGTAGGCGGACCTTGTGCAGCAGTGCATCAATATCCGTATAGTCCCTCAAAAAACTCTGCACGACCAAGTTGAGCACATGTGCCAGACATGGTATGTGAGTGAGGTTGACAAGGCCCAGAGCTGCCACCAGATTTCGGCCATTGTCACACACTACCAAGCCTAGCTGGAGATTCGCTGTCAAAAACCACACGTCGCTCTCCTGCTTCATGGCATTCCAGAGCTCCTGCGCTGTGTGGCTTCGATTCCCCATGGAAATTAATTTCAGGACGACCTGTTGACGTTTGCCCACGGCAGTGCTCATATCGGTCGCAACAGCTAAGCGTTGTGTGGTGCATGTGTGGGGTGCACGCATCACAGAAAGCAAAGCATCATAGAAGACAAGCATTGAGTAAACGGCAGTTATTCATGGCAGTTAATCAGGGCTGGAATAAGGTAGTCCACACTTTGCTATATTTTTAATCCTGAACAAAACATTTTCATAAATATTATGTTTATCAAATACCCTTATTATTATTATTACAACCTCATGCATGTTTTGCAATATATTTTAAATTTTATTTTAGGATATTTGTTTCTTGTTTTTTGTTATGTTTTTAATTATGTACATTAACTGTATCCTCCTGTGTTCCCTTGCCTTCCACAAACACCGCCCCATCCCCCCTTCATCACGACTCATACACATGAGCCCCTCCATACTTCCCTCTCCCATGTACAGTTCCCATGCACTCATCACCTTCCTGAGAAACCTCAGCCCATCTAGCCGAAACACATCACTGAAAAAACCAACTTACAACACCAACAACTACCTGCTCTTTATCTTCCTACTCCTATTGATTTCAGGGGACATCTCCCCCAACCCTGGTCCACCATCCCCCAACCTCAATCCCTACCCTACCTCATATCGAAACCATAATAATCTTATTAATATTAATTGCACTCCCTCATCTCCTTCGTTTAACTGTGCCCTCTGGAATCCACGGTCTGCATGCAACAAGCTAACCTTCCTGCACAACTACTTTCTGAACAACTCTCTTCATCTGTTGGCCCTGACTGAAACCTGGATTCAGGATTCTGACACGGTTTCCCCTCCTGCCATTTCCTATGGTGGCTTATAGTTCTCACATTCCCGAGACCCTCAAACAGACATGGTGGTGGAGTCGGCATACTCCTGTCCCCACAATGCACTTTCCAGGTCATCCCCCCAATTCCATCACTCTCATTCCCTTCTTTTGAGGTCCACACCATCATGCTCTTTCGTCCCCTCTCCCTCAGAGTAGCGGTCATATATCGGACCCCAGGCCCAAAGTCATTCTATGTGTAAGTGTGTGTGTGTAGCCCATTCACTATCTCCATCCATCCCTCACTCCCTCAAAATGGCTGGACCATCATTGTAAATAGACCATTGTATATAAACACCTGTACTTTGTAGCTCCCCCACCTCATTGTAAATTGTAAGCTCTCAAGAGCAGGGGCGGCTTCTATTGCTTTAATTATTTTATTGTTAACGTTGTTACTTATCACTTGTGTTCTGAAACTGTTAAACTGTAAAGCGCAGCGGAATCTGTTAGCGCTATATAAATAAAGATTATTATTATTATTAAGCGTTCACTGGTCCATGTGGAGGTAGACCGTGATGGCTCCTGCAGCAATGTTTATGAGGAACTGGAGTAGGAGGAGGAGTCAATGTGTACAGACTTGATTCCTGCAATCCTTGGAGTTGGCTGAACACGTACAGCGCCACTCGCAAGATCTGTACCGGCTACACAACATTGACCCAATGGGCAGTGAGGGAAAGGTATCGTCCCTGGCCATGGGTACTGGTCCACGTAGCGGTGGTCAGGTGGACATTGCTACTGACGAAGTTTAGTAGCGCATGTTTAATTTTTCACGCAACATGCTTTTGCAGACCAGGGATGGCTTGCCTGCTGAAATAAAATCGGCTTGGCACATTGTATTGTGGGACTGGCAATGCCATTAAGTTACGAAAACTGTCAGTCTCCACCAGCCTGAATGACAGCATTTCAAGGGACAGGAGTTTTGCAATTCCAGCATTCAGAGCCTGTGCTCGTAGATGGTTTGCCGAGTATGGCCGTCTTTTATCCCATGCCTGTGGTACCGATGGCTGTTTTGTGGCCTGGGTGTGTGAGGATGACAGGGAACTTGCTGCTGTGGGTGGAATAACACTTTGTCTCTGGACAACATTGACCGAGGTTCTTCCATGGCGATCCTGTGAGAAAGCCGAACAAGCTGTGTGTCAGCTGGAGGAAGAGGCTCCGACACGACCTGAAGATGTAGGTGCTGCTGTAGGTTGGCCTACATCTCCAGTGTGTCTTTGAAACTCAACTACGTGCTTTGTACCCACATGTTTGCACATATTTCCCACCTCTTCCGACAAGCCTACAACCTGCAATGATCATCAGTCTACTGAACCACCACACGATCAGCTCTTCCCTCTCCTAGTGTATCCTCAACCACCCCTGTAGATTGTGAGCCCTCGCGGGTTGGGTCCTCTCTCCTTCTGTACTTGTGTGTGCCTTGTATTGCTCATGTTTACTGTAATTGTCTATATTTGCCCCTCTTCACATGTAAAGCGCCATGGAATAAATGGCGCTATTAAAATCTATAATAATAATAATATTACTGGTATTGACGTTACTGACACTTTTACCTGTTTTTACTTTTAGATTACACAGCTTCCATTTCACATAGCAAATATCATCTGCAAGTGTGTCAAAAAAGGACCACGCAGTGCAAGTCCTGGGAGCGCCCGTTTTGACTTTTGGAAGAGAACTGCTCCGAACAGGTTCCAAACTGGAGGCTACAGTCAACCGAGTCTGCAGCCTAACTCTCCCTCCTGTTTGTACCGTTGGGGCAATCTCTTCCTCAGAGCTGCTCCCACCACCTTCCTGTTCCTCACGCCATGTTGGGACTTGGACCTCATCATCTCCACTACCCTCTTCCAAAACCTGCTGCTGTTGGGTGGTCTGGCCAGCACCATGCTCAACAGAAACTGGCACCTGAGTCTCATCATCATCAGATGCGTTCTGCGGTGTGCTGAGCATCGGCACTGGCTCACCCGCCTCTTCAGATTCTGAGAGACACAGCTGTTGCGCATCACTGCATACTCCCTCTTCTTCACATTCCAGAATGCTGCTTGGCTGGGCCCCTGTTAGCAAGCCAACAGATTCTGAGAACAGAAGCAGAGACTCAGCTGGATCCTGTACAAAACTGTCTGACTGCCTGGGCAATTTGGCAGGCGGTGAAGAGACAGATGGTTTCTCAACAGTGCTGTGTTCCTGAGAGGAGGTGGAAGCAATTGAAGTTGATGCATTGGCTGCCATCCAAGCAACAACGGCTTCAATTTGTTCTTCCCGCAGCAGGGGGGTACGCCGACCATCTACTAAAGTGCACATAAAGGAACGCTCGGAAGTGCTGTTAGCACAGTCAACACTTGCTCCTGTGTTACTGGGGTTCAGTAATGTCAGCTGTTCCCCTGCTGTGTGTACGCCAAAAAGTCATGCTGCCTCCACCCTGTCCTCCTCTCATCCCGGGGCTCCAACACCGCCAGTTGTTGCTCGGAAGTAATTGGCACGGCTACTGACTCCTGCCCAGCCTGGTTACAGCACGACAGCTGTTTACTGGCAGTGTCAACGTTAATTAGCCTCCAATAAGTTGTCCTGTCGTGTTGCATTCGGGTTAGCCGACTCTATGGTGCCTGCAGTTTAGGTGATTCCTATGTGTGCTGTGGGATATCTAAATAAAGTCTGTTTCCGTTGTGACAATAGGACAAGCACCCACTGTAGGACTGTGTGATTCGGTAACTGCGGACAGCTTGCGGCCTGTCAACTTACATTTTCATGGGTGCCTTATGGTACCCGTCCGGGTTCCAGTACCGTCAGCTGGTTCTCCGCAGTGCCTTTGGCCTCGGTGCCTCCATGTCGGTATCCGAGTTCCAGCAACGTCTGCTGGTCCTTGGTAGTGCTTTTGAGCACAGGTACCTCCTGCTTAGTAACCGTGTCCCAGTAACGTCAGCTGGTCCTCGGTTGTGCCATTGGCTCTTTTCCTTCTGCTGCCCCTCCGGGTTCCAGCACAGTCAGCTGGTCCTCGTTACTTGCATTGGCTCTTGTACCTTCTGCTACCCGTCCAGGTTCCAGTACCGTCAACTGGTTCTCCGCAGTGCCTTTGGCCTCGGTGCCTCCAGTTCGGTATCCGAGTTCCAGCAACGTCTGCTGGTCCTTGGTAGTGCTTTTGAGCACAGGTACCTCCTGCTTAGTAACCGTGTCCCAGTAACGTCAGCTGGTCCTCGGTTGTGCCATTGGCTCTTTTCCTTCTGCTGCCCCTCCGGGTTCCAGCACAGTCAGCTGGTCCTCGTTACTTCCATTGTCTGTTGTACCATCTGATACCCGTCCGGGTTCCAGTAACATCAGCTGGTTCTCGGAAGTTAGACAACCGTAAAGACCACCCCGAAGAAGATGACAACCCCAAGGACGACGACCATCAAGCCAACCAGCCTGAACACCATCACAAAGAGGAAATAAAAGATTACCCAGAAGAAGATCACCAACAGGACAAAGAAGGTTAAGACAAACTACAAGATACAGAACAAGAGACAGAAGAACAATAAGCAGAAGATCAAAAAGCAGAAGAACATGAAAAATAAGACCAAAATGAAGAGCAAAATATATGCTGTAAATTATAAGCAGAAGAAGACTAAGCAGTGTATGGGGGTGAGTCCGTTCCTCCTCGTGGTGCCCCTGGAAAATTCCTGCTGCTGCAGGCTAAACTGAACACGGACAAATACTGTTGTAATTTAAATCTTTTGTGACAGCAAGAACGGAAGGAAGAAAAATTCATACTTTTACAGATTACAAGTACAGGAATCTCTGTCACAAATAAGAATATGATGAAGAAGATGAAGAGGAAGAAGATGAAGAAGTAGAATATGAAGAAGAATAATAGTTTAATAAGAACAATATGAGTAATGTTAACAAAAAGATGAATAACAAGAAGTTTAAGAAGAAGATAAAAAAGGTGAAGATGAAGAATAATTAGATGACAAAGATGATGCTGCTGAAGATTATGAAGGTGAAAGTGTGGCAAAAGTTAAAAAGGTCAAGAGCATGGAAGTTGTGAAACATACATATTTGCCAAAATAGAAAAAAGGTTAACAACATTGTCAATTTCTTCGTCAATCCGAACGTCTTTAAAAAAAAATTATTAATGCTATTCCATTGGATTGGGTTAAACATCTATGCCTTTAATGTTTCCTCAACCTCCCCCAATACATTCTACATTACTCTTTGTTGTTTTCCTTCATGTACAATTATCCAACAAGCCAAGAATGGGTTTTTTTTAATTACGATATTTTGTTCCCATATACTTACATTGGATTTCCGGTATCGGTATCGGGTATCGCCGATATTTTGTGGATATCGTCGATACCATTCCGATCCGATATTTTTGGATATCAGAAAGTATCGCTCAACTCTAGTCAGCAGGCTGTTTTAAAAATGTTGTCTTTGGGCGACAACAGACACACCGCGGAGGTACTGGCCGACTACTTGCAGTGAGAAACTGAGTCATGGCTGGCAGTCTACATCTTGAGCCAGGCAAGGTAGTCACTGTTAACGGCCGTAATTTTGTGGCGGCCATAGCCCTGGCAAAACTCAGACACATTCCTTGCCTGGCTTACACCTTGAACCTGGTGGTGCAGTGCTTCTTAAATAATTATCTGGAGTTAACAGCCCTGCTCCTTAAGGTGCGAAGACTGTGCTCTCACATCCGTCGCTCGCCCGTAGAGTCCAGTCGTATGCAGAGGCTGCAGCGATCGCTCCACCTCCCCAAGCACCGCCTAATCATAGACGTTGCAACAAGGTGGAACTCCACCATGCACATGGTTGAGAGACTGTGCGAACAGAGGCAGGCTGTAGTGCATTTGTGGGAGGATACATGGGCAGGCAGTTTGAGGGCAGACATCGAGTTGTCGGGTGTGCAGTGATCAAAGCTGAAAGACCTCTGTAAAGTCCTTCAGTGTTTTGAGGAATGCACACGGCTGGTAAGCGCAGATGACGCCATCATAAGCATGAGCATCCCACTTATGCGTCTGCTCATGCAAACTTTGATGCACATTAAGGATCAGGCGTCTGCAGCGGAGGAGGAAGAGGAGGAGGAGGAGGGAAGCCTTGATGATAGTCAGCCATTGTCTGCTCAGGGAACTGTCCTGGACGAGGTGGAGGAAGAAGAGGAAGAGGAGGAGGATGAGGGGGATGATTATTTTGGGGAGGAGGATGCTACTCAGGGGGCAAGAGAAAATTTTGGCTTGCCAAGGTCAGGTACAGGGTTTGTGCTTGACTGGAGGGATGTGGATTTGGCAGAAAGTACTCCTTCACCCACCATTGGCAGTGCATCATTGACACCTGAAACATTGGCCCACATGTGTGATTATGTGTTGCGGATCCTTAAAAGGGACCCCCGCATTGTCAAAATTATGAAGGATGACGACTACTGGTTGGCCAGCATCCTCGATCCACGCTATAAAGGCAAATTACAGAAAATCATGCCACAGGAGAACCTAGAGCTAATATTGGCGAACAAACAAGCAACTCTGGTAAACCGTTTGTTAGAGGCATTCCCAGCACACAGCAGCGGTGGAGGTTCTACCACGACCCGTACTGGGCCAAATGGAAGAGGTGTTCATGGTGCACACAGCCGAAGTGGCGTTGGAGACAGGGGTTTCATGACCATGTTGTGGACTGATTTCTCGATACCGCTCACACGACTGGTAATACTGAATCGATTGCAACAGACAGGAGACAGAAGTTGTAAACTATGGTTCAAAATTACCTCTCCTCCCCTATCGATGTTTTCCCTCACAGTTCATTCCCCTTTGACTACTGGGCCTGTAAACTGGACACCTGGCCTGAATTGGCACAATATGCCTTAAAGGAGCTCGCTTGCCCTGCTGGTAGTGTGCTATCAGAAAGAGTCTTCAGTGCTGCTGGATCAATCCTGACAGAAAGAAGGACCCGGCTGTCGACCAAAATGTTGGTGATCTCACCTTCATTAAAATGAACCATGCCTGAGTTTCAAAGGATTTTGTACCACCTTCCCCTGATGACACATAGGTTGCCAGCAAAATGGCTCGCTTTGTCCTCCTCTTCCTCCGACTTCTCCAATTCCTCCATTTGCAGCTGCTGAACATCCAGCCTACACCTCAACATATGCTAGTTTTTCCACCTCCCTAACTGGGCTGTCTTCCCCCCCCCAGGGCCGGGGTCAGCACCTGGCGCACCCGGACAAGTGCCGGTACCCTGAGCAGGTGGGGGGACCCACTCGTGGGCGACCGCACTGGCACAGGGGCCCTCATAGTACGCCGGTGTCTCTGATGGTGGGGGGGCCATTATACACTGGAGCATTATAAATGGGGCCCATTATATATGGAGCATTATATAGGCCCATCATACACTGGAGCATCATCCATGGGGCCCATCATACACTGGAGCATTATAAATGGGGCCCATCATACACTGGAGCATCATATACGGGGCCCATTATACTCTGTAGCATTATAAATGGGGCACATTATATATGGAGCATTATAAAGGCCCATCATACACTCGAGCATCATCCATGGGGCCCATCATACACTGGAGCATTATAAATGGGGCCCATCATAAACTGGAGCATCATCCATGGGGCACATCATACACTGGAGCATTATAAATGGGGCCATCACACACTGGAGCATCATATACGGGGCCCATTATAAACTGGAGCATCATATGGGGCCCATTATATATGGAGCACTATATAGGCCCATCAAACACTGGAGCATCATCCATGGGGCCCATCATATACTGGAGCATCATATGGGGTTCATTATTTATGGGGCATCATATAGGGTATGGAGCATCATATGGAGCACATATGGGGCCTATTCTGTATGGAGCATTATATGGAGCCCATTCTGTATGGAGCAATATATGGGGCCCATCATATACTGTATGGAACTTTATATGCGACTCATTATACTATATGGAGCAATATGTGGGGCTCATTATAATCTATGGGGACCGTCCTATACTGTATGGCACATTATATGGGGATATATAAACAGCACAGAAAGGCAGCAACACTCACCTGCCCAAATCTCAGAACAAATGCACTACAGGGTGCAGGCAGCCCATAAAGAAAGATGTTAGCAGCACAGGTGCAAAATACCAGATTAAACAGCCACTCTCCACATACCCATTGAAGGAGGGGGTGATTGCTCAGTATACAATTGCACATAGAAGCCCGCATAGGGTGCCGTTCACACAAAGATACTGCACAGTGTCTAGTTCACAGCCTATTAGTTACGCCCCTACTATTCGACTAGGCGGGCTGGCCAGTACACTCTCCATGCGCACCAGTGTGAATACCCCTCATGCGAGACCAAAACGTGCTTGGGCTTGGCTGCACCCGAAAAATAAAGTGCAAAAAATACAAAAATAGTGGGGTATTAGTTAATATTTTGGCCAAAATACGTAAGCTTGTAAACTGCACCAAAGGTCCCCACGCTTACAAGTACCTACACTACACTACACTAGCCACCAAGGAAACTCAATGTCTCCAAAAATTCAATATAAACAGCACAGAAAGGCAGCAACACTCACCTGCCCAGATCTCAGAACAAATGCACCACAGGGTGCAGCCAGCCCATAAAGCAAGATGTTAGCAGCACAGGTGCAAAATACACCACTATGTGGTGGCCATAATACTGTATGGAGGAATATACTGTCCGGTTTTTGAGCTATTGTAGAATTTAAAATAGATATCAGTCATGTAATGTAAGAAGTGAAGTATTTGTCATTGTACTATACCTATATTTCTGTGCCGTATCGGAGCATCATGAATTGTGGTATGTGTTAAAGCGACCCCCTGAGACTCTTTGGCCCGGGGCCCACGAAAACCTGGAGCCAGCCCTGCCCCCCCCACAACTTTAGCCAAATAACCCCCAGTTTTCAATGTGTTACTATTATTATAAAGTAAATGAAGGTTGACAAGCTTAAGTAATAAGAATTGATGTCGTTGGTATTGAAATGGGCACTGTAGGTGTGTTTACTGTCCTCCAACCCCTGCCGACTTTTGTGAAAGTCGGGTGGTCCGAAACCCTACTTGACCCTTCCGGAGGCAAAGTCGCTCATCTTTAGTCTTTTCCTCTTTTATATTCTCCATACAAGGTGTTGCACACTCATATTTGTATATCCTCCCCTCTTAGTATACTATACATTGTAGATGCACTCCATTTTCCAATTTTCCAACTACTGTATTCATAGGTAACAGGGAAATACGGAAAGAGGCGGCCTGGCTATTAAGGGGTGGAGGAGGGCAGTCCGTAAGAATGGAGTAATACTCTGACAGCATTATTCTTAGCAGCGACCTGGAAGTTAGAGATGCATCTAGACATCTTCCCCAAGCTGTTCTCATTCCATTTGAGCGCTATTTCCATCCATTTTAGTGATTTTTCTGTCACTCTAGCCATCCTGTTAGGGTTAGTGTTGAGCGATACGATACTGCAAATATCGGGTATCGGCCGATATTAGCTCTATCGGCCTTTCGATAATTCGTTTCGATATTTTCGTCTTATCGAATACCGGAATCGGATTTGTCACTGTCACTGTGAGTGTCCGTCGGTCGGGTCTGTCAGGAGTCAGCGGCACTTACCTGGCAGAAGATCTCCGGCGGTCACGTCCTGGACTGCTTGATGGCCGCCATTATCTTCTCCCTGGCAGTCACATGCAGTTTTTCGCGATAACTGCAGTGACTGCAGGGTAATCCCGGCCGTAAACCAGTCCGATGACGTCACCGCCGGGGAAGCAGGTAATCAGCTGTGCTGCGTCGGGATGACAGGCTCTGCCTGTCATTCTGATGTAGCAGAGCTGGATCATCGTGGGACACTCGTTACTATGGACTGCGTCGGTCAGGTGGTATACTTTTTTTTTTTCATTTTTTTACAGGAGATCGATGGCGTCGCAGGATGAGACTGTAATAAAAGTAATGAAAACTGTGTTTTTTTTTTTTTTAATTAAATTAAAAAACTTTTTTATGAACATTCACCCGTCCGGGTACATAAACAATTTAACTATTTACATACAGGGACCCTGTCCGGGTTATTTATAATTCTTTGGCAGGGGTGTTCCAGGTACCACCTGGTACTCTTCTGATGCTTGCCAAACATCCGAGGCACCAAGGACCACCAGGACCTGATGACGTCGTGTGGCCTGTACAGTCAAGTCGTGACCCGCTATCTGGGTCTGTGTGGCCACCTCTTTCATCTCCCTCCGGGTCTGGAACCCTATGTCCCGGACTGAACGAACCCCAGGGGGCCTAACAGGCGCCGGGTACGGGCCAGCTATACTTATCATGTCCATAGCTGGGGCTGCTGAGGAGACCACTGAGGGAGGCTTGGGAGATTTACGGCGTGGGGTGGGCACTTTTGCAGAGGCCTGGATGTGGGAGGCTGAAGGCTCCGAGGGTCTCACAGGTTCCTGACACTCTGGGGAGTAGGGGTCGCACCTGGTAACATTTAGGGCGTACCATCCATTGTAACCCAGTGTCGGGTGTAAGTCACCAAGTCTCCTGGCAACAGGTCCCTCCCCGGGTGTCCTTCTGGGAGGTGAGCCTCCACGTCCCGCCGGTTCACAAAAACTTCTAAATAAAGTCCAGACTCCTGGATGAAGCCCCAACCACCTTTCAATTTAAAGCTCCGTACTGCACCCTTACGCCGCGGCTCCCACAGGGTTCCTTTATCTTTTCTCATCCGGTCCTTATCTGCCCGGTCCTTCTCCAGGTTACGTTGCCGAAGCTTTTGGGTTTCTCGCTGCTCCCTTTGTCGCTCTGCTTCCCGCTCCCAACGTCTCCACTCTTCCTCCTGACGCCGGTTGTAATTCTCCTCCACCAGCTGCTACATGTCTCCACCATCAAATGCCAGCTTACAGTGTCCGGTTTGCGGCAGCTCTCCTGGCGCCCCCCAGTCCTGGCGGCGCTCACCTGCGGAGGAAGCAGCCGGCTCTGGAACAGATGACAGTCGGGGCTCCGGTACAGGCAGGTAGTGCTCTGGTGCCTGCGCGGCCTCCTCCATGAGGACGGGTGTCGCTTCTTCTGTCTCAGCGACGGGGGCAGACAGCGGGATCTGGGGTGCTGCCGGTGCAGAGTTTTTTGCACGAACGGGTGCCTCCACTGCGACAACGTCAACCGGATCACATTGCAAGGGCTGGGATGCCCGCACGGACTCCTCTACTAGAACGGGTGCCTCACCTTCCGGTACAGACACTTCAGGTAAGAGGGATTGGCGCCGCTCCAAGTTTAGTTTTAGGGCTCGCCAGCTGGCTTCCATCCTGGCGACCTCTCCCGGTGCCGGGCCAGGCCTCTTAGGGTATCCTCCGCTTCTTGCAGCGTAGGAGGGTTTCCAGGCCGGGTGCCCAACGGTGGTTCCGTGGCGATCGGGTCGCTTCCGTGGGGGGAGAGCTCTGACTGCTCCATCCCTTCACACTTCTGCTCGTGTCCATTAGCCATCTCTGCCAAGTCACATGTGTCATATCTGGAGAGGGCCCCTCTTTTGTAGGGAGGCGGGACCTTCGTGTTAGTTTCCGCACACTGAGGAGGATGAGGAGGTGGAACTCCAGAGCTGTGGGGCACGATGTTACATTGCAGTACCATTTAGAGCCATCGTTTTCGCGTCACTGAGTGAGTGTACACCCACGAAGAGCACGCCCTTCTTCTTCACCAGTGCCTCGTCGTGACGCAGATATGGTGGAAAAATGGCAAATACATTCTCTGATGATTTTAGCAATTCTCAAGCACAAAACCAGTTCAATTCAGGCACACAGGATTCGCTTATAGCGAGCTACAGAATCCTGTTCGTGACGCCCAAGTTGAGTCGCACAGAGCCAGAGGTTTTGGGGGTACTCGGCACCGAGCCCGTCGACTTCTATGGGGTATGTCACGGCTTTACCCGGCAATTGAATCAGAGTCTATTTTACTATGTAGAAGTGTATAAACTATAAATATATGTATAAATATATGTCACAATGACATGTATATATATATATATATATATGTATTCTATGCGTGTATATTTTGTGTTTACAACGAAAGAAAGGTTTTTTTTTGTTGCGATATTTTGTTCCCATAGACTTACATGGGACTTCCGGTATCGGAATCGGATATCGACGATATTTAGTGATATCGGCGATACCATTTCGATACAATATTTTTAGATATCGAGCAGTATCGCTCAACACTAGTTAGGGTTTTCTGAAAAAATGTTTGCGTTTCCCTTTCACTTCCATCATAATCGTAGCTCGAGTTGAGTCCATCTGAACTCAAGCATTTTAGTGCTCGCTCATCACTACTAAGGAGCTGAAGAAAGTTCAGTGACGATATTAAATACCAATAATCGGTGGTAGCTAAATACTGTTATACAATACATTGCACTATAGATTTTTTAGACTCCTTAAAAGGACCCTGTCAGCAGGATTGTGCACAGTAATCTACACACACTGTCAGGTCGGCGCCGTTATACTGATTAAAATGATACCTTGGTTGATGAAATCTGTCTTGTGGTTGCTGTTTAAGCCTTATTTTCAGTTTTGAGTTAATGATATGCCCGTGCTCCGGGCACTGCTGAAAGGTCACTAATCCCTCAGTGACCTGACCCTAGTTAAAATAATGAATATTATATATACATACTAAAAAAAAACCCTTCTGCAGGCAGGCATTAGCCGTGGCACCTGCGCTGCAGCATAATCGCATGTGTAATGTGCATATAATTACAGAATTACGGTTGAGGTTATCCTGATATTTAAAACAAAATCCATGTGAAAATGGATGCACAGTAGCAGCTATCGGTGTAAATAGAGGTGAGCCGTTAGCTGCCGCTGCGCAGGGGCTGGAGGCGCCATCTTGAAGAAGAATATTTTTTTCTGTTCTAGCAAGATGGTACTGAAGGCACATGCGTAGTAGCAGCTATCAGATCACCTCTATATACACCGATAGCTGCTACTGTGCAGGTGCGATGGACGCCATTTTCAAATGGATTTTTGCTTTTAAATATCAGGATAACCTCAACCATAATAATTATATGCACATTACACATGCGATTATGCTGCAGTGCAGGTGCCACAGCTGGTGCTTGCTTGCAAGTTTTTTTTTTACTATGTTTATATAATATTCATTATGTTAACTAGGGGGCAGGTCAGTGAGGGATCAGTGACCTGTCAGCAGTCTTCATTATGAATACCTAATCAGAGCACCACATGAAAAACCCCCACAGGCCGCCCCGGAGCACGGGCATATCATTAACTCAAAACTCAAAATAAAGGTTAAACAACAGCCACAAGACAGACTTCATCACCAGGTATCAGTTTAATCAGTATAAGGGTTAAGGGTATGCCACACTAAACAACATCGCTAACGGGATCGCTAAAAAACGTCACTATTTAGCGATCCCGTTAGCGATGTTGTTGTGTGCGGCAGCTGCCAGCGACGAGCTTCCTGCTGTGATCTCGCTCGTCGCTGGAATCGTTCCGGACCCTATTTTCGTCGCTGGCGCCCCGCTGGGTAAGTATATATCGCTAAGTGTGGCACCTTTTTTAGCGATTTAGCGGTACTTTTGTACCGCTAAAGTCGTTAAGGAGATCGCTAACCGCGATAGCGACCTAACGACATCGCTAAAATAGGTAGCTACTAGCGATATAGAAACAATCCCGCTAGCGATCTCATTAGTATGCGACGCTAACGAGATCGCTAGCGGGATTGTGTAGTGTGGCAGTACCTTTACTGTGCACAATCCTGCCGTTCCCTTTAAATTGTAAAAATGGTCCAAAGACCATCCCCTTTTGGAGTGTAGATGCCTGTCTTGTTGTTGTTTATGCATAGGTGGTGCAAAAGGAAGAAGTCATGTTTTTTTCATAAGGGGTGGTGCCAAAATTATCTGTGTTTAAGTAACATTAAGAGTCTTGCTATCTGCTAAATGAAGAAGTGATATCTTCTTATCACATTTCTCAAGTAGCAGAAACAGGTTAGATGTTGCTAGGAAACGTGATGCTTGTGAAACGTGCTACCATGACCTGCAGCACCTCTGGACTAGTCTCCTATTGTGCACATCTGAGATTGATCATTGATTGAAAATTTCAAAAGAAGCTGCCAGCAACTAATCTTGATTATTTGCTCGCCCGAGTATATTTAGTTTGGCAAAACATTGCTCATACAACCATTATTAACCTCACTATTAGCTTGTAAGTGCGTGTATTTCTGCATGTGGCACTCATAGCAATACTGGATAAATAGAGCTGCTTTGGAAATTTTGTATTCTTCTTTTCATCTTTTGCATATCTTTAACATGTCTGCTGATCCATAATACCACAACTATTGCAAGCGTTGAAAATTCAATATTGAGGAGTATAGAAATTTAAGCTTGTTCTACTTTGAAATCACCTTTGGAATGTAATGATGGCCGTGAGTCAGTTACTGAATCTTTTGAAAAAGATAGCAAAATTTGTTACAATGGACAACTGTGCACAAGTAGATAAGGATGCAACAATGCTTAGATGAAGAGCAACTTCCAAATTTTGAATCCACCTTTGGTCTTTTTATGCCTTAGGCTGGGGTCACACTTGTGAGAAACTCGCACGAGTCTCACACCTCAATACCGGGCACAGCCACCGGTACTTGGGACCGGAGTGTGCGACTGCATGTATTTCTATGCAGCTGAACGCACCCGTCTGAGTTCCGACGGCAGTGCGGGTATTGACGTGTGAGACTCGTGCGAGTTTCTCGCAAGCGTGACCCCGGCCTAATGATGATTCCCATTGCTTTTTCACAGTTCGCACTTTAAAATCTGCTGTTTTCCATCCTCATTAATGTGCTTTATACCCAAGTCCTTTGGGCGTTCTTTGCGGCGTGGTGGTCAAAATAATTCAAAATTTTAGGCATGCAATTGCAGGGCTGCCCCAAAAATTATTATTTTTTGGTCACGTTTTAAGATGAGCCATTGCTTCCATAATTAATAATAGTTTTGTTAAATAAGATGAATTGAGTTGCGTTTAATACTCCTGATTGGACCTAGATAAATTATTTGGGGGATATTGCAAAGTTTAAGGTGAATTTCAAAGTTAGAAGCCTGCACAGTATTGATCCCCTGCCAAGACTGTATACAAAATGCAAATCATTTTTTCGAAGTAAAATTCTTTGACTTCCGTGACTCAAATATTTGGTACGTTTCTGCGCCCTCTTAATTTTTAGTGAAATAAATTTTTGGAGTGACCAATGGCCACGTAGAATGTTGTGCAGGACTGAGCCGCTGCCAGGTCTGAGCAAAAAATGGGAAAAAAATTTCCAAACAAAATTCTTTGTCGCTAATTTTCAGTACGACTCAACATTCCCCTCATTTTTAGTGAAATTTGGAAGAGTTGGGCAGTATCTGGTGTGAATTCCACAGCTGGGACAATGTGCAAGTTTGGGCTACTGTGCAGGGATGGACACAAACTACAAAAACTTATTGATAAAAATGATTCAGCTTCTATGACTCCCAATTTTCTTTAGGTCTCAACTTCTTCCTCATTTTTAGTGAAATAATTGAAATAATTGTTTGAGGAGAGAATCAACTGTGATGAATTTGTCCAGTAGAACTGTGCTGAATTGGGCCTTTGCGCAAGGCAGGGAACAAGAAAAAGAATTGTTGAAACTTAGCAATAGTGTTGAGCCACCCCCATAGTGTTCGAGTTCAGTTCGGTTCGTCGAACACCCGTGTGTTCAACGAACTGTTTGTCGAACCGTTCGTCGAACACCGTCGAACACCCTTAAAACCAATGGCAGGCAAACAAAAACACATAGAAAACACATAGAGAAAACACATAGAAAACACTTCAAAGGTGTCCAAAAGCTGACAAACTGCTCAGAAGACACAACTAACACATGGAAAAGTGACAAGTACATATAGTCATGCGAAAAGAAAAGAGGTTTAGGAGTAAAAGGAGGGGGAGACACAGATATAGGCCTGTCATGCCCTTCTAAGACCAAAAAAGTGCGAAGCCGACACGGCCAGTCCGTTCCTGCCCGTGCGACCTGCGTGTCGCCGGGTTTGTGCCAGAGCTGCGGTGGACCCTGACGGCCAGCCCCCCTCTCCCAATACTGGTGCCTGTCCGCTGGTGGGTCGAGCGAGCCCCCTGCGGTGGAGGCAGGTCTAATCTTTTTAATTTAAATTGTCTCTCTAATTTGAATGAGTACACTTTAAATCCTTTTACAAGGATATATTGGAGGGCAAGTCTCATGCCAGCAGCCGTGGTAATTCCAGCTCCAGTAGCGTCCAGTAAAGCTGCTGCAGTTAAAAAGCTTTTATAAGGATCAAGCTTGGCGGTCCACCGCAAGGCGTCCTACTGCCAGTCACAGCCCCTGTGCCTTGGGGTGCCTCCCCGATGTCCTTCACTGAGTGTCCCGGGGGCCCGAAGCATTTCCTTTGAAAAAATTAAGTGTCCAAACTACAGGTGGTGTAGCTTGCTTAACAGCTGAGTTAATCCGCTGACTAGCAGACACTGCTACTAGGCCCAAAAGTATTGTCTGGGCTAGATGCAGTTAAAAATTTGTAATTAGATACTCTCGTTGGATGCTGAGAAAGCATTCCATAGAGTCTCCTGGCACGCCATATATTATTCTCTTAAAAAGCTTGGGGTAGGGGACCCTTTTATAGCCAAAATCATGGCCCTGTATCGCAATCCGTCAGCTAGGCTGAAGATAAATGGAACATTATCATCACCTTTCATAATCACCAATGGGACAAGGCAGGGGTGTCCTCTGTCCCCTCTCTTATACATCCTAGTGATGGAGCACCTGTTCTCATCAATTCACGATAACGCCAATATTAGGGGGATTGAGGTGAGAGGCACCGAGTACAAGTGCTCTGCATTTGCTGATGAATGATGTCCTAGTATATATCACTCAACCACATATATCCATCACTGCTGGTGTGGCTGAAATAGATCATTTTGGTACATGGTCAAATTTTTAAATCAATGCAGCGAAGTCTGAGGCCCTCGATGTTTCCCTCCCCAAATCCATACAGGATTCTATCCAGTCCAACTTTTCCTTTGCCTGGCCCTCACAGGGTATCAAATACTTAGGAATTCGTATTCATAGAGACCTCTCCATCTATTTTTTCTTAATTTTGGGCCCTTTATTGAACAACTCCATAAGATCTTACTTCTTGGACGGTGAAGGATTTTTCCAGGTTCGGCATAATAAATATACTAAAAATGAACGTCCTACCTAAACTCTTTTACCTCTTCCAAACCATTCCCTCAAATTTTTGAAAAAGACTACACATTAGCTTTTGCAGATTTATCTGGGCAAGTGGGCGTCCACGCATTCGGGGGAACGTTCTGATCAGACACAAACAAAAGGAAGGCCTTAGCCTTCCGGATTATAGAAGGTATTACATGGCACAAGTACACGCTAGAATCCTCGACTTCTTCCATCATTCGGAGGGGAAATTGTGGGTCAAAATAGCTCAATCCATTTGTCCTAAAGCTCTTACCACTCTCCCATGGTGCGCCCATTTAATTGTCCCCTCTCTTGGCCTCATGTCATATAGTACTTATGCCACTGCTTTGGCTTTGAGATCCCCAAAAAAAAGCTAATCCTCAATCGACCCCCAGGGCCCCTTGCTCCCGATTTCAGATAATCCAGATTTCCCACCAGGACTATCTGCAAATAGATTTCTTGCTTCAAATAAATCCCATCCGATATTATTTTCTCATGTCATCTCCAATACTTCGCTGCTCCCCCTCAATGACTTGTTACAGGGAAGAGCCACTTCCCCAAAGGCAAATTTTGAATATAGCCAGTTACAACACTTCTATTCAACTGTGAAGAAGCGCACACATCTTCATAGAGATTTCACAAACTTTGAAAAATTGAGCCTATCATTGTCACCCCCTACACACTCCATCTCCCTACTGTATAATCTCCTCATTGCCCAGGTAACTGACAATAGGCCAGGATTATGCGGTGCATGGGAAAGGGAACTGTGGAAGTCCTTCTGTGACTCACAATGGGATAAATGTTTCTTCCTGGGCTCCTGCACCTTCCTCACTAGTTTGGCTGCTACCATGCTCCCTGGTTAATCCCTCTCCCCCACCCTCCCATGCCAGCCGCCTTGGTGCTGCCGACCGTCTGGACCTTGCAGATGTTAGCCCTTCCGCATACAACTCCTCCTCCTCTACTTCCTCCACCTCCTCTTGTTCCACCACCTGACTCCGAATTCTGTTTAACATGTGCTCCAGCATGTAAATCACCGGAATAGTCATGCTGATAATGGCATCGTCAGCACTAAACATCTTCGTGGCCATTTCAAAACTGTGCAGAAGGGTGCATAGGTCCTTGATCTGAGACCACTCCTCCAGCGTGATTTGCCCCACCTCTGGATCTCGTTGGCCCAGGCTATAAGTCAGAACGTATTGCACCAGGGCTTGTCGGTGCTGCTACAGTCGCTGCAACATGTGCAGAGTTGAATTCCACCGTGTTGGCACATCGCATTTTAGCCAGTGAAGTGGCAGGCCCAACGACTTCTGTAGAGATGTAAGTCGCTGAGCTGCGGTATGCGAACGGCGGAAGTGCGCACACAGTGACCGTGCCCTCTGCAGAAGGCCATGTAGTCCGGGATAGTGGGCTAAAAATTACTAGACAACCAGGTTCAACACGTGAGCCATACAAGGCACGTGTGTGACATTGCCCCGGCGAAGGGCCGCACCCAGGTTTGCTGCATTGTCGCACACGGCCTTCCCTGGTTGCAGGTCCAGTGGAGACAACCATTCATGAAACTGGTTCTCCAGAGCTGACCACAACTCCTCAGCTGTGTGACTCACATTTCCCAGACATTTCAACGTAAAAACCGCCTGATGATGTTGAGCCCTGCTGCCAGCATAGCAAGGAGGTGTGCAGGATCCTTTCTGCGCAGTTAGAAAGCCAATGGCATGACCTGACTTTGGGTGCAGGTGGAGGACCGAGAGGAGGTTGAGGAGGCAGAAGCAGTGGAGGAACTTCGAGATAAAGAGGATTGATGCACAACTCGTGGGGACGGCAAGACTTGGACAGCAGCCCCTTGTCTTGCTGTCACCATAGTTACCCAGTGCCCAGTCAGCGACATGTAAAAATTATTAGGAATTTGAATGCTGGTGGAGCTTTGTATAGATGGCCTAATAGAATGAGTACCACACACCGCTACTATGCCCACATTTATTCTACAGGCAAGATGCAGATAAAAATTATTAGGAATTTGAACGCTGGTGGAGCTTTGCATAGATGGCCTAATAGAATGAGTACCACACACCGCAACTATGCCCACAATTATTCTACAGGCAAGATGCAGATAAAAATTATTAGGAATTTGAATGCTGGTGGAGCTTAGTATAGATGGCCTAATAGAATGAGTACTACACACTGCTACTATGCCCAAAATTATTGTCAGGCAAGATGCAGATAAAAATTATTATTTATTTCAAGCTGGTGGAGCTTGTATTGATGGCCTATAGAATGAGTACCACACATTGCTACTATGCCCAAAATTATTGTCCAGGCAAGATGCAGATAAAAATTATTATTTATTTAACGCTGGTGGAGCTTAGTATTGATGGCCTAATAGAATGAGTACCACACATGCTACTATGCCCAAAATTATTGTCCAGGCAAGATGCAGATAAAAATTCTTTTTTTTTTGAACGCTGGTGGAGCTTGTATGATGGCCTAATAGAATGAGTACCACACACTGCTACTATGCCCAAAATTATTCTCAGGCAAGATGCAGATAAAAATGATTATTTATTTCAATGCTGGTGGAGCTTAGTATTGAGGCCTAATAGAATGAGTACCACACACTGCTACTATGCCCAAAATTATTGTCCAGGCAAGATGCAGATAAAAATTATTATTTATTTCAACGCTGGTGGAGCTTAGTATTGATGGCCTAATAGAATGAGTACCACACACTGCTACTATGCCCAAAATTATTGTCCAGGCAAGATGCAGATAAAAATTATTATTTATTTGAACGCTGGTGGAGCTTTGTATAGATGGCCTAATAGAATGAGTACCACACACTGTGCTACTGTGTCCAAAATTATTGTCCAGGCAAGATGCAGCAATAAATTCGTAGTTATTTAAACGCTGGTGGAGCTGGCAAAAAGTGATCGGAACTGATGTAACCTAGCCCTCAAAAGGGCTGCAATTACAAATAGTCACTACTGCCAAGTTGACCTATCTGTCTATTTAAGAGCACAGACCTGCCTGCTAAAAGTGCTAGGAACTGCTGCAAAAGGGCTGCAATTACAAACTAGTCACTACTCCCTAAACCTTCCTGTCTATTACAGAAAAATCGCTTGCAATTCGCAGTTTCACAGTGACAATATAGCGCTCACAACAGCAGCAGTGCCGTCTAACACTCAGCTGCAGCAGTGAGAAAATGGTGGCGAGGGGAAAATGGCTGGATCTTATAGGGCAAGGACATGTGACATACACAGCCAATGACACATGCCCTTGCTTGTGTGAAAAAAAAGCACTTCGCTCCGTGTGAGCGCTGCTGATAGGCTGACAGACTGCACCGCCCACTGGAAATGCGGGAAACAGAAAAAAAATGGAGATCTTCATTATTTCTGCAGAGATCCATCCCATGCCCCTCCCCCTGCCCCGCTGTACACTCAAACTGTGTATTAACAGTAATTATCAGCATTAGGCCGGCGTCACACTGGCGACAAAATCGGACGACTGCAATACGATGAAATATCGCATTGCAGTCGGACCTATGTTAATCTATGGAGTAGCTCCCAGTATCAGATTTTTTGTGGTCCGTTTTAAACGTCCGAGTGCAATCGCAGCATGCTGCGATTGTCACCGATTGTGGGTCGACTATCGCCAATGCAAGTCTATGGGAGCGATGAAAAATCGGATTACAAACGGACCGCACGTGTGACTTGCGATTAAATTGCATCGGTGTCCTTTAGAAAAGCCGGCAATTCATCCCCGGCTATACTGTAAAATCACACTGACAGCTTTAATAAAGAATAGAATCAATACATATACACACATAGAATACATAATATATATATATATATGTCATTGTGACATATATATATACATATATTTATAGTTCTTACTAGGTTGAGCATTCGATACTTCCGCTACTGAAATCCATGTAAGTCTATGGGAACAAAATATCGAAATGTATCGGAAGTATTTACTTCCGTATTTTGTTCCACATAGATCTACATGGATTTCAGGTATCGGAAGTATCGGAAGTATCGGAATGCTCAACCCTAGTTCTTACACTTCTACATACTGTAATAGCCGCTAATTCAATTGCCGGCTTTTGTGAAATCACAGAAGCCGACATGAAATGATACATTGTTTACACACAGTTAACCATGTCATTGTCATGGGTGCATCGCCACGAAGATCGTCGCGATTGCACATTCTGACTTCTCACAGCTGAGCTGCTGTTTCTTTGTGTTTGGTAATGAGAGAGTTAATTTTACCTAGCTCTTTGCTAAGGCTAGGTGCAGCCTCGCCCGGCTGCTTTTGATTATGTTCTAATTAGTTTCCTTTATATTCCTGCCAGTCTGGGTGTTAGACGCCGGTGAAAGCATTCATGTAGTCTAGCAGACTGGAGCGGTTCTGAGAATACTTAAGCTAAGAGCTCCTTAGTTGTTTTTACTCTTATAGCTTATAGTTTATCTCTGAGACCTTAGGTGTTCCTACTGTGTGTGAGTGTTGTATGTAAGACTTTATTTACTTTATTTCTTGTCTTTCTTGTATGTCTTTCTGTTCATTAACCGTTACCTGTTCATTCCCTTTGGTGGTATTCAGGGTCCTTCTTAGGACTAGAATACAGTTGGCAGGGATTGATAGGAGACAGGGTTTACGCTGGTGGCCTGGACCTCTGTACCTTTAACAGTACCTCCAGGTTGAGGGATTAGTTAGGACCCCAGTTTAGGGTCAGCTTAGACCCCGGTCACCCTCTAGCCGGAGACAGCGTATAACGGATTCCGTTTTGACTCACTGGACATTCTGTCAGGTAAATCTATGTTATCATATATCTATGCGCATGTTATATAGTATGTTGCCCTTTTGATATAGATTACTGACATCACATATATATATCTGCTATACAGCATGACATTTTCACCGGCCCAACTAAAGATTCTCCCCAGCTGTCATGGATCCAGTAGCCCAGCTGGCCCGGCAGTTGCAGGGGTTGTCCATGGAATTTGCAGACATTAAGTCCAAGGTTTTGTCCCCCCCGGAGCAAACCAGATCTGAACCTAAGGTTGCTCTCCCGGACAGGTTCACTGGTGGGCGGGACAAATTTTTTACTTTCCGGGAGGCATGTAAATTGTACTTTCGGCTGCGGCCTCGGTCATCTGGGAGTGAAGAGCAGAGGGTGGGAATTGTTATCTCGCTCTTACAAGGGGACCCTCAATCTTGGGCGTTCTCTATTCCTCCAGGCTCCCCAGATCTCCAGTCAGTGGATCGATTTTTTACTGCCCTGGGTCTGGTATATGATGATCCGGATCGAGTCTCCCTTGCTGAAACAAGGTTACGTAAAATACGGCAAGGAAATCGTCCAGCGGAGGAATATTCTTCTGAGTTCCGTAGATGGGCAACAGATACTCAGTGGAATGACCCAGCTCTTAGGAGCCAGTTTTGTCAAGGGTTGTCTGACAAATTAAAAGATGTGTTGGCTCAGTATGATTCTCCTCCATCACTGGAGGCTGCTATGGCCCTCGCTATTCGCATTGATAGACGACTTCGGGGAAGACGCGAGGTAACTCCGCCCCCCGTGATGACTCCACCTACTACTAAAGTCCCTTATACTGAGGTTCCCCTGGTCTGTTCTGAGGAACCCATGCAGTTGGGAGGGACATCATTTTGTAGGAGGGAATCGGCGGTGCGCCGCAAGACTAGAAGGTGTTTCTTTTGCGGGAGAGAGGGACATTTTGTTGGGGGGTCTCCATCCCGGACCTCTTTGAGCCAAGGAGTTAACCTGGGAGTGTGTATTTCGTCCCCAAATTCCTCTCAGTTTCTCGTGCCTGCGGAGGTGGTGATTGGTACTAGAACTGAGAGGATTTCTGTTTTTCTTGATAGTGGGTCCGGGGCTAATCTGGTGGACGCTCGGTTTGCCCAGGTGCATGGTATGCAACTGAGTGTATTGGCCAAACCGGTCCCTATACTCTCTATTGATTCTAGACCCTTGGTCAAGGTAGCTTGGTACAAGCTGTTCATAACATAAATCTTCGAGTAGGGGCAATACATAAAGAGCAATTGTCTTGTTATGTGTTGGAGGGTCTACCTACTCCTATTGTGTTGGGACTTCCTTGGTTGGCTAAACATAACCCAGTGATTGATTGGCAATCCAGAAAGATAAGCCAGTGGGGTGAATTTTGCAAGAATAACTGCATGAGCACGGTCATCGGTGCGGTTGTGCCTAGGACTTTGCCTCCTTTTCTGGAGGACTTTGGGGAGATGTTCTCAGAGGAGGGGTGTAAAGAGTTACCTCCTCATCGCGCATATGACTGCTCAATAAAGTTGCTTCCTGATGCCTTATCTCGTACTTTCCCAGGGACCGGGAGGAGGGATGATCCGGTTCCTATTCCTCAGGAGGGAGTTGTAGTGTCAGCTGTATGCTCTGAGCTTGAGGGGGAGGTATTGGGGGCTCAGGGGGACGCCCCTGTGGGACTTCCAGGGAGACTGATAGTTCCAGATTGGTTAAGACTGAAGGTTACGGAGAACCGTTACAAACGGATGGCTGATAGGGGGAGAGTTTCTGGTCGAGATCTGAAGGTGAACGATCTGGTGTGGTTGTCTACCAGGAATATAAAACTTAAAGTTCCCTCCTGGAGGTTGGGTCCCAGATTCATCGGGCCGTACAGGATCAGTTCCATAATTAATCCTGTGGCATTTCGTCTGGACCTCCCTCCTACGTTTAAAAATCATAATGTGTTTCACAAGTCATTACTTAAAAAGTATGTGGCACCAGTCATACCGTCACCTCTACCTCCTCCTTCAGTGGTAGTCAATGATAACGTGGAATTTCATGGGTCGAAAATCATTGACTCACGTCTCAGTCGCCGATCCCCTCAGTACTTAGTTCATTGGAGGGGGTATGGTCCTGAGGAGAGGACGTGGGTCCCTGCGTCTGATGCTAACGCAGATCGATTGGTTCGGACCTTTCACACAACTTACCCGGACAGACCTGGTCATGAGGGTCCGGAGGCCCCTCGTAGAAGGGGGGGTACTGTCATGGGTGCATCGCCACGAAGATCGTCGCGATTGCACATTCTGACTTCTCACAGCTGAGCTGCTGTTTCTTTGTGTTTGGTAATGAGAGAGTTAATTTTACCTAGCTCTTTGCTAAGGCTAGGTGCAGCCTCGCCCGGCTGCTTTTGATTATGTTCTAATTAGTTTCCTTTATATTCCTGCCAGTCTGGGTGTTAGACGCCGGTGAAAGCCTTCATGTAGTCTAGCAGACTGGAGCGGTTCTGAGAATACTTAAGCTAAGAGCTCCTTAGTTGTTTTTACTCTTATAGCTTATAGTTTATCTCTGAGACCTTAGGTGTTCCTACTGTGTGTGAGTGTTGTATGTAAGACTTTATTTACTTTATTTCTTGTCTTTCTTGTATGTCTTTCTGTTCATTAACCGTTACCTGTTCATTCCCTTTGGTGGTATTCAGGGTCCTTCTTAGGACTAGAATACAGTTGGCAGGGATTGATAGGAGACAGGGTTTACGCTGGTGGCCTGGACCTCTGTACCTTTAACAGTACCTCCAGGTTGAGGGATTAGTTAGGACCCCAGTTTAGGGTCAGCTTAGACCCGGTCACCCTCTAGCCGGAGACAGCGTATAACGGATTCCGTTTTGACTCACTGGACATTCTGTCAGGTAAATCTATGTTATCATATATCTATGCGCATGTTATATAGTATGTTGCCCTTTTGATATAGATTACTGACATCACATATATATATCTGCTATACAGCGTGACAGTCATTTCATGTATTTTGATATATGGTTTTAACTTACAATTACATAAGTGTATGTGTGCAAAATTTCAGACATGTAGGGGTTAATTAAAGGTGTAAATTCGTTAAAAAAAAATGCGTGGGCTCCCGCTGTATTTTCTCCACCAGACAGACAAAGCAAGCGAGTGGGGGCAGATAATAATAGCCTAGGGAGGGTACATTTTTTTTGTGCCCGCCCTGGCTACTAACATCTGCCCCCAGACACCCCAGAAAGGGCAAATCTCTAATTAGATTCGCCCTTTCTGGCACTTTGCCCGTCTATTCCCATTGCCCTGTAGCGGTGGCGAATGGGTTAATAAGGGGTTAAAGCCACCTTGCAATTGAAAGGTCACTTTAAGCCAGGTTAATAATTGAGAGTTGTCAATTAGACAACTCTCAATTATTAATCCTATTGTATGATAGAAAAATCAAACACACAGTTTAATAAAAAAGAAGTTTAATTAAATAATCACACAGTTTTTGACCATATTTTATTTTCCTGCTAAAACCATTTCCTGTAATAAAAATAAAATAAAAAAGCAAAATTATTCTTACCAATCTGATGCACAGTCAGGTCCCACGCTGTAATCCATCAGAAAGGGTTAACAGGTTACAGTTATTAGCAGAGAGCTAATGCTGTCTGCAAGCTGTAACACCCCAAATTAATAAGTTCCTCTGCCAGCGAAAGGAGAGGAAGTGATTAATGAATGGAGCTTAATTAATTTATTGCCACTTTCACTTCAGTGACCTGACCTAAAGTGAAAGTGGGACACAATCAATTAAGCTTCATTCATTAATCACATCCTTTCCTGTGGGCAGGAGATAAGCTCATTCATTCAGGAGCTTTCAGCTGAGCAGGTAGCATTACTTGCGCTGCTTAGCTGATTGCTAGTTAACCCTTTGTGAAGGATTACATCGTGGGACGTGACAGATCGCCAGATAGGTAAGAATAAAGTTGTTTTATTATTTTTTCTTTATTTTAGGAGATCAAGGGCTTCGCACGGATTAAGAGTAAAATAAAAGATGGTCAAAAAAATGTGTTTTTATTTCATTAAAATTATTTATTCTTAAAGTGTGTGTGTTTTTTTATTTACTTCAATAGGATTAATAATTGATAGTTGTCTAATTGACAGCTCTGAATTATTAACCTGGCTTAAAGTCACCTTTCAATTGCAAGGTGGCTTTAACCCCTTATTAACCCATTCGCCACCGCTACAGGGCAATGGGAATAGACGGGCAAAGTGCCAGAAAGGGCGAATCTAATTAGAGATTTGCCCTTTCTGGGGTGTCTGGGGGCAGATGTTAGTAGCCAGGGGGGCACAAAAAAAATGTACCCTCCCTAGGCTATTATTATCTGCCCCCACTCGCTGGCTTTGTCTGTCTGGTGGAGAAAATACAGCGGGAGCCCACGCATTTTTTTTCAACAAATTTACACCTTTAATTAACCCCTACATGTCTGAAATTTTGCACACATACACTTATGTAATTGTAAGTTAAAACCATATATCAAAATACATGAAATGACATGGTTAACTGTGTGGAAACAATGTATAATTTCATGTCGGCTTCTGTGATTTCACAAAAGCCGGCAATTGAATTAGCAGCTATTACAGTATGTAGAAGTCTAGGAACTATAAATATATATATATATATTACATGTCACAATGACATGTATATATATATATATATATATGTGTTCTATGTGTATATATCTATTCTTTCTTTTGTGATTTAAATACTATTCTTTTGGATCCATTATATGTCAGTTTTGCAAGCCTGCGAGAAATTCTCGCAAGTCGGATGAAAATCGGATGTTACAAGGTACACACACATGCGACTAAATCGCATCTTTGAAGGAAAATTGGATGCCAGGCGGATGTGTGATGTTTACATTTTGGTCCGATAATCGACCGACTAAAACGGTCCGATTTTTTTGTAGTTGTGTGTGACTCCAGCCTTACTGTGAAAAAATCCAGTTACGATTTAGGTGCACGAACAGTTATCGAACATAACATCGAACAGCCGGATTTTTTCCAAATCGTTCGGTTTCGCCGAACGGCTCGAACACCTCCCAAAACAGCTCAAATTTGAGATTGGCGAACAGTTCGAGTCAAACACCGCTCATCTCTACTTAGCAATTAAAAGTTTTTTTTATTCCATTAATGCAATTTTTTTTTTTTTAAATCTCAATTTTTGTGTAAATGATGATTGTTATGAATAATGTAAAGGTATTTCAGAGACGCCTGTGTAGGACTTGAAACATAAAAGGCTCTGGTAGTGTTCCTTTACGTATACTACCACTGATCACTATGAAACATATAGGTAATAGAATGTTGAATAAAATTATACAGGGTGGGCCATTTATATGGATACACCTAAATATAATGGGAATGGTTGGTGATATCAACTTCCTGTTTGTGGCACATATGGGAGGAGGAAAACTTTTCAAGATGGGTGGTGACCATGGCAGTTATTTTGAAGTTGGCCATTTGGATCCAACATTATTTTTTTCAATGGGAGAAGAGTCATGTGACACATCAAACTTATTAAGAACTTCACAAGAAAACAATGGTGTGCTTGGTTTTAATGTAAATTTATTCTTTCATGAGTTATTTACAAGTTTATGACCACTTATAAAATGTGTTCAAAGTGTTGCCCATTGCGTTGGATTGTCAATGCAACCCTCTTCTCCCACTCTTGACACACTGATAGCAACACCGCAGAAGAAATGCTAGCACAGGCTTGCAGTACCCGTTGTTTCAGATGCTGTATCCATATAAATGGCCCACCCTGTACTTTGCTATCTGTGATCCAATGTCTTATTCCAGAGAAATACACATTTTTCTTTATATGTAAATGAGCTGTTAAGATCTATGGGTCGGACATAGATCTCCTTGAGAATCTGCCTCCAGAGATTATTTTAAATTGAAATGGGAATTACCAATGTGAGACATGTAATGACTGTCATTCTGCTCTCCTGATCTACACTGGCAAGTAAAAGTTTGGGCACCTCTGGTCAAAATTGCTGTTATTGTGAACAGTTAAGCATATTGAAGATGATATGATCTCTAAAAAGCTTAATGTTAAAGATGACACATTTGCTTTTGTATTTTAGACATTTAGGCATGCAATTTTTACATTTTAAAAATTACAAAAAGGAAAATGGGCTGGTGCAAAAGTTTGGACACCCTTGGAGATTTGTGTGCTCAGATAACTTTAATCACGATTTCAGACCGTAATTAGCCTGTTTGAGTTATGGCTTGTTCACTAACATCGTTAGGAAAGGTAGATTGATGCAAATTTCCCAGCTTTATAAAAGCTCAATCTCCTCTTACCTTGTGCCAAAAAGCAGCAGCCATAGGTTCTTCTAAGCAGCTGCCTAGCACTCTGAAAATGAAAATGTTGGAGGTCCACAAGGCGGGAGAACTAACTAGAGATGATGGTGCACAGCAAAATTACAAATCATAATACACAAGGGGTGCAAAAAGATGGTCTTATGTCATAACCAGAAAAGAGAGAAAAGAAGACCACTATAGATAATGCATACCACAATAATATAATAATGGAAAATAGGAATTTTATTGACACTACAAGATAAAAACATTTAAAAACAATGTAAACCCCGCATGGTGTCCGCTACCATCACAATGGCCAATATACAATACAAAAGAAAGGCAATGTTCCACAAAAAAAATGATATATATATATATATATGCATATACACAATAACACTAGTGAAAAGCACAATAAATTACACCAATATAAATTGCCCAAAATTGAGCCTGTGTGAACAAGAGCCTAAAATTGCAGCATGATATTGCCGTACAAGATGGATGTGAAGTGCCTGGGCAGAATGACCCACCTAAAAAACCTAGAGGTGAACACTGACCTGAGAATAATGCCCTAAAACCACAGTGGTACAAGGAGAATTAGGCAGAAACAAGCTGTCATAGAAATAATTGAGCATAAAATGTCAGGGATACCAAGGGTCCTGTATACCCAGGGTGCATAAATGCAGTGACTGCAGAGAGCCAAAAATAGACACAATGGGGCTCATGTGCAGCAAATCCTGGATGAAGGGTCCTAAAATGCAGCCAAATAGTGGCAAGTGCTGAATAAAGGTCCATATGATGCGGCCATGGTGGAAGCAGGACCCAGCGGCGGGGGGACCCAACGCGTGTCGCCGTTACAAGGACGGCTTCGTCAGGGAATGTAGCAAGTAGAGTCAAAAAGGCTCCTATAAATACCTGATCCAAATTAAGGAAAATCACCAGCAGATGTGCAATGGTCCCAGGAAGGAGACCGGAGATGACACGGTTAAATGAAAGCCTGGCAGACGTCTCTGCTCATAGTGAGCACAGCGCATGCGTCAGATAACGCTTACACAGTGATCACTGTAGAAACAATGTGGGGGCGCATGCGCAGCTCCCGGGAGCAGGGGATCGCAGTAACAGGACACAATATGAAGCAACCAGGGTTATATTCCCCAAGGTTTTGTACCCGCATGACAACAAGACGATTATAATAAAGAAAAGCATGACTCAGTGAACATGATTTGACATAAAAGATCATAAAATGAATATATATGTGATATATTAGCATTTATGGATGAAAAGAGACTGGGAAATTACGAATAGGTTTCATGGACAGTTGTGTTCACGATTTTGATAAAATATCGATATAATCCTGCAATTATTTTGAAAAAAAACCAAATAATGTATAGCGAAAAGTGAAAAATTAAATGCAATTAAATTTGAAATATTTCTTAATAAACAGAGAAAAGCCACACAATTAATTATAATGAACATGTTCCAAATGTGTATTTACATCCCCTTTCAAACCAAAATTTTTTTTTGTTAGGAAATTATAAGGGTTAAAAGTTGACCAGTGATTTCTCATTTTTACAACAAAATTTACAAAGCCATTTTTTTAGGGACCACCTCACGTTTGAAGTCACTTTGACGGGTCTATATAGCAGAAAATACCCAAAAGTGACACCATTCTAAAAACTGCACCCCTCAAGGTACTCAAAACCACATTCAAGAATTTTATTAACCCTTCAGGTGCTTCACAGGAGCTGAAGGAAAAAATTAATATTTAACTTTTTAGCCACAAAAATGATCTTTTACAAACTTTTTTTTATTTTCACAAGGGTAAAAGGAGAAATTGGACAGATAAAGTTGTTGTGCAATTTCTCCTGAGTACGCCAATACCCCATATGTGGGGGAAAACCACTGTTTGGGCACACGGCAGAGCTCGTAAGGGAAGGAGCGCCGTTTGACTTTTTCAAACTAAAATTGGCTGGAGTTGAGATTGGACGCCATGTCGTGTTTGGAGAGCCCCTGATGCGCCTAAACAGTGGAAATCCCCCACAAGTGACACCATTTTGGAAACTAGACCCCTAAGGAACTTATCTAGATCTGTTGTGAGCACTTTGAACCCCAAAGTGTTTCACAAAAGTTTATAATGCCTGGGTGTGAAAAAAAAAAAAAAAATTTCCACAAAAATGATTTTTTAGTCCCAAATTTTAGATTTTTCCCAAGGAAATTGGACCCCAAAAGTTGTTGTCCAATTTGTCCTGAGTACGCTGATACCCCATATGTGGGGGGGGGGAAACTGTTTGGGCGCATGGCAGGGCTTGGAAAGGAAGCAGTAACGTTTTGGAATGCAAACATTGATGGGGGTCATGTTCCGCTTGTAGTGCCCCAGATGTGCCTAAACAGTGGAAACCCCCACAAGTTACCCCATTTTGGAAGCTAGACCCCCTAAGTAACTTATCTAGATCTTTGGTGAGCACTTTGAACCCCCAAGTGCTTCACACAAGTTTATAATGCCCGGGCATGAAAATAAAAAATCCTATTTTTTTCCCACAAAAATTATCTCTTAGTCACTAATTTTTTATTTTCCCATAGGTAACAGGAGAAATTGGACCTCAAAAGTTGTTGTCCAATTTGTCCTGAGTACGCTGATACCCCATATGTGGGGGGGAATCACTGTTTGGGCGCACGGCAGAGCTCGGAAGGGAAGGAGCACCATTTGACTTTTTCCAACCAAAATTGGCTGGAATTGAGATTAGACGCCATGTTGCATTTGGAGAGTCCCTGATGTGCCTAAACAGTGGAAACCCCCACAAGTGACCCCATTTGGGAAACTAGACCCCCTAAGGAACTTATCTAGATCTTTGGTGAGCACTTTGAACCCCAAGTGCTTCACACAAGTTTATAATGCCCGGGCATGAAAATAAAAAATCCTATTTTTTTCCCACAAAAATTATCTTTTAGTCACTAATTTTTTATTTTCCCATAGGTAACAGGAGAAATTGGACCTCAAAAGTTGTTGTCCAATTTGTCCTGAGTACGCTGATACCCCATATGTGGGGGGGAATCACTGTTTGGGCGCACGGCAGAGCTCGGAAGGGAAGGAGCACCATTTGACTTTTTCCAACCAAAATTGGCTGGAATTGAGATTAGACGCCATGTTGCATTTGGAGAGTCCCTGATGTGCCTAAACAGTGGAAACCCCCACAAGTGACCCCATTTGGGAAACTAGACCCCTAAGGAACTTATCTAGATCTTTGGTGAGCAATTTGAACCCCCAAGTGCTTCACACAAGTTTATAACGTAGAGCCGTAAAATTAAAAAATCATATTTTTTCCACAAAATTGATCTTTTCACCCCAATTTTTATTTTCCCAAGGGTAACAAGACTCCAAAAGTTATTGTGCAATTTGTCCTGAGTACGCTGATACCCCATATGTGGGGGTAAACCACTGTTTGGGTGCATGGCAGAGTTTGGAAGGGAAGGAGCGCCGTTTGACTTTTTCAACGCAGAATTGGCTGGATGCCATGTCGTGTTTGGAGAGCTCCTGATCTGCCTAAACAGTGGAAACCCCCCACAAATGACACCATTTTGGAAACTAGACCCCTCAAGGAACTTATCTAGATGTGTGGTGAGCACTTTGAACCCCCAAGTGCTTCACAGAAGTTTATAACGTACAGCCGTAAAATAAAAAATCCTTTTTTTTTACAAAAATGTTTTTTTTGCCCCCAATATTTTATTTTCACAAGGGTTACAGGAGAAATTGGACCCCAAAAGTTGTTGTCCAATTTGTCCTGAGTACGCTGATACCCAATATGTGGGAGTAAACTACTGTATGGGCGCACGTTGGGGCTCGGAAGGGAAGTAGTGACGTTTTGGATTGCAGACTTTGATGAATTGGTCTGGGGGCGTCATGTTGCATTTGGAGAGCCCCTGATTTTGCCTAAACAGTGGAAACCCCCCACAAGTGACCCCATTTTGGAAAATAGACCCCATAAGGAACTTATCTAGATGTGTGGTGAGCACTTTGAACCCGAAAGTGCTTCACAGAAGTTTATAACGTACAGCCGTAAAATAAAAAATCTTTTTTTTTTTTTACAAAAATGATTTTTTCGCCCCAAATATTTTATTTTCAAAAGGGTAACAGGAGAAATTGGACCCCAAAAGTTGTTGTCCAATTTGTCCTGAGTACGCTGATACCCAATATGTGGGAGAAAACTACTGTATGGGCGCACGTCAGGGCTCGGAAGGGAAGTAGTGACGTTTTGGATTACAGACTTTGATGGAATGGTCTGGGGGCGTCATGTCGCATTTGGAGAGCCCCTGATGCGCCTAAACAGTGGAAACCCCCACAAGTGACCCCATTTTGGAAAATAGACCCACAAGGAACTTATCTAGATGTGTGGTGAGCGCTATGAAGCCCCAAGTGCTTCACAGAAGTTTATAACATACAGCCGTAAAAACAAAAAAATCATTTTTTTTTTACAAAAATGATATTTTCGCCCCCAGTTTTTTATTTTCCCAAGGGTAACAGAAGAAATAGGACAAATTGCACAATAACTCTTGGGGTACAGAGTACGCTGATACCCCATATGTGGGGGTAAACTACTGTTTGGGTGCATGGCAGAGCTCAGAAGTGAAGGAGCACCGTTTGACTCTTTCAACGCAGAATTGGCTGGAATTGAAATCAGACGCCTTGTCACATTTGGAGAGCCCCTGATGTGCCTAAACAGCAGAAACCCCCCAATTCTAACTCCAACCCTAACCCCAACACACCCCTAACCCTAGTCCCAACCCTAACCACAAACCTAACCCTAACACACCCCTAACCCTAATCCCAACCCTAACCCTAATCCTAACATTAGCGCCAACCCTAACCCTAACTTTAGCCGCAACCCTAACCCTAATGGGAAAATGGAAATAAATAAATTTTTTTAATTTTATTATTTTTCCTTAACTAAGGAGGTGATAAAGGGGGGTTTGATTTACTATTTATAGCGGGTTTTTGTGATTGGCAGCAGTCACGCTAAAAGACGCTTTTTATTGCAAAAAGTAGTTTTTTGCATCACCACATTTTGAGAGCTATAATTTTTGCATATTTTGGCCCACAGAGTCATGTGAGGTCTTATTTTTTGTGGGACGAGGTGATGTTTTTATTGGTACCATTTTTGAGCATGTGACGTTTTTTGATCGCTTTTTATTTCGATTTTTGGGAGGTTAGAATGAACAAAAATCAGCAATTCATGAATTTCTTTTGGGGGAGGCGTTTATACCGTTTCGCGTGTGATAAAATTGATAAAGCAGTTTTATTATTCGGGTCAGTACGATTACGGTGATACCTCACTTATATCATTTTTTTATGTTTTGGGGCTTTTATAGAATAAAAGCAATTTTATCTAAAAAATTATTATTTTTGCATCGCTTTATTCTGCGAGCTATAACTTTTTTATTTTTTTGCTGATGATGCTGTATGACGGCTCGTTTTTTGCGGGACAAGATGACGTTTTCAGCGGTACCATGTTTATTTATATCGGTCTTTTTAATCGCGTGTTATTCCACTTTATGTTCGGCGGTATGATGATAAAGCATTGATTTTTTGCTTTTTTTTTTTTTTTTTTAAGGGGTTCACTAAAGGGGTTAACTAGTGGGATAGTTTTATAGGGGGGGTCGTTACGGACGCGGCGATACCAAATATGTGTACTTTTATTGTTTTGTTTTTTTTATTTACAGGAAGAAATGAATTTATTGGGGAATATTTTTTTTTTTGTTATGATTTTTTTTACCACTTTTTATTTTCATTTTTTTAACTTTTTTACTTTGTCCCAGGGTGGGACATCACAGTATTTTAGCAGATCGCTGGTGTGACAGTGTGCACAGCACTCTGTCACACCAGCGATCGCTCTGGCAGTGCTGCAGGCTTCTCAGTGCCTGCTCTCAGCAGGCACTGAGGAAGCCGCCTCCTTGCAGGACCCCGGCGCCATCTTGGATCCGGGGACCTGGAGGGAGGACGGACCCTCGGAACAGCGCGACACATCGCGCTGCTCTGAGGGTCTCAGGGGAGCGCGCAGGGAGCCCCCTGCCTGCGCGATCCTCCCCTGTGCCCCCTGGTACAGCGCGATCATGTTTGATCGCGGTGTGTCAGGGGTTAATGTGCCGGGAGCGGTCCGTGACCGCTTCTGACACATAGTGCTGGGTGTCAGCTGTGATAATCAGCTGACACCCGGCCGCGATCGGCTGCGCTCCCCCCGGGAGCGCGTCCGATCGCACGGGACGTACTATCCCGTCCATGGTCATACTGGCCCAGGTACCATGGATGGGATAATACGTCTGATGGCAGTAAGGGGTTAATGATTGAAAAAAATAATGAGTAAAAATAATATTGCACAGAATAAAAAATATATATAATATGAATAAAAATAAAAAAAATGAATCAAAAACCATAAACATAGAAATTCCATGAAGGATCTAGACCAAATGAGAGAGCGGCTCCAAATGAAAGTCCAATGTAAAGTCCCATAATCCTAGGATCTTGAGCAGATTGAGGACCAGATCCATGCAGTGAACACGGGTAGAATCCAATTCACATAGGATCTTGAATTGATCAGGAAGAACAGTCCATGCTACAATCCAGAGCCCAGTCCAACGTCCATAAGGGTTCCATACAGATCCCACTTATCAGAGGGTAATAATGCAGGGCACAAAATTGTATATCTGTGCATAATAACCACAAGAAGAAAAAAAAAAAAAAATTATTATTATTAGATATCTACAAAAATGATAATGAAACCTGACTCCAAGTAGGTCACACTCATATTGTGATATTCCTCGCAACCACGAAAAATACTCAAAAGCTCCACTCCATGGTAAGTAAATGACCCAAGTGAGCCTCTCAAAATGACAATATCAAAAAAAGTAAATAATAAAAAAAAAAAATTACAAAGCAAAAAAACATGGCTAGAATGAAATACAATATTTTCATCCACTAAGATAAACATACAGAGAAGGCAGGACCCGTAAAGGCCCCAAATGCTTGTATAGGGACCAAACATGGACATGCCTGAAAATGGATGACAATACTGCCAAAAAAGGACTGTGAAACTGCTCAAAATTGAAAACACCCATAGAGACCCAAGTGTGCCATCCACCAACCTAAAAGTCCATATAAAAATCCAGGGCAAACCTTAAAAAGACTATGTACAGCAGATCTTTCTGAAATGAGGATCTAAAAAATACCAAAAAATGACTGGAGAAAATAAAGATGATAAATCGATAATAATAATAATAGTGGGGCCGATGTCTGAACCCGACTGGTAAGTATGCATTCACACTGCCAAGAGTCCCCAAATGGAAAAATAGGCCTATCAAAATGAGCCAAGTCCTCAGGAATTATCCCAAGAAGCCCGTGAACAGAAGGTCCTCATTGATGCCCAAGGGCGCCATGGAGTGCAAAAGAAAAATCCACCTCGCCTCCACTTGTAAAAGCCTCTGCCCAAGGGATCACCCTCTGTCAGTGCCATGAACATGTTCCAGACCTACCACTCTGGTGTTGGACAGTGTACCGGCATGATGAGTCAGGTAGTGAGAAGCTACCGAGGTAAGAGTCTTACCTTTGCGGACATCCGTAGCCGCCAAATTGATAGAGGAAAAATGTCTCTGGATTCTCTTGCGCATTTCCTGTGAGGTTTGTCCCACACAAATCTGAGGACATGGACAAATAATCAGATAAATCACATTTGTCGTCTTACAATTGATGTATGTTTTCAGTTTATGTCGTGTCCGGTCAATAGGATGACAGAAAACGTCACGTGTAGACGACATAAACGGACAAATGTTACAGCCCCCACAAGGAAAAGAACCTCTGAGGTCAATCCCTCAATTTAGTCTCACTGTAGGCCTCTTGTAATGACTTCTGGTTAATATATCCCTCAAATTGGGTGCCCTTCTGGCAGTCAACAATGGCTGTTGACTAACCACCCGTGCTGTTGAGAGGTCAGTGGTTAAAATGTTCCAGTGTCTTTGTAGTATGCACCTTACCTGCGACCAATGCGTATTGAATGTAGTGATAAACCAGATTTGATTATCCGCGGACTTTCTATTGGAGTCCAGCAATGCTGCCTGAGATTGTCCGTTTGCTCTCTGAAACGCTTGGGATATGTATTTCTTGGGATAACCCCTCTTTCTGAATCTAGTCGTAAGTTCCCGAGCCTCTCTGCGGAAGTCAATGTCATCTGTGCATTTTCTCCTGACTCTGAGGAATTGGCCCACAGGAACCCCTTTCTTAGTATGGCCCGGGTGAAAGCTCCGGAATTCAAGCAAGCTGTTCGTTGTGGTGGGCTTCCGAAATAGTGACGTGGACAAGGTACCATTACACACCCCCGGAAGAAGAGCATTCGAAACGTGCGTTGGGGTTAGGTGGCATAGCGTTTCTTGATTGCACCACTAAGGTAATATTATGGCAGCATTTTAATACCATGTTAATACTTTATCATTAGAACATGGGTCAATACTTTTTTGGCTTGTAAGGGCTTTGGGAGCTGGGTGAGTTTTGAATCACTGTTAGGGATATTCAGCGGGCGCTTACTTACTATAAAGTGATATGCAGCAGCCATGGTTCTGTCCTCCTTGCAGGGATATATAAATATCCTCACTTAATGTAGCACTAGTTCAGCACCTTATATTATGCCATGTTTGTTACATTATATGGTCCTGCCATTTAACAAGAATTATTCCTGTATGCAATGCACTGTTAGGATATGATATATCCATATATGATTGTAAAATACATCTGAACCATTTTGGATTTTCTATATTGATATACAGGAATATTTTTCTTTGGAGTTATATAGATTTTCTTATTGTTAATTATGTAATTGAGACCGCTGTGTCATTTTTCTGGATAAGAGGCATCCTTTTTTAAATGTTGTGTCTAATGTGAGTGTTTTCTCAATAAAAAATTGTTTTTCATACACTCCTGTGCCTTCCTATTTTCAGAAGGTTTTGTATTTATACCATTACGACAATGTACAGTAAGGTCCAGAAAATTGACTGAGGAAGATGAAATGTGATGTGTCAGAAAGATGTTAATAAAATTGCTATTCAAATAACCCAAGAATGCTAAGCATTCAGCATGGGAGCCTGACCAAATGAAAAAAATATCGTCAATAAATCTGGACCATTGACGTACCTTGTTTATGTACCAGGCTGAAGTGTAAACAATTGTAGCCTCCCACCATCCTAAAAACAGATTTGCGAATGCTGGGGCACACCTCGAACACATGGCCACACCCGATACCTGGAGGTAATAGTTCCTATCGAACAAAAAGAAGTTATGTTTGAGGGCAATATCATGCTGCAATTTTAGGCTCTTGTTCACACAGTCTCAATTTTGGGCAATTTATATTGGTGTAATTTATTGTGCTTTTCACTAGTGTTATTGTGTATATGCATATATATATACATTTTTTTGTGGAACATTGCCTTACTTTTGTATTGTATATTGGCCATTGTGATGGTAGCGGACACCATGCGGGGTTTACATTGTTTTTAAATGTTTTTATCTTGTAGTGTCAATAAAATTCCTATTTTCCATTATTATATTATTGTGGTGTGCATTATCTATAGTGGTCTTCTTTTCTCTCTTTTCTGCACAAGGCGGGAGAAGACTATAAGAAGATAGCAAAGCATTTCAAGTTGACCTTTTCTCAATTATAAATGTAATGAAGAAATAGCAGTAAAAAGGAACAGTGGAGTTCAAGATAAGGTCTGGAAGACCAAGCAAAATTTCAGTGAGAGCTGCTTGTAGCATTGCTAGAGAGGCAAATCAGAACCCCCGCTTGACTGCAAAAGACCTTCAGAAAGATTTAGCAGGCTCTGGAACTGTGGTACATTGTTTTATCGTTCAAAGATAGCTGCACAAATATGGCCTTCATGGAAGAGTCATCAGAAGAAAACCTATCCTGCATCCACACCATAAAATTCAGCATCAGAAGTATGCAAAAGAACATCTAAACAAGCCTGATGCCTTTGGAAACAAGTCCTGTGGACCGATAAGTTAAAATGGAACTTTTTGGCCACAATGATCAAAGGTACGTGTGAATAAAAAACGGCAGAGAGCTTCAGGAAAAGAACATCTTGCCAACCATTAAGCCTGTGTGTTTATCAGTCATGTATGTTTCACTCATATCACTGCACCCCCTGACTGCTGCCTGCCGCTTATTTGTCTGAAAATGAAATAAAGGACTGAATTAATTCAAAGAAATGGTGCGTTATTAGGAACATAATCTATTATGGTACAGTGCCATAAAAGAAAGGAAGTGAAGAAAAGGTACAATTAAAAATATATTTTATTGATAAATAATTTAAAAATAATTTAATAATAATAATTTTTTATTATTAAAATACCAAAAAATCACACTGGCGCAATCCTAAAAAAATTGGGAACATATTCCAACACTCAGATTTTATATATTATAGAGAGTATATTATTCATACTCCAACATAACTATTTCAACTATGAAGGTCAATTCTATTTACAAACATGGGGCACGGCTATGGGCACACGATTTGCACCTAGTTACGCTAATTTGTATGTAGCCAAATGGGAGGAGCTTCACATTTTTCAGTCAGGACACCTTCATCCTGGGCTAATTTTGTGGCGTAGATTTATTGATGACATTCTATTTATTTGGGATGGACCACAAGAGACTCTTAATAAATTTATCCATACCCTTAATGACAATTCATTTGGCCTTGAATTCACGTCTACTATCAGTCATAGCAGCATCAATTTTCTGGACCTAGAAATCTTTACGAACAAAGACACTATTTTCACTAGATGTCATCGTAAGGATGTAGATGCTAACAGCTACATCGACATTCACAGCTGCCATCTCCCTATATGGCTGACCAATATCCCCAAAGGTCAATTCATGCGTGTTAAACGTAATTGTTCAAGTACACATGATTATTTCAAAGACACGGACCATTGATTAAGCAATTTAAGGAAAAAGGATATCCAGAGTATCTACTACAAAAAGCACAACATGAAGTTGGATTATGTTCCAGACAGGCTCTAATTCATACAACTAAATCTAGTTCTAGTACCTTACCCACCACCATGGAACAAATTCATGATCTCCCGTTCATTACGCAGTATCACCATAACCATAATCAGTTTGTAAAAATCATTCGCAAACATTGGTTTATTCTTCAAGGGGATAAGAAAATAGGCGAATTTCTACCAGCCAATCCTAGATTCGTCTATAGGAAAGCCCAAACATTGGGCAATATGGTAGCTCCAACGGTGGGTAAGGGATCATCTTCTTTGTCTAGATCTACTTCCAGAGGCTTTACACCATGCGGCACTTGTTCATGCTGTATTCGTACTAGTTTCCGTAAAACTAAGCAAAGTATATTCTATGATGCGCACAATAAACATCATTTTTGTATCAAAGATTCCATTTCTTGCGGTACCACAGGGGTTATTTATATAATTATATGCCCCTGTAAGAAAATTTATGTGGGACGCACTAAACGCAAGTTTTCCGACCGTATGAAGGAACATTTAATAACATTCAGAAAGGTTTTCACGGCCACCCACTCTCTAGGCATTTTTTAGAACACTACAATAAGTCCGTAAAGGAGGCCTTCTTTTGTGGAATACAAGTGGTTCGTAAGGGTAGCAGAGGCGGTGATTTCCTCAAACAAATGTCCGTGCAGAATCCGGTGGATTTTTACCTTGGACACTTTGGCCCCCACGGGATTAAACCAAGAGATTGAACTCTTTGCCTTTTCTTAATTTTTCTTTATATATGGGCTTCTTCACAAGCACTGAATTTAGAAAGTGAACACTGAGCCCATATTTCCAGCTAAGGGTTGGTACACATAATATATATATTTTATCTTATATACTTTTTATATATATTTTTTTTCCTTTTTTATATATCCCTATCCTTAATAACAATGATGTTTTAAACATAACCCACATTTTACCAGATATGTGGTATACTGGCTAAATGCACTTAGAAGGACAGATAGAGATCTATTTCACATTATCCATTTTAGATATGCTTTAGCCAATATCCATTTTTTAACATATATCTACATGTACTAGTTTTAAATATTGGTGACAATTCTTTTAATATACTAAATAAAATTGTTTTTAAATTATAGTTTGTTTTAAAGCACATAATAAGCTCACCATTCCTTTTTTATACACCCACTATCTTTCCTTAGTGAGGGGGAGGAGTTTGATATACCAACAGGTATATAAGTCTGGGATGCCGACGGGTCTTCATCCCTGATGAAGAAGGCCTGAGAGCCTTTGAAACGCGTTGGATACAATCTTGACCCATCCCATCTCCCGTACTGCGGTGACGTCACCCGCTCCTTCCCCATTCCTTTTGCTTCCTGTAAGCGGCTCCTGCCACTCGGTATTGCCCCAGCTACACAGCAGCTCAGGAGTTCTCCTGCTTGTCAGGGAGGACGCTCCCTTTCAGGATCTCCTGAGCCCACACCTAACCATTCAAGCCCACGGCACCTTCAGACAAAACTCTGACGTATTTTTACACTTCTAAAGCCGGCACAGTTCACAGGAGTCAAGATCCTGTAACCTCCCAGATCGGACTATCTACGCTATCTGAGCCTCTGCATTAATCATTGATGGGCCCCCCCCCCGCACTGGAAGCATGACACAGCATATGCGAGTCAAGTAAGTTACCATTAACCCTTACCTCGCACCAGTGTCAGCATTATAGCAGTTCTCACATTGCACTATTTTTCACTGCTCCTTTTTGGAAGCGCAGGGGTTATTATCTGTTATCAATTTTTTATTATTATTAAATTATTTTTAAATTATTTATCAATAAAATATCTTTTTAATTGTACCTTTCATCCACTTCCTTTCTTTTATGGCACCGTACCATAGTAGATTATGTTCCTAATATATCACTGAAGTGACTTTAGCCATCGCTAAATAGTACTATGGGAATAAAGAAATGATGAGTGCAACATTTTTCTTATACTTGTAATATGGACTTTGAATACTTATCTTACCACCTTCAGTTCTTTACGAATAGTGATAACTCATAGGTGCAGTATTTTCTCTCCATAGAAAGTGGTATGGTGCCATGGACATTCTAATATATGAATAATATACGAAGTTGTAAAGAGGATGGCTTCTACAAATGGATAATTGTCCTAAACACACGTCAAAATCTACAATTGACTACCTCATAAGCTGAAGATTTTACAATGGCTCTCACAGTCTTCTGATTTGAACATCACTGAAAATCTGTGGCTAGACATCAAAATAGCAGTGCATGTAAGATGACCCAGGAATCTCATAGAACTGGAAGAATTTTCCAAGGATGAATAGATGAAAATCCCTCAAACAAGAATTTAAAGACTCTTGTCTGGATAAAAAAAACTCCTTTACAAGCTGTGACACTTTCAATAGGGGGTGCTACTAGGTACAAACCATGCAAATAGTATGCTCATGTCAGACTCCCTGTTTGGTGCAGTTTCCGGCGCTGAGCCCGCAACTTTCTGGGCACATTACAGCTGATCTATACAGCTGACATGTGACTACAACAGCCGCGAGTGGAATCGTGATCCACCCGCGGCTGTTAACTATTTAAATTACACTGTCGTCGCTAATCCTGCCCATAGGTGACCCGTCACATGAATGCAGGTCACCAATGGGTTGGCATGACAACCAGAGGTCTGCAGCAGATGTCTATGGTTGACATTGCCAGATTGCTATGAGCTCCACTCCGTGGTCGGTGCTCATAGTAAGTGAGCATTTCTGATACACACAGGCGATCTGATCATGACCTGTGTGTAGCAGAGGTAATCCAAGTATTGCAGGTTCTAGTCTCCCATGATGACTATTGAAGCATGCAAAAAGTAATAAAAGTATATAAAAGTTCAAATCACTCCCCTTTTGCCGCATTCAAAATAAAACAATAAAAAAATCAAATATACACATATTTGGCATCGTCGCATTCAGCATCGCCCTATCTATGAAAATAAGAAAATAATTAACCCGATCGCTAAATGGCGTAACGAGAAAAAAATGTAAAACATTGCAATAAAATGCAATAACGGGCGATCAAAAGATCGTATCTGCACCAAAATGGTATCAATAAAAACGTCAGCTCGGCGCGCAAAAAATAATCCCTCACCAGCCCCGTATCATGAAAAATGGAGAAGCTACAAGTCTCTGAAAATGGCGCCTTTTTTTAACAAATTTTGATTTTTTGTTTTTGCACCACTTAAATAAAAATGAACCTAGACATGTTTGGTGTCTATGAACTCGTAATAACCCGGAGAATCATAATGGCAGGTCAGTTTTAGCATTTATTGAACTCGGTAAAAAAAAAAAAAAACACAACAGTGGAATTTTGAAATTTCACGGCACTTGGATTTTTTTTCCCGTTTTCCAGTACATTATATGTTAAAACCTATTGTGTTGTTCAAAAGTATAACTTGTCTCACAAAAAAAAGCCCTCACATGGCCATGCTGACGAAAAATAAAACAGTAATGGCTCTGGGAAGAAGTGGAGTAAAAAGTGGAAATTCAAAAACTGAAAAACCCCTGGCCGTTTAGGGATTAAAAGTCGCTATGTTTATAATCTGTATACACAAGAGGATCCACTATAAAAATGGGAATAGGTGCATAATATTAGGTGGCTTGCTGATTACAATAACCAAATAAAGTGTATGGGGGCCTCCCGGACTCCCCTGACTGAAGGAGGAAAGAAAGATCAGGCATGTTGAATTTTAATTTTCTATCATTTTATTGATGGAGAAATAACGGTGTCATTCTTTCATTCTATTTAGAATATCTGCACACTCGGCAGAATTGAGGATGCATGTGTAAGTCGCAGTGGGGGCAACAGCAGAGAACAATGTTGGCCCAACAAGGGTTAGGATGACAGGTGTCTGACATCAAGAATGTAAATTAAGCCATTTCAGAAGTTAGGGACAGGTGCAAACATTGCATGTGAACATATGTTAACAGTTCTCTTGTAGTGAAACATTTAATCCTTAGGGGGCTCCATGTGTTAATGCAAGCGCTACACCAACCTGCCTATAATAGTGCTATTTGTGCATTACAATCTCCCTGGTCTTGAGTGGGTTAAGTGAGATAAGCGGCTCAATTATTTTCCTGGCTCATATCATCCACACTCATTTCCATATTCTCGTTAGATCCCTAACGAAGACGATACAAGTTGACACTGGCCTGTTTTGCATATTCCCTCTCCGCTTGCTTTGATACTCTGCCACTAATTGCTCCATATGCCCAAAAGATTTTTATTGGTTTCCACTTGAAATAGCAAAAGGCTTTTAACTGTATGTGTTTGTATAGAGAATGTGAATCTGATAATTAACTGTAAAGATTAATTGAGAAATCCATGCAATCCATCTTTTACATTAGCCAATCAGTTTGCTAATTAATAAATATTTCTAAGCACATCATCCTATGAGGAGACAAATAAAATGTGCTGAAGGTTTCAGTGAGTTGTAGAGATATTAATGTGGACTTGCTTATAGGTGACTCTGGTCTCGGTATGAATCTCTTATTGCCCTCCATGCCTGGAGATCGATCACAGCTGGTTTGGTATCACATTCTGAAACCATTGGCATCCATATGAAGCTTGCTCCTATTTGCTACTGTAATTTCATCCATGCTTCTAGTTCTTCTAGAAAGGCTAGATTTTGGAAAACATCTTTGGCAATTTGATCCCATTCAGTCACTTGGGTATCAATCTAGGAGAGCAATTGTGATTTCTAATCCTTCCCCTTTCATGAGCTTGACATTGTGGTTCAATTCGGGTGAAGAATTCCTCCATATCAAACTCAATTGGACGTCACCAGGCACCATGGTCATGCTGAAATTAGTAAGTATGATGACCGCATATCACAACGACGATCGCATTGCAGTGCACGGACTGGCCGGTGGCTCTCCTGACCTGAGCGTGACAACTGCATAGGAATACATGCTGTCACATTCGGGTCAGTAGAGCTACCAGCCAGTTCGACCATCGTGTTGTGATCTTCGTTGGTGTAATACGGTCATCTGACTACACCCTTACAGGGATTGAAGCATGTAATGCTAGGGATGCCATTGCAGCCTGCAGCATATGGTTCTCCTCTCAGTGGCTACCTGCAGCAGTTGGCCCGTCCATGGAGCTTAGCGACTGGTGAGAGCTCTAAGTATTAGAGTCATTTGCGGCACCAGTGATGTCATAATGGCATTGAAACTGTGTAGTAGGGGCAACGTAATGTTGCTGGCTGTTCATTCATTGTAGGAATTTGATTTCACCACCCAAGTGTTGTCATGCTTTACATTTTTCCTGATTTTTAGCACTGGACATTCTTTGGAACTTAACTGTCATCAAAAATAAGGCCCCTTTTAGTTTTTACCTATTATGTTAGCATTTTAATATGGACCTGTGCACACAATCAATTTTCTTGTAGGAGTGTTAGCCATAGTTTTCACAGATAGCACTCATACCTATGATATTTTATGAGGCTATGCACTTGTCCGAATTTTTTCCTTGGAGCGAGTGTTCAACGTAAAAGAAAATTGGAGACAAATTCGATTTTGATCCAAGTGTTGGTTCAAAATCAGCAATGCAAGTCTATGGGCCCGTGAAACAAATCAGACCAAACACATGACATCTGAGTGGGGTCTGATTGTCACACACTGTCAGAATGGAGAAGCTTTTTTTTTCACTCCACGTCTGAGAAAAACTGATGCCACTCTGATCACACTCTGATCAAACTCTGATCAGAATAATTGGTCCGTGTAAACCTACCCTTGCAGAGAACTTCTTACCGGTATTGTGTATAATGCTCTGAAATGCAAACTATTTCATAATCCAGCAGAAACTATGTGCTAGAATAAGTGAAATTTAACACAGAGATACAGAAATTTAAGTTAATGTAAAGCACCATGGAATAAATGGCACTATAATAATACATAATAATAATAATAATAAAGTTAATCATTTTTTTTTCCAAACTTTAGCTGCGATCTAAAGTCAGCAGGCGATGAGGACACTAGATGGCGCTGTGTATACACATCAATATAACCCTTTCTGCAGGATAGAGCCATACATTATATATATGTATATATATATATATATGATGTCCTAAATTTCTATTATTTTACCTTTATTTATCTATGCATCTATTTATCGCTGAATACCAAAATATACAAATATAGCAGATAATTTCAGTAGCCCAATTCATTTCCAAAACTTTAATTTTCATTTTAGGAACATTGTGCCAGTATTAACAGATTTCATAGAACAGATATGGTGCTTAGATAATGACAACCATACTGGCGTGATATTGGAGAGGTTGTGGACCAGTGGGTCAGTGTTGTGATTATGTTTGTTTCTGTGTGTGAAACTTTTGCTCCTTTGGGAGATCGCACACACACATCTCACATTTCTTTTTAAGATTATTTAGATTTAATTCAGGTATATAAAAAACTCCATTTGACATTGAAGTCAATGTCAGGAAGGTCTAAATTAGCTGAAAGCTTGGCATTTAAGTAACACAGTGGGGGGGTATTTAATAAGATCAGTGCTCCATAATTTTGGTGTAATTCCCTCCCCCCCCAAAAAAAAAAACAAGGGCGTACATACCGTGCACCACATTTTTACATGTTTTAGACACTTTTTGCAACTCACTTGACGAGTGGTCATGGCTTTCCCGGAAAGTATGTGGTTCAGTGGCAAATGGTTGTGGCATAAAATGCAAGATACGCCAAAAATTCTCATATTTGTGGTGCAAAATATTGTCCTCAAGTCAAAGGGTAGAGTAAAATTTTGACAAATATGTCTCTAGATGTAGATCTAACATGAGCCAACATGGATCTGGTGTATTTTCAGACTGTCTAGTGTAATTTGCATTGCTGTATACTGGACAGGAGTAGTAAATCTGCCCCAATGTGTGACGGGGAAATCAGGAATTCCCATTCACTAACATTGCACAGCTGTAAAATATTCCAACAGAAAGAAATATTTCCCCTTGTTACAATTAAGGGGTAGGAGTGTGCGCTGCTCATAGAGTTAGAACATTTGAAAAGAAATCAAGAGTGGAAAATGTAAAGTGTAGTGTTGTGTGCCAAAAGTGGGTGTTACACATATACAGCATGTAATATATGGAAACATATAAAATCTGACCTCACACTTTATGTTTTGCCTCATTGATGCACGTGTTACATTAAATAGTTAATTCCATTTGAGGAATCTAAGTTAAAATGAGAAATAATTGGGACATTAACCATCCCTTTTATTCCGACTGTTATGTTTTGCTGAAAGAAGGGTTAATGCCCTGCACCCTCTCCTTGCTGCTAGCTGGGGCCAAACTAATTAGTATTCCGCCAGCACGCCTTAGGGGAGTGACGACAGAGACACGGCCCTGCAGGTTGCCAAAGAGTGGCTGACCTTGACTTATTAATTAAATGTTGAATTATACATATACACAAGTGTTGAGTGAGTGTGTATCTGTAAGAATGTATTTCATGATGTGCCTATGTATCTATGCTAGAGTCTATTGTATGTGTATGTATTTGTGTGTGTGAACGGTAAGATAATGCTCATTGCGAATGTATATATGTATTAATTTGTGTGTGTTTATGACTTTGTGTGTTTGGAGAAGAGTGGATTTTTTCAGTCTGTACAGTATATCTTTGTATGTATGTAAGTAAATGTATGTATCTATGACTGCATATGTGTGTATGTATGATTCTATGAGTATAAATGTAATTATGTGCATGAAGGTTATGCTCCACTGCTTGCCATTCTTTGTGTGTACATGTGTTTGGGTGTGTACTTGTATCTGATTATGAGTGTGTTGTTCCTGAATACTTTTTTGTGTGTATATGTAAGTGTGTATGTATATGATTATGAGTGTCTTGTTCCTGAATACATGTATTTGTATGCGTGTGTGTATATGATTATGATAGTGTTGTTTCTGAATACGTTTCTGTTTGTGTGTGTGTGTATATGTATCTGATTATGAGTGTATATGTATCTGATTATGAGTGTGTATGTATCTGATTATGAGAGTGCTGTTACTGAATACATCTTTGTATGTTTGCAAGTGTGTGTGTATGTATCTGTTTATGAGTTTGTTGTTCCTGAATACAAGTCTTTCTGTGTGTGTATGTAAGGCCGGGGGTCAGACTAGCGCATGGCAACCAATACGAGAGAGTATCATGCGACTGTGCTCCGAGCCTCTCGCAGAGAGCGGATCAGAGCACTGATGCGGAGGAGGCGGAGAAACTAATTTCTCTATCTCCTCCATTGCCGGGATCAGCGTATATCGAACATCACTCTGATGATATCTGAGTGATGTGCGTTGTCTCACTCGCACCCATAGGCTTATATGGGTATGAGTGACCGGAGACTCGGCCGAGTGTCGGTGACATTCGCAGCATTCTGCGATTTCACTCACACGTAGAAAACGGCCGAGAAAAAAAAAGCTGATGGGAGCTGCCCCATAAATGACTACTGGTCCGACTGCTATGCAATGTTTTATCGCATAGCACTCGTCCGTATTCATCACTAGTGTGACCTCGGCCTAAGTGTGTATATATGTATCTGATTATAAAGATATGCCGAACAAAAAATGTGTGTGTCTGATTATATATTTGTGTGCATGAAAGTTTTTGCTGCCAGTTTGTCATCTTCTTGGTAAAGGTCTAATATCACAGGTACTTAGAGTACATGACTCCTGTTCGGCAGCCAGCTATTTACAGGATGAATTAGCTACATTCTAGAACGGCTCCACTTTACCAGCACAATGAAAATAATGATGATCTAGTTTTTGATGAAAGCACCTTACAGCTCCCAGACTCCTCCTATTTCCCAATTAACTGAAAAAGGTCTAGCAATTAATTCTTAATACCAAATAATGACTGGAAGAAAATATGCCATATCCATAAAAATGGCCATGGACACACTTTATACCGAATATGTTGTGCTTTTAAGATGTTTTTTGTTAGAACATCTCACAACATTTAAGGGAGAGACAGTTATTTTTCTAGCCTTTGATGACTGCTCTACCAGCGGCACTGTCTGGAACAGCTCCATCTCCATTTTTCTTCATCATATAATGGAGATGAATTTGTTTTACAGCGTGTCCTGATATTTGGTGTCTTGTGTATATACACAATGAAATATAACTACTATTTGTAGATTAGTGGCATTATGTGCGTTTTGTGTTATAATTGTCAGCAAATCTAACTAATTTCTTTGATTTAATTTTCTTTTTTGTTTTTTTTTAAACTTACTAAATCTTGAAATCTGCAAAACCTGTTACTTACTAACTCAAATTTCACTGTTCTACATATTTTCAAAAGTTGTCAGGTCCCGTTATGAAATGAGCCATTTCTTAATGATTTTGACTTCCCTGGTTCAAATCTGACAATTACATTTTTAGTTGGCTCTTGTTTCTATGAAAACAGAGTTTTTCTTTTACTGCTTCATATTACTAAGTCATAAACTTTTCAGTAATTAGAAACATTATTATTTGTGAGACTATAAAGATGTAGAATAGTTAGAGAAATCTTAGTAACAATTCAAATAACTACGGCAAACCATGTCTAAACACTGATTCAAATTACAAACAGTCACAGAAATTGCACTACAGAATTTGGTCCTCATTCAGTTACAACTCTTTTTTGCTTGTCTCTTGTACTCGTGCATCGGATCATATCTCACAATTATTCAACAGTAATCTGCAAGCACTGATAGATATTTATCTTGATATCTTTTCTCTAAAGCCACAATATATTGGTGAAATCTTTCACCATGCTCGATGCTCACTGCTCCTCAGTTTGGTGGAAGAAAAAGTCTAGATACGAATGTAAAACGTTAATCTTTAAAGATTTGTTACAACCAAGATCCTTATATGTTTTGAGGAGATTTTTCACCAACTCTTCATAGTTATCTGCCCTTGAGTTTATAACTGATGCAATTTCTACCCATGCATCCTTTTCCTTTCCATGCAAAAAAACAAAGAAACTCCTTATCTTGAAGAAGCTTACTAATCTGAGGTCCAATAAAGATTCCTTCCCTTATCTTGCTTCACTCAACCTTGGAAATGTATTAATGAGATATTTGAATTCTTTTTCATTTTTATCATTTTCCTTTACAAAGTTCTTCATTAGGCCCAACTTGATATGCAATGGTGGTGGTAACAAAATCTTACGTGGGTCAACAAGTGCTCGATGCAGGATATTATTACTCTTTTCTGGCTGAAGTGAATGTTGGAGAGGCCAGTCTCTTTTAGTGTAATGATATTCTCTTGCACGACTATCCCACTCACACAAAAAGCAACAGTTCTTTGTGTATCCACCTTGGAAACCAAGTAGGAGGGCAATCACATTTAAGTAACCACAGAGTGGCCACAAATGTTGGTGATAGTAAAGGCAACTCAAAAACTGTTGCATGTTGTCATAGGTCCCCTTCATGTGGACTGTATAACCAAGTGGAATCAAAGGTAGCGCATTGCCATTATGCAGCAAGATGGCTTTTAGGAATGTTTTGGATGAATCGATGAAGATCCTGAATTTCTCCTTATTACGATTTATCTTCAGAGCTTCCATTAAACCCTTGATGTTGTTTCATGCCACAAGATTGCCCTCTATGAAGAAGTATTGGAGAAGATCTTTATCACGGTTGTGGAACAAAGAAACCCGAATATCACCTGCTAGGAGATTACACTGCTGTAGCCTGGAACATAAGATCTCAGCTTTACTCTTGGGCAGATCCAAATCTCTAAGAAGATCATTGAGTTCACTTTGTGTTATAAATTGTAGTTCAGTTGAGGTTGCTGATGGAAAATCTAGGTCATGAGAATAAGATGCTTCATGACAACAACCGCCCTCTTCTTACTCATTTGACTCAACTGAAAATGTTTCTGATGCATTTGGAAGTGGTAGTTCTCCTATATGTAGTCCTGGACATGTTTCAGATGGAATGTGTTGATTCTGTCAAGTCCACTTCTTCTTCTTTGAAACTCATTCCCTAATGGGGAGACATGCAGAAATAGACATTGGTAGTGTGATCAGTTGGCTCTCTCCAGATCATTGGGACTGCAAAAGGCATAGATTGCTTCTTCCCATGACGTCACTGGGTAAGATGTGATGCACGTACACTGACAAGCAAAAGGATAACAATGTTTTGAGGATTTGACTTTCAAGCTCCATATCTCACCATCCACTACTGCTTCTAATGTGAGACTACCATAATTTTATAGACAATCATCTTGGCTATTTCATAAATAAATATGGCTTGCAAGTATTTTGCATACGATTAGTTATGCAGATTCTTGTCAATGCATTGTTACTATTTTGCTCCTAAAAATCTACATTTTTATTTGTATTATTTTGTTAGTATTTTGTAGATTTACCTTTGGCTTTCAACACTGCCTGAATCCTTCTGAGCTTGCTCTCTATCAGATTCAAGCATGCCTCGGCCAAAATCTGATCCCAGGTCTCTTCCACATGTTCCCAAAGTTGGTGTTTTCTGGTCAACTCACTTGGGTATGGATACAACTTTTTTCTTCAACTCTACCCACAAGTGTTTTATTGTGTTGAGGTCTAGATACTGTGAGGGCCAATCCAGCACCTCTACTTCATTTTCATTGAACCATTTCTTTGCCAATCTTGAAGTAAGCTTCAGGTCGTTGTCTTGCTGGAACACTGTATTGTCCTTTTCATACCCATAGAACTCGAGTGAGCTAAGTAACTCGCCTTATAAGAGACTCACATATAGGTCAGCATTGAGATCACATCAATCCTGGTCAACTTTTCAATGCCTTTGACTGTGAAACGGGACCCGTTAAAGCGAGTGTTCGCAAAACGGCCGCTGTCCTCTCGTCTCTCCCCCGCATGCCTCTGTAACCCCGCATGTCTGACTTTTGTGTTTAAAGCACTGATGATATATTAAAGTTCACTAGATTTTCTTCAGCTGGTGAGTGCCGCATTTTTTCTCTCTCACATGATGCTGTTTGGCAATTTTCTTGGCCAAGAGACTACTATCGTTGAGCTGGATGATGCTATTTCTCTTTTCTTTGGAAACCTTCTTCATGGCTGCTCATCAATTCGAACCAGTGACCTTTCACTCGGGAATCAACCTAATAAAACACTGAGCTATTAGGGAATGTGAGAACAGGGTGTAATTTGTAGTATACAGGAAGAAAAATAGCTAATCATATGCAAAAATAACTATTCATATGCAAAATAGTTACAAGTCGAATTTATGTATGAGATAGTCAAGATGTCTATAAAATTATGGTAGTCACACGTTGGAAGCAGTAATGGATGGTGAGCTATGGAGCCTGTAAGTCAAAACTTCAAAAACATTGTTATCCTTTTGCTCGTCAGTGTATATTGCAGCATGTGTGGAGCGCAACTCTTGTCCTGATCTCCTATTCTGCAGCCAAAATACAGGTTGTAGGCTTTCCTTATCATAGTAGTCAAGTTTCACCTTTGTGATGCAAAAGTGACTTCTCAGCATATGTAGCAAGCACTATCTGGTTTGCTAAAGCAAAAAACGAGGCATATCTGAAAAAAAACATAGCAACATGTCAATATGTTAATAAACTAAGCTAAAACATCCTAAAACTGTATACATTACACATAATGCATTTATAAAAGTAGATGCAACTGTAATTACACTTTGTTCCAAATTATTATGCAAAAATTGTTTAGGAGTGATAAGGTAAGAATTTTTTGGTTTGTCAGTTAAACTCATTGATGGTGATGTGTGTCAGGGCTCTTTATATCACTGTAAGCAATTGCAGACACCTATGCTAATTAGTTTGGCAGGTGTGTCCAATGAAAGGCAAAACTACTTAAGAAGGTTGTCCCACATTATTAAGCAGCCTACATTTTCTGCCAAAATGGGAAAGAAAAAGGATGTGTCGGCTGCTGAGAAGCAACAAATTGTGGATTGTTTAGGTCAAGGCATGACTACAATCAACATTGCCAAGACACTTCATCGTGATCATCGCACAATCAAGAAGTATGTAGCTGATTCACAGTACACACGTGTGCGTGCTGATAAGGGAAAAATGAGGACTCATTCCTACATGCAATTACATCAGGTTAAAAGAGCAGCGACAAAAAAGCCTTGTCATAGCAGCAGACAAGTTTTTGAAGCTGCTGGTGCCTCCAACGTCCCCGAACAACAAGATGCAGGGTCCTTCAGAGGTTTGCAGCTGTGCATAAGCCATCCTGTCGACCTCCTCTATCCACTGCACATAAGCAGAAACGGCTCCAGTGGGCCAAACAATACATGAAGACTGACTTCAAAACTGTTTTGTTCACCGATGAGTGCCGTGCAACGCTCGATTGTCCAGATGGATGGAGTGGAGGATGGTTGGTTGATGGACACCCCATGCAAACACTGTTTCGGCACAAACAAGGAGGAGGTGGAGAAATGTTTAGGGCTGGAATCATGGGGAGAGAGATTGTCAGCCCCTTTAGGATCCCTGAAGGGGTAAAGATGAACTCCATAGTGTATGTTGAGTTTCTCAAACAGCACTTCCAGCCATGGTTCAAGAAGAAGAACAGTGCACTCCGCAGCAAGATCATTTTCATGCATGATAATGCACCGTCTCATGCTGCACATAACACATCTGCATCTCTGGCTGCTATGGGCATAAAAGGGGACAAACTTATGGTGTGGCCCCCATGCTCCCTGACCTCAACCCCATTGAGAACCTCTGAAGCATCATCAAAAGGAGTGTCTATGATGGCGGGAGGCAGTTCACATCTAAGCAACAGCTCTGGGAGGGTATTCTGTCCTCATGCAAAACAATTGAAGCAGAAACCATCCAAAACCTGACAAATTCAATGGACGAGAGAGTTCAGAAGCTCCTTTCGAACAAGGGGTCCTATGTGCAAATGTAACATCACCTAGAATAAAGTTTGAGTTGAAAACTGTTTCATTTCAGTTTGTAAGAACCTGCTAATGCTTATAATTTCAAAAATGACCATTTTTTGTTCTTTATTAAAATGAAAAGGTTGAAAACTCTGCTGTGCATAATAATTTGGAACATGCATTTTGAGTGCAGTTTGAGTGTTTTATTTTTTAAAAAATATACTGTTATCATAGGCAGTTTGTACAAAAACCTTTCAATTGTACTCTAATAGTTATTTGACTGGAAAATTACAATGACTGAAATTCATATAGGTAATTTGGGAAAATCTGAGAAAATATTATTTGCATAATAATTTGGAACACAGTGTAGGATTACATCATCGGAGAAGAGTTGGTGTTTTTTGATTCGTCATCCTCAGATGATAGAATACTGAAGGCTCAGTAGACTAAAAAGATGATGTAATAGAATAGTTACTAACAATGCAATAATGATAATGAAATAATAAAGACACATCTATAATATAACGCTAGGAGCGTCACTCTGTCTGAAACCTTTATAGACTGCTCAAGTGCGCCACGCCTGCGCAGTCTGGCACCAGACGGAAGATGGCATCCAGCAGTGAGGATTGTATATGGCGCCTGAGATCGCGGTATGCGTAGACACTGGATGCATACCGTGATCTCCGGCGCCATACTCACTATTTACCTGACCGGGAGGAGCATTGCCGCGGCGCTTGTCTTCTCGCCGGGGCAGGAGACCAGGAGTGCGCGTCGGAATCGCACATGCGCATAGCGCTATCCGGCGACATTTTGCTGAAGACATATTTACAGTGTGTCTTCAGCAATATGGCGGAGCCGGACAGCGCAGTATGGGCATGCGCGTACTCCGGAACCGCTCTTCTCCCCTGCCGTTCAGCAGAACGGGACAGCACTGGAGCACGGGGAAGAAAGGTGAGTATAAATGTTTGTTTTTTTTGGTATGTGTGCAGTTTATAAAGGTGAGGGGGACCATACAAATCAGGATAGGGGTGAGGGGACCATGTACACAAGGATAGGGGGGGTGAGGGGACCATGCACATCAGGATTGGGGAGTGAGGGTACCATGCATATCAGGATTGGGGAGTGAGGGGACCATGCATTCCAAGATTGGGGGGTGAGGGGACTATGCGTACCAGGATTGGGGGGTGAGGGGACCATGCATATCAGGATTGGGGTGTGAGGGGACCATGCACATCAGGATTGGGGGGGTGAGGGGACCATGCACGTCAGGATTGAGGGGTGAGGGGACCATGCACATCAGGATTGGGGGGTGAGGGGACCATGCACATCAGGATTGGGGGTGATGGGACCATGCACATCACGATTGGGGGGTGAGGGGACCATACACATCAGGATTGGGAGGTGAGGGGACCATGCACAACAGATTGGGGGGTGAGGGGACTATGCATACCAGGATTGGGGTGGTGAGGGGACCATGCATACCAGGATTGGGGGGGTGAGGGGACCATGCATATCATGATTGGGGGGTGAGGGGACCATGCATATCAGGATTGGAGGGTGAGGGGACCATGCATATCAGGATTGGGGGCTGAGGGAACCATGCATATCAGGATTGGGGGGTGAGGGGACCATGCATATCAGGATTGGGGATGAGGGGACCATGCATACCAGGATTGGGGGGTGAGGGACCATGCATATCATGATTGGGGGGTGAGGGGACCATGCATATCAGGATTGGGGGTGAGAGGACCATGCATATCAGGATTGGGGGATGAGGGGACCATGCATACCAGAATTGGGTGGTAGGGGGTACCAATAGATGCCTACGATAGGGATAGATGGGTGGACCATGCATATCAGGATTGGGGGGTGAGGGGACCATGGATATCAGGATTGGGGGGTGAGGGGCCAATGCATACAAGAATTGGGAGGTAAGGGGAGCCATGTATACCAGAATTGGGGATGAGGGAATCATGCATACCAGGATTGGGGTGAGGGGGTACCATACATCCTACGATAAGGATGAGGGGGGACCATGCATACCAGGATTGGGGGTTGAGGGGGGACCATGCATACCAGGATTGGGGGGTGAGGGGACCATGCTTACCAGGATTGGGGGTGAGGGACCATGCACACCAGGATTGGGGGTGAGAGAACCATGCATACCAGGATTGGAGGGGTTAGGAGACCATGCATACCAGGATTGGGGATGAGGGGTTCCATGCATACCAGGATAGGGGATGAGGGCACCATGCATACCAGAATTGGGAGGTAAGGGGTGCCATGTATACCAGGATTGGGGATGAGAGGACCATGTATATCAGGATTGGGGGGTGAGGGGGTACCATACATACTATAATAGGGATGAGGGGACCATGCATACCAGAATTGGGGGTGAGGGGACCATGCATACTAGGATTGGGGGCTGAGGGGATATGCATACCAGGATTGAGGGGTGAGGGGACCATGAATACCAGGATATGGATGAGCAGGTACCATGCATACCAGGATAGGACACTGGAACTCTCAGCAAGACCCTGGTGAATGCAGAAGAATTCTTCAGTGCAAGTCTCTCCAAACAAGTAAGATAAGTTAAAAATGACAAGTAGCACAGAGCTAAAACTCGCAGTAGCTAAACTGAATGATGAGAACTATCAGCTATGGAAGTTCAAAGTAGAGATGTTATTGTCTAAAGATGATTTATGGGAAGTAATCACTACAGATAGACCTGATCAGGATAATCAGACATGGGATAAAAAGAATAGACATGCGAGAGCCACCATTAGCTTATTAGTGGATGATGCTCAATTAATACATATAAGAAATGAAGAAACAGCGAAAGGAATGTGGGAAGCATTAAGAAAGCTATATGAGATACCCAGCTTAAATCACAAGTTATTTTTATTAAGAAAGCTTTACAGTATGAGACTAAGTGCAGACAGTGACATGCAGAAGCATATATTCTCAATGATGGAAGTGATATTACAGCTAAGATCTATTAGTGAAGATATTAAAGAAAGCCATATAGCAGCTATATTGTTGTGCAGTTTACCAGATTCATCTACTGCTTTAATAAATGCACTAGGGACAAGACCTGAAACAGACATTACATTAGAGTTTGTGAAGACCAGACTCATAGATGAATATCAGAGAAGAAAAGAACAAAGCAATGATTCTTCTACTGAAAAGGACAGTGAAAACGCTCTTAAAGCTACAGAATTTAAAAAACCCTATAATAAAGAGACAAGAGAATGCTTCAGATGTAAGAAAAAGGGACATTTAAAGAAAGACTGTACTATATGGAAAACAACAACAAAAATTACAACATAAAAAGCATACACAGAAAGTAAAAAACACAATTTACGATTCTTGTGAGAATAATTGGAATGGCACATTCAAAATAACAGACAAGAAATCATCACTTGGTTGGTTTATGATTCAGGAGCAACGAGTCATATGACAAGTGACAAGAACTTCTTTACTGATCTTGATTTAGATAAGAAAGAAGCCATTTATCTTGCAGATGGAAGCAAAATAACCGCAGAAGGTATCAGACAAGGTATGCTAAATTGTTCAAAGAAGTTCGGTCAAGATTCAAAGATACTTGTATAGGATGTGTTGTATGTTCCAAAATTGGAAGGCGGATTATTATCTGTGAAACGTTTAACAGCAAAAGGACTTACAGTAAAATTCAAAGATAATGAGTATGCAATTATTGCAGGAAACAAGTTGATAACCAAAGTCAAGGCAGATGAACAATTATATCATTTTGACAAACCAAAGGAACAGATGAAGGTATGTACACATGATCACAAAAACTGTATTCACATGTGGCATAGACATCTAGGACATAGACACCCGGACAGTATAAGGGAACTACAGAGAAAAGAATTGACAAAAGATTTAAAGATATCAGATTGCTCAATTACCATAAGATATGAATGTTGTATAAAATCCAAAGCCACAAGGATATCTATTCCAACAGAAAGTCAGATGAAAAGCGAAAGACCACTTGATTTGGTGCATACTGACGTATGTGGACCCAAGAAAGTGACTACATCAGGAGGCAATAGATACATGTTGACTTTTATAGACGACTACTCAAGATATACAGTCACATAATTAATTAAGAACAAAAGTGAAGTTTTTGATAAACTTGTAGACTATGTAGCAAGATCAAGTAACAAATTTCAAAGGAAGCCAATTGTCATCAGAAGTGATAATGGAAGTGAATTTACAGGTCACAAAATAGAAGACTACTTAAGACAAAATGGAATAGAACATCAGAAAACTATTCCATACACACCTGAACAAAATGGAGTAGCAGAAAGGAAAAACAGAACTCTAGATGATGAGATGTATGCTGACAGATTCTAAACTACCAGAGAAATATTGGGGTGAGGCAGCAATGACAGCTACATATCTACAGAACCGACTTTTTTCCAGAAAACTGAAGAAAACTCCATATGAACTGTGGCAAGGTATGAAACCAAGTGTCAATCATTTAAAAGTTTTTGGATGTAAAGTTTTTATATTCATTCCAACAGAAAAACGTTCCAAACTTCAAAACAGATCCATGGAAGGAATATTCGTTGGATATAGTGAAAACTGCAAAGGATATAGAATCTTAGATCCCAAAACAGACAGAGTTGCAGTGAGTAACAGTGTGACATTCATTAAAGATTTAAATGAAGACATTATGATTTCAGTTGAAACAAAAAATGAGAAAAACAATAGTGACATAACTGAAGAAATATCTGATGAGAAAGAAGTAGAAATTAATGAAGAACAAAATACTGAAAGTGAAGAATCACAACTACAAACAGACACAGAACCAAGGCGTTCAATAAGAGAGAACAAAGGAAAACCACCAAAACATCTATCATACAAGACAAGTATAAGAAAAATCTATGAACCTACCTCTTGGGAAGACATATCTAAACTTTCTGAAGAAGAAGCTAATAAATGGATAGAAGTAACAGAAACAGAAATTAAATCCATGCATGATTCAAATACATGGACACTAACAGATTTGCCAGAAGGAAGAAAAGCCATAGGATGTAAATGGATTTTTAAAGTAAAATACCAAACAGATGGCACACCTGAAAGATATCGAGAAAGACTCATAGCTAAAGGGTATTCTCAAAAATATGGAAAAGACTATGATGAAACATTTTCTCCAGTTGTCAAACACACTACAATAAGAACTTTACTTACAGTTGCAGCAATGGAACAGATGGAACTAAGACATCTGGATGTAAAGACAGCTTTTTTTAATGGAGATTTAACAGAAGACATTTACATGGAACAACCTCCAGGATTCAAAGATGAAAGAAATCCAAACAAAGTTTGTAAACTACAGAAAAGCATATATGGTTTAAAGCAAGCAGCTAAAGCGTGGAATGACAAAATCACGGAAGTACTAACAAATGAAAAATTTCAAAGAAGCAAAGCTGATCCATGCTTGTACGCAAAAAGGCTGAGTAATAGATGGATTTATGTACTCATCTATGTAGACGACATTTTGATTTGTTTTAAACAAAGAAAGGGATAAAGAAAACATTCTAAAAACCCTGAAACAACATTTTGAAATCAAAGACTTAGTAAATGTAAAACAGTACCTAGGAATACAGATAGAAAGAGAAGAAGACGGAAGTTTCCTACTGAATCAAAATCACATGATTCAAGACATAACAGAAAAATTTGGACTAAAGGATGCAAAAACAGTAAAGTCTACAATGGAAACTAATTATTTCAAAGAGATGAACAGTGAAGAAAATATGCTACCAAACAATGAAGAATACAGAACAGCAATAGGAAAACTACTGTATCTACCGACCGTTACAAGACCAGACATCGCAGCAGCAGTAGGAATCCTGAGTAGGAAGGTATCAAAACCAAATAAAGCTGATTGGAATGCTGTGAAGAGAGTAACATGTTATTTGAAAGGAACTAGCAATGTTAAGCTGAAATTACCCACAGGTTATAATTGCATTTTAAACAGGATATGTTGATGCAGATTGGGCTGGAGATCCAACTGACAGGAGATCTACCAGTGGACATATTTTTTTTCTCTCAGGTGGACCAATAAGTTGGACAAGTAAGAAACAGTCAATTGTGACACTGTCTTCAACAGAAGCAGAATATGTTGCAGCAGCACATGCGTGTCAAGAAGTACTGTGGTTAAGACAATTGTTGACAGACCTAGGACAACCACAGTTTGAACCAACAAAACTAAAAGAGGACAATCAAGGATGTCTTGTTCTTGCTCAAATGGAAACAGTCAATCCAAGAACCAAGCAAATTTGTTACACTCGGTCCCAGCGCTGGCTCTGCACTCCGTTCTGCTCACTCACCTGCCCCAGCTGCTCGTCGGCATCCTGTGTCCTCCTCCACTTCTTGGCACGCTGCTGGCAGGCCTCCAGATAGTCTGCTTAGGACGAGAGGCCGCGCCCACCGTCTCTCTTAAAGGGACAGCGTGCATTTTTTGAAATTAGCTAATTAACCAATGGCTGCGCACTCAGTACTATATCTGGTCACTCCACCATTAGGGGAGTGCCGGAGCAACGTGTTCTATCATTGCTACATCCGGTTCTGTTCCTGATCTTTCTGCGCTGCGTCTGCAGTCTCTGTGCTTCGCTTACACTGTTTGTCTCCTCAGATCATTGCTAACCTGTATCTGGCTAACCTGGACAATCTCAGCTATTACTGGCGCAAGTGTCATCCCGTTCCGCCATCAGCCATCCGTACCCGTGGATCGTGACAAGGTCACTGGAGCCAGCCTACTACCATCCGTTCTGGACCAGGACCTTACCCTTCTCCGTCAAGAACCCTCCACGGACTCTGTAAATACCTGTTACCCTTTTGGTCCCTCTGGGACAGCTGCCACGTGTCCGGGGTCTAACTGGAGGTAGCACCTGTGTCCTCCGGGTATTCCATTCTGGTCCTGTTCGAGGGGCCTTACTACGGGTACCCGGGGCTCACTAGTCACGCCCCCTTCGGAGCCCCCCAGACCGCGGTCTCGAGGTTCCACATTAAAAAATAAAGACGAATGTGAACTTCACCACCTCTGCCTCCGCTTCCATTCGTTACAGATTGCTCCGGCCATGGAACCCGCTGGATCCCAGAGATCTCCGACCACGGATCTGTGCCAGGAGGTGACCCGTTTGGGAGTTCAACAGGACAAGATCACGACTTATCTACGCAGCTTGTCTACCCGCATGGATTCCTTAGGGTCCTCGTCTGCACCTGACTCTTCTATCAATAATCAGGTACCAGTTCCCATGGCAAGTCAATGTCCCCGTCTGGCGGCTCCTACCCATTTCCAGGGTGACCCTACTCTGTGTCGGGGTTTCCTCAATCAGTGCACTCTACACTTCGAAATCTTGGGGCATATGTTTGCTTCTGACCGAGCCAAGGTGGGCTTCATCATGTCACACCTGGGAGGAGAGGCCCTCGCCTGGCTAAACCCGCTATGGGAGAGAGGGGATGCGCTGGTTAACGATCTTCAATCTTTCCTAGAGGCTTTTCGCAGGACTTTCGATGAACCTGGTCGCACCACTTCGACTGCCTCAGCTCTGCTATGCCTGCGCCAAGGTACTCTCACGGTAGCTCAGTATGCTGTTAAATTCCGCACCCTCTCGTCTGAATTATCGTGGAACAATGAGGCCCTGGTTGCTAACTTCTGGGAAGGCCTATCCGGAAGAATCAAGGATGAGCTGGCGGGACGGGACAGACCTACCCTCTTGGGAGAGCTAATATCATTGGCAACCCGAATTGACCTGCGTTTTCAGGAGCGCTCCATGGAGATCAAGCGGGACAAAAGGTCCTATCACCTGGACTCTAGTTTGTACAAGACAGGTACTTCGCCCTCCGCCTCTGAGGCCATGGAGGTGGACCATGTAAGTTTGGCCACCCGCCGCCGGGAGGCACGTCGCAAGGAGGGAAGTTGTTACTACTGCGGTAGTTCTGAACATTTGATCCATTTCTGTCCTAAAAAGTCGGGAAACTCCAGTGCCTAGGTCCGGTAGGAGGGGCCAACCAAGGTAGAGAACAGTCCTCTCCCTCTTTACACATCTCAGTCTCCGTGTCCTATGGAGCAATAAAATTCTCCGAACATTGTCTACTGGATTCTGGAGCTGCAGGGAACTTCATCCAGTAGGCGGTTGTGGATCATTACCGCTTACCAGTCCAGCGTCTTCCTGATCCGTTACAGGTGTCCGCCGTAGATGGCAAACTGCTGACCGAGCCCGTCCAGTTTCAAACCGAGTTGGTGGAACTCCGGGTAGGTCTAATGCATACTGAACGAATGCGATTTTATGTATGTCCCGGTTTATCCCATCCCATGCTTTTAGGTTTACCTTGGCTCCAGATGCATGAACCAGTCCTTAATTGGAAAACTGGAGAAGTTCTGCGTTGGGGAGATACCTGCATGAATCGTTGCTTAACCCGGAATCAACCTGTTTCGCCTCCAGTCCAGCCTGATACCCTACCAGGGTTGCCTTCCGTCTATTGGTCCTTCTCTGACGTCTTTGGGAAAAAGGAGGCTGAGAGACTACCTCCACACAGGTCGTATGACTGTCAGATAGAGCTTCTTCCAGGAGCATCTCCCCCTCGCGGGAGAGTTTATCCCCTTTCACAGGCAGAGACTCAGGCCATGTCGGACTACATCGAAGAGAATCTGGCTAGAGGATTTATCCGAAAGTCATCGTCACCGGCAGGAGCTGGATTCTTCTTTGTGAAGAAAAAGGATGGATCCTTGCGGCCCTGCATTGACTATCGGGGTCTAAATCAAATCACGGTAAAAAACAGGTATCCATTACCTCTTATTTCAGAGCTGTTTGATCGTCTCCGAGGGGCCAAGATCTTCACCAAATTGGACTTCAGAGGGGCCTACAACCTGATCCGAGTCAGAGAGGGGGACGAATGGAAAACAGCCTTCAACACCCGTGACGGCCACTATGAATACCTGGTAATGCCATTCGGCCTAAGCAATGCACCTGCGGTTTTTCAGGAATTTGTTAATGACATTTTCAGGGACTTGCTCTATACTTGTGTCGTGGTTTACCTGGACGATATTTTGATTTTTTTCTGCTGACTTGACGTCACACCGGAGGCAAGTACGCCTGGTCTTACAAAGACTGAGAGAGAACAGGCTATATGCCAAATATGAGAAATGCCTCTTTGAGCAGTCTTCTTTGCCTTTCCTTGGGTACATTGTATCTTCCACAGGATTAAAGATGGATCCGGAGAAGTTGTCTGCAGTTCTCAACTGGCCTCGTCCGTCTGGGCTAAAAGCCATACAAAGGTTCCTCGGGTTCGCCAATTACTACCAGCAATTTATTCCACACTTTTCCACCCGAGTGGCTCCAATCACAGCCTTAACCCGGAAAGGTGTAAACTCTAAGGAATGGTCCTCCGAGGCAGAAGAGGCCTTTGTTTCTCTCAAAAAAGCCTTCGCTTCCGCACCCGTTCTCTATCGTCCTAATTCAAGTGAGCAATTTTTTCTTGAAGTTGATGCTTCTTCCATAGGTGCAGGAGCAGTTCTGACCCAGAAGTCGTCTACCGGGCGGATGATCTCGTGTGGTTTTTTTTCCAAGGTTTTTTCTCCTGCAGAAAGGAACTACTCTGTCGGTGATCGCAAACTGTTGGCCATCAAATTGGCTCTGCAAGAATGGAGACATCTTCTTGAAGGAGCTCATCACCAGGTAATCATATTCACGACCATAAAAACCTTGCCTATCTCCAATCTGCTTTAAGACTGAATCCCCGTCAGGCCCGTTGGGCATTATTTTTGCCCGTTTCAATTTTGTACTTCATTTCCGTCCAGCTGACAAGAACATCAAGGCAGACGCACTCTCTAGAGCCTTCTTGCCTCCTGAACTGGAGGAGGAACCTCAGCACATTATTGAACCTTCTAAGTTAGTCTCTGTTGCCTCCACTGATCTGGCCCGGCTTCCTCCTGGGAAGACTTTCGTGTCCGCCTCTGATCGTAGTCGTGTTCTGCGCTGGGGTCATTCTTCTAAGTTGGCTGGCCATGCTGGTCAGAGAAAGACGCAGCAACTCATCTCCCGTTATTACTGGTGGCCTACCATGGGCAAGGATATCCAGGAGTTCGTCGCAGCCTGTCCTTCATGTGCCCGTAACAAAACTGTTAAACATCTACCAGCCGGCAGGCTTCTGCCTCTTCCGATTCCGTCCGCTCCCTGGCAGCACATCGCAATGGATTTCATCACGGATCTTCCCATTTCTTCTGGCTGCTCAGTGGTATGGGTTGTGGTGGACCGCTTCTCTAAAATGGCCCACTTCGTTCCGCTATCTGGCCTCCCGTCTGCTCCAGAACTGGCCACTCACTTCATTCAGCACATCTTCCGTCTACATGGATTTCCTCTCCACATCGTGTCCGACAGGGGCGTCCAGTTCACCTCTAAGTTCTGGAGAGGACTCTGTAAAATGGTAAAAATTTAACTAGATTTTTCTTCTGCATATCATCCCCAGTCTAATGGGCAAGTGGAGAGGATCAATCAAATCCTGGCTGGATACCGGCGTCACTTCGTCAACGCTCATCATAATGACTGGGTAGAATTACTGCCCTGGGCGGAATTCTCCTACAACAACCAAGTAAGTGAATCTTCTGGAAAGTCTCCCTTTCAGATTGTGTTTGGACTGCAACCCGGAATTCCTCTTCCTGTCTCGGGATTGTCTGATGTTCCGGCAGTCGATACCTTGTCTAAGAATTTCTCGGACATTTGGAGAGAGACCAGGTCGGCTTTGGAGAAAGCTTCTCAACGTATGAAAACGCATGCGGACAAAAGACGTTTGGAGGCCCCCATCTTTCGTCCAGGAGACAAGGTATGGCTCTCCTCCAAGTACATCCGTCTGAAGTTACCATCGTACAAATTGGGTCCCCGTTTCATTGGTCCCTTTGAAGTCTTGAGACAAATCAACCCGGTCTCTTATAAACTGAAATTGCCTAATTCTCTACGAGTACCTAACTCTTTTCATGTTTCCCTCCTCAAACCAGTAGTGTTGAGCTCCTTCTTTAAGGACCCGGGTACCACTCCTGATCCGGTCTCTGCGGATGATGTTTTTGAGGTAAAACATATCTTGGCCTCTAAGAGAGTAAGAGGTAGGATCTATTACCTGGTGGACTGGAAAGGTTTTGGTCCTGAGAAGAGATCTTGGGAGCCTAAAGAGAACATCCAAGCTCCTCTTCTTCTTAAAAGATTTCACGCAGGCTTGAAAAAGAGGGGGAGTAAAGAGGGGATACTGTTACACTCGGTCCCAGCGCTGGCTCTGCACTCCGTTCTGCTCACTCACCTGCCCCAGCTGCTCGTCGGCATCCTGTGTCCTCCTCCACTTCCTGGCACGCTGCTGGCAGGCCTCCAGATAGTCTGCTTAGGACGCGAGGCCGCGCCCACCGTCTCTCTTAAAGGGGCAGCGTGCATTTTTGAAATAGCTAATTAACCAATGGCTGCGCACTCAGTACTATATCTGGTCACTCCACCATTAGGGGAGTGCCGGAGCAACGTGTTCTATCATTGCTACATCCGGTTCTGTTCCTGATCTGTCTGCGCTGCATCTGCAGTCTCTGTGCTTCGCTGATACTGTTTGTCTCCTCAGATCATTGCTAACCTGTATCTGGCTAACCTGGACAATCTCGGCTATTACTGGCGCAAGTGTCATCCCGTTCCGCCATCAGCCATCCGTACCCGTGGATCGTGACAAGGTCACTGGAGCCAGCCTACTACCATCCGTTCTGGACCAGGACCTTACCCTTCTCCGTCAAGAACCCTCCACGGACTCTGTAAATACCTGTTACCCTTTTGGTCCCTCTGGGACAGCTGCCACATGTCCGGGGTCTAACTGGAGGTAGCACCTGTGTCCTCCGGGTATTCCATTCTGGTCCTGTTCGAGGGGCCTTACTACGGGTACCCGGGGCTCACTAGTCACGCCCCCTTCGGAGCCCCCCGGACCGCGGTCTCGAGGTTCCACATTAAAAAATAAAGACGAATGTGAACTTCACCACCTCTGCCTCCGCTTCCATTCGTTACAATATTGATGTGAAATATCATTTCTTGAGAGATCATCAGGACCAAGGAGTATTGAAGTTTTAGTATTGTCCTACTGAAGAAATGACAGCAGACATTTTCACGAAGGCGTTGAATGCTGATAAGCATCAGAGACTAATAAAAAAGTTGGGTTTGATTGAATAAGTCCTTACTAGAGTTGAGCGATACTTTCCGATATCCAAAAGTATCGGAATCGGAATGGTATCGCCGATACCCCAAAAATATCGGCGATACCCGATACCGATACCGGAAATCCAATGTAAGTCTATGGGAACAAAATATCGGAATTAAAAAAAAACCATTCTTGCCTTGTTGGTTAATTGTACATGAAGGAAAACAACAAAGAGTAATGTAGAATGTATTGGGGGAGGTTGAGGAGACATTAAAGGCATACATGTTTAACCCAATCCAATGGAATAGCATTAAAAAATTTTTTTGGAAATACGTTTGGATTGACGAAGAAATTGACTATGTTGTTAACCTTTTTTCTATTTTGGCAAATATGTATGTTTCACAACTTCCATGCTCTTCACCTTTTTAACTTTTGACACACTTTCTCCTTCATAATCTTCAGCAGCATCATCTTTGTCATAAAATTATTCTTCATCTTCACCTTCTTTATCTTCTTCGTAAACTTCTTGTTATTCATCTTTTTGTTAACATTACTCATATTGTTCTTATTAAACTATTATTCTTCTTCATATTCTACATTTTCATCTTCTTCCTCTTCATCTTCTTCATCATATTCTTATTTGTGACAGAGATTCCTGTACTTGTAATCTGTCAAAGTATGAATTTTTCATCCTTCCGTTCTTGCTGTCACAAAAGATTTAAATTACAACAGTATTTGTCCGTGTTCAGTTTAGCCTGCAGCAGCAGGCAGTTTCCAGGGGCACCACGAGGAGGAACGGACTCATCCCCATACACTGCTTAGTCTTCTTCTGCTTAGAATTTAGAGCATATATTTTGCTCTTCATTTTGGTCTTATACTTCATGTTCTTCTGCTTTTTGATCTTCTGCTTATTGTTCTTCTGTCTCTTGTTCTGTATCTTGTAGTTTGTCGTAACCTTCTTTTTCCTGTTGGTGATCTTCTTCTGGGTAATCTTATATTTCTTCTTTGTGATGGTGTTCAGGCTGGTTGGCTTGATGCTCGTCGTCCTTTGGGTCGTCATCTTCTTCGGGGTGGTCTTTAGGGTCATCTAACTTCCGAGAACCAGTTGACGTTACTGGAACCCGGACGGGTAGCATAAGGTACAAGAGCCAATGCAAGTAACGAGGACCAGCTGACTGTGCTGGAACCCGGAGGGGCAGCAGAAGGAAAAGAGCCAATGGCACAACCGAGGACCAGCTGACGTTACTGGGACACGGTTACTAAGCAGGAGGTACCTGTGCTCCAAAGCACTACCAAGGACCAGCAGACGTTGCTGGAACTCAGATACCGAGATGGAGGCACCTAGGCCAAAGGCACTGCGGAGAACCAGCTGACGGTATTGGAACCCGGACGGGTAGCACAAGGTACAAGAGCCAATGCAAGTAACGAGGACCAGCTGACTGTGCTGGAACCCGGAGGGGCAGCAGAAGGAAAAGAGCCAATGGCACAACCGAGGACCAGCTGACGTCACTGGGACACGGTTACTAAGCAGGAGGTACCTGTGCTCCAAAGCACTACCAAGGACCAGCAGACATTGCTGGAACTCGGATACCGAGATGGAGGCACCTAGGCCAAAGGCACTGCGGAGAATCAGCTGACGGTACTGGAACCCGGACGGGTAGCAGAAGGTACAAGAGCCAATGCAAGTAACGAGGACCAGCTGACTGTGCTGGAACCCGGAGGGGCAGCAGAAGGAAAAGAGCCAATGGCACAACCGAGAACCAGCTGACGTTACTGGGACATGGTTACTAAGCAGGAGGTACCTGTGCTCCAAAGCACTACCAAGGGCCAGCAGACGTTGCTGGAACTCGGATACTGAGATGGAGGCACCTAGGCCAAAGGCACTGTGGAGAACCAGCTGACGGTACTGGAACGCGGACGGGTACCATAAGGCACCCATGAAAATGTAAGTTGACAGGCCGCAAGCCGTCTGCAGTTACCGAATCACACAGTCCTACTGTGGGTGCTTGTCCTATTTTCACAACGGAAAGAGCCTTTATTTACATATCCCACAGCACACATAGGAATCACCTAATCTGCAGGCACCATAGAGTCGGATAACCGGAATGCAACATGACAGGACAACTTCAGGCTAATTTACGTTGACACTGCCAGGAAACAGCTGTCGTGCTGTAACCAGGGTGGGCATGAGTCAGTACCCGTGCCAATTACTTCCGAGCAACAACTGGCGGTGTTGGAGCCCAGGGATGAGAGGAGGACAGGGTGGAGGCAGCATGACTTTTTGTCGTACACACAGCAGGGGAACAGCTGCCATTACTCAACACCAGTAACACAGGAGCAAGTGTTGACTGTGCTAACAGCACTTACAGGCAACAACTGGCGGTGTTGGAGCCCAGGGTCCAATGCATCGACTTCAATTGCTTCCACCTCCTCTCAGGACCACAGCACTGTTGAGCAACCATCTGTCTCTTCACCGCCTGCCAAATTGCCCAGTCAGTCAGAGAGTTCTGTACAGGAGCCAGCTGAGTCTCTGCTTCTGTTCTCAGAATCTGTTGGTTTGCAAACAGGGGCCCAGCCAAGCAGCATTCTGGAATGTGAAGAAGAGGGAGTATGCAGTGATGCGCAACAGCTGTGTCTCTCTGAATCTGAAGAGGCGGGTGAGACAGTGCCGATGGTCAGCACACCGCAGAACGCATCTGATGATGATGAGACTCAGGTGTCTGTTTCTGTTGAGCATGGTGGTGGCCAGACCACCCAACAGCAGCAGGTGTTGTAAGAGGTTAGTGGAGATGATGAGGTCCAAGACCCAACATGGCGTGAGGAACAGGAAGGTGGTGGTAGCAGCTCTGAGGAAGCGATTGCCCCAACGGTACAAACAGGAGGGAGAGTTAGGCTGCATACTCTGTTGCCTGTAGCCTCCATTTTGGCACCTGTTCGGATTTCTCTTCCAAAAGTCTAAACGGACGCTCTCAGGACTTGCACTGCGTGGTCCTTTTTTAACACACTTGCAGATGATATTTGCTATGTCAAATGCAAGCTGTGTAATTAAAAAGTAAAAAGAGGTAAAGTGTCAGTAACCTCAATACCACAAATATGTCTAAAATAGTGCGTAGAAAACACGTAGTTGAGTTACAAAGACACACTGAAGATGTACAGTCTATAGAGAATCACAGCACAAGTTTAACTGCATATGTCATGGTTAAATTTGAAAATTTTATTTTCAAATAATTATTGGGATGAATATATCCCAGAGTTTTATGTCGTTCTACAACAATTAAGGAATCTGCCTCCCTGACCTTTTAGGGTCATCACAACACAATACCAGACCCCAATCAGAGGGTAATAAAACCTTCACTCCTTATCTATGAACTAGTCATATTTATGTTAATCCCTCTGCCATAATGACAGTTCTGCTTCATGTCACTTGTCCTACCTATTGCATTTTTTCTGTGCTATTTTGTGTATAAATATGTGATTCTTCAGATGTTGTATTAGTCTATGCCTGATGAAGAGACCTGAGTAGTCTCGAAAGCTTGCAATTTGTTACCATCTTTTCAGTTAGCCATTAAAAGGTATCAACCACTGAGGACTCTCAAGTCTAAATATTTTTCTATCTGCTGGCTAACACGGTACGAAGATACACATCTTTCCTATATCAAAATGGAGGATACCAGAATGTACCGCATCTTTATGGAACTGAAACCACTTCTGAAGAAACGTGCACAAATGGACAGCGACATTTTTTTCTTATCTAAATGCAAAAAGGAGAATCTAATTCCCAAAGGACTCTGGATTACAAACCCAATTCTTCACACCTACAATACCCATTATGCACAAAACCTTTGTCACAGGACTTCTGAAAGACTAAGGAACCATCTTTTGCATGTCTGCTACAGCATAAGGAGTAAAGTCCAAGGACAATTGGAAACTCTGAGGAAAACACTTACAGAAAGCACAGAGCAAAAATTACAACAATACTACAACAAACTACGGACCTTTCTGATTCAAAACAAGGAAAAGAAACTACACAGATTGCGCCTCCATTCCGGACTCTATACAAACAGATACAAAACAAAACCAAACCTGACAACTCTGACAACCACTCCATTCCAGACACAAAAGCATCTAACTGTGTCATCAATCTCTCAGATTACAAGCCCAGCAAAGTGGAGCTTGCCGTGCTTTCTAGAGGACTCTCATTTTGTCCTACTAAGGCCCTGGATAAAACCGAACTCTGCAGTGATATGGAACATTTTTTCAGGAGACTGCGCCTGAGGGAATACTTCAATGATACAGAAGATTCAGAAAATACTCGGACTGAAGGAAGAGGGATCCCAATAACCAAGAAGAGGTCAGACTGGACACCTCCACCTGGACGTAACCCTCATTTGGATAAATATATAGACTCATTCAGACATTTGATAAAATCCACCATCATAGCCACCAACAAGAGACAAGCCTCCAACATCAGTGCCCAGGAGAGAAAGGCCATACAGTCTCTGAAAACCAACAAAGAAATCATCATTAAACCTGCTGACAAGGGAGGTGCAATAGTCATGATGAACACATCAGACTATATGAAGGAAGCAAACAGACAACTTACGGACACACGCTACTACAGAAAACTGGAGTCGGACCCTACACAGGACTATTACAAGGAACTAAGCAAGTTGGTATCTTGTCTGTCTGACAAATCCATAAGAGCTGATGACCTGATACCAGAAAGTCCAAGAACAGGGACATTCTACATGCTTCCCAAAATCCACAAAGCCGGAAATCCAGGGAGGCCGATTATTTCATGTGTGGACACCCTTACTGAGCAAGTATCTGGATGGGTAGAGGGTGTTCTTAAACCCCTGGTAAAGGATACACCCAGCTACATTCAGGACACAACTGACCTACTGAATAAACTAGCAGCAATAGGTTCTCTACCAGAAGGAACCATCCTGGCCACCATGGATGTGGAATCTTTGTACTCTAATATCCCACACCAGGATGGATTAAATGCCTGCAAAGTCTTCATGGGAAACACCGGGAATGATGCTGATTCTGTGGTGAAACTCACAAAATTCATCCTCACCCACAATTACTTCGAATTTGACAACAAGATCTATCTTCAGGAGACTGGCACAGCTATGGGAAGTAAAATGGCTCCACAGTATGCAAATCTTTTCATGGCCAAGCTTGAAAGCGAATTTTTGTCCTCCTGCCCCATCAGGCCTCGGGCCTACTACCGCTACATTGATGACATTTTAATCATCTGGACGGAGTCTGAACAACAGCTAAAGACGTTCCATGAACAGTTCAATCAATTTCATCCCACCATCAACTTAACACTTAACTACTCCAGCACTGAAATTAACTTTTTAGACACCACCATTAAGCTAAAGAACAATGAAATAGAGACATCCCTGTATCAGAAGCCAATCGACCGTCCAACATATCTTAAATGGGACAGTTTCCATCCTAAACACATAAAAAACTCTATTGTCTACAGCCAAGCCATCAGATACAACCGTATATGTTCCAACCCCATGGATAGAGATGAACACCTTGGTCGCCTCAGAAAGACTTTTTTGAACCAGGGCTACCATCCAAGAACAATTGAAAACCAAATTACAAGAGCCACCAGAATATCAAGGAATCACCTGCTACATTACAAAGCTAAAGAAGAAAATAACCGGGTGCCTCTAGTGGTCACCTACAATCCAAGCCTGGAGATGCTAAGGGGAGCTGCACGGAAACTACAACCTTTACTACAAAAAGATGCCCGATTACAATCCATATTTCCAGACCCCCCACTACTATGTTTTAGGCAGCCCCCAAATCTAAGAAGCATCATTGTCAGAAGCTCCCTGTCCTCCCCAACAGCTGCAGGAACCTTTCCTTGCAGACAAAAGAAATGCAAAACCTGTACATCTATAATGACCACGGACAGGATAAAGATCCCCAACTCCCATCAGGACTACAAGATACCAGGTACTTTCAGCTGCATCACATCTAATGTGGTGTACCTAATTATATGTACTAAATGTCCAACTGGGGGTCTGTATGTGGGGGAGACCGGGCAAAAACTGAGAACAAGGATGAATTCTCATCGCCACACGATAAGAGAAAAAAGAATGGATTTACCTGTGGCCAAACACTTTTGTATGCCCGGTCATAGCATGACAGATATGGAATTACTTGTATTAAAATCTAACTTCAAATCTGAGAAGGATAGAAAAGTCTGGGAATATAAACTTATGATGACCTTTGACACTCTTAGTGCTGGGATGAATATATCCCAGAGTTTTATGTCGTTCTACAACAATTAAGGAATCTGCCTCCCTGACCTTTTAGGGTCATCACAACACAATACCAGACCCCAATCAGAGGGTAATAAAACCTTCACTCCTTATCTATGAACTAGTCATATTTATGTTAATCCCTCTGCCATAATGACAGTTCTGCTTCATGTCACTTGTCCTACCTATTGCATTTTTTCTGTGCTATTTTGTGTATAAATATGTGATTCTTCAGATGTTGTATTAGTCTATGCCTGATGAAGAGACCTGAGTAGTCTCGAAAGCTTGCAATTTGTTACCATCTTTTCAGTTAGCCATTAAAAGGTATCAACCACTGAGGACTCTCAAGTCTAAATATTTTTCTATCTACTGGCTAACACGGTACGAAGATACACATCTTTCCTATATCAAAATTTTATTGCACACTTGATGTGAAAAAAGAAAATAGCTATGAGACGACTGACTGACGTTTTGGGCAACGCAGTGGCCTTTATCAAATAGTCGCTGGAAGAGATAGAAAAATTTACAGTCAATGACAATGTATAATATATACAATATATACATAGGGTGAAGAATATATATACATAGGAATTAGGCAACATGTTAAACATCTGGGTGATACTGTAGAACACGGAGAATTATCCCTCTAGGGTATGCGGGTGGATAATGTAGTTTTTTGTTGATTTTTGTGAGTGTGTAGAAAACAGGGGTGATGGGGTATTGAATATTAAGGAATGTCATAGTCTTACAGTCTATGGTGATCAATTAAAGATGTTTTGTCAGGATACGATCAATTTTTTGACAGATGTAAAATGTAGGGTCACAATTTAGTTGTCTGTAGGTTAGGTTAACTCACAGTTGTCTATGAATTTCGGCAATAGATTGTGTCTTATTCATAATAACGATAGCACCCCCCTTATCTGCTGGTTTAATAATAATGTTGGGGTTATCTTTCAGAGATTTTATGGCTTGTTTATCTGTGGGTGTCAGGTTGTGGCGTATCGGGTGTAGGCCCAATCTCGGCAAACCATCCACGAGCACAGGCTCTGAATGCTGGCATTGCAAAACTCCTGCCCCTTGAAATGCTGTCATTCAGGCTGGTGGAGACTGACAGTTTACGGAACTTAATGGCATTAGCAGTCCCACAATACAATGTGCCAAGCTGATTTTATTTCAGCAGGCAAGCCGTCCCTGGTCTGCAAAACCATGTTGTTGAGGTTAAAATTAAACATGCGCTACTAAACTCCGTCAGTAGCAATGTCCACCTGACCACCACTGCGTGGACCAGTACCCATGGCCAGGGACGATACCTTTCCCTTACTGCCCATTGGGTCAATGTTGTGGAGCCGGGTACAGATCTTGCGAGTGGCGCTGTACGTGTTCAGGCAACTACAAGGATTGCGGGAATCAAGTCTGTACACATTGATTCCTCCTTCTCCAGTTCCTCAGAAACATCGTTGCAGGAGCGGTCACGGTCTACCTCCACATGGACCCGTGAACGCTTAATAAGAATCTTTAGTTATATAGCGCCAACAGATTACGCAGCGCTTTACAGTTTAACAGTTTCCGAACACAAGTCATAACTAACAACGTTACCAATACAATAATGAAAGCAATATAATCCGCACACGCTCGTGAGAGCTTACAATTTACAAATATGTGGGGGAGATACAAAGTACAGGTGTTTATATACAATGGTATATTTAGAATGATGTCCCAGCCATTTTGAGGGAGTGAGGGATGGATGGAGATAGTGAATGGGCTACAAACACACACTTACACATAGAATGACTTTGATTAGTGAAGGTGATAGGCCGCTATTATTATTATTGATTTTTATAGCGCCATTCATTCCATGGCGCTTTACATGTGAAGAGGGGCAAGTATAGACAAGTACAGTAAACATGAGCAATACAAGGCACACACAAGTACAGAAGGAGAGAGGACCCTGCCCGCAAGGGCTCAGAGTCTACAGGGATGGGTGAGGATACACTAGGAGAGGGAAGACCTTGAAGAAATGTGTTTTGAGTGAGCGCCCAATAACATGCAAATTGTGGATAGCATTCCATCACAGTATTGGCGCAGCGCGGGAGAAGTCTTGGATTGGGGAGAGATGTTCTTTAGGTGTAGGCGGCAATAGCGGGCAACAGATTGTATATGGGAGGTGAAGGAGAGATTGGTGTCAAACATAACACCCAGACAGCGAGCCTGTTGACCGATATGAGGACAGACGTGGCCAAACGTCAACAGGCCGTCCTGAAATTAATTTCCATGGGGAATCAAAGCCACACAGCGCTGGAGCTCTGGAATGCCATAAAGCAAGAGAGCGACATGTGTATTTTGCCAGCAAATCTCCAGCCAGGCTTGGTAGTGTGTGACAATGGCCGAAATCTGGTGGCAGGTCTGGGCCTAGGCAACGTCACTCACATACCATGTCTGGCACATGTGCTAAACTTTGTCGTCCACAGTTTTTTGAGGGACTATCCGGATCTTGATTCACTGCTGCACAAGGTCCCCTACAGTGCGCTAACTTGCGACGTTCCACCATGGCCAGATCTCGCATTGCAGCTCTGCAACGCAGATTTTGCCTTCCTGAACATCGCATCATATGTGACGTACCCACCAGGTGGAATTCCACGTTACATATGTTGTAGCGGTTGTGTGAGCAGCAGCCAGCAGTAATGGAGTATCAGCTGCATCAGTCGCAATCAACTCGCAATTTGCGCCGTTCACTTCACCACTACTGAGTGGGCCTCTACTATAATAATCTTTATTTATATAGCGCCAACAGATTCCGCAGCGCTGTACAGTTTAACAGTTTCATAACACAAGTCATAAGTGACAACATTAACAATACAATAATTAAAGCAATATAAGGCGCCCCTGCTCGTGAGACCTTACAATCTACAATGAGGAGGGGGAGCTCCAAAGTATAGTTGTTTATATACAATGGTGTATTTGCAATGATGGTCCAGCCATTTTCAGGGAGTGAGGGATGGATGGAGATAGTGAATGGGCTACACACACACATAGTTACACATAGAATGACTTTGATTAGTGAATGTGATAGGCCGCTCTGAACAAATGTGTTTTGAGTGTGGAAGTAGGGCTGTTAATGGGGATGTTTAAGTCTCCAAGGATAAGGGTTGGTACTTCTGAGGACATGAAAGTGCGGCAGCCAGGCAGAGAAGTGGTCAAGGAACTGTGTGGGCGAGCCTGGGGTCCGATATATTACCGCTACTCTGAGGGAGAGGGGACGAAAGAGCCTGATGGTGTGGACCTACTAATTTGCAAAATCTTAATCTAAAATTTACATGTTACATATTTACATCTAGTATAAAACATTTAACCATTAAGCCTACTTACAGAACAAGGAAGTGTAAAAAAACTTGTATAAAACATTTAACCATTAAGCCTACTTACAGAACAAGGAAGTGTAAAAAAACTTGTATAAAACATTTAACCATTAAGCCTACTTACAGAACAAGGAAGTGTAAAAAAACTTGTGCTTAAAAAAAAAAGTGAAAATAAAATGTGAGAAGGGCAGTGTAACAAATAATTTAGGAAAAAGATAAACTAACATCAAGTGCTGTGTGCTGTGTAAGAGCCAGACACATTAACATTAAATCAGTCTGGTATAGCGGTGATTTTCTCCCCATAACCCGAGTAACATTCTGGGGAGAGGGGTGTAGAGTCAACGATCAGCAACTAGCTACGGTAGATCAAATACCTGAAAAAAAAAAAAAAAAAAAAAGTTATTTAACATTCATAACATACATTTTATTTTATAAAAAACCAAAAAAAATTATTTAACATTCATAACATACATTGTATTTAACCAAAAAAATAACAAATTTATTTAACATTCCTAAGATAATTTTTTTTTAAAACATAAAAACTATAATACACAGCAGGATCTTTAGTAAAAACCAGACTTACCATGTAACCTCTTCTTAATCCTTGCAAGCTTCAACACAACGTTGACAAGGTACACAGCAGGGGTGGTCGGTCTCCTAGACAACAAGCAAACTCCTTCATGTTGAGAGAGGCCACCATCTCCTTAGCTTTCAGGTACTTTTCTGTGGGAATGAGGTTGTCTCCAACCAGCCAGGAATATCCATTGAATGCCACACCATGGTTTGGTATTAGCACCCAGCCAGTACCAAAAGTGAAGCCAACCACAGTTCCCATTTCTCATGAACTTTATTTGATATACTGGCTGGCCAAACATTAGTTTCTCACAAAGGAGCTGAAGACCCTGAGTGGCAGTAGGTGCAAGTCTCTCCAGCATGACCTGTTTGTTAGATATTTAACGTCTACACACCTAAAGAACATCTCTAGAATCCCCCTTTTCTCACCATGAAAACAACAAAAACCCTCACTGTAGCATTGATCCACTACCGCCTGGACTACTGCAATGCTCTATTACTTGGCCTCCCCATTACTCGACTATCCCCTCTCCAGTCCATCCTTAATGCAGCAGCCAGGGTCATCCAATTGGCTAATCGGTACTCGGACGCGTCCGCTCTTCGCCAGTCCTTACACTGGCTGCACATTCATTATAGGATCCAATTCAAAGTACTGGTTCTCACCCACAAAGCTCTCCACAGTGCAGCACCCCCCTACATCTCCTCCCTCATTTCTATCTATCGGCCTAACCGACTGCTGCGCTCTGCAAATGACTTTCGACTAACCTCTGCAGTAATCCGTACCTCCCACTCCCGACTACAAGACTTCTCCCACGCTGCGCAAATCCTCTTGAATGCTCTACCACAAGAAATTAGGACTATCCACAATTTGCCTGGTTTCAGGCGCTCCCTCAAAACACATTGTCATGGGTGTATCGCCACGAGGATCGTCGCGATTACACACTCTGACTTCTCACAGCTGAGTTGCTGTTTCTTTGTGTTTGGTAATGAGGGAGTTAATTTTACCTAGCTCTTTGCTAAGACTAGGTCCAGCCTCGCCCGGCTGCTTTTGATTATGTTCAAATTTAGCTTCCTTTATATCCCTGCCAGTCTGGGTGTTAGATGCCGGTGAAAGCCTTCATGTAGTCTAGCAGACTGGATCGGTTCTGAGAATACTTAAGCTAAGAGCTCCTTAGTTGTTTTTACTCTTATAGCTTAAAGTTTATCTCTGAGACCTTAGGTGTTCCTACTGTGTGTGAGTGTTGTATGTAAGACTTTATTTACTTTATTTCTTGTCTTTCTTGTATGTCTTTCTGTTCATTAACCGTTACCTGTTCATTCCCTTAGGTGGTAATCAGGGTCCTTCTTAGGACTAGATTACAGTTGGCAGGGATTGATAGGAGACAGGGTTTACGCTGGTGGCCTGGACCTCTGTACCTTTAACAGTACCTCCAGGTAGAGGGATTAGTTAGGACCCCAGTTTAGGGTCAGCATAGACCCCGGTCACCCTCTAGCCGGAGACAGTGTATAACGGATTCCGTATTGACCCACTGGACATTGTCAGGTAATTCTATGTTATCATATATCTATGCGCATGTTATATAGGATGTTGCCCTTTTGATATAGATTACTGACATCACATATATATATATCTGCTACACAGCGTGACATTTTCACCGGCCATACTAAAGATTCTCCCCAGCTGTCATGGATCCAGTAGCCCAGCTGGCCCGGCAGTTGCAGGGGTTATCCATGGAGTTTGCAGACATTAAAGTCCAAGGTTTTGTCCCCCCCGGAGCAAACCAGATCTGAACCTAAGGTTGCTCTCCCGGACAGGTTCACTGGTGGGCGGGACAAATTTTTTACTTTCCGGGAGGCATGTAAATTGTACTTTCGGCTGCGGCCTCGGTCATCTGGGAGTGAAGAGCAGAGGGTGGGAATTGTTATCTCGCTCTTACAAGGGGACCCTCAATCTTGGGCGTTCTCTATTCCTCCAGGCTCCCCAGATCTCCAGTCAGTGGATCGATTTTTTACTGCCCTGGGTCTGGTATATGATGATCCGGATCGAGTTTCCCTTGCTGAAACAAAGTTACGTAAAATGCGGCAAGGAAGTCGTCCAGCGGAGGAATATTCTTCTGAGTTCCGTAGATGGGCAACAGATACTCAGTGGAATGACCCAGCTCTTAGGAGCCAGTTTTGTCAAGGGTTGTCTGACAAATTAAAAGATGTGTTGGCTCAGTATGTTTCTCCTCCATCACTGGAGGCTGCTATGGCCCTCGCTATTCGCATTGATAGACGAATTCGGGGAAGAAGCGAGGTAACTCCGCCTCCCGTGATGACTCCGCCTACTACTAAAGTCCCTTATACTGAGGTTCCCCTGGTCTGTTCTGAGGAACCCATGCAGTTGGGAGGGACATCTTTTTGTAGGAGAGAATCGGCGGTGCGCCGCAAGACTAGAAGGTGTTTCTTTTGCGGGAGAGAGGGACATTTTGTTGGGGGGTGTCCATCCCGGGCCTCTTTGAGCAAAGGAGTTAACCTGGGAGTGTGTATTTCGTCCCCAAATCCCTCTCAGTTTCTCGTGCCTGCGGAGGTGGTGATTGGTACTAGAACTGAGAGGATTTCTGTTTTTCTTGATAGTGGGTCCGGGGCTAATCTGGTGGACGCTCGGTTTGCCCAGGTGCATGGTATGCAACTGAGTGTATTGGCCAAACCGGTCCCTATAGTCTCTATTGATTCTAACCTCTCGGTCAAGGTAGCTTGGTACAAGCTGTTCATAACATAGATCTTCGAGTAGGGGCAATACATAAAGAGCAATTGTCTTGTTATGTGTTGGAGGGTTTACCTACTCCTATTGTGTTGGGACTTCCTTGGTTGGCTAAACATAACCCAGTGATCGATTGGCAATCCAGAAAGATAAGCCAGTGGGGTGAATTTTGCAGGAATAACTGCATGAGCATGGTCATCGGTGCGGTTGTGCCTAGGACTTTGTCTCCTTTTCTGGAGGACTTTGGGGAGATGTTCTCAGAGGAGGGGTGTAAAGAGTTACCTCCTCATCGCGCATATGACGGCTCAATAAAGTTGCTTCCTGGTGCCTTATCTCGTACTTTCCCAGGGGCCGGGAAGACAGATGATCCGGTTCCTATTCCTCAGGAGGGAGTTGTAGTGTCAGCTGTATGCTCTGAGCTTGAGGGGGAGGTATTGGGGCTCAGGGGGATGCCCCTGTGGGACTTCCAGGGAGACTGATAGTTCCAGATCGGTTAAGACTGAAGGTTACGGGGAACCGTTACAAACGGATGGCTGATAGGGGGAGAGTTTTTGATCTAGATCTGAAGGTGAACGATCTGGTTTGGTTGTTTACCAGGAATATAAAACTTAAAGTTTCCTCCTGGAGGTTGGGTCCCAGATTCATCGGCCGTACAGGATCAGTTCCATAATTAATCTGGTGGCATTTCGTCTGGACCTCCCTCCTACGTTTAAAATTCATAATGTGTTTCACAAGTCATTACTTAAAAAGTATGTGGCACCAGTCATACCGTCACCTCTACCTCCTCCTCCAGTGTTGGTCAATGGTAACTTGGAATTTCATGGTCGAAAATCATTGACTCACGTCTCAGTCGCCGATCCCTTCAGTACTTGGTTCATTGGAGGGGGTATGGTCCTGAGGAGAGGACGTGGGTCCCTGCGTCTGATGTTAACGCAGATCGATTGGTTCGGACCTTTCACACAACTCACCCGGGCAGACCTGGCCCTGAGGGTCCGGAGTCCCCTCGTAGAGGGGGGGGTACTGTCATGGGTGTATCGCCACGAGGATCGTCGCGATTACACACTCTGACTTCTCACAGCTGAGTTTGCTGTTTTCTTTGTGTTTGGTAATGAGGGAGTTAATTTTACCTAGCTCTTTGCTAAGACTAGGTCCAGCCTCGCCCGGCTGCTTTTGATTATGTTCTAATTAGCTTCCTTTATATCCCTGCCAGTCTGGGTGTTAGATGCCGGTGAAAGCCTTCATGTAGTCTAGCAGACTGGATCGGTTCTGAGAATACTTAAGCTAAGAGCTCCTTAGTTGTTTTTACTCTTATAGCTTAAAGTTTATCTCTGAGACCTTAGGTGTTCCTACTGTGTGTGAGTGTTGTATGTAAGACTTTATTTACTTTATTTCTTGTCTTTCTTGTATGTCTTTCTGTTCATTAACCGTTACCTGTTCATTCCCTTAGGTGGTAATCAGGGTCCTTCTTAGGACTAGATTACAGTTGGCAGGGATTGATAGGAGACAGGGTTTACGCTGGTGGCCTGGACCTCTGTACCTTTAACAGTACCTCCAGGTAGAGGGATTAGTTAGGACCCCAGTTTAGGGTCAGCATAGACCCCGGTCACCCTCTAGCCGGAGACAGTGTATAACGGATTCCGTATTGACCCACTGGACATTGTCAGGTAATTCTATGTTATCATATATCTATGCGCATGTTATATAGGATGTTGCCCTTTTGATATAGATTACTGACATCACATATATATATATCTGCTACACAGCGTGACATTTTCACCGGCCATACTAAAGATTCTCCCCAGCTGTCATGGATCCAGTAGCCCAGCTGCCCGGCAGTTGCAGGGGTTATCCATGGAGTTTGCAGACATTAAAGTCCAAGGTTTTGTCCCCCCCCGGAGCAAACCAGATCTGAACCTAAGGTTGCTCTCCCGACAGGTTCACTGGTGGGCGGGACAAATTTTTTTACTTTCCGGGAGGCATGTAAATTGTACTTTCGGCTGCGGCCTCGGTCATCTGGGAGTGAAGAGCAGAGGGTGGGAATTGTTATCTCGCTCTTACAAGGGGACCCTCAATCTTGGGCGTTCTCTATTCCTCCAGGCTCCCCAGATCTCCAGTCAGTGGATCGATTTTTTACTGCCCTGGGTCTGGTATATGATGATCCGGATCGAGTTTCCCTTGCTGAAACAAAGTTACGTAAAATGCGGCAAGGAAGTCGTCCAGCGGAGGAATATTCTTCTGAGTTCCGTAGATGGGCAACAGATACTCAGTGGAATGACCCAGCTCTTAGGAGCCAGTTTTGTCAAGGGTTGTCTGACAAATTAAAAGATGTGTTGGCTCAGTATGTTTCTCCTCCATCACTGGAGGCTGCTATGGCCCTCGCTATTCGCATTGATAGACGAATTCGGGGAAGAAGCGAGGTAACTCCGCCTCCCATGATGACTCCGCCTACTACTAAAGTCCCTTATACTGAGGTTCCCCTGGTCTGTTCTGAGGAACCCATGCAGTTGGGAGGGACATCTTTTTGTAGGAGAGAATCGGCGGTGCGCCGCAAGACTAGAAGGTGTTTCTTTTGCGGGAGAGAGGGACATTTTGTTGGGGGGTGTCCATCCCGGCCTCTTTGAGCAAAGGAGTTAACCTGGGAGTGTGTATTTCGTCCCCAAATCCCTCTCAGTTTCTCGTGCCTGCGGAGGTGGTGATTGGTACTAGAACTGAGAGGATTTCTGTTTTTCTTGATAGTGGGTCCGGGGCTAATCTGGTGGACGCTCGGTTTGCCCAGGTGCATGGTATGCAACTGAGTGTATTGGCCAAACCGGTCCCTATAGTCTCTATTGATTCTAAACCTCTCGGTCAAGGTAGCTTGGTACAAGCTGTTCATAACATAGATCTTCGAGTAGGGGCAATACATAAAGAGCAATTGTCTTGTTATGTGTTGGAGGGTTTACCTACTCCTATTGTGTTGGGACTTCCTTGGTTGGCTAAACATAACCCAGTGATTGATTGGCAATCCAGAAAGATAAGCCAGTGGGGTGAATTTTGCAGGAATAACTGCATGAGCACGGTCATCGGTGCGGTTGTGCCTAGGACTTTGTCTCCTTTTCTGGAGGACTTTGGGGAGATGTTCTCAGAGGAGGGGTGTAAAGAGTTACCTCCTCATCGCGCATATGACGGCTCAATAAAGTTGCTTCCTGGTGCCTTATCTCGTACTTTCCCAGGGGCCGGGAAGACAGATGATCCGGTTCCTATTCCTCAGGAGGGAGTTGTAGTGTCAGCTGTATGCTCTGAGCTTGAGGGGAGGTATTGGGGGCTCAGGGGATGCCCCTGTGGGACTTCCAGGGAGACTGATAGTTCCAGATCGGTTAAGACTGAAGGTTACGGGGAACCGTTACAAACGGATTGCTGATAGGGGAGAGTTTTTGATCTAGATCTGAAGGTGAACGATCTGGTTTGGTTGTCTACCAGAATATAAAACTTAAAGTTTCCTCCTGGAGGTTGGGTCCCAGATTCATCGGGCCGTACAGGATCAGTTCCATAATTAATCTGGTGGCATTTCGTCTGGACCTCCCTCCTACGTTTAAAATTCATAATGTGTTTCACAAGTCATTACTTAAAAAGTATGTGGCACCAGTCATACCGTCACCTCTACCTCCTCCTCCAGTGTTGGTCAATGTAACTTGGAATTTCATGGGTCGAAAATCATTGACTCACGTCTCAGTCGCCGATCCC